>CM053980.1:8126882-8726882 GCA_028641955.1 Protonibea diacanthus | reverse complement strand
CAGCAGTTTTGGCATTTGGCATTATTTCATAGTCTGAGCTGTAAACGGACTCCAGGGGCCCAGAAATCTGTCAAACACTCCAAATAAGCCCAAAACACTGTTGTCGATAAATAAATAAATAAACACCTTTTTTATTTATGTCTCTTCTGGCGTATTATCTCACAGTGACAGTCCAAGTGTATGTCAAGTGAAGGAAAATAACTATCAATATTGTCAATAGCCGCAGATGGGAATAAGGCGCTTCTTGTTCGAATTATATGAAAATGTGAGCAATCTGCAAAAGCAATGTGCGTGATCAGCTTTAATAGGCCTTAAATGACAAATTATGCCCTTGGTTGCATGAAAGAAAAACAATAATAGTCTCGTGACAGTGGCTTCAAACTCTTGGATGTTTCTGGACTGCCGTCCATGTGATGAGACAGCTGAGCTTCGCCTGTTGGAAGAAACAAGACCTGAGTGAACCGGCTGAACCGAGGCACTGCTAAAAACTGGCCTTTCTAACCACATTACATAACCAAAAACTGTTTTTCACCACATGTCATGTCATGAGGCAGATGAATTTAATAACACCTAGCAGTGATGTTTAGGAAGATAAGTAATTTTAAATTGCTATAGTGACGTTATGATAATAAACATAATGTCAATAATGGACTTCATGTGTTCATCTAAGTCAAATTGCGATGGTAAATCCTTCCTATGGGGTTGTTCTGGTCTGCTTGTGTGCCTGGTAGATGAGGGTTTGCCACAGAGGGCGATGTAATGAGTTCTGGAAAGCTTAGATAACCACAGGAAAGTATTTTAAGGAGCACTCCACACAAAATCCAAGGAGAAGAAAAGTATTCAATATCCATAGAAACTCAGAATCAACTTCTCTGCTGTACATTCGTATGTTCAGTATGCTCCAAAAAGACTAAATATGCTCTTAATCCTCATGGTCAACTTGGTTAAGCAGGTGCAAGCAATAGTTAATACACTTTAATATGCCTTCAGACCTCAGACAAATTTCTTTGTTTTGCAGTTGTAGTGCGCTCCCATTGTGCCTATATGCACCTCCTTGATAGTGTATGATGGTCATAAAACTGAGTTTTAACTTGGTCAGTTTCTTATCTTGACGTTCTGACAAAATCAAACATGTTAAGTATTTTCTGAGGTTTGTAGTTTTGGCCTATGCAAATGGTGACGTTCAATGATGTGGACAGTGTCAACTACTGTACCAATAGGAGTGCTCTCTCTAGCATCATCTGGCTGGAGCAACTGGCTACACAGTAACATGGAAACACATGGAAATGAGTCTGGGGAGGTGCAAGAAGATCAACTCTTGTCAAGTCTCGTCTCTCTTGGATTGTAGAAGAGGAGGATACATTAGTGGAGCTGCAGAGTGAGAGTGTCTCTTTCATGTGTTCTCCTATCTGTAACACGATCGAGCGGATAGAATTTGCTGCAGCCCTTGAAATGAACGCACAAGGTCAGATGTGGACAAAAGCTGCTTTTGTTTCTGCTCCATTGTTCAACAGATTTTCTTCTTGTAAATTTTCACCAGGTGTAGGATGGGAAATAATGTCTAAGTGAATCGAGTTGTAGTCTTGTAAATAGTGATCCTGTTAGCTCTACAGTCCTTGCCAAATCTTTGGAAAACAGATATGCATTTCAAGGCCTTCTGCTATCAGATTAGCCAGTTCAAATGTGAGAATGACAGGAAAGACACATTTCAACTGATTTCTAATGCTGCTGCATATGGAAACCAGAACACTCCTGTTGCCAAAATCTTAGTCTCTTGCCAACATATTACTCATTCATATGAAGATATCTGTTTATGGAGATTAGCAAACTGCTGAGTCATGGTTAAGGCCTCAGTTGTACAACCCAAAGGGGTCACTCTGATGAGCTGTAGTCTCTTTGATGTATGCGTTTCGGAGATGCTCTGACACAGTTGTCTAGCCATCACAATCTTTACACTTGCCCTTTTTTCCAGCTTCTTTTTAAATACATTTTAACTGTATATAGTACACCACAAAAAATCCAATCTATAATGCAAGAAAACCTTCAGGTCCTTATAGAGGCGATGTATGTTCATTGTTTGGAAAAAAACAAACAAAAAACTTGCTATCTTTAAACTTTTAAACTTAAACTAAAAAAATAAACTTTATTGATAGAAAGTTTAAGGACAGAATGCAGTTAGTGACTTTTGGTCATAAATCCTGGCATCATTTTCACTTTTACGACAGCTCCTGCTTTTATTAAAACAATGTTTTTCCAGATTAGGGGTAAGAGGTCTGAGCTGTAAATTGTGAGACTGAGCGATAATGTTTAGAGTTGAGTTTTACAGGATGGTATTTCCTGCTGACGCGTCCAAATAAATGAGGTGTTGAGTTGTGGTGCCCGTTTCTGTTTTAACAGTGTCTCTTCCCAAACACCCCCGGCACTTTCACCCTGCACGCCCATACTTTAATCCATACCCTCTGATTTATTTTGTCTGGTTGGATTCTTGCTTCATTGCTGAGATTAACATGTCGGTAAACCAGCTTAATTCAAAATAAATTAGGTGAACCGTTTTGGGCTGCTGGGAGGGAAACAGCGTCATAATTTTCACGTGAGAAAATAGAAAGAAAAATTCAGTTTTGGTCACAGAATGGATTAGTGTTAATCGCTGCTAATCTAGGTATTTTATAGAATATTTCCTACTTTTTAAAATGATATAGTAATTAATTTCATGATCATATTTTCTTTTTATATCACCAGCTGCAGTGTGTACATGTAGACGTATAATAGGAGACCATGAATGCTTTGCTGTGAACAGGTAAAATAGCTCTGGGCGAAAATTACAAGTAATTATATGATATCGAGCGCAGAAACGCACAGGAACCTTCAATTTCCAATAAAAACTGACTTAAAATACCGAGCATGATTGGATCAAGTCCAATATACTGGGAATAGTTGTTTTTCAAGCAGTTGACACATAATAATCCCTCACTGCCAGGCGAGCCATGTATAGTTTGTCCCTCAGGATCCTCCTCATCAGCGTCAGCTTGCACTCAGGAGCCAAACGACTGAATGTTCCCATTCACTATAAACCATAATCCTCGGATATATGTGAAGCAAAGTGGTTTCCTCCCCTTATTAGTGTCCCTGTAAATCAAGCCAATGGGGTGTCCCGTCGTGAACAAGGCCTCCTCGTCTGCAGAGCTGATGCAGTAAAGTATTATGGGAGATAATAGGGTCTGAGCCCACACTGAGGCACCGTGGAGCCCAGAGAAGAGATGCTGTTTCTACCTGAGTACATGCCATAATAATTTATTTTCTTCACAGTAGCGAAAACATTAAAACTAATGGACACATGTGCAGCCAAATGTGAGATACTCTTTACATCTTCATCTCTAACTACAGTATATGAGAATTTAGTAAACTGACTTACAGTAATAGGACTACAGGATTAGATATAATGTAGATCAGGTTTGCACTGATCAACCTGCCAAAATTTATAGAGGGCAAACAATAATTTTAAGTAATTAGACCAAATTTGTTGCGAATTTGGTCTAAAACTTCAGAAAGATATTAAAAATTAAAATGATATCAAACAGAGATGAGCAGCATCCTCACATTTTAGACATTCAAAAGTAGGACAAAAAAAATGAGTATATAAGCGTTTTCATCTATTACCATTATGTGAATATTGGTTCATTGAGTAGGTGAGATGTTAATTCTCCAGCTGTGAGGAAGAGGGCACAACAAAATGATGAAAACTACCAGTCAAACTTCAAACGGTGAAAAATAAAATAAACATAATAGAAATGTGGTACATATGTTTGTTTTGTGTGTTACTTTGAGTAATATTACAGTCGTAACATGTACTATAAGTGGCAATAGGTGAGTACAGAACCAGTGAAAACAATGATTGAAAACAATCTGCTGAATACATGATCATATCACATGATATGCTTGGTTAGGTTTAAGAAAAGATTGCGCTGTGGGCCAAAGAAATACGTTAACTTGCGTAAAATTACTTAAAGAAGTCAACGTAAGTATCATGCATTATATTTATTGCTGATAGGGTGAAAAATAAAAAGGCTGTTCATAGTGTTATGTTCCTTAGTACATGCCAAATACATTTTTTTTCCTGAGATGACAGAATTCAATATGTCTACAAGAAAGTGTATTTTTCCAAATAATGCTGATGTGAATGGAAAAATCAGTTCATGCTGATGAGAGAAAACGGTCTGTGCTAATCAGTACTGGCCAGACAAAAATATTTGAGACTTTTGGGAAACAGGGCAGCAATCAAACCGGCACATAACTCACTAACTGCACATATATCACAATAAATGCCAACATCCATTCAGAGCTTTTGAAGACTTGAAGCCAGGATCGATCATCCAGCTCCCCTGATGTTTGTGAATAACCACACTGCCAGTCAAGAATCTCGACTGTGTTTGTGCCTCAAAGACAGACACTTAGCATCCTACTGTGCCCATGTGGTGTTTTTCAAATCAACTGGGATTCCCTCTGGCCGGCGGTAAACCGAAACCATTCCTTTTGCCCTCATCAGTCAAGTGTCTTGTTGTGACCTAGACATCCTATTCTGTCGCCGAGGGAGTTAAGCTACGGTTCATTGAGAAGGGAAATGGTGTGAAGGGGTAAACTCAGCTGCAGCACTTTGACTACAACGACTTTTATAGCTGCGTCTGACACCTTCACTGTTGATCAGGATGGATCGCCCTGGTCAACGCGACTACTAATGATGATGTGAGCACAGAGGGCAGCGAGGAGGCATCCATCACATCAAATGTGTCGTGAATTTTATTGATTATCTGCTATTGCTGTAATCCTTCACACATGGTGGGCTTGTTGTACAGTGACAGAGGATAACAGCAAGGACCCGGGCCAGGAGCACCAATGGTAGCAGCTACTGTGACCTAATGCCTTTAACTCTTGGAGGACCTCTCCATTTCTTCTCCTGGCCAGATCATACATCACCTTCCAAAGAAACGCAGAGAGGTAGGAAACAGCTGCCCTTTCAGACAGTGGCTGCTTTATCCTCTGATGTTCAAAACCAAGTAAAGAGGAGCTGGTGAAAGCTCAGCAGCTCGATGTAACAGGCCGTTTATCTTCTATTCGCTATGACAACATGGATATTGGGCTTCTCACTGTGTGTTACTCTAGCTTTGAGCCACAGCGCCCAATGGAAGAAACAACAAAATGTCTCGGCCCAAGGTCAGACACAAACGCATGAGCCAAGACCAATGCAATCAATGCACAGCGAAGTGTTATGGCAGCCAAGACCGATGACAAAGAGAACAAGACTAAGAGTGTATAGCCATGCTGGCAGGCCTTTAAGGCCATACTTTGTGCTAAATGCCAATGACAGCATGCTAACATGCTGATGTTTAAGCATGATTTATGGCCGTGTGTTAAGGGGTTATGGCATTGCTACAACGCCAACGCATGTACAGTAGTTGACAACGCTACGCCATAAGCTACGCTGCAGTTGACGCGTGACTCTGCAAACTGGTCAGCATGGGACGCATGTTGTTGTTTTTTTTTTTTTCTCCTATGACTTTCCAGTGCTTTCCATTAAGGAAGCTGAAACAAGCTCAGTGCAAACTTTCTGCCCTACATGATCACCTGCCTGCTATCTAGGCTAACAAAAGTTCAGCTGAGCCTCACGGTAATGTCATTAGTTCTGCAGGTATGTGGTCATAAGGCAAAGTATTGGAAAAATTGAAATTTTGACCTCATGATGGCACTGCATGAAAAGTCAGATGATCATCAAAGTGATTGCAATTCATCCTGAGGGGGACATGAACGTCTGAACCAAATTTCATGGCAATCCATCAAAAGTTGTTAGATATTTCAGTTTGGACTAAGCCATGCCGTTGGCCTGGCTAAAAATACATAAATCACAAAGTGTATTAAATTTTTTATACTTGGAAAAGTTTGGTATGAAAAGGAAACTTAATGCAGAGTCAGCAGCCTTAAACTTGTGGAAAAACCTTTAGCTAGCGTCTACTACTACTTGAGGCAGACGTTGCCATACTATAATTTCTGTAGCAATCTAGACCCATATAATCAAATTACATACGCACGCAAAAGAAAAGGACATATACAAAAGATGATTAAGAGATTAATATTTTAGCCTGCCATTAAACCCTTTACACTAACGCTCTCAGTAAAACAAATAGTAAAATCCAGTAGCCTACTCAGTCTTCCATCAAAGTGCTGCAGTAATTACTGTAATTATTTCTGTCTGGATGATGGCAGCCTTACAGGAGAAGAAGAGGTTGGCAGATGCATCAGTCAGTGGATACACAACACATGGCCATTTTGGCGCAAATCAAAAATTGTTCCATAAATGTGTTTGTTTTTGTGTCTGTGTGTGTGTGTGTGTGTGTCTGTAAGATTTTATATTCCCATTTTCTAATTTGAAACATTCCAATTTATTTACAGTAACATCCAGCATCACTAAACAAAGAGTGCTTGTTGTCATGATAAAAGATGTATAGATGCAATAAATATACAAAAACAATAAAAACTTCAGTTCCTCCTGCTTCTTATGAGGCAGATGTTGCCATACAAGCCTTCTGTTATGCACATTTTAATCCACAATTATTTCTTTGAGTTTTTGTGAAACATCTCTCAAGCTGAAAAGGTTCGTAAAATGGATTTTATGATCATCTTTGCTCTAAAATGGTTTTGAGAAACAGAGGCCAAGGATTTGTGCCAGTGCAGTCTTTGCATGGGTAAGTGTTTAGCAGCGCATACTTACTAAAAAAGAGAACAAGAAAAAAAAAAAAATTTATTAAAATATTCAGCGCTGCATGCAATAGTCACTATATACTATTTAAGCAGCACTAGACAGTGACCTGAGTTTCCAGGGAGAAATCCTGCTAAACAAACACTTACAGTATTCTGTGGCACCGCTGTTAGACAGGGTGACTACTCATGAACATTTACACTCAATGAGAGAACATTAAAGCAGCTCTGCGGCAATTTGATTGGGCACTGAGACCCAACTTCATGGTGGTTTGTTGTCACCTTCATCCGACGCCTCCCTACATCCCTGTCTGTGAGAAAAAAAGTTACAGCTTCACACCATGTCGTAAAAGTCAGATCATATCGTAGGGCATCTCTCCATTAGGCTTTGCCCTTACATCAGCTATTAGACTATCCTAGTTTTATAGTTTTCTGAGTAAAAACAATGGTGGTATTTGATGGAGTGCATGCTGACTCGATGTACAGGCCCTGTTGTGAAATGATTTGATGGGAAAAAGGAAACCTCAGGACCTTATGGCACCAAGAGTCCCAGCAGGCTGGCAGCTCACATGATTCAAGATGACACCGCTTCAGTTTTCCAGCACTCCCATCTCATTTCACCATAAATTTTAATGAGAACAAGAGTCATTTGATCCATTGTAGTTATTTTAATGATTTGGCTGCATCAAGTGAGGCAAACAAAAGATTTCGCCAGTCAAATTTAACCCTTAATATATTCAAATCTATAGGGGAGGTAAGGTTTATTAAAGGTTTATTAGTGCGGGGAGGATTATGTGGACTGCAGCTGGTATGACTAATCAGCAAGAATTTGCACACTCATCATTCCCCTGGGTCATAAAGACATTTTAATTAAGTTAAAAATTGCTAGGCTATAGACTCCTGCATCCTGATTGTGGTTTATACAGTGAAGGGGAATAAATTGAGACCACATGTATGTAAAATTATGGTGGCACATCATCAGGCTCAGTCCACTGTCCTGTTACATATTCTTGTAAACAGTAATTATTCAAATTACACCATTTAAAAAGTCATAACAATGATTGCACATGAATAATCTGAGGGACAAAATGGTTACAATATTTGTATCAGGGGCTTCAGTCATTTATTTTAACTGAATAACTCTGTATATTTACCCATGTACTGTCCTCAAGTACAGTTACTTTTACTCAAGTACTTCAATTAAAAGCATCATTTGTAGTGAAATTTGTTTCAATGTTTTCACTTTCATTTTAACTCGTTTTTAACGTTTTTTTTTTTTTTTTTACCAACTCCGGTTTCCTCCCACAGTCCAAAGGATGCACTTTATACTGTAGGTTAATTGGTGGATATAAATTGGCGGTAGGTGTGAATATGAGTGTGAATGGTTGCCATAAGCTGGCGACTTGTCTGGGGTGTACCCTGCCTCTGGCCCAAAGTCAGCTGGGATACCCTGATGACCCTGATGAGCATAAGCGATTACAGATAACAGATGGATGAAACAAGAGGCAGAAAAAAAAACATTTGTTATGTTCACCATGTTTGGTGGTGGGCAGGTACCACACTGCAGGTTTATCAGTGAACTAAAAGAGGAAATACTAGTGATCCATCTGACATGACAGCCATTGAGCCATTATTCATGTCAAAATTAGTCAGGCAGACAAATATCAGATATTCCGTGTTGAAAATGATAAATAACAAGAAATGACTTTATGGAAATACCAGACATATGCTAAGAGAAGATGTGATTTGAAAGCTCCAGTGCATTTTGTCCCAATGCCTAGAAAAGACTAGAAATTCTAGATCTTAATTATTTTTTAAAAAGTATTATTTATATGTTTGTTTGTTTTTCTTGCAGCCAATCACCATAGGCGCAACGCAAAGCGTGACTGGCCTACTACAGTAGGTATCAGCTACATTCAGTCTCTGGTGGTGAAGTCAAGCACAGTGTTTTGGGTTTTTATTTAAAAAAGAAAAAAAAAAAAAGAAAGAAAGAACAGAAAGTTCATTAACTCATCTCATTATTTGTCATGATCACAATTCTTAAATAGAAGAATTAGGAGTGTTTATATTAAAGAATTAAACAATAATAATACCAGGAGATATGTTGATATTGGCATCAGACATCAGGAATCCAGTATTGGACAAGTTGTAGCTTGTTGTTATACTAATACTGATACTGATTTACTTTAACAATATTTAGAATTCAGGATTTTGTCATCAAATATTTGTATTTTTTGTCTATTGCTCAAATCAATCAATTTCTAAAAACTGAACACTAGAGGTAGGGCAAATGATCACACTTGTGGTAAAAGACTGCAGAACTGAAACACACTAAAATAAGCAACACTGGAGCTGGTGTGAGATTTAAACAGATTATCATTAACGCTGGTGAAAGACTGTCACTTTTCTTGTTGATGTTATTTCAGTATGCAGTCAGACAGTCCAGGAAACCAAGACTGGACAGTTTTCTCTACATCCCGTGTCTGTAAATGACTCCCAGGCGGTTTTTCCTCCCTTGCTACCCAGAGTAGGATTTACAACGAGATTATGGGGCTCCCCTTTGACCCCAGGGGCTGTGTTCAGCAAGAGTCAACTTTTTCTTTTTTTTTTTCTTTCTTCAAACTTCGCTTTAGCTCCCTCCCTCTATCCATCCACTGACTGCACCAAGAACAATGGCTTATTCTCCTGCGCCAGTGCTCCATTACAGGGCCTGTGGCTTGGCAGTGCAGCCGGCCTCAGATTTCAACCACATGTACTGCACTCAAATCAAAAGAGTCAGCCCTGGCAGTATGGCTGCATAGCTGAGGGAGACACAGAGAGAAAAAGTACAAGCAGAGAAGAAGGAGAGGGGAGAAAACAGAGAGGAGGAGTGAGAAAAACGGGGGGAGAAAATAAAACTAAGTGATGTAAAGAGTAAATAGTCGAGGGGTCGGGGAGAGAGACGGGGGACAGAACGGAGGAAATATGGAGACAGTAGGAGTAAGAAAGTTCACTCGACGAGCAAACAGAGATTACGACTTTAGCGCCGTAAGGTCAGGACACGGAGAGGTCAGCTCTCGAGGGAGCCATTTTGGAAGGCTGTGAGGGATAACCTCGCCTTAACCCCCAAGCTGGCTGTTCTCAATGAACTCTTACTGTAATTTCCAAATCCCACGGACAGTAGCATTTCAGTGGAGTCTAAACACATCAACAGCACTCTCGCAGGCAGATTTGTATTTCTTGGGTTCTCCAAATGTGCGCACAGTCATCCGGGACCCCCGGTGAAAAAAGCGAAGAGATTTGCTGGAAGTTTGTGAAGAGGTTAAAAAGTGAGCTGAAAATGAAAACACCGGGTGTTGCCAGTGTTTTCCAAGCGATTGCTCAGTCGTCTGGCACTGAAGCAGGCGTCTGCTTGGGCTTGGGCCGATACATCTGTGCCTCGGAAGTTCACTGTCAAACGCAATTTGAACGTCAGAGGCGATCGTGTCATTAAAGTGACAACCCGAACTTGGATGCTTTTACCTTTCTTCCTCCGGTGTGAAAAAAGAGGAGGAAAGAAACATCACAAACACATCATGATATATATATATATATATATATTTTTTAAAGCGATCTTCCCTGCAATCATGTTGACCCAGCTGATACTTGGACACGGTTTGACATGATCTATATTCTTTAATATCTGCTAGTGTGATTTAGCTTCCATTGTCTATATTTCATGGGAGAAATACAAATAGTTTCATCCCTGCATGAAATACAGAACTTTCCTGTGGGAAAAGAGCCTGGATTATCGGGGTACTTAATCTACCCAAATTGAATGCACAAATTGCAACGACACAGAAGTCCCTCTGCCATCAGTCAACTAAGTGAGACCAGTTCTGTGGGAAATGAAAAGTGCATTTGGGGACAATGAAGGTTGAGTGTAAGGTGAGCGTGAGCACATTAAGTCTTGGCCTGAGCTCTGAAGTTGTTTGTAAAACAGTGGACAGTGCCTTGAGGAAGCAGAGGGGGGCATTTGGCAACCGTCTTACGAGGTAAACTGCAGGCCTAACAGGCCTAACAAAAAAGCAACCTGACACCTCAACAGATGTTCCAAAATCTCAGGAGACCCTGTTTCCAATTTGACATTATTTACCCTCAGTCCTCTGCACTGCTGCTTAATCTTAATTTCTTCTTCCAACAAGCAGAACCTGGTGGATTCCCAAGCACTGTTGTTTCTTTGTTGCTAAGTCAGACTTAACTAGCTTGAATTGGGGTTGAAGGTGAAGTCCAATGTTGTGTGGGGCAAGTCCATGAATGCATAATCAGACTGGAGAGACAAGCGGATAAAGATGTGTTCTTAGTCGGTGTCCTCTATTTTGACAATTTCCTGTAAATGTCGAGCATCTGCAGCTATGAAATTTCATGCAAGTCATGATTGTTTGATGTCAGGCTGTTTGATGTCAAGCTGGATTTATTTGGATAAAATGTGTCAGAAAAACAGATTGTGCTCAAAGTTCACGTCCTCCGAGTTGTAGGTTTTGCTCCATAAATCTGGTCAAAGCTCACCGCAGATAAAGCAAGAGTCACATCTGTTTTGTTTGAATCTAAATCAAATGTAATTTGCAGTCAAGATAACATAAAGAGGAGCGAACCTTGAGTGTGGTGTCCAAGCGTTCCACCGAAACCCTTTAACCTTATACCTCGAAGTAAACAATGAAGCTTTCCAGAACAAGTATGAGAAATAAATAACAGTTTGTCTTTCAGTGGCAGCAGTCCTGTTCTCACAGTGTTTATGATGCCAGAAATTTCGAGACATCTGGAGCCGAAGCTCAAATGTAGCCTAGTTACAACTAAGTGAAGATTTACACTTTACCTAATTAAAACAGGTTGCACCATACACACTTGCTCTAACATAGACTAATGTGACCTTTTTAAAGAGAATTAAATTATGCTTTACAAAAAACAGACACCTCAAATTACAAACGGTATGCCAGTGTTTGACAAAATGACCAAATGACGTCAGTTAGGTTAGCTTAACTGGATATTTCCTGCTCATTATAAAATACATTAATACTGCTAACTGTAAAAAACACAAATGTCATACATAGGGATCTCCAGCACTGGGTGAATTACCATTCCTGATGCCTAGAGGATGAATCATAATGACTTTGGTGATCCCTTGACTTTTGCCCACCATGAAGTTAACATTTATGGTTTTAAGTGAAATATCTCAACAACTACTGGATGGATTGTTGACATGAAGTTTGGCACAGACATCTATGCCCCATAATGATGAATCGGTAATACCTTTCGTGATCCATTTAATATTTTAACTATTTCTAAATTTCAATTTGTCATAAACTTTGTCATGTTTATGATTAAAACTAATGACATCCTTGTTGTCCTTAGTTGTATTTTGATGATTTTGATTTGGTGAGTCTGAATTGAAATGTCCAGACCTCGCTGCTCTTGCAGATTTGTGGGCGTGTTCCCCTGTCTGTGAGTGCTGAAGGCTGTCCAGCCCCACAATTCATTCAGTCCACAAGGGGCCTCCAGGGGACTTTCTGCAGATTTCCAGAGAGTCTCCAAGAGGTGCAGACTATTTGCAATATAACTTGCATTATGCACACGATCTTGAAGTTTTTGCTGACTAAAAAACAACAACAAAAAAAAAAAACAACAACTTATTAAATGTGTAATTCATTTACTTGAATCATGGTGGCCAGAAATAATATTCAACCACATCAAGACATATGACATAGGCTATAGAGGCAACCAAAATGCATTTTATGATTGTAGTTTTTAAGGGATCATAACCTTCAGCCTTCAGAACCTTCCAGTTCAAGTAATACACAGCAAACAGTGAAATGATTAAGGCTAATTGATGCACGGTTTGTAGCCTTGCAGTTCTGACCCTCACAGACTTATACTGATGGCGGTAAACACGTCACAGTACATAGAAATAAGGTCTGTGAGGGCTCAGTCCAAGATTTGGATTCAGCCATTGGCATCAGTAAGCATTGTCTATGTGCTCAAAGCACAGCTGGGCTTACAAGGCTGCTAGCGTGACTGTGGCCGTAGCTTGAAACGTACTGTGTGTGTTCGTTAAATCACCCCCAGACTGATCTCAGAACACGCCAGAAACTATTTCTGCTCTTTCCGTCCAGTCCATGGTGCAGCTTAATCTTGTAAACCACTAGCTTCCAACTAGCTAGTAGCTAGATTCACAAGATTGATGATATCCAATCCTGATCTACTAACTTACAAAGCAATGTACATTTCTTGTTACAACATTGAAAGACTCAACATATAGTCTAATGTGACAGCAAGGACTAAATCCATCACATAAATATTAGCTGGATTTCAAATTCATCTCAAGAATATCCTAAAGGATAAACTGTATCCCTGAGATATCTGGGTGCATCCCAAGTCTCTTAAATTGTATCCACGTTTCTCTCACTTGCGTCTTTTGCACAAGGAATCCATGCAAGGAAGCAAAGAAATGAGGAAACATGTTTTTAGAGAAATGAGATGTCCTCTCCTTTGAAGCATCACATGAAGCCATGTGCGCTCCTGATGTCCGTGACAGGTGATCACAGCTGGATCAGCTTTTACAGATGTAAAGACTTGTGATGGAGTTTGAATCTGCAGACTAACACATTGTGTTAACAGCCTAACAGTGAAGACACACAGCTCTAAGTGTTTTCTCTTTGAAACCTGTTACCTATTTAAAAAACACCTGCACATGAACAACAACATGCATCAGGGCACAGAATCATTTCCACTGGCAGTTAACATTTTTTAGTCGTTACTTACATCTGTATCTATTAATATTCTGATCGTGAATTCATCATTGAATGGTCTTTTGAAAACTGGAAATTCTTTTCAGTTTTCAATGTTTCAGGGAAAATTAAAACTAGGCGATGTAACTCAAACCTGACACTCAGGAATCATCAGCGCCACATGTGAATGAAAATAAATGATGTGAAAGTGTTTCTTGTTAACAGACAGACTCTTCTCTATCTGACTTTAATTAAATCTGTCATAAAAGTTAATGGGGTAAATAACGGATGATAAAAAACAAACAAAAAAAAAGTTCTTATGAATGACAAAAGTTGTCTGTGGTCTTTGTTGTTGAGCTACAGTTAAAACAGATTTTTAACTACATACTGAATCAGAAAGCAAATCAGTTATAAAACTTGGGAGTTATACTGAGTTCAATATGTTATCTGTCTTCACTCTGGAATGAAACTCCAGTGATAATGATGTGTCAGATCTGTCTGATCAGCTGCAGCGTTCAATCAATAACTGATATCCGATACAGGAGCATGTTGGCCGGTTCACGACTTCTGTGAAGGTTGTTCTCGTGTTTCCTCAAATATCCTTCCTTGCTGCTTGGAGCAGAAATAAGAGCTCCGGGACGGCTGTCAAGATGGCAGACCAGAATGACTTCTAGTTCAAGCAAGGTCGAGATCGAGGAAATTCAAATCAGAGACCTGAGGTGCACCCACCGATTCAGATTCGACGAAACACAATCCATCTAACTTTTCAGTAGCTAAAGCTGGATCCTCTTTAGAGTCTCATTGTCCCAACAGTTGCTCTGGCAAGTCTGTGTTTGTCCTCAGCAGTAATATGTTATGTCTTCAGGTGGCTGGACTACACTTCTGTAAGAGGAACTGAGTGGCAAATCTTGCCCTTACCCCTTGACTTCTCCTTATTTTTTCAAGCTGGCCACATAATTTAGGACTGTAAAATTGTCTACAGTTTAACACACTTGGTAAATCTCCAAGTCTGACTACCTGACAGACACCGACCACACCTGTGCTGTTCAAATAGCTTTGAGTTATTTAGTATTCTGCAGATATTTCACACCAATGCAAAAGATTAATAGAAATCTATTTCAAATGCCCCGTGTCACAGTACTGTACAATGTTCAACAGTAAGGCTTTGTGTCAGTGTGTGAAAAAGCAAACATTTACATGAAATGGTTACCGGCTAAAGTTCATGTTGGGAGTCTATATTTTACCCTGAACAAAGAGTTACATGTGTGTAATAGCCAGATGAGGGCATACTGACAGATTCAATTAGGAACCTATTTTAGAGTTGAGAGAGAATATTTGCAGTGTTTCTGACAATCCCCCACCCCCCTCCTGACTGACTTAATAATCTGAATAATGTCTTTTCTTTTGCCAGGACCTAATGGCAAGCTAACACAGCTTGAATTCCTGTTAAAGGCCTGGCCTGTGCAAAAACTAACAAGCGAGGTATTTACATTTTGATCTCTCTGGTAGAGTACTTCTCCATGTGGCACAAATGCCTGACGGTAAAAGAAGTGACCTTGCGGTCAAAAAATTTGCCTCTTTGAATACATGAAGCAGCTGGTTGAAAGAGATCTCACCTGTCCCTGTACCCTGCAAGTGCTCTTGAGCAAGGCACCACCAGTCTGGCTCCACTAAAGATGTTTATTAGCATGAGACTGAAAAAAACAGCTGCTCCCAAGTAACAACAACGCGTACAACTTCTACCCCAGGTCATGGACGAATATTATGTCTTCAACTGAAGGCTAAACAGGAACTTGTCAAAATAAAGTCATAATTATGCATTTGCAACCATGGCGGTCATTATTCTGGGAGGTCAGGTTAACTTGAATAAATTAAGTATGCCTAATTTGAAGGTAAGCTAGACCAATGAGCCGAGCAGCGTGATCACTGGGCTTAATGACATCAGCTATTTTCTCTCTTCAGGTGTTCTTTTTTTGTGTGTATTTGTGCAACTTGACCCCTGAAAAGTTTTTCAGTCCACGTTTATTTACTTAGAGAAGTACTGACAACAGTCTAGCAAGCCAAAAACATGCTCCATGGCTTTGTGTTTGTGTGACAGAGAGTTAGTTTATTTAGTTCATTTTCTCTCTTCTGTTCCTGTTCTCTGGTTTTTGGTCTCTCCGTTGTTGCTCCATCTGCAGTGATATTTGGACAACTTGTTGGATTAACTATTGAAGAAGTGGGAACGAAAAGACACTTTTAAAAACACATTTTCACATTTTCTCCAGACCTCCACCTAATTGAAGATTGAGGAATAGAAAGTTTAAATGTGTTATTTATTTATTTTTTTTCAGCTCAGATTGTTGTGGCCAAATCAGACCTTTATCTAATACTGTGAATTTACATCTTTTAATTTAGTTTTGTGAGATGAAACACTAACACTACAGCTCAGATCAACACTGTCACCAACAGCACATCAGCTAAATGTCATCTTACCAATGAATTATCAGTGAAGCAAATTTAAAACAACTTCAGGCATACTTTAAAAAATATTATAGGTAGCCACATGTTAAGGCAAGTTATGTGTCCTTTATGAATATTCACAAAATTCAACTAATTTTGTATTTCTCATGTATTCTATGCAAGTCACTGCACAGCAGTTCTTAATAAAAGAACATTGTACATTTAAATCTCATTTCTGCTTCTTTCTGTATTGAATTTGCAGGCTTGGCTGCTTTCCTCCACGGTCTATTTTAAAGCACAGGTAACAGGTGAACATTCAGTTGAATGGCTTTGGGAGATTGGATGTCTGCGCTACAAAAACAGCAGCCAAACCCCTGAGCAGTAGTTAAACATCCAGCAGCAGGCTCAAATATGTTCTGGATTTCTGCTTTATGCTAACTGAATTTATTATTTGGAGCTGCAGCCTTCTAATGAGACCTTCAGACAGAGAGGTATTTGCTTGAAGGCATCTACATACAATAACATCCCTCTTTTTTTGTACACCTGAACACAAGCACGACTCCCCCTATGCTTTGTTCCCCACATTTAGGCCCCGTTTCATTAGGGGAACTTAGACAAATTCGACGCACATGGCAACGTGTCGACTGAGGAGGAATAACGACGGCGACTCGAGTTTCAAAATTCCTGACCACTTGTCGTGAACTCCACAGCAGACGTCCCTCGTGAACAAAGGGTGCGATGACAAAATAAATACAGCAGGAGGCTAATGAGTGTATTTAGGTGAAATGGCCTGAAAAAACACACAGGGATACACAAACACTGCTTTACTCTAATTACTCCCCAGATGACTTATAAGAAATAATAATAATGAAAAACTTTATTTGTACAGCAGGTTTTCAAAAGCAGCTCAAAACATGCTGTACAGAACAACAGGACGTCACGTTAAAATGTTTTGTTTGTACAGAGAAGCTGAAATCACGCAAAAATGAGTCTTATTTAGTTGCCTACGTGTGGTCATGTATCAAATTTGTTTATTTACTGTACGCTCTGCTGCGTGAATTATTACGTTACGCTGGTGGCTTGGACTGATGAATAATTGCTGTTGATTTCCATGACGTTTGATTGAAGTTAATAATTAGCTGCTGAACGGGGCTAAAGAAAAGTTACAGCTCGGTGAATGCAAACCCTAAATCAGGGCCCACCAACACTCCAGCAGAAATGCACCAACAAGCCTTTTTAATGGTGTTATTTTCAAATTAGGTGTGTATAGAATAAGTACAGGTTGTTAGGACGTTGGACAACCAGTTGCAGCTTGGCAGGCTGCGAGCAGTATAAAAACAATGCACAGGGCAATTATTTTAGGTCTGCTCATTAAAAAGGCTACAGATGTGTTTCATACTAATCGCTGTGGTTATGTTACCCCCATTTTCTCCCTCTCCTCCCTGTTTTTCAGATGAATAAGGGCCGAGTGCTCCATGTAATTGTCACTATACCCTTTGCAGTAAGGACCTGCCTCCCTGTTATTCCACTTGTAAAATAAAACAACTCCAGTGTACTTAATTAAATTACTTTTTTTTTTTTTTTTTAAAGCAGGAACTGCACTCCGGTTGTATTTTCCAGGGTGACATGAGTGAACTTTGGCAGGCATTGCTGTTTGTTTTAACGTCTTCTATTGTGTTGTATTTCTCCTTCACGGGACACCCTGTTTAATATATACATCTATAGATTTATGTCCGTATATCTTTGAGGTTTTTTTATGTACATTTCTGCAAAAGCAATTGCCCACTTTTGGGACAAATAAAGTTGAACCTTGAACTGTGATATATTACCTGAGTTCACTGTAGGGTTCTTTATGATAAATAACTGTCCATGCAGCTTTAAAATTAAATCAGCGTTTTGGCTTTTATTCCAGGCTTTGTGATGCTGTAGCTCAGCCTGTAACTGTCTTTTACATTTTTACACGCATGCATTCAACACATCCTACAATACAATATGTTTCCCATGTCGTTACTGTTAAACTAGCTAACATGCATGCATGAATTTGGCACCAACACCAGGGATAAAATGGATAAACCTTTTTCAGTGCTGTGACTTTCTTTAATAGAGCTCAGCATATAAACTTGTGGTGTTGTCTCGGCATGACTGTCCACAGCAAAGCGATTTATCATGTTTACGCCACTTTTCACCTTTGCAGTGGAAACCCCCTAAATTCTATATTCTGATGATTAGATCAGATTGATTTTCTTCGGCTCAGTTGCTAGAAAAACAGTGTCAGTTCTACGTGGATTGCTCCCGATGAAAGAAGTATGGTCCTCGAGTCATTTATTGGCTGTTAAACCTCTAAATGTGTGGTTTTGTTTTTCTTGGGGTTAAGTATTTCTCAGGTGTAAAGTTTCATATTAGAACATTTTTAGAGCAGTTATGAGCTCTATAAAGCATCCGTTTTGAACACTGAGTCAGATGATTTCCCCGTTTATGTCATAATTCAGTGATCAGTCTTCATAATCCTCACTGCACGAAACTGGCATAGCACAAAGTTTTGAGCTGCACATGATAAAAACGAATGTACACAATGTTGCAGTCCGTTGAAAATGTAGAAGAAAACCGTAAAAAGACTGAAAACAAAATGTGACGAGGAAACCATTTTTCTCCAGCTTCTATGTCCTGTAATGAAGTGAAATAATGACAGGAAGGTAAGCCTGATTTTTGACTTATTCTCAATCATGTTTACATGCTTGAAAGCACTCCACACTCCATGTGGTTTAAAATGAGCCACTATATTTGATAAATTGTCAGTGGAGTGACATCTGTCCACAGTATTATAGTTTGTATAGAATTCCACTGAAACTCCATCCAAGAAACTGATGCTATATCTGATGACACAGAAACCTAAAAAGTGGTGCTATTTTTTATGTTTATATATATATATATATATATATATATATATATATATATATGATTGATATAAACATAAATATATATGTATAGAATATAGAACATTAGAGCTTTTTTGGCTTAAATAATTTGTCTTGTCATTTTCTGGCTTTTACAACACTATACAATTCTTTATAAAAAGGTAGTCACTGGCAATGCTACACATTTTTGATTTTATCAATTGTTTTTATCAACTACTAACAGGAACGGTATGGGTACTGCCACTTTTCAATAGCCATGTTTCCATACAAATGTAGAACAAATTTTAACAACGGTCAGAGTAAATAAACAAAATAATGATAGCTTGTTTCCATCCACTTCCGCTGTGCAAATGGTAGGAGCTGGATCACGAGATAAGCAGTAGGTGTCGTCAATTCTCCAGTCGGACAACCAGAAAAAGGGAGCGCAACAAGATGGCGTAAATAAAAGAGCGTAAATATGACATCTTTGTCTGTTTCATATACTCAGATCTGTGTGGAGTGATCATGGGTGTTATAGAGCCATGGGAGCAATAAGGAGACTGTCAAAGCAGAAACAGATCATCAGTCATATGACTTAAATGTTCTCTTTGTCAGAACTTATTTGAAAAAAAAAAAAAAAAAGTTTCCATCTTGCATTAAGAGCAGAAATTGTGCATCACTTTTCAAATTCTGTCATGCGAAAAAAGCGCCTAAAAATATGCTGATGGAAAGTTAAGGTAATGATCAGAACTTGAGGACAGAATATATGAAATATATTATTTGTACAAAAAACAGGATTGACTGATTATGAAGGTTTTTTGTCATTCTTTTGCAAAAACCACCGGAGAGTTGACAAGGAACAACAGGGAAAGAGAGATGATGGATGACTTGCAGAAAACGTCCCTGGCTGGACTCTAATGTTAATATTTATCCAATATCTACGCTATTTTTATGAAAAAAACAAACTTTACTGATGCTGTGACACCTGCCACTTTTTGTAGTTTTGCGATCAATCTACCTGTGTCTAGTGAAGAAGATAGATAGATAGATAGATAGATAGATAGATAGATAGATAGATAGATAGATAGATAGATAGATAGATATTTTATTGAATTCAAGCATCCAGTAAAAATAAAAATGTGAAGTTCAAAGGTTAAAACATCAGAAAAAAAGAGTTAGGGTGTGAGGGATAAGTGAAGAAAGTCTATTTCTATGTCATGTGTGCTAATTATTTTCACCTAAGGTGCAGTAATTTCTTTTCAGGTCTAAGCAGTAAAAGCACAAGAAAGCATTTAAAGTCTTGAGGCATTGAGACTTTGCTGTAAAACTGGAAGCCAGCTGGATACAGCTGATTTTACAAGCCTACACTGTACCACTAAATTAAGTGGTGTGCTGTATTCTTGAAAATATATTTTTTTTGTTTTAAGGTAATTGACTCGGTTGGGAAAAAGCATGAATCACTGTCAGATTTGTTGAACTCTTGACGTGAAATACGACAAAAACGCCACCTTATTACATTATTTCTGCTTGAAATGCAATACACTGCTGCTGTTGCAGTAGATTCAGGTTTGACTGCATATCCAATTGTCTGGAAAAAAAGTAACACAACAAAGTGGCAGATGTACCATAGGAACTCTTATAGTATCCCTCTCAATCTTGATATAGATGACAGAGCAGTTGCGCGATTTCAAAGTAAGATAAACAGCAGGTATCCATTTGTAAAGAGACATGACTTCATACAAAATGGAACGTAAAATCTGCTCCAATATTCCATATTTACTGCTGTTTGGGTCAAAACATTCAGGAATTTAATTGGCTACGGCCGATATAGTTTCCTGGTTTCATTTCCATGTGTATGATGTCACACATTGGTAAAAGTCAAAACGTGCCAACGGTGACAACTCTGGATGACTAATCTTGACACGCTGCTGCCAGAAGCCAAGAGAAATAGGTAGCAGACTACCAACTTAAAACAGTTCTCAACTTGTCTTGGAACAAATGCGTTTTTTCCTGAGGATTCCCATTGGACGCTTTAAATCACTGAACTTGTCAGCAAATGTGTTTATGAGGTGAAACGTTGCTGGAGGTTTTCCAGATATCAAAGTGGATGCTAAATTATCCAAAAATCACAACTTGTGCATTTCTTCTCATGCAAAAAGAAAACTGTTTTATACTAAATCAAACTTAAGCTTTTAAAAGCCTCTTTGTGTAGAGTAGCACCTTTTAAATTATTCTCCTGTTATTTGTAATAAAATACGAGTCTATGTAGTCTATGCGTTGCTTTCAGCCCATTCATGTCAGTGTCACCAGGATAGGTCTGTAGGAAAGTGTCTTATTTGACTTCAGAGCAGCAACGAATGGAATCTTGAAATCTAACACATAGTGCCTTTAAAATGTGAAGCTTGAAAAGATCAATGAGAGATGCACCACGATGGAAATGAATAAAACAAAAAAGTATTAATAATCAGTAAATTAGATAAAATGTAAAGAAAGAAGTCACTCATTTAAAAAAAACCTGAGGTGAGCTCTTTTTACCAGCTATGTTAGAAATGGAATATAAAACGCATATCTAAGTATCCCTTAGTGTATAATCACCTGAAAATAATAATTGTTATGTTTTTGTTACCTCAGAATGAGCCTTTCATATCCATGCCATGTTTCTACAGTAGCTCAGAACACACAAACCAAACATTGTTAATGTTTTTCTTGCATTTTGGTGCCATTTATTTTAGGAGAAAGTGTGATGAGGGGGTTGCAGTAAGCAAATGCATCACCCGATGTTACCGAATTAAGCTGAAATGCTTGAGATTTTATTTGAAAATATTAAATAAATGAAGCATGAGGCATTTATTTAGGCAGAGCAGTAAAGATGCTCCAGACGCAGTGGTTCATTCACAGCTGTGTGGTTAGTAACGAGCAATCGTACACATGCAGGTGTACACTAATACTCTGCTTGCTCTTGCTTTTTTATGACCGTATGGCGGTAGTTTTTCTCCCTAATCCTAACCTTGTATATTAATTGTTGCTCACTTGGCCGCAGAACCCCTCATGTGCGGCACTGATGGCGGAGAGTACCTACAGAAGTGTAAGGCCACTGACTAAGCTGTCGTTTTTGACAAGCCGGGATGGTGAGTTATTGATTAGCTCTCTCAGCAGAATCTTTGTTGCTACTCAGATTCACTGAAAGCTCCTTCAAACAGCAGAGCCTTTACACCAAATCTGTCTGTACAACCATAGATCATTTCCTTGACGTAAGAGACTGACTAAACTCTGTAACTTTTGAAAAAAAGAAAAATATATTTAAGAGACATTTTATTGTTTGCACGATAAGCCTCTTGAGATACATCACCTCATTTTCAAGCTAGCCATTATTGACTACGTAATGTCATGTATGTCAGCATTAATACTGATCTGTTGCATGAGTCATATACAGGGGTGGGTATAAAACCTCAGTAATGAAAAGCATCTGAGGCAACAAGTACCAACAGTATAATTTTGACAATTTCATAATGACAAAGTTCTTGCTGCTTGTCTTTAGACAGCATCTAATGATTGAGATATGCTGGCGTCTTTTTCAGAACACAACACAGCAGGATATAGTTTTTATAGCTCTATCACTCATGCATGAAACGTACAATGTCTTATGGGGATGTCATGTTCTTAATGAAGTCATAACAGTTTTTAATCCTCAAGCTAATCCACACAGTCAATCAAATGCCAGAAATAAAACACTAATTGACACTTCACTGCTCAGTGAGAAGACCTCTGCAGATTCTCTACAGTGTTCTAAATTCAGGTATTTCGCCCACCCTTGCACAGCTTTCTCACGCTCTTCCCACACTTTTAATTGATTTCCTGAAGGTGGGATTTTCCTATACACTGTAAATTAGGATGAAAAGTATGTGCAGCTAAAGTTACAGAGTGCAAAAACTCTCCTAGAGGGATTTTTTTCTCTTTTTCCAAATTGCAAAGATTAGAAAAATATGAGCTCTTCACACTCTAATGCTTTCTCTATTTCCACTTAAATTCAGCCAAGATCCAAGTACTGACATTTTAAGTGATTTTTCGCTGATCAGTAGAGAGCTGTAGTAGACAAGGGAACATCACAGATATCTGACGCTCTGAGGAGCTGTAATAAATTCGGTGTGATGATAAAAGTTTGAGACTCGATGTGTGTGACCTGTCTGCAGTTCGGTCCTTAAACAAGGTAATTAAGAACTTCTGCTAAGAGAAACCATCATCCATCATTACAAATAATTCTAAGAAGGCCTTGAAGATTATTTCATTAGGCCACACTGCTGTTATCTTCATCTACATCAGCAATGCTGATCTCTCTACTGGTTGATCCACGAGTTTGGTCCAAAATCTATAAACAACTACTGGGTGGATTGCCAGTTGGTGCACATAACCATGGTGCCCAGAGGATGAATCCTAAGGTCTTTGACCATCCACTGCTTTTCCCCTTGGCACCACCATGAGGTTGAAATTGTGTTTTTAGTGTAATTTTTCAATAACTATTTAATGGATTATTAAGAAATTTGGTACTGACACCCATGTGTCTTAGATCAAGAGATTTCCCCAGAAGAAAGCAGTACGGTAATGTGCTGTATGCTGTCATTTAAGTTATGGTGCAGACACACAGAAAGAGAAGTCGATGGATCCTATTCTATAGTTGTGTGGTGCATGTCCGCACAACTACAAGATAGCAAGTTGGCTGAGCAAGTTGGCTGACCACCACCCAGCTCACAGTTACGTCACTCAGCAGCTGGAGTGTTCAGTGCTCTGATGCATCCACGGGTCCCTATTGTATTCCTATTGTGTCTGCAGCATTACTGTACTCAGGACGACGGCAGAAATACTGATGGCTGTATACAGTATGGCCTAGTAAATAAGAGGATGTGCACTTGACTTTGAAAGAGCTTGATGTCAGAGGGGTTTCACTGAGGAAACGGAGAAGTCTCAAGAGGAGGAATTTCTTCTCAAATGGAACAAATTTTATCGCATTAACTCTTATGATAAACTCCAATTCCTTTTGGCATTGTCGCAATACATATTGTGAGTGAACACCAAACATATTATGAGGGAAGGCAAAAGTAGTCCTCAAAGATCCATGACCTGTGCAGGGAATTGGCTCAATGTTTGGTATGACCTACTAATAAATAATATAAATAATCATTCATATACAGCACTGCAACTGTAACTGATCCTATTGTATCTTATTATCTTCACCGGATCACCAGTGGAGTTTCTGCAGAGTGTACACAACATATCATGTAAGTGAAAATATCCTCCATCAGGACATTTGTCTTGACAGCATATCATTACTACACTATTAATTTTACAGAAATCGGATCTGTTTTCCAAGTTTTTCCTGCAGTATTAATGCTTGTGGGATACATGCAGGATGTTGTAAATGCACAAGAGCATGGTTTTAAACAGCTACTTGTGTGGATTTTCTTTTTATTCAAATAAAGTATTTTGTGGTTGTGTGATATTGTTTCTTGGTAGCAATCTATCACTGTCATTTGTAATGATTTCAAGGTCATAAAGAGGTTTTTATCAGTGTGATTCTGATTTGAATTTGGCATGTTTGTGGGTAGGGGAGTTCCCCCCTCGTTCTTTGTACTCAGCCACCCTCTCTCCCTGCGAGCCAGGAAGCATAAAAACCAATCGGTTGTAAAACCATATATAAGACATTGCATGAGAGCACTGGTGGGTTGGCAAAGGGAAAACGTCTCATCTTACTATAATGAGCTGAAATATTCCTGCTACAGTAAACATGAATATAAACAACATGTCGAATTTGTCAGCAGACATTTCACAATTCTTTCCTCGAAACTGCAAAGACCGGAGGCTTTACATAATCAGCAGTATTTTCCATCTCTTTCTGTTCACTAGACGACTGCAGTAGCTTGTGTTGAAGCGTTGAATGATTTTCAAACACACATGGACAGACACACACACGACCACATGATCACAACACCTTGGACTCCAGTTACTCCCTGGATGAACTGTTTGAAGGAGATTCCTCGTCTGTGTTTGATTTGGACGGACTCGACTTTTCTCAGGTTTTTGACATCTTTGATTGATGAACTTCTTGGGGATATTCAGTGTCTGGTTAATTGAAAGGCTGAGTTGAGCCACTGGAAAATAGTCTGTGTTGTCTTTGGTTTCTCTCCTCTGTTGGGATACAAGCAGCATTCGCACGTCGTTCTTTTCCCCTCTATCAACCAACTACAGCAGCTTACCCAGCTCAGCTACACCAAACCTTGTTTGGAAGTTTTGTGAACATCGTGTGGATGGATGAGAACAGATTGTGCTGTTTCAGAGACGGTTCAGAAAGTTATTTAAGTTTTAGTTTCAGCACCAACTGAGAGGAGAGAAATCTATGTTACCAGATCTTATGAGAGTGTTTTATTGAATGAGCCCAGATTTGCTTCAGTGACTACGAGGAAAAAGAATCAATCAAAATCTGTGCTCACGTTGTGCTCTGCTGGTCTCCTAAAGGTCAGCAGCAGTGGCTAAACCCATGCGACACAGATACAGGATATCCTTAGTGAAGCTTCTCTTTTATTAATCATTTCAGATATACCTCTCCTCTGTTAGCTCTGTAGCTAGCTATTTCTCTGTGGCAAAAAGTGCCGTAAACACAATTACAGAGCTTACAGATGAGCAGTTTTTGCGGTAATCTAAAATGCAGCAACTACACAAAAATGTTGATAATGACATAAAAAATTGACTTCAGTAAAGCTCCTGTAGTCGTAGAGTTTGGTGATACTTTATTTGAAAGAGTGTACATAAGACTGACGTGACATGACTCTCTCATAACATTGTCATAACCGTGACGTGACACCTGTCATAAACACGAAGCAATGATTTTGAATATTCATGACTGTCATTAAGTGTCATTTATTCAACCCTAATCTCATTAAACATGAAAGAAATGACCAAATTATAACACTGATAAACATTCAAAAAGTCTCCTTCATGTTCATAACAGATGTCATGTAGACGTTATGACAGTACCATGTCAGTCTTATGAACATCCGTGTAAATAATTTTACAAATGATTATTTCTTGTTTAACTTCTTGTGTGTATGTGATTATTTCAAAATGTCATTCCTTTAATATTAAGCGTTTGAGGCTCCATACTCCCTAGGCTATTAATATATATCTATTTTCATGTTTTTTTCCCCACATCTGTTCTCAGATGAAAATAACAAAGGGAAATATTCCTTGCATATTTCAGTGTCACCTGTCACCATCTGGTCTATGAAATTACTGACGACAGACAGCCATAAACCACTTGGCACCATTCTCTCTCAACATATTATTGTATTCTCAAACCTACACCACAAAACTGAAGGATTTATGAAGTGAGACAGACTGAGAAGGATGAGTTTGGTTTTGACCTGTGCTCACATATAGAGTTTACCACAGGAGAGTTACACAATACTGGATTCACCAAGACGGGGCCAATAAAAAGGCAATTTGTCAATATGGTTCAGGTCTCTGTTTTTTTCTTTGTTGGAAACCTGCAGGGGTTTCAAAGACTCTGCACCTCAATATGAGCAGCAACAGCAGCTATGTGTCATTAACTCAACTACTTCCTCTGTCAAACGCAGGTACATTACACTCTATTTATTCGTGTCTCATAAACGTCTAACGTGTTAACAGCCTGGTGTATTTGGTGACACCCCAACAGACACACTTTCCCAAAGAAAATACACTTTGTCAATTAGAAGGTGTAAATACTGACTTTTGCACTGAGCTCCAGAGAAGTCCTGCTCCCCTTTTTCATACTGGTGGAAAAAGAACAAATACCTCGGCCATGTGTTACAAATCAAATGGAAATGATGGAATTAAAATAAAACGGGCACTGAGATAACCATTTAATTAGCACTTGTGGTAGCGATCAGGATGAAATCCAAGAATAAAATCATGTGGTATACAGTATTTCCTTTGCCATCAAGGCTATTGCATTACTGTTGCTTTTTTCCCCCCTTCAAACCAGTCCTCCGCAGCAAAGAACTCATTCCACGTCTGTTATAAAGCAGCAGCACCTGGTACCTTCCAGTCGATCAATGTGTGGGAGGGAAGGTTTAAATTTCTTATGTGAAAATTTAGATTAGATTGAATTTTTGTAGTTTCTTAAGACACAAACGCCCAAATAAAGAATGTCGATGCAGTGAGAAAGATCTGCTTCCACACTTCATTGACTGACGTCCAGTTTTTACACTTGTTGGATTTAAAGAGCCATAAAGGTATTCAGGACTACTGTGGCAAGGCCTGAAGGAAAATAAAGAAATCTTTCACCTCAGCCTAAACATGGGCGCATACATAGTAGCACAGGCACATAAACAGTGTGAAGTTGGAATGATCGCACAATTTCAATCAGGCCCCGTAGCCAAAACACAAATGTTAAGTCTTCCGGGAGTTGGGGAAGGGCCTCCTCTTTCTAAAAGTGTTGAGAGTCCCACTCGCATTTACAGCATGTGTGTAATCATCGCCTCCCCAATGCGATGAAAGGACAATTAACAAGATGGTGAACATCACTCTCATAATGACACTTATGTTCCCTCATCAATTCCTCATTTACAGCTTCCTCCCTGCTGGTGGAATTGTGAAAAGTCAGAAAACAGACAGCAACTATCTTGACAACAGGAAGCAGAGAGATCCTCCTTAATCTGAGAGCTGTCAGATGGTAATGCTTCTATAATCCACCAGGAACATACCCAGGGCTTCAAAAGAAAGAATAACATCTTAACTGGATTATGTAATCCCAATGAAATGTCCAAACACTGATTTACAATGCCCTAAAAGGTTTTATAGGACAGAAAAACAAATAATCAAAACATATACAGTAACATATAATCTTTCTCATAGGTGACCTACTGTATGAAAAAGAGCAGGCCATATATGGACGTCAAGCGGATTACATCATTTGGATATACAAATTATGATAGGTCTCCATATATAAGCAGACAAACAGAGCTGTGTCAACAGTGCCTACATATACCAGGATGCACTGCACACAAGTTCCTGATGCCCACTGAGCAAACTACGTTAACTGCTGATCAAAGTTACACAACATTGTCAAGACAATTATTATTATTAGTTTTTCACACATAGTTATGTTGTTGGGCTTTAAGCTGAACAGTATGTAGTTCTTTCTAAACACAAACTACATCACTGAATTTCATGACAAATGACAGCGTTCCCAGAAGAACAAGATTTTGCAGCTATTTCTCAGTCAGTATAGCACATTCTGAGGAATCCTTTGTTACAGTTGGCTGTATTTACCATCATCACTCACTGACTTTCACTCTTTCTCATTTGTACATGTATTTAATTTTCTCACTTGACAGTGTGAACTAAATGAGAACTAAAGAAAACTCAGTGTAGTGCAAAGAGTTTGATGCTGCGCTTGATGAAAGATGTTGGCAGATGAAAACATGTGACCTTCTGCACTTTGTAATCAATATATGAACAGAAATTACATATGTCCATTTTTTTTCTACATATTTTCCACCATTTGAGGTTTAACTGGAGCTGCTTTAATAACTTATTGCATCTTTTTCTCCACAATGGTATAATGGCACTTGATTGGAGAATTAAGGCCACTTACAGCAATGACAGTAGTGGAAGAAAATATGCAATAATAATTTAAAAAAAGCATTTTTTCTTTTGCAGATTTTGTTAAACTGTGTGCTACATTTGGAAAGAAGCACGGCTTCTATGCACTTGGTGACTGACTTGGTTGACCTGAACCTTCACCTTTGTTGGTGATTCCATTACAAAACCTTTTCAACATTCTGCAGCTTCACAGTAGTGGCAAGACGGTTCATCTGAGTATGTTAAAGTGCTTGCCGCTGCATCTGTTTGTTTTTCCTAAAATCCTTTCCAGAGTTAATTATTTCAAGAACTGGAACTCAAGATTATGAACAAAAATATGTTAAACAAACCAACATCTTGTGATAGCTGGAAACATGGTGTTTATTTCAATTGGTGTTTTTGATTGCAGTGTTTAGTGTGTGTGCAAAGACAAAAAGCAGTTTTCTACTTAATAAACAACATTTGTATGCTATCATATTTTTTTTTTCTTATACTGTCTCACAGAACACTGCTGCTAATGCAGGCCTTCTCTGGCATTTGATTCCTGTTAGAGTCATCTGTTTAGATACCGTTTAGGTATTCATGCATTGTGATAACTGTGAAAGCGTGTCTGTTTGCTGTTAGCGTGTGAAATGGCATCTCTGTTCATCTAGGAACCGTTTATCTCATAAGTTCTTGGAAGGTTGTTTCGTTCTTGGCTTTTTGATGAAGGACAGCGTTTGTCTGGCTGATGTGACTCGACAAATATTGTTCTGAAATATAACTCTACGACTTTATGTGTTTAATATCGCTTCCGCTGTTGAAAAGCTGTGTGCTGCGAGGCCAGCCAGGCCTTCGTTTCCTGCTATTGACTGCTGGCCTGTTGTTTTTACCTGCTCAAACAATAACTTGGCACAGAGGCCTTGACCAAGAGACGTCAACATGTGCAGAAGCCTGTGTGTGATTAAGAGCCATTTAGTTTAACTTTTTAGACATAATGCAAACACATGATTGATTTCTAAAAGGGGCTAGTGAGTTCAAGCCTCAGACCTGCCTGAAAAATCTGGACAGGGGAAATAAACAGGTAATATTTTCCCCTTCTTCAACAACAACTACTGAGGATAACATTAGCAAGATGCTTTCCACCTTATTGCTCCAGTTTCTAGCAGTAGAAAACTGTGGTTTTACTGGGCAACGATCAGGTGTAAATGTGTATAATGTCTGTATGAATATGAAGCAGGCTGCTGCTGGAAAAGAGCAGTGCTCAGCAATCCTTTCCTGGATAAACACATGGATATAGCTGGAAGGCACTCAGCAGAGAACAAACCTCTATCAACACTTAACACTTCTCCAAAGCAGCAGCAGCATCTATAAAAGTGTGTTTGTTTACTGTTTGTCTTCTGGGTTTGATTTTGTGACAAAACAGCATGCGAATGCAGTTTTTGTTCAGCCAAAGACTTGCAAGGCCTGGACGCCGAGCTTTCTCATCGGCACATAAACGTAGCACCATAGTTATGGTAAAAACAAAACAAGCAAACAAACAAAAAGACATCATTGTTGAAATCATGCATCCAGAGCGGCACCAACAGCTAATCAAGCAATCTGTCTGCTACATTTCAGCCAAATCCATTCATCATTAGCAACTCCTCCTGTCCATCCACAGCCGATGACTCAGTCATTTGGAGCAAAAAGACAGTTACTGTCAAAATCAGACAAATTGTTCCGCGAAGTTGCGCGTACACACAGTATGTCCTGTTTAGAGTATGGATGTGCATAATTAGTCAACTAGTCGATTGAACGGTGCTACGCTCACAAGTCAACCCAAGATATACTACTGGTAGTCAGTTAATTAATTAATTGAGATTTAATTTAATATGCAAGCAGCAGTTACTTTAACTGTTGGATAATTATGCAGTCACCCACAACTGGCAACAGCAGCCCTCCTTCTCCCCTAACTAACCCCTGGATCACCCCAGGCACAGCTCTATGACATCGTGTCTGCTGCTTTTGGTTTATTCTCCGTGCAGCTTCATTCCCTACCAGGAGTGTTTCAGAAGCACAGCGTTTTACCCCGCACACTTTGTTGACTTGCTCATAGGCCGGAATCAGGTCAGTTTGCCGGTTGGTTGTGGCGACCATCAAAAATTTTAGATTATCCGCAGAACAGCCGCTTCTGGGATACTTCGAAACCTGTCACAATGCTTCTGGTGGAATCACAAACATTGTCTAGAACAGCCACGATCAGCTCCATTGGCTGTGGTGCCTTGTGGTATTGAGCCGTAATGCTCTGACTGAATGTTCGAGATGTCAACTTTGTCCCAGTTTTGAAGTCATAGTTCTATTACTGAAGTCTGCTTTGGGTTTTTACCAGCAGACTTTACTTTCTACCCATTTAACTACACAAAAAAACATGTTAAGCAGAGCACTATTTAAAGGAAAAGAGTTTGAAACAGTTTATGGAGGCATAAGCTGCTTCTATATAGTCCATAGTATTATTAATTCTCTAACAGTCTTTTTTCTTTGTTCATTCTGATTGTTTTACTGCCAGAAATGTAGACACACTAAGGAGCATTGTTTGCCTGTCAGAAAGAAATCCATAAATTTAATATTGATGACAGTTAATCAATTGCCTCTTTCTAGAGCCTCTTTACATAATGATCAGTGTGCCAACTTCACCACAGCTATGGCTGCATACTTCTATGGTACAGTCTGATTCATTGCAGCTGTCGGACAGTGATTTTAAATGCAGAATCAGATATTACAGTAGGACTCAGTCATATCAGTACAGGTCATATTAATCTATTCAGACAAATGAGACAAAGCAGTGCACACCAAATCTGTCCTGCAAACTATTCACTAAACTATTCATTCAGTCATTCATCATTTACACATTTGAAATGTTTAGCTCATTTCTACTAGCTCAAGTTTGTAATGGAGAATAATCAGAATCCTGACTGCCTTGTGTATCATATTGGCCGAATAAACAGGAAATAACATCAAGTAAACTGTAAACTGAACTAACAATAACATTTAGACTCAGAATTTGGCACTGAGTCCATCAAACATGACACAAGAGTAGGGCAAATTAATCTTGCGCCACTTTGCAACAATTTGTAAGCGTGGGAGTTAAAGTCCAGGTGACATACCAGTACAAATTATAGAGTTACTAATCATGTTAGTAATTAATTTTTATTGTCACTACTCTGTGAGAGCCATCTGCAGTCTGCATCACATGTGTATTCACAGTAACTAACCTCTGGCACAGTGAGCAGGCACTGGAGTTACTGTATGAGCTGCTGGGTTTAAGAATATATCACCTCTGAATAAATCAACTCTGTTTATTTTGGCTCACAATCCCATTCGTCTGTAGTGCTGCCATGTAATGCGGTAACACCTATGTAAAGTCGTGTGAAGAGTTCTGGGAGCCATATGTGGACTCTGCACAACATCACGGCATGATTTAATAAAAGGTTTGACTTTCGCAAAATTAATTTTCAACAAATGTGATGAATGGCTTCATCGCCAAGTATCATTTCAGATAATAAACCATCACATCTGTGTACTTGATTAGGCTGCTTTTGAATGTGATCCATGCTTTTGCACGCAACTTTGTCTCCAACAGGTGCTCCGGTGATGCATGCATAAAAGGCTGTTTTATGTATATTGTTTTTGTTATTGCATTACTACACTATGAGGTCAGATGAGCAGGGTGCCATGATTGGAAGGTTAAGGTTTACAGCCTGAGACCACAAAGAAAATCTAATATGACTTTTTTTTATTGTCGTCAGGGATGTGGTGAAGCATAAAACGGTGGAAAATGGGTTCAAAGACGGGGAAATGAGGTGACCAAACATAAAAACAGACAAAAATATGACTTTGTGTATTATTTTCCATTAGTTACTCCACATATTCCGTGCAATTTACAATAGAAGACATCACAGTAAATATAATATTCCTACAGTAAATAAGAAACCTCTCAGGCATCATATATATTTATATACTGTACATCTGTTCGAGACTACTGTACGTCAGGGATTTAAAGTGGCCTTGTGTTATCACTAAAACTCCACTTGATCAACTAGATTGTAGTCATTATACCTCTATTGAACTGTAGTTATAATGCTAATGGTAATTATCTTAATTCGACTTATTTAGCTGCTTTGGAATTTCCTCTAACTTCATTGTGGGGCTTCAGTCGCAGACACACCAAAGCTAAGTAATGAGGTGGAGGTCAAACGTCTCTAATGTCACAACAATCATGTTAACCTCATGAAAACTACATCCACAATGACATGGTGAACAACTGAGTGATATTAAATATATTATAATGGGATTATAGGTTATTATAGGAGACGTTCATGTACAGTTTGAGGGATGTGGTCGGATGGTTTGGCGTACGATGACTTTAACACCAGTGAGTAAGGTTCAAGCTCTGTGTCTTGTATATTTTTAGATGTAGTCTACTGAAACACTTGGTCAAGGTTAGGGAAAGTTTGTGGTTTTGGTTTAATATTCTATTTTGGGATTTTTGTGTGTGCATTTAACCAAGGTGACAATCTTTTCCTAACTTTATCCAAGTGCTTTGAGTTGCTAAACATAATCGTAATAATCATGCTCTTGCTGCCAGTAAAGTCGATATTGTAGGAAAACAAATGAAATATGACCACAGTGAACGTTTTGTAAATATGTTTACCATGGCTGTTTTATGTTGGTGGTATTTGTTAATACAAATGAGTTGTATATGTAAGTAAGTTTAGGAGTTCTCAGCCTATAAACATTAACAAAACTAATAAAACTCTGGGTAAAGTGGGATTTGGAAGTTTCACTTTTTGATGCATTTGTAATTAATATTGCTTCCCATAACTTTGCATGTGAATATGTTGCATCTGCTATTTGTACAAAGAGATAAATAGGGTATCAATCAATCACATCTGTTTGTCCCAGTATTCTGTACTGCATCCAACCCAGGCTCAGGCTGAAGCCAGCTGCTGCTGCTGGTAAGTGATAAATGTGCAGGTACCGTCAGTGGAAACAGCAGGAGGCTGGAAGGTAGTAATTACCTGAACTTAACAACAATATACACTGGCACTGGTTCACACTCTGTAAAATATCATAATATTTACTCCATTATTTCCATCGTTTCTTTTGGAAATTATGACCCTGGTCTCTCTGCCTGAAACTGTTGACCTCCCAACAGAGGCCATGTTATTCCCGCTGCGGCTGCATCTCTCCCTCTGAATCTCTCTGATTCCAAATATCACCTCTGCGCGACCCTGACCTTTGACCCCAGGTAGTAAATTCCCTGCTTGCTCAGGTACCTCGGCGCCACACTCCCGTGGGACCAGAGCAGTGCCTTTAATTGCTTATCCTCGTCTCTGTACAGACGTTTTGTGGCATTGCAATTGGTGCGTCGTATAAATTTGTGGGCCTGACGTTGGGCTCGGAGGAGGACCAGTGCCAAGGAATATAAGTGAGTCTCTGTGGCCTCCTTGTATGTCTTGGACAAGAATACAGTCATGAAGAACAGAAGTAGTTGGGCTCAGAGCTCTGTGAACTAGAGCAGCCTGAATATGAATATTTTGGGCCTAATTGTGCTATAAAACAACTACTCTGCAGTCAAAGGAGCACACATGGCTCTGTGATCTGCCTTTTGATGGATCGCTATCTTTTCTTTCACTGTTGTTAAATTAAAGGGCAGTGTATGTCTATAACAAAGGGCAACCACTCAAATCTCATTAAATCAGTACAGGCAGTAGCTCCATGAAACCTGCCAGGTTTTAATACAATTTTAAAGTGATCATTAAAATACTGTGTAGTTCACATTACACATGCCAGAGCTGACACTGGTTGCGATTAGCAGTTCATTCCAGCCTGCAAACAAATAAATGCAGAGTCAGGATCTCAACTCCCTCCGTCCAAGTTTGTCCAACACTCTCCACTGCATGTCCTTGATAGTGCCGGTCCAAGCCCCAGACTGCACGATCTTATCCTGGGAGTCCTGTTATTCGGTGGGTTGTCCAATCACGGCAGCAGCTCTGGGGCCCTCGGGTCAACACGGCAGAGCCAGAGCCCCACCATGGACCTCATTTACCATCCAATCGCTCCTGTTCTGCCTCTCTGTCGCCAAACCCCTGGAGCCGACCTTTGCAGCCAGGCTGTCCCATAAAAATAAAAGCTACATGTGGAAAACGAGCAGTGAAATGGCAACAACTCTTTATTTTTAATATTATTTCTTATAAAAGAAACTCTCTCTCCTCCTCCTTTTTTTTTGTCAGAGACAGAGAGGCTTAAAGACTTCACATTTTCAGCCCTGGATGAGACATTTTCAGGTTTCCACCGTTGTTCCTGCTTCATCCCGAGGCTGTCTTTTTCCACATTGAGCAGAGGTTTGGTTCCATTTTGGAAGGGGCTATGGTGCTCCTTTTTCAGGCATATTATCCTAACCGCTGCCAATGTGCCCCAGGATAAGAGGGCAACATGATGATTTTTACCCAGCTGAAGTGATTTATAAGTTCTTTTAAATATTTTACAGCTCTGCTTCTCCTATAGGGTATAAATACACATATGGGAGGCGACGGGTATGAGCTGAAGGCACAGCTTGCTGTTCCTACACCAGGATATGCATCATTTATTCGTACTTTAGGTGAGCAATTATGAAAAATAGACGAAATGGATGAGGTGGTATCAAATTGAATGATTTAGGATAAGGTAATTCAGAAATTGCAGATATGGGAATTGCTCTTTAAGGTAGTTTCGAAGGGCGAGACGTTTTCTTGGCTCCTGGTTGAAGAAATGAAAAGTGGCAGGCAGTGCGATGAGGTGGAGGTCTGGATCTGCTAAGCTGACATTGATGAAGTCTTTCAAGAAGTCATAACCACGCTTGGAAAGTCTTGCCCACTCTAGCATGCTACCACACACGCACGAACGCACGCACCCACGCAAACACACTCTCTGGAGCTCATGCTGTGTTAGTTTTGGGTTATTTTTAGTTGGTGGCTGCAATTCACATTTCCACACATCTGCCTCTGTGCCCGTGTTGTTCTTTAAGATTCTGTGAAATGATACATCACTCCCAGGAGGCAATGACGTGTAGAGCTGTCGCCAGCGACTTAACACTAGGAGTACCCGGCGATAAGGCTGTAAAACTCAAAAAGCTATTTGTGATTATTTGAAAAGTTTATCACGAAGCTTCTGCTGCACTGCGTGGCTGTGCTGTCTCAGCTCCTTAGGAGATACAAGATACAGAAAGAGAAAAAAAAATCACTGCAGGCCTTGATCCCATTATGGTGTGGAAGCAAAAATAAATCAGAGCACAATGTGTAACAACATAATTCATCCGTCAATATACAACTGCATTACAGTCAAGGACATAAAAATGCCAACTCTTGACACATGCTTACACAAAATCCAATATGTGGTGTTTACTGGGACTCATATGGCCGGAGCAAGGCTTCAGTAATCTTCATTGCTGTGGTCACCCACCATAGTGGAAATGTTTGTATGAAATCGAATCAAATATGTCAACCTCACTAAATCTACAAACCTCCCCAGGCGGGTTATATGTTGAAGCAGTGGTAAGTGTAAAAAAAAATGGATATAAAGTCTGGGAAATGCATGTTCATGCATAATTTTCATTTTGTAACTCGTTTCATTTTAATCACAAACAACACTGGAGTGGAGCTTATGTTAATGTATGTTGGAGGATTTGCCAGGTTGGCTCCTGGCTGACACTAGATGGCAGCAGCACACACTGGTATCTCCTTCAGCTGCATGAAAACTGAGCCGCAACACCAAATAGGTGTTTGCAGAAAGAAGGTTAAAAGCCATAAAATACTGCATCTCATTTCGACTGGAGAGCAAAGAACAGCTTGGCCACAAGAGTGTTGAGAAAAACAGTCTGACGATGTCACCTGTTAGCCAGACCTGCCTGTCATTAGCGGGGATGTTTTTGCTTGAACACATTAGAGTCACATCCTGGACAAAAACAAAAGGAGTGAGCTTGAGGAATCCAGTCAAAGGAAGGAAGGAAAGAGAGGAGGAGGAAAAAGTTACAGGAACAGGTCTTTGCTGCCATCTTTTACACATTGGAGTGATGTTTGGAGTGGAAACACCCAGCAGAGATAAGGTGGGACGTCACGTCTGGCTTTCATCATGGCACTGCCTCCAGCATGTTGTTGCTGAGACTAAAAATGAATCTAATTCTGCTAAACTCCATGTTTAAACAACACTGCAGGAATCTGAGGTCACTCTTTTAAAGCATAGGAAAAAAATTTAGCAAGCTGCACTCTTTAAAGAAGTCATAATAAATCTACACCGAGGGCTCTAAGTAATGCATGCAGGCATGGAGAATAAACACAGTGCTGCTATTAAAATGTGCTTTCTCACCACAATGCTGGAAATAAAAGAAAACACATCCTAACATAAAGTGAGAGTATTTGCATTTCTGAAGTTTTCTCAATAGATGGAGAGTCACACATGTTTGTTTACCTCGAGGGGAGGCCTAAGATTTATACCCGAATCTTCAAACTGATTCCCCAGAGGCACAATTCATCCTGACCACTTTTTATGGCTTTCAATAAAACACGCTTTAAAAGATGTTCCTTCCCTTTGTCTGTAGCTCTGATTTGATCACCAGAGCTCTTACAGACCGAGGGCCTTGGCCTGGTTTCTCTTTCAAATATGATCACATCCTTGTTGGTGTTCCTCCCTTCACTTCCCCTGCGATTGAATTTGTTTTCTTAAACAACCACTTAATTCAAATTCCCATAATTTTTTGCGAGACCATATAAATAACATGCCAGAGCTAACTCGCAAATAAGATGTCTGTCAGTCTGCCAATGAAGCCCTAACGGCGGCTGAGAGTCGTCACGCTGTGAAGTAAAGACCTTTTAATGCTGCGTCATGGTTGTGGCATCAAACACGCTCTAATTTATGGTTGCACATCCTGAAGCGGCCCTCCCTCCTTGTGTTTTGTTTTTAAACCGAAGTAAACTGAGAAGCAGGCGCTTTGCCTCTCACAAGGTCTGGCCATATTTCAGGCTATAGTTGACCTTTGAACCCTGAAAGCAGGTCAGACCCTGTAGATTAAGCTGAATATTTGAGGCGAGTGCCACATGGGCTGCGAGTGGGGAACTGTTGAAGGGTTTGTCCATTAATCACAGCTTCAGCTTTGACAGAGCTGACCTCGGGAGTCAAATTCTCAGCCCAGTGAATCAAAGTTGGTAAACGTCACATAAAGACAAATGGTTCGGATGACTGGAGAGACTAAATGAGGACATAAACGTGTCTTGTTTGTTCAAAGGACACATTAATGACTTGTTGCCTCATGAAATTCAACTGGTAGATCTGACATAATGTTTGTAATTCTGTAAGTATGAACACATTTACATAGAATGTTTGGCAAAGAACCGGGCCAGAAGGTCACTCGTTTTGTCCTTGTTACACTCCTGTCAAGGTGATTTTTTAATTTATAACTCTATTGACTCCAGTGGTGATACTTTAGATTAGATTTTTTATTGTCAGTCTTTTCTTTGATGGATTAATCAGTTGTTTAATCTGTAAAATGTGAGAAAGTCCAAGGTGACCTATTTAAAAGGTCTTGTTGCGTCCAGTCAATAGTCCAAAGCTCATAGAGAGTTGTTTTAATGCAATAAAAACAGAAAAAAAGAAGCAAATCCTCACATTGGAGAAACTGGGACCAGAGGGTGTTTAGATGTTTTTACTGCTAAAAGATTAAATGAATACTTAAATGAATAAACTGTATTGTATTGTAGGAATTCACAAGACCGATGTTGATTGATTTACGATCAATTGGCTTATTCTTTCAGCACTAGACGGTCTGTGCACTTTTGCAGCCCTGCATCTCCACACAGTCCCACACACTCGCGCGTAGCTCAGTACAACTGCAGTCTAAAACTGGAAGAGCTGGAAATTGAGAGCACTCAAAGGCACCTCAGAAGCATTCTATACGCATCAAATCATAAGTTTAAACCAAACATTTTTCAACAGATCTGACATTGTTTGCTTGTTTTTTGACTGGGAACTGAGATTTCTCAGACCTATCAACCCTAGAAGTGCTGTATTTTGTATCCATAACACTCAAATATCCACAAAATTGTACAGGGAGCACAGGGGTGTGTTTACAATGCAGTCCTTTTTAGTTAGCCAGCATCTGTCTGCTCAACAATGATTTAAAACACTTTTCAGACCTCTAAACTACTTCTGGCTGAACTGCCTCCTCCAAATCACTGTCAGGGATGACGCAATACACGAAAGCTATGGTTCAGGTGTTCACACGTAACACACAAACATACACATTCTCACACGTATAGACACACAAACACCTGTTCGGACATCAGTATTCTAACACTACCAGCTGCACAGCTGCACAGAGTCTCATTGTCGACTTCAAGGCTCACTTTGGTATCAACTATTGTGAGAATATGAAGTGAATAATGCAGTGTGGACGGGGTGGAGTGGTGAGGTCAGCTTTTCAAAGCCGCCACTTGACAGGATTTTATCCTCTGTCATGTAAATTTGACACCTGTTTAATCTGACATTCACAACTCACAGATCCTACATAATCTCTTTGCAGTGAATGCAGCACCAGATCCTAACAACTACCAGACTGAGCCTCTCGCCACTCCGCTTGGTGTTTGTAAAAGTTTTATAAAGCCAACAAATTACAGTGTTTTCTGTGTTCTGCTTTGAAGCAGTGACACTGCACTATATTGTGTTTTTGAACCCAACTTAAAGTGGCACTATACCCGAAAGCTGTCTTTTCAGTATGAAACTGTCAACCCCCTGCAGAGTCAAAGCATGGTTAAGAAAAGATTAAAGGCTGCTTTTTTTATGAAGAGCTGAGTCTGTGGTCAGACTGAATTTATACTTATGAGATATAAGATCTGCATATTATAGTGGAGATATGCTGCATATCTGAAAGGAGAAGCGTCTACACTAATTTAAAGGTCCAGTGTGTCATATTTAGGGGGCTCTATTTACAGAATATGGCAGCAGTATAATATTCATAAGTATGTTCTCAATAGCATATAATCACCTGAAAATAATACCTTAAAATAAACCTTAGTTATTGCAGGTCATCCATGTTTCTACAGTATCCCAAAAAGGACAAACTAAACACTGGCTCCTGATATAACCTTTTGTTTTGTGGTCACCATAGTTTCACCTCCATCCTAGCAAGGAAAAGGTGAGGCGCCTGGTTTGCAATCAGCAGCCACACCGCTAGACACTTGTTCATTAAGAATAAATTATTGCACTTTTTATTTCAACATGAATTTACAAAAGGTTAAATATTTCATGACCGAGACAATTAAAGGCAACTAGTCATCAACAACGTGCCATGGCTGCTCTGATTCAGCTCAGCAGATGAAACCACATTGTATATTGGGTTTGTGGTGTATAATCAGAGCAGCATGCTGCTATGTTTGGGAGAGCAGGACCACTGGAGTTTTTTTTAACTTGGGAAAGGAGACAAACGGTTAAAACAGGTGGTGATATGTGAGGAAACACTCTCAACTCTGCTGATGAAACACCAGTCTGAAAGTTGTGTGATAATCAACATGGATGTATGAAGTAAAACTCGATACTGTGTTCCAAGATAGCGCACTATTCATTCCATTGGAAAGTTGCTCACTGGGAGCATATGCTGAAAAAGTGTTTTTGGGCCAATACATCATCCTCAGGGTGAATGTGTTAAAGACTTCCTCTGGCTGAGCTGGCTGAACTTCCTGTTGGCTCCCAGCACAAATAAATGACATAAAATAATTGAAGGATACAGCCCTGCCAGACTACAAATTTTGCTGGACCAAACTATACATTGTTTCTTGACCGCACGGCCGAGGCCGCTGGATTTTCTTTTCAGTACAGTGTGTTGAACTACAACACATAGACAGTCCACATATTATCACAAGTCAACACAAGGATACATTCGACATGCTGTGCTCACAGACAAATATTACACACAGCCATATACAGTGGAAGAATGGTAGTATGTGAGGAGGGATCTAGAGAATTCTAATGACACAGAGCCACGCAGAAAAATGTATTCAGTATTTAACAGTCATACTTTTTGGAACAATTGTGTATGGAAACATCTTTTTGGGCCACTCCGCGTCAGGTGATCCTGCATCTGTGGTCATTATACAAAACCACCTCACAGCCCAGAGCTGCTCCTTGGGGCTTGGATTTACCAAACCGAGAATGCATTAAGTTGAAGTTGCATGTTCTGCCTGTGCAGATATGCTCAAACTGCTAGTTTGAGTTAATGCAACATGCACAGTGTCTGCCACTGCTGCAGTACAATCCCCCTCATCACCGCCTGCATGCTGCTTAGTATGTTGTAAACAACTTGCAAATGACTGGAACAGTTAGAACACGGTTTGTTTTCTGCAGATTGTTTGATAGCATACATTATTAATAATCTCTAAACTATAATAATCAATGATAATAATGGAGTAAATACAAAATCGTCCAGAGTGACAGCTATTGTACAGATCATATTCTCCTTGCTCAATGTGTATTCTAATTGCAATATTTGCCTGCCAGAAATGGAAAAACCAGATGAAGTTTCATTGATAATGAAAGTATCATCAGGGATCTGTGGCTGTTTCAGTGCATCCTGGTTGATTTGTTGGCTCACTCGCAGGAGCTCCAGAATGAATTTATTCCCTTTATCTCCATGAATGCCAAGAATCATGGGGTTCCTCAAGGCGTCCCGAGTACTGCAGCATTTATTTATGTTTTTTGGAAGACTCTGCAGCCATGAGACAATCCATCACGCAAGTTTTATCTGCAGACAGAAGAGTTTGAGGTACAACGGGTTTAATAAAAAAAAAAAAAAAAGGACTCATCCCTCTCTCCTGTTGGCTGTGTACATGACGCCGAAGTAGGCCCAAGTTTGGAAAGCAGACAAAATCTTGATAATGTGGTTTGGAGCAGTTGACATTGAGTCTATGCAAAAACAATCAGAGTCATTAGTGGGAGATAGTCAAAGCCATTGAGCGGCCCCACACTCCAAACAGGCCTTGAGAACCTCTTTACTGAGTTTTTTCCTGCCGAGAGACTAGATTCTGGCACATCACAAGACCGAGAGGAAGCATTTGTTCATTTGAAAGGATGCTGTAATGTTAATCAGATGTGGTTCACATCATATGCACAAATAAAATCCTAAGTGTTTTGTTTTACCCTGCTTGCAGTATCTGGGTGGGGGTATCAACATACTGTGAAGACAACAAACTGAGAGCCAGAAAGTGCAGATAATCACAGGAAATAGTTTGAGACTCAATTTAGTGTACTATACTGTAACTGACTAGATATTCAGGCTGAACAGCTGTTTTGTTACCACTCCATTATTCTGTCTCAATATTGAGAATACATCTAGTTTATACAGGGCGGTGGTGCAGTGGTTAGCACTGTTGCCTCACAGCAAGAAATTTCCTGGTTCGACCCTCGCCCGGGGCCTTTCTGTGTGGAGTTTGCATGTTCTCCCCGTGCCTGCGTGGGTTCTCTCCAGGTGCTCCAGCTTCCTTCTGCAGTCCCAAGACATGGACCTAACAGGTTAATTGGTGACTCTAAATTAGCAATAGGTGTGGATGTGGGTGTGAATGGTTGTTTGTCTCTGGGCCCGTCCACACAAGTAGTTTTTGTCGAATCCACATAAATACTTTATCGTTTCGGCCTCGCATCCAGACGGATCCGGCTTTTTCAGGGTAGGAGAACGGATCCCAGAGTGGGGAAATCCTAAAACGCCAGATGGCCAGAGTCATCTGGACGGTGAATGCAGATTTTTTCAGAAAGGATGATGTATAAGCCCCGCCTCTCTAACCTTTAACCTCAGCCGCCGCTGCTAGACACGTCATAACAACAACAATGGCGGACTACAGGCTTATGCTCGTACTACAGAAACTGCTCAGTCTATTACGGCTGCTACAACAAAACCTTCTGCTTCTATATTACTGTGAGAAGCAACAAAAGAACATGTTTGTAAACAGCGCGTGACCTTTATATGCATGCTCCATAGCTTCTTTTCTGGTTTTAGTGTATTAGTGTGGCGGCGTCACAGCGCCACATACAGGCCTGGCATATGTACTACAGTGTTTTCGGTCGTTTCCAGTGAATCCGTGTGGACACAGATATTTCTGGAAACGACGCCGTGTTTACAGGGTACTGGGTGAGGAAATTCAATGTCACAACTTGAGGAAAAATAAGTAAGTTGGGACAAGAGGAATGTAATGTAGTACAACATGTTAGCTATTGCTAGCTAGCAAATTTTAGCAAACTGCTCCACTGTCTTTTTTAGCCTGTGTCTGCTACCTCTGCTAACACTGGTGATACTACTGATACTTGTGTGCAAACAATACGATCATCTTTAATTTGCATTGATTGTATAATTACACAGTTTAATATATGACAAGTAATGGCTAAAGCTGTTATGTGAGTCTAACTGACTAGGCAGTGTTTATAATACTCAGAGGTTCAGATTGACAGGTCTCTTCTCCATTTAGGAAACCAAGATTGTAACACGTTTACCATTTTATTCAGTGCAGTCTTTCATTATCAGCTAATGTTTAATGTGAATTACTACATGCAACAAATGCTCATCACAGTAAATTCCCATAGATTCAACGTGAGATTAAGATAAAATTATCAAAAGTAAAAAGTGCAAAGGTAAAAGATGCTGTGATGTATTTATAGATGCAAGAAAATACTTCACCTGCAGTGGTCAGGTTTGATGAAAACAGAAAATGAAAACAGTTAGACAACATATTTTATGCTAACTATAAATAATAAAACATAATAAACATTTGGCCTTCAGGAGCCCAAAATATCACAAAAATTAATGACAGCATTAACCAAGGACCAGATGTACTACTGAAGATTATCGTTATTTCAAAAATAAGGTAATTAGCTTTCCCCTCAGGGTTATCTGATCTAATTTCGTATTAACTGTTTATTATATCATCAAAAGCAGCTGCTAGGCCAACACAAGTCTTTTAATAACTATTTCATTCCTGCTTTGCTCTTTCTTCTCTCCTCTCAGAGTAATCCAGCAGGAGCTCTGATTAGAAACGGATGCTTCCTGACTTTTTTTTTTTCTTCATTTCTCCAAGTTGAGGTCAGCAGAAAGCGTAACACGAAAGATTTCAGACTTGATTAGCGTTTACTGACAGGCTGGATCTGATGCCCGCGTTGGCTAATTGATCGTACCGCTGGTTTGTTGTTAATGCCAAAAGAAGTTTTGTGTGTATGTTGCCATGCAAATCACTGCAACTCACTCACAGTGCCACGTGTGCTCGCTTTGACTCAAGTCTCATATTGGGCCATGGGAAAATATGGTTCCCCAGAGCTGGTTGAGCTCTGAAGCTCTATGTGTCATGGTGGTTTTAGGGGAAGGAATGTGTGATGTGTATTACATGCAAATATTCCTCTACACTGACAGACACTGACTTTTTCAGGCTTAAAAAGCTTCTCTCTAATCATCCTGCTCAGATTAAATGTTTCTTTATATTTACTGTAACTTGCTATAAGTGGTTATAGTTGGTAAATTTGTTACTGTGATTATACGGTAGCTGTGCTTTTATACTGTACATTAAATTGAGTTTTATGAGATTTACTTGAAACACAAAAAAACTTTCAAAAGATTTCTGAGAGAGTGAGTATTTGATTGAGAATATAAATGTGAGTAAGGATGGGTACGAAGGATTTTTCTTTTTTTCTTTAGTTTTTCTTTAGTTTTCTTTAGTTTTTTCCCCTTCAGTTTAACTATTACTAGAAGAGGGACATCAAATGACACATAAAAACAAAACAAAAAAATGTCAAGGACTGAGTTCAAGTGTCATTTCCCTTGTGGTACTTGATGACAGCTTACAGTAAATGCATGCATGAGTTGTCCCGTACTTTATCAGTTTCACATAAACTAATCATCTCCTGTGCAGTTTGTACTGATAATGGTGTCTGAACACCACAGTTTTGCTACAGATAAAATTTAAATACATTCAATTAATTAATAATTATATGAATGAATTTGCTGTTTGGTCCAGAAAACAGTGAAAAATGTTCACCACTGGTTCCCAGACCTCATGGTGACAACCTCAAATGTATATTTATGTCCTACAGGACTTATTCACATATGAGAAGCTGAAATCAGATAATTTGGATATTTCTTCCTAAAAAAAAAAATGACTCATGAATGCTAACAGGCTGTGGTGTTCATCTTCTACTATCAGAATAAAGTTTCTCCCTGCTCTGAAGTTAGCTCTAGACTCAAATGGTCTCAAATTTGATGTGTCAGATTTTTTAAGCAATTAACTACAGCAGGGACTGAAGAAAAAGACTTGTTCCCCTGTATACCCACCAAGCGTAAGCTGGACAGTTGCTGATCTAAACCATACTGTACATGGTGAACAGTTATTAAAATATGTCATCACAAACTCAATACCCAAATCAAACATTAAATATCGATGCACCTAGCTATACATTTTAGTTCCACAGAAATTAATGGAACGTATCTAGTATCTAGAGTGCTGATATGTAAGGTGCACATGAATAGGCCTACATTGAGTGAGTGCTAAAGTGAGTGAGATTATTGACAGTGAAAAGAATGAAGGTTTGAATTGAGTGTGACGATGGATAAGTGAGTGAGCGAGTGACTTGCTGAAAAGGTTGGGTTTTGTTTTTTTTAGTCAGCTTTTAACTCCACAGTCAACTCCTCTGTGTATTAGACCAACAAGTAATCTGAGCAGCGTAGCCTGCAGATGACCTACACACACATACGCACAACAAGGCCTATCAAAAGTCGGGGTACAGGGCCTCATCCTGTTACAACTCCTGCCAACAAGAGAGCCGATTCATGCTGGCACCATCAAAGAGAGGTACGGCAGCAGGTGAGAGTATTAACATTCTTTGGTTAGAACATGAGGATGTGTTTATTCTCCTCTGCATGTCTAATGATAGCATCTGGAAACCAAAAATCCACCGGAGTAAACTCTGTTCTTTCTATTTCTGTTCCGTCAGTTCTCACATAATTGGGATAGTAACATTTGGTAACGCTTAAAAGATCATATATACACACCTGTTTGTTTCATTATGTCACAACCGGCCACAGACACTTGTGGGTTTTAACAGGCGTGCAATACGTTTTAGTTTTGTCACTCATGAGCATATGCCCTTTCAGACTGAAGTACCTGACTGAGCTGCGACTGCTATGTAGCCAGTTTCATGCAAAGAAATCATTATGTGCCAAACAGTTGTTGGCGTGGTGTATCCGGTACCTTCTTCCTGATAGCAGCAGGGAGCAAAAGGCTGTTATCCAGATGGTTAGGATCCTTAAAGATCATCCAAGTCTCATTTTTGCAACGTCTGGTGTAAATGTCTCCTGGGTAGGGTAGAGCACCACCTATTTTATGTTCAGCTGAATGAACCGCTCTTTGCGGGATCTTGTTGGTCTTGTTCGGTGCTGTTTCAGTACCAGGCAGTGATGTTCCCCGTCAGGACCTTCTTGATGGCGTATGAGTAGATATCCCTCAGTATTTGAGGAGATGCTCAGAATTTGTCTGAGGTCAAACAGTCTTTGCCTTGCTTCTCTCACCACAGAGTCAGGCAAGCACCTCAGTGGTGTGGACACCAAGGTACTTGAAGCTGTCCGCTGTCTTCACTGATGACCTGTTGATTTTAGCAGGAGCGTAGTTCCTCCCCTGCTTTTTCCCAAAGTCCACTATCATTTCCCCAGTCTTGCTAAAGTTCAGGAAGAGGTTGTTGTCTTGACACAAGTGGGTCAGGTATTCTATTTCCTTCAGATAGGCCATTTCACTATCTGTGATCCGGCCCAGAGCAACTTTGGTCTTCAGAAAACTTGACAATGATGTTCGAGTGGAAAGTGGCTACAAATATTTTTAGAGCTGCAAAAAAAAAAAAAAAAAAAAAAAAAAAAAATGTATCTGCAACTGTTTTGAAATCATCAAACATTTAATGCTTCCTGCTTCTGAAATGTGAACAATTGAGTCTTTTGGGTTTTCGTCAGGCAAAACATCTGTTGACATTATCTGTCAACAAACTGTGATGGGCATTTGACAACATTTTACAAGATGTATAGATCAAATAGTTAAAGAGTTATTTGAGAAGATTTATTGATTTGAACTGGCACGTTAACTATAGGGAATTGCTCCCAAAGAAACAGCTGTGCAAGGCAATAAACAGCAGTTTGTCATGAAGCCTTTGGCAATCTTAGCCATTGCAAATAATAGATGGTAAAGTGCAGTGCTCACATTGTTGCATTATGGCTGTTAGACAAGAGGAATGTTTGAGCTGTTGGTGGCACAAGATGTAAATACAAATTTTAAATGGCATATTTATACATGTTTTATATTTTAGACAAAAAGTACTAGGGTAAAACACCACTACTACTACTACTACTACTACTACTACAACTAAAAAATAGTTATTATAACTCCCATAATGGGTGACTAACAGTGTTGTGGATAACGCGTTACAAAGTATGTTAGAGTACTCTAATTACTTTTTTCGTGTAACGTGTAACATAACGTCTTAGTTTCGTGCGTTACGCAATCAGCAACTTTGTTATGTTTTTTTAAAAAAGTAATCCGTTGCTTTAAGAATTTCTCCAGATAAGGAAAGAAAAATTCCGACTGCAGCCTACTTTTTGTCAGACAGTACTGTGCCACCTGCGGAAGTGTCAGTGGAGGTGCAGCGCTGTGATGATGCATCTGTGTCCTGCTGACCTACATTACCTGTGTGTGTGTGTGTGTGTGAACCGCTGGCAAGATGGCAGTTTTTGAATCGTGGAAGTATGCACATTATTTTCAATTCGCCAGTGAAAAGAACAACATAATGGTAAAATGCACACTCTGTGTTGGTGAAAAGCTTCTGTCGACCACAAAAAAATTCCACTTCCAATTTAAAAAAACATCTTGTATCCAAGCTGACTGTCTTTCCTGTTATTGTTATCCTGCAGAGTTAATTTGGTTGGATGACTGACGTTATTCATTGTCAGGACTTCTCGGTGCAGTTAAAGGAGGTTGTGTGTCTGTGTCAAGTTGTGTGTTAAGTTGCAGCATGTGTGAGGCACTGCAACTTTTGTTAACGCATGAGTACTCTAACGCATTACTTTTATTCATAGGTAACAATGTAACGTAACAGATTACTTTTAATTGATGTAACATAACAGATTACTTTTAATTGATGTAACGTAACAGATTACTTTTAATTTTAATGTTGTAACCTAATTAACTACTTTCCAAAGTAACTATACCCAACACTGGTGACTAAACATCCTGTTCCCAATAAGAAATACAGAGTAGAGTGATTGGTTGCCCTGCTGTGGAAGCAGAGAGAGAACTATAAATTTAAACTTTGGAGCAGAACAAATGTTTTTCGTCTAAAATATAGCAAACAAGTTTTCTCCATTTGGAGAGAGTTGGACTCACCAATAAGTCATCAGCTGTATGGTTTACCTTTCTATTGTTTGGAGAAACTGGGATTGCAACAGAGCAGATGTCAGCTGGCTGCCAATTAAAAACAGTATTTATTATTATTATTATTATTATTTTTTATGAAACAGTCAATGTGTTTGAATCCATTCATATTTCTTTGTACAATTCAGCTGTAGCACAGTTATTGTCCAAATGATTTGACTGATTTATATTTAATGACACACCATATTTAAGGGTCCTATTTAACTTCCATGTCTTGCTCTAAATTCTGCTTGACCCTAACCCACTTCTTACTCGACAACTTAAATCCCTTCATAAATTGGGGTTAAGAGATTAGAGGGCAAACTTTATTTTGCGTCGATTAAACAAACAGTATTAATGAAATACTGCAGTGATTTATACAGCTGTCACATTTGAAACAGTATTAATCCCACTTTCAGCTGCAGAAGAATTGGTTCCAAAGGCCCCAGTGAGAGAAGCCTGTTGAAATCAGTCTGTGGGACAAACTGTAATGTCCTTAATGTGCTTTAGAGAGCCATTATGTGGGACTGACAGCATTCCAAAGTCTGCAATTAAGGCTCATCTCTTTACCCACAAAATATAACATGGGTCTACAACAACTGTTTTTGTGTGCAAATCATGGTGTAAAGACGTGCTGTATGATTAAGTCAAAGATGGCAAGGGGAAGTCAGTTTTCTGGTTCTCATGGACAAACTCGTGTATACCCTCTGGAAAATTAATTATGTTCTTCCATTAACTAACTAACGAACGGAAGAGATCTGATGTACATGAAACGCACATCGCATGGGAACGTTTGTTATGGGAAGTCAGCTTGTCTTATATTGGTTTCCCTGTTTACGGTTCGAGCTGGAGGGGGGGGGGGGGGGTTGAGTCAGAACTGACTCATCCATTCTTATACGTGCCACTAATTAGCCACCAAAATAAGACCAGTTCTGATAGAAGGATTCAGATCATTTAGTTGACTAGAAGCAGCAATACTACAATAAAAAGAGCCCACTAGAAGTAAACCTCGTTTCATGGACCCCAAGTGGACTCCAAATCAGTTAATACAGCTTTAAGTACAATACTTGAGAAAATGTAATTAGTTACTTTCCATTATCAAACCAGACAGCAATAAAGGTCTGGTATTGGACTATGAAATAATTACTTTGGAGACATATTTGTGGAATAGCTTCAGAGTAGATGGACACTGAACAGTTTCACTGGGAAGGAATGTATTTCAGGGGAACAAATGTTAAGACCAATTTTAGTCCTGCGTGTTGCTACTGCTTATTTGGCCAAAGCATCTGTAATAGCAAGAAATGTAGGCCACAGCAGCTGGGAAGCCAGCGACCCAGAGGATGTGAGGTGCAGTATTATGAGTACCTTCCATCTAAAACAACAGTTGTGGATGATATTGTTGACAAGTATCATTATTGTTCCACTAGTTTTTCCCATGCAAACATCCAGTAATGTACTGTTCTCTGCAACACAGCAGACTTTACTAGCTCATCTGCTATAAAGACAACTGAAGGAGAAAAAAAACAATAAAATTCTGGATATTTACAATCACTATGACGAGAACAGGTTTTAGTATCATGTCAGAGCCAGTATAAATATGACAAGGGTGTGTATCCAAGGCTTGGTCTGGATTATTGTACTCAGATGTCTGAAAAAAAGAACTCAGCCTGTTGTTCTCTATGAAGACAAACATTTGGATATCCTCAGGTAGCACATAACCGAGGGTGTGACTGAAACTCATTCCTACTGTTGAAGATACTACTCAGGCTTATTTAAAATGCCTCACCTGGAAAACCTTTACTCCACAAAGAGAAATCTAATGTATTTTTCAAAAGATAGCTGAAATAAAAGAGCAAAATCACATGATGGACAAACTCAGAAAGGTGATTCTGGTTTATTACAACTTGAGTCTTCAAAGCTTTGGCCATTTTATGTCATGGAAGTGGCATGGCTGTAGGGATAGCTGTTGGTTTGATGACTGTTGGTCCATCTCTTCAGACCAGACTGAAATACCAGATGGACTGCGATGAAATTTGACACAAATATTCATGGTGTGGGTTCCTATAATATTTGGTTGAGATTCCCCTCAGGACAAATTGGAATACCTTTGTGTTTCCATCATCAGGTCAAGCTTTTTAAAACTAGTGACATGCAAATTAGCATCAACTCTTTATTACTAATTGGCAAGGTTAGCATGCCAATGAGTTAATCAAAAGGGCGAACATGGTAAACATTCTACATCAGCATGATAGCATTAACTTTGTAAGCAAGTCAGCGTTTGTTGCAAAGCACTACTGTGCCTTACAAAACAGTTCCTGTTCTAATTATAGAACTTGGAGGTGAAACCAAACATTACAGCAGTAACAGTTGATAATAATAACACACTCCATAGGAAAAATATGTGTCTGCATAAAAACAGCATGCACTGTAGCTTAAAGTTGAACCAAAAGGCTTAATTACCATTTACACTTGTATAGTACTAAGTTTGGCTAACCAGGAGGTTTGTTTTGAAATGGTTTCTTGCTCCAATGTCACTGCATTGCCAGATCTCAGCAATTACCCTAAGTAATATGTGAGAATTTTAGATTTGTCCATCACTTCTAACAATAGTATTATAAAAAAAGAATTATCTTTTGATTGTATTTAGTGACTTCAAAATGACACCTGTATTGTTGCAGTTAAAAGTCTGTAAATGTCTTCAGTGAACCATCTGACCTGGACTTTCCACCAAACCATTTCAGTGTCAAACAATTGCCTGTTTCCACATGTGTCTCCTCCACTCAATCATCTTTTGGCAGGTTTTATTAGGCTGTGCTGTCAAAACTTCAGATCTAACTGTGGTTTTGAAGGTAAAAATGGACCGATAATTCTCTGTAACTGATTTTCTGTTTGGTGTTTGTGTGATCTGGTTTTTAGTTTGGTAGAGCAACGCAATGATCTACACCTAAGATAGTACTGCAGATGTCTGTCAGAGGTGATCACAGTTTACAAATCACAGCAATGTGATGCCACCCAGATTGAAACCAAGATGATTAAAGTGGTGATGGAGTTACACAAAAGCAATCAAATAGTGACTCTGTATCATCTGACTAAGGCACAGGAAGATGAAAAGCTGTAAATTACACAAATGCAGTGAACGTGCTGTACACAGTGAGTAAATAAGCCCAATATCTATGCTGTGCACCACATGATAAACAGTTGGTGACAAGGAGATAGGCACGAGCATTTCTTGCATCATAGCTTGATCAGTGGCAGTGAGTCATGGAAAAGAAAAAGTCTAAGATGAATAGAAACCAAAAGCCTTAAGGAGGTGATCCAACCCCTGATGAATTTGCACAAAACCCCTTAATGAGTTAATATGCATAATTTGAATAAAGCTAAAACCAGAGTACACATACGTGGCATGAGACGTTGGAGCAATTTTAAGATGAGCTGGCAAGAAGCTCACCCCACAGGTTTCAAATGATTAATTCCCAGTCATGTGTTGTTGATCATCTGAATATTTCCACAGTACTGTAAAGAAGAATCCTACCATGACTCAGATCTGCATGCAGCTGTGCAACCAAACACATCAAGGAGAAAAGGGGGGGAAATGGCAAGCATGTAGAGAAATGTATTGGCTTATAGGATACCCTGCAGAGACACCGCAGCCACAAAGTAATACAGTCAGACCCCCTTCTAATGGAAATGGTAAATGTCACGAGAGTGTGGTCAGTGCCCAGATGATTAGCACTGATTTAGCTATGACCCCAGAGCATAAAATGAGTCAGGAAAGAAGCTTGCTCAGATGTATTACTACTGGTGTGCAAGCCATCAAAATTCAGAAGTTTAATGTGTTGTCCTGGAATAAATACAGAACCAACAAAGGAGCTGTATAATCTGGAGCTCAACTTCAACTTTAACTTCAAGAAATGGTTTGACACTTGTTCGCATTGTTGCCCAGAGTTAGATGAGAATATCGATACCACTCTCCAGGAAGTCTCCACTGGTTCCCTGGCTATCTCACAGTGATAACCAAAATCCAAGCACTTACCAGCCCCAGCCAGGAAACAGTCCTGCACATGTTTAAATGGGATTTAGTACATATTAAAAAAAAAAAAAAAAAAAAAAACATAACATTAATTCATAAACTTTAGAGCTGCTGGTAGACTGTTTTTTTTTTTTTTCTAGCCTTTATGCTAAGCTAAGCTAAATATCTCTTGGCTCCAGTTTCATATTTACTATGCAGACATTAGAGCCATGATGACCCAACCCTTAAAAGACAACCTCTGTAGTCAGCTCATCTGCGCTTGAGGCAAGTAGCCTAAGGCTACATTAGCTTCACCTAGCATAACACACCTGCATATTCAGCTGCCAGTCCAGTTGCATTGTGAGTAATTTAAGGTGCCAGGTTTTTACAAAGACGAATAATTTGTGGAAGAAAACAAATATCTCTGGTTCTGCTGCATCAATTTTGCTATGTTTTTCTGTCCATCAGTCTGACAAGGTTATAAGACGGAGAACTCTTTTTGCAAATATCTCATTATATATAGCCTAGAGTTACAGTTTTTATTTCAGACCAAGCATCTACTATAATATGCTGCAGAAAGCACTGACAGTAAAATTGTTTAAAATTCTTTGGTGGATTTGAACTGTGGTCTAAGAAAAATATTAAAGGATTCAAATCAAAATGTGGACATAACCTTCAGAAAACTTTTGGTATTATTGTTAATGGCAGCATTTGAACATCATGTGGCTGTTTTGTTTTTGTTTTTGTGGTATTACTTTTAACAATTGTACTCTCGTGAAGTAATTTGTGACCTTGTGAATGGTGCTATGCTAAATAAAATGTACTTACTCAGTAAAATATACTCAAAGGTCCAGTGTATAAGATTTTTGGGGCTCTAAAGGCAGCCTATCACAGAAATGGAATATAATATGCAGAACAATGTATTTATGAAAGTGGGGGTCATTGTGTTTTTGTTTGCTTAGAATTAGCCTTTTATAGCTACAGAGGCCTCATGGAATCTGCCATGTTGAACCATCATTTTTTATTTTTTTTTTTATTTTTTTTTTTTTTTTACAGTAGCCCAAAACGGAAGACCTCCTTAGAGGGCTGTATTTCATTTGCAAATTCTCCACTAGGTGCCATTAAATCCTAAACACCTGTCCTATAACTTTGAGATAATATTAAAAATCAATTAAACCAGACTTCGACCCATTTCAATACTTTAGTACTATTTCAACTTAGTTGATAGGAATTTGGTCAGCTCACACAAAACAAGCTCACATACAGTACAATGAACACCTTAGAAAATAAAAGTAAACAAACACGAACTGGAAGCAGAATCGTTGATCCGAAATTTTGCACTGCCCCAGTACAGACTTCTGTTTGTGAAAGGCAGGGCTCTGAAATGCCACACTACTTAGGTAAAATATACAGTAAATCTGTACATTCAGGAATTACACTGAAGTATTTAGTCTTTGAGACTGTACATCCCTCCCTCTTAATTTAAAATTCATTTTCGAAGTGTTTCTTATGTTCAGCTTCCGCGATTGATTGCAGCTGTCCAGCAATTCGTACCATATGTGAGGGGTTTTGTGTAAATATTGTACCACGGGAAGCCTGCTTTACATTTCAATTACTACATTTATACAGTCAGCAAACATGATACGCAGGAAAAATGGTAGAAACCCGACTCTGCCCGCCATGAGCGCAATTTATCAGGAATATTCCGTCAGATGTTACAGTGTTGGAGGCCACCACACTTCTCTGGCACACTTTGAAACAATGATTGGCTATCATACTGTTCAATGTCCTGCTTCGTGTGAGTCCCTCTGCAGTCACAGGAGGCTGTTAAATTAGATTTTGTCAATTTGCAATGCTGTGTGGCACAGGAACATTTGGAGTCTTGTTTAATATTGGAGCATTTCCATTTGTACAAACTCAGATATAAATATTTCAGTAAATGTACAAAAATGTTTACATGTGCTCATGTCATTTTTGTTTAAAACGTTGTCATGGCTAATAGAGTAAAGAAGAGTTTGATTGTTATCAGATTGTGGGACTGAATACATTTTAAGTACTTTATTTTTAATTTACCACGATTCATTATATGCTGCCTCCATGCAGTGAAATACACTGTACTTGACTTCAGTCGGTACTGAAAAAAAAAAAAAAACACTAACTTGTACCCTGTGAATTATCTCTGGCACTTTAGGCAAGTATTAGAAGCCAGAGTAGTCAGAAATACTGGAGCACCTTCAGCAGAGTTTTGGCATTTAAACAATCTAACTTCTTGGCAGGTATCTTAGGAGTATAACAATGTTATACAAGACAAATGTACAGTAAGTGTTGTGATTCTCTTAGTTTTGGCTGTTCTTTGTTCATGCCCCCATTTTATAAGATGCTTCTCTGTAGCTTAGCCTTTGGGATGATTGATTGTGTGGCACCCGTACAGTAAGAACAGGGGTGGTAATACATCAATGACATCATCATGCAGCAAAGATACAGTTACCAAGAAATAGCAGATTGGCAGCAAGATATTTGCATATTTTCAGGTACAATAATACTCAAGTTCAGCAATTGTTCTAGCTCTAGGGAAGGTGACATGGATAAAATCTTCTTTCATTGTATTAGAAAGTCTGTGGGAATGTTGGTTTAATAGCCTATCCATTAATTAAATACACAACAAATTCAAAGCATCAAGCTACCATGCATGGTGTTTAATAGACTTTCTGCACTACTTATGGAAGTCCACAGCCAGGCTAGCAGCACTGTAGTCTGTACTTGAACTAAATGCTGACATCGGCTTAGTGACTTGCTTACAATGACACTGTTAACACGCTAATGTTAAGCAGAGTCAACATCATGACAGTTCATCCTCTCAAGACCATTAATGTACAATTTTTTTTTTAATTTTTGGACAGACTGACCAACAGACAGACAAATCGACATTAGCATAGTTAAACGTAAACTGCAGTAATCTGGAAACATGCCATTTTCTGCCTGTATGAGAATAAATAAAAATGAAAGCATAATTTACTGACGACCAGCTACTGGGATTTATAGGTTCTTTTGTAGAGACAGATGTTAGTCAGTGTGTTCTGTCTCTGCTGTTACAAGCACATGTCTCAGACTGTGGAGAATATCCACTTCTCTGCAGCAATAGTACAAGGGCAACCCATCGTCATCCACTGCATTGTGAAAGGGTTTTTTCTTCATCAATTCAATTTGTAAAGTGGTGCAATGTTCTTTGGTTCGCTTCAGTGTTTCCCAGTATTGGAGTTGAGCTTCACTTTGGTAACATTAAGGGGTCCCTGCTATGCGGTCATTGGCCTGAAAAATATGAAAAAAACGCTGTGTTATAGGCTAGGATAGACGGACCAAAAGTCTTACTTAACAGTGAGAAAAGGTAATTGAGCACCAACATTTTCAGAATTAGCTTTATTAAAAGCATTGCAGTTGTCAAGTATTTTTTTTTTTATTCCCATTCCATCCAATATTGCCATAATGCAGTCCTTTTCAACGGCTTTATACAACTAGAAATTATGAAGGGACATTCGTAATGGTAAAGCAAAATATGTACCAGCTGACAAATCTCATGGAATATGGAGATAGTGTTTAAACTTATTTCATTCTTCACATGAAATGAACAAATTACATTAGCAGACAAAGAGTACAAAATGCATCAAGATAACTTTGTCTGTCACTGCTACCCTCACATACCTTGAAAAGTGTACAATTTATGATTATATTTGATATGCTGTGATAACCAGAGGTATGGTATTTTAATCATAACATCAAAATACTCTTTCCAAATGGACTTCACGTGAATCTCTGTGCCAAAAACTAAATCCAGTCTGAACATAATATGATCTGGACAACTGTGCTGCTTCATAAGGATTACTTTAAATTGGAGTAAAAGCATTGCATGACTGATGACAACCTGTTTACAACCTGGAAGCATATGTTCAACCAATTATTGATATTCGCTTCCTGCCTTACACTCACCAGCTGAATTGTAGTTACTTAGTCATAATACAGACAGTATTAATAGCTCTCTGTGCATTCTCGTGACATTTTGAAACAAGAGAGGAAGGATGACATAGCAACGATTTCAATCTTTCTGTCCAAGTTCATAACGTTTCAATGTAGACTAATAAACATGTATGGAAAATGACTGATTATTTTGTGTAATCTCACAATGCAGTCTCTGTTAAAAACTCTGAGAGGTTTGTCTGAGTACAGTAGTTGGATTCCCTCCTAAATATAGCCCAGAGCAGTGAAGGGAAGCTATGTGCACTCCAGCGAAAAACTCTAGCATAAACTGCACAGTTCATATCACTTATCAGCTCGTTGGTGGAAGCATGTTTCTCCACGGGGTTTACCATGTCTTTGTACGGGGGCAGACAATGCTTCCTTGTTGAGCCGGCTGTGCCTGTCAAAATGAGTGAAAGCTTTATGAACGCAATCATAATATTTTCAAGTTGCTTTGCAGAAGGGACATTTCTGGCTTCTTTCAACCTGTGTGGCATTGGTGCTTTTTCACGGTAGTGGAGCTGCTGGTTGGTATGGGTTAAGCCCTTTGGTTCCCAGTGGAGGAACCATCTCCATGGTTCACTGTAAGGCTGCTCTCCCGTCCTGAATGTCTTTGAATTTGGGGAATAAATGCAAAATACTCGTCCAGCCAAAAGGATGTCGAAGCAAAGCTGATGGTTTCATAAAAGCAATAAATCGTGGCAGCAAAACTGAGCAGGATTTCCATTATTAATATGTCCACATGCCTGCTGTGGTGCCCATGTTAAATCATTTGTTGTAATGGGATAAACATGACTGGGCGCTGGTTTCACACAAGGCCTGATTCAGAAACAATCTGTTGCTGTGAACCTCTCAGTAAAGGTTAGTCTGTCTGGCTCACGGCCTTGGCTCGTGCACCTGCAGCTTTATGACCAGCAGACGGTCACTGTTTAAAGTGTATCGCTACAGTTTCTTGTTATTTCCTGAGAGGATTATCAGGATGAAAATACACCAAGAAAGAAGGCTGAACTGCATTTGTTTATCTTTTGTTTTGATTGATTTATTTAAACTTGTGTGTAGGTTTCCTACAAAACATATTTTATTGTATTACCACATGCAAAATAAAAACACCTGCAACTTCTTTCTTCTCTTTCACTCAAAACATTAATCACGTCATATAAAAGAGACTCCTATCTCCAATTTTGGCATTTTTCTTTTTCTCACTTGAATATAAAACATCCATGTTTCATTATGTGCTGAATATATTTCAGGACTACGAAGCCAGGTTACCTCTGTATGATTTCAAATCCGCTTTTGGCTACAAATATGAAAACAGCCTGCCTTTTTCTCCATCCCTGAAGCTATAAAGTGTTTTGAAGCTGCATGTCTATCTCCTGTCAACACCAACTTGTTGTTTTACCTTGCAGAACCTTTGTAGCATGAGCAGCAACTTTATCCTCCCTGTCTGGGATGGGTTTGAAAATGACTTAACTGGTATCCCAGAGGTCAGAGACCAGATGGCGAAGTGACTGAAGGACAATAATCCTCGGATCCCCATCATACCTGAAAGTCAGGGTTATCCTCGTCACTTCTTTGACTAACACTGTTCAATGCATGTGGGGATAGAAGTCCTTTAGGGCAATGCTTTTAACAAAAGGAACAAAACAAATGGCAGTTTGATGTTGCACAGACTAGATAATAGCAGTAAGAGTTATAGCAGGAGACACATTAGAGAAAACGTTTCAATCCCTTGCCGATGGGAGAACACGTGCACTTCCAAGGATTTCATGAAAAGACTTTTCACAGAGACACAGACATTAACATATAGAGACATTCATATTTAGATTTTCTGGAGGGGTTCATTTTGCCTCAGTCTTCAAACCCCTCCAAGATAGTTTTGTGATCCTGATTAGTTCCTTCTGGCCTACAACATGATCATGAAAACACTTCATCTTGAAGATCGTTGCTTGTATTCTGTAGGATAGGGCTTATCGTAGGAATGTGCCATTTGACAGTATAATCCACAGGTCAACCATGGTAGCTATCTGTTAGCATCTCTGGGTGTATTAGTCCACTGTGGGTAGTGTTGAGACTGAGATTTCAGATATTTATAAATTATTTCAAATCATCATTTTGCATGATCACTGACAGCTAAAGATCCACTCAACAGTAATTTAGCTTTTTTGGATTGTCATAAATTATCGTAGATTATCGTAAAGATGCCACTTTTTTTTGTTCGCAGACACTCTGCTGTCAGACTTTAATAAAATGGCAGACAATTAATATAGTGCACTACATTGTAAATCTGGGGATTTTGGACACAGACCAGGGCTGTTAATAAGTCACTATTGGTATTTCAAATTAATGAAGTACTTTCATTTGTTGTTCGTTGTGTGTTTTTTAGTTTGTTGGATTAACTAAAAACACATAAGCGTTTTGTGAAGGTTCTCAGTCTTCCAGGTCATCTTTCTTCAAAAAAGGTTAAGTCTGGGGCAACTGGACTGTTTGTAGATCCATGACAAGGTCTTGCCTCTCATCCAAGAAGCTTCTTCAGTTCTGACTGACTGGAGGTAGTCTGTGAATTTAGACTAGGAAAGCTGGTACAGTAGATCCACCCATTGTTCCACTTAGTTCGTTAGTGCTTGAAGTGTGACGACTGTCACACAAGCGTTACAGAAAAATTACAATATCATGATACTATATATCCTTCTTGTAATGTAAAATTATACCGTGATAGTCTATCTGTGATTTCAGATTCTGAAACATGAGTTTTTTTCTGTGAATTTGAAGATGTCATGTGAGCATTTTTCAGTATTTTCCAATTTCCAAAGTTGTAGCCAACTGATGCTTTACTTTTGGGCTTTTTTGTTCTATGTGCAACACAGTAACAGAGGAAGCTATATTTTGTACAAAAGCTTCAGGTCACTGTTCTGTACTATAAAACATGTCAGTCCGTTCACTGACCCTTATGTTTGGCACATTTTACACTATCCGGTCTGGGTGGTCATTCTCTGTTTTCTTCTTACATTTCTCAATGCTACAACCTTGAACCACATTTATGGACTTTAAAATATTGTCGCAGAAAAAAAAATATTGCCAAAGTCATGGGAGCAGTTTATTGCATCTACAGGTTTAGATAAGGTTTTTGTAGGTCACGAGTCGTCCTCATGAGAAGAACTTGTAAAACACTTCAGCCCTCCCAGCATCCTTGAGGAGCTTACTCAGCTTATAGAGACAACAGCCCACTCTGCAGAGTTTCGCCGTAACCCAATCGCCCAACCAGGAGAAATATTTTTGCAGCCTTGCTATCACAGTTGACATTGGCCGCAATCGAAAACCAATTGCACCGTGTTACGAGGTTCAAGCAGAGGAAGTGTGTCTCTATGGAAACTTGACGTCGAAAACAGGCGTGCTTGCACAGCCGCGAGTGGGCGGCTGTTTTTTCTTAAGGTGTTGCTGGATCTTCCGAAAGCACTTCCATCTTTCTGGTTTGGTTGTACAGTACATGTGACGGATTGATCTAGCATGTGTTACTGCTCTGTGATTACAAATACAGTTGCAAAGTCTTCATTTGTACTGATGGTGGGAACTTTCAAAAGGTAGTTTTGCTTTTTCTTCTCTTTTTAATCCGTTGGGAGTACTTGATGACAAGTGGCTGGGTTTTCACACACTGAGTACATGTCTTAATACAATGATATCTTATTACAAATGTATTCATCAAAGCCATTTTCCCAATGAAAGCAGGGATGCAATCCAACGAAAAAGAGCCAAAATCTACAAAATCACACACTGATGCTTTACAATTACTTCACTGTGTTTTAAGTCTGAAACAATAATGTTTCCATCATGTTTACTTCTTATTTGGAGTTTTTAAGTGCAAGTACAGAAGTGTCTCGTCTGTTTTTCTCTTCCTTTATTCCCTTACATTCTGTGGTGCAGAAAACAAGACCACTGGGAGGGAAATGTAATCGCCTACACCTTGCTGAAAGTCAGACCTGAATATAACAACTTACAATTCTAGCAGTTTTTTTTTTTTTTTTAATTTGCTGATTTATCCACCATGTGCACATCCTAGTTCCTGAGACGGCTTTGCATAATATCGTTTCTGACAGCCGGATGTGATATGAGGAAAAGGAAATAGGATAAAAAAAATTCCATTTCAGCCCTGGACTCTGAACTTGGACGAGCTAATTCTTCTTTTTTTCATCTCCAAATTGCCAGGTGTAAATCCATATTGGCTCTCGGCCTGACAGGATACAGAGAGGCGATGGCAAAGTCTCGGCAGCTCAAAGTGAGCTCCATTGAGTGGGAGTCCTGAAGTGACTTTTGATATAAACAGTGTCAGTTCTATCTCCCAGCTGCAGATGGATGAGGTCTGCTTTGATAGATGGAACTGCACCAAGCACCTGGACTACTTTTCCAAAAACTCAGGAGAAATAAAGCTCAGGAGTTGAGTACTACACACATTAAAGTCAAAAGTTTTACTTCTGGCTTATGTTTAATGTCCACCTGGATTCAATGCACCCAGCGGTGAAACTTTTTTTTAATAAAGCCAGGTCTTTTTAGGTGGTTTTGGCTCAGTCGATTTTCCAAATCATGTACTCAGACAGTCACAGGCTTAAATTTTGATTCATAATCTTGCATTGCATCTCACCAGAGTCTCTTTGCTGTACCCTTTCAAGTAAAGTATAAATATGATGAAATATTATGAATGTGGATACTAATGAGATTCCCAATGGCAGTGTTCTTGTCTGCAACTCCATCTAAGAAGTGTCCTCTTCCATATGTTGATAAATAACACCCTTTGTTCAAATCCCATAACAACACACCTGAGTATATTCATGTACTTTTACATAAGCACATCAATTGAACACAGGTGTCTGATAAGTAAAAGCCAATTCTTACTACAAAGTTGTCAAATACAGCAGCTTGGGCTTTGGCTTATACGGTTCAAACTAGGCGCTGTAAGGTAGTTCCATCTATCGTAATTTCTGCCGTAATGTTCTGATGTGCTGTTGAAGTCATTTACACAGGAAAATGCATACGACAAACAAACACAAGAGGCCGCTGTTCATGTCCTATGCGGAATTAAATGTCTACACTGACTTCTATTTAACTTATGTTACGTAAGTTCTGTCCAAGTTGCACATGAACATGCATATGCTACATAACTTACTAACTTACTTTTTTATCCAAACTAAATAATTCTTGTTTCTAACCTTAACCATTCTGCAACCGTTTAAAAGTCCGGCATAAAGGTATAAAACTGGCAGCAGAGAGGTATGTAGAGTCTTTTGAAGAGCTGGGATTGAGAACATATTGTGACTGATGATTCATACCACAATTATTTTCCATCAATCAATGAAGCTGTTTGAAAAACAAAACTCTGCAGTATATCGGTGTATACTGCCTGGCTCAGCACAAGATTCTTGGCGGGAGTCTATGAGAGCTAACCTATTGGCAGACAGCCATGTGCAAATGCTCAGTGTTAGATTCCAGCTATTTATAAATGTTATGACCCATCATGGTGTGTTCTGATTACCGGACAAAATGACTTTTGTGATGACCTTAAAAGCACTTTTGTAATATAAAATGCTGATATTTCAAACAGCAGCTCTTTTTTTAAAGTTTGATCTGAACATGATGATGTTATTGTATCTGCACCTAATTATCACCTAATTCATCTCCCATATTCAATCACAGCACAAGCTGCATCCTTTAGCCAATAACTGACTTCACGATTATGTGTAATGCAGTACATCAAGGCAAAAAGTCAACAAATCAATCATTTAATTATAATACACTGTTGCACAACATTGTCATAAAATATTTTTTTACCTCTTCTCATGAAATGTTTCTGACAATGTGACTTATTCTTGATAGATAAAATGTATCTTCTCAAATGTTTATTGATCAATCTCTTCCAAACATATCACAGTGAAAATTAAACCACAATTGACCTGATGTGTATAAACAGGAATTAAAAGAGGAATCAAAATCAAATTTTGGACTTAATGGACAACAGTGTAATGAAAACTGTCCAAGATTCAGTTTATAAAGTGATTTTCTTTTCTTTTCTTTTCTTTTTTTGTTAAACATTTGAATCATTTCAGTGGTATTCACCTCCTCCTGAGCTCATTTTTCCCATGAAAGATCTATGAAATACCCTGTGAACATAAGTGCAAAATGTAAAATCTGATAAACTGCTTTTAAGGAGGATTACCATTATGGAAAAATGAGCAGCACAGATGTGTGTTTATAGAAACTGTCACCAATTTGCAATTCAGAGAAAAAAAGTCAGATTAGAGTGGGATTAGAGTAAAGCCAGTTTACTTTTCTTGTTAAAACCCTGATATGATTCTATTACTACCGCTGTACTGGACCAATACTGCAATGGCCATGTGGATGATGATATACACATTAATAAAATACCAATGGCAAAAATCAAAAAAAAAAAAAAAAGATATGTTAAGAAAACTAATAATTATTCTAATGATATAGTGATTAGATATAGAGTGATTTGATATGGTTGCCTCACTTTTTTTGTAGAATAAGGCATCTTTTGTCTTGTCTGCAGATCTTCCAAGAATCATTGCTTTTGGGAATGTGTGATGGTATCACAATCAAGCACTTTCAGATGCTTGTTGCTTGAATTGTTTCCAAATGGGCGTGGGGTTTTCCAGCCTTATCCCCCTTTTCCATACTTGTTTTGCCTTTTTTTTTTTTCCCTTATAAAAAGGAGGGAAAACCAAACACTGATTGTAAAGTCAGTTGAGGTCATTAGATAACAGGAGTTCCTCTCTTTCTAGTGAACTTTTTCATTATCCTTAGGTTTTATAGTTGGACTTCTCTGTGTGATCTCACAGAGTTCATCTGAGAACTTGAGGTTGGGCCTGAAAGCAGAGCAGGAGTCTGGTAACAATATCAAACAGCCGTCGAGCCGCAAAGGAGCTTTTTGTTCCCAGCTCGGGTGTGACCGCATTGGCTCGCTCTCCAATCACCGCGCTACCAGAATGGAACCTTTTCATTGATAGCCAATGCCTTGTGAGGCGCATGCAGGGGATCTGGCATACGGGTGACATCATCAAAGCTATGTGTGCATTTTTTGTTCCTCTCTGAAAATAAATTTCACCGCACAGGCTCGTTATTTCACAGCCGAACAGCGGAGCTCCTGGTTGTTTTGTTATGGGTGGTTCTTGGGATCGCCTGCCAGGGGTATCCGCATGCTCAAAGAAAACAGTCCAGAGGATACGTGGCCAATTCAGGCCGCTGTAGGGTTCTCAGCTAAATAACAAGAGCCAAATGTTTATGAGATACTTCTGTCTTTGACAAGATTCCACTTGAGCATGTCTGCATGATCAATTGATCAGCCATTCGTCATAAGGCAGAGACTGAGGGCAAAATAAACACCCGCTTTTGTTGAAAGATGTGCACTCATTGCAGAACATCTGTGAAGCATTGCACTCATGACAACCTTAACGTCCCCACATCTTGATAAATAACGGCTACAGAACTGCTTCATAAGTACTGAAATGTTCCAAAGTTTTCTTTCAGCTTTTTGAAAAATCAGTCAGTCTGTTGAGTAAATAAATTGACAGAAATATCAAATGTTTACACGCTTAAATAAGTGCAGTTTTATGGCTGCTTTGCATGTTTTAGGCTACATTTGTATTTAAGCTAACATATGCAGAGTTTGTTCACTGATGTAAACACACACAAAAAAAAGCATTGTTTAAACAGAAAGTCTGACACTGTTAGGTGTTTACTGGAAGGAAGGACTTGGAAGTGCATCAAATCCAGTACCATTCAGAGCAGTCAAGGACCAGCTAGAAACCTTCTCTGGTGACTGGAGCTTTCCCTGTTTGATTGAAATTACCTTTCATCGTACTTTGTTAGCTAAGAAGTGAGCAGGAACAGCTTTGATGGTGTGGAGAAACACTTGGGAAATGGGGGTCAATCCAGCTCACTGAACTCCACTGTGACAGTCCATGAAACAAATCCAAAATGAACAGCACTTTGCATGAGACTGAAATGGATATGCACAAAGCTCTACCAATATGCTTCATAAAAAATTCTTAAGAAAACAGCTTTGTGACCTCCGCTTTGAAACAGAACTCTTAAATGTTAAAACCTTTAGTTTATATCTGCGGCATTCATCAAATTTGATTAGGAAAAGTCTTCAAATGTTGAAGTCCTTCCTTCTTGTTTCAAAGTGTTTGAATCAATTGATTATCTGTGTCACGGCTCAGAAATATACATATGTCAACAAGTTATGCCTTCAAGACATTGTGGCAGCAAAAAGAACTTGCACATGGTTAACCAGAGCAGCTGTTAATATATAAAAATTGCACTAAAGTTTTATTCATTAGTACAGTAGTGTTTGTTTGTGGTTAAACATGCCAAAATCCCCTGTTTTGATGTGATACCTCCTTGCAGAATGAATAAATGTATACATGAACTGGCTTGTATTTCACTGTCTCACTCTGCACACAGTCGCAACCTCTGAGTCATTTCCAACCACAGCCCACTTGTCCAAACACCATGTCGACCAAATCACCAGAACTGTCTCTGTCCACCTAAAAAACATGGCTTGTATTCGGCCATCTCACCACTCTGCCACTGAAACTTGATCCATGTCTTCATCACATCAATAATATATAGTGCAAAAGCATTTTTTATAGCAGATCATCCAAAGTACTGAATGAGCTTCAGTATATCAAGATCTCTGCTGCCCTGTCTGCTCACCCAGTCTTACTCCTGTGACCATATCACCCCTGTCCTGCAGCACTGGCTTCCTGTCTAACAACAGATCCAATTCCAAGTCCTTGTCCTAACTCCCAAAGTCCTCCATAACCAGGCCCCTGCTACCTCAGTGACCTTCATCTTGGAAATGTGAGGAGATTCAGATTGCAGTGAATTCTAATATATTTTCCCCAAAAGAATATACTTTGCCACAGCCTTACTTTAAAGCAGCTCTTTTTTTATCAGAACAATGTGTTATGTGACAGCGTGAAAGAAATCACTCGTAGTTATGAAACTACAATGAATTATCACCTGAATCTGTAGCTTCTTCTGGCTTTACAGGGCTTTATAGTTTTATAGTTTATAGTTTGAGCTCATCTGACCAGGCTGCAACTTTACAGTTTTAGTTCACTCGTGCTCTCATGGCATCATTTTAAGGGTCAGCAGGCAACTGTTTCCTAGGGATGAGCATTTACACAATCATCTGTATTTGTATCTTAACAACTCTAAATGAAATATGTTTTTCTGTAATTGCTGGATGTGTAAATAAGCAAATGTTGGCTAACAAGGTTGGCATATCAGCTTGAAAGCTAATGATACGTCAGTGTGTTCACAACTTTCCGATATGCCAAAAATACATGCATACTATAGAAATGCCAATAATTCATGTATCTGTAATACCTGATTTGATATATGCAGCGTATTCATGCATTTTATTGCAAAATATGAAAAGTACACTTACTGGCAACACTTGGGTACATCTGTTCAATCTAATGTGATCCAATATAACAGCTCTGCTATGAATTCCACTTTTATGAAGCTTATAATCTACAGTTTTTGTTGACACTGTCAGAAAGGTAATAATTCAACTTTATGTGTATTCTTGAGGTCGTGGTGGGTGGTGATGTTGTACTGGAGCGCATTATATCGAAAGGAGGTTTCTAATATTAGAAATTAGAAACATATTGGCGTTTGATTTCTGGTCCATGCTCTTTCACAGCAGAAAAAAAAAAAAAACTACTGAGTGGAAGAGAGGTGATCAATTACAACTACATATAAGTGTCTGACAAACTTAAATAAAGATGCTTCTATATTGAGAGTTGTTACCTCCACTGACCAATTTGTGTTCTTTCCTGAAATGAACCCAACACAGGCAGATGTTGTGAAAGGGTGCACCTCCAGTAAGCATGAATCTGTCCAAAAATGTCTGGATTCCACTCATGTGATAGGGCCAGCACCGGGGTCAAGTACAGTGTAAGATGACACCCTTGTCCAAAAATATCAACAATCAGATTTCTTCAGGAATCCATCGAAACAAACTCATTGGTTCTCATTAGTTTTGACAGTCATTTAATCCTGTCAGGACCCTCAAACTTAGTCATAATCCCTGTTTAATCAACTGGTCTTTACCCTTCCCCCAGTCATCAGTGGCGGGATTATCATTTAGGGAGACACATCTGTGGTCAATTCAAGATGCTTGCTGTTATGTGAATGACCCCGTGAGATGATACAGGAGATAAACCTGCTGCATTGAAGTCTCCCTCCAACGTAATCCTCTCAGATCTCAGCTCGGAACCACTAAGACGTATCGCATATCCGCTAATCATTTTCTAAGTTGTTTATTGAAAATACTCCCGTGTCTGGTAGATAGCGTGTCTGAAGGGAGAAGACCTGCGCTCGGGGTCATGTGGGGCGAGTGTTTCACCTATCAAAACGCAGAATATTATACTTAAAAAAGGACGCAGAACGCAAATAGGTTCTGGGCTTGCTAATGGAAACAATTATTGCATCAGCTTCTTTGGTTCACTGACACTGAAATGCCCTCCACAAATCCTGCCTTGTATCAAGTGTCTTCTCGGAGAGCAGCAAAATTTGCAACGTATTCCTGTGAGCCCAGTACATTTAACAAATAAACAAACCATGACTGGAAACATTCGGTCATCTCGGAGGCACGTGAGCTCAAAAGACAGTGATTTGTTTCCCCCCGGAAAACTCTCATTTATTACGAGTTAGCCTGACGCAAATGGTTTTGTTGAGAGTTTTCTCAGTTTTTGTTGAAGCTCCAGTTGGTAGAAAGAGGTACAAACATTGCAGAGGTTGCGGTTTGAAAATGAGATTAACCTGAATAACCTTTCAGCTGGCAGCTCGGGCGTTTAGATTTTGGGGTTCAGTGCAAAGCTGCAACAAATTGTAGAGCAACAAGAAAAAGATTGGACTTGCTTTGTGTATTCTTATTTTGCCAGAAATGATCTTGTATACTTTTCACAGTGGAATAAAGAAACTGCCAACAAGAGCAGCTGCACAAATGTATATCGTAGAAATGTGTCATACCATTGTTGCAGTGAGGTGATTGATTTCTAGGATACAGCTTGGACCAATCCATTATCTCCACCTTATTGAAGTTATTACAGACAGATAGAAACAATATTTCAAAGTATAAAAATCAAAAAGGTCAAAAATGGAGCCATGACAGTTATCTCTCTCTCTTGGTTTTAATTTTCTGCTGTCATGCCTCAAAGCTATTACTGCTGCCTCTTGCCAACACAGACACAGGATTCGTCGCGTTCATGTGCGGTGTTCCTCACGTCGCCCACATCACAGTATCTGAAATGGTGCACGACTCCCCCCCTGGCTTCTCCCCATCATTTCATACAACATCTGGCGCTGTGGGGCTGGCTCCAAGCTCCGGTGGAGGTCTGCGTCGCTGCACGCTGCAACACATCTCTGAGAGGACCCACCACAAGACGAAGACAGACTGTGCTGGCAGGTCTACATCTGAGCAGCCAGTGATGTTCTTCATGCATTAACATCTGTCCACAACTCTGCAGGATGCAAAAGAGCTCCTTTTCATTTTCTAAGGCAGAAGGGTTGGTGCTCTGTTTTGTGTTTCTGTGCATGGGTGAGGAATGGGTGCACTCGTGCCTGAAGACGATGATGCACTGCAACATGGAAAGAGTTTGCTCCTGCGGTCACAGTTTGGTACAAGAACAGTTGTGATTCATGGTTATTTTGCACACGTTTTGGCCGGACTACTGTAACACCGAAAATCCATATTGGTTTAATCTTGTATATCCTTTCCTTTCCTCCTACAGGCTGTATTCAGTTGTGGACAGATAAGGCCGAAAAATTATTAGTGAAACGACTGCCAATGAGTTATGTGCATGATCTTTTTTTCTTCTTAGGAATAGCCAAGGTTACCAAATCAGAGGATGTGCACATGTAATTTCCTATAAAGCACATAAGATTTATGCTGATTGTTAGGACTACTGCAAAATAAAGCCGTCCAAAGCTTCTTGAACACTACCAAGTATTTCTTTAAAGGAATTAGACTTCCCAGAACTAGTTTTGAAGAATAATTACACACAGCAGTTCTGATTTGACAGATAAATGGCAGCACTGGGGTTTGTTGACTTGAAGCAGCACTAACCAATATTTTTATAATGAATGATGGCTCAAATAACTATGTGTACAGCAACGTCACTCTTAGTAATGACCCTACAGAGAATTATCACCTAGTTCTGCAGTTCCTCTTAGTTCACCTCAGCTCTGCAGAGACCTTCAGCATATTTCATGTTATTGTTCTGGTCTCTTGGCTGCAACTCTATTGTTTTGGTTCACTCTCACCTCTTTCATCAGTGTTGTTTCTAGCACCAGCTATCAGTTCTAAAATCCCACTGTAAAATGCCAGCTGAGCACCGACCAGCAGATAGACACAGTTAGCGAATTAGTTCCATTGACAAACTGTCCTGCTCACAGGGGTCTCAAACAAATAAATAAAAAAGTACTATTTTGCCAGTTAAGGAGAGAAAAAAATCTGCAGCTATTTTGATAATCAAAACATTTTTCAAGTAGAAAAGCCAAACATGACCTAGATTTTCTGCTTTTCTCCGTCCTCTGTGATAGAAAACTGAATATGTTTTATACTCTCCTTAGTGTGAATGAGAAACTATGGTGGTTGTGAAACACAAAAAAACAAAGCAGCCCTATCTAGAACCTGTGTTTAGTCTGTCCATTCTGGGCTACTGTAGAAACATTTAAGGTGGAAGAGGACCTGACAATATAGATGTAGATATAAAAAGGATCATTCTAAGGTAACAAATACATAATGATTCTCATTTTCTCTATAACATGTACACTGTTGAAAACATACAACATTTGCCACATTCTGTAAAGAAAAAAAATGTCCCCTTAAATCTTACACACTGGACCTTAAGAAACTGTGACAGGTATTACTGACTTGTATAGATAAAACAATTAATCAAGAAAATAAACAGCAGATTAATCAACAGAGAAAATAATCCTTAGCTGCAGTAGTTGTATTTGTATGTCTGAAAATATTACCGTTGTGAATGAATTCTGAATATTTGACAGCCTGCTCACAGCACAGGGAACCAGATATGGAAAAATAAAGATGGCAAACATCATGACAAGCAAGAAAAATACAAAATAGATGTTCAGATTTGATAAAACTCTGTGGTTTGGATGAAAACCTACAAGTGGATGGGTCTACCTCCGAAGTACTGTATATTTTCTCCTTTCCATTCCTTCATGTCTGTTTCTCTATGTTCGAGAGCACATAAAAGGAGTTGAAGTCTGGTCTTAAGAGACTCATTTGCCTCATTTCAGCACAATTTGTTCCCCTACTAAATTGAAAATCATGGAACTTGGATGTAAATATGTCTGCTGCCTGATATAATGTCCAGGCTTTGATGCTGATTTCTCATTGTAACATCCGTGGAGGCATCTGCTGCTAAGTAGCTTCCAGGCGATGAAATTTGATGAAGAGGACTGTCATAACAATGACAATTTAGAAATGGTGAAAATGATACTTCTGACATGCTAAAACATACAAATCAGGGTCTAGGCATGATTGTGCTGGATATCTAACAAACGCCATGCAAAGGAATATTGATTAAGTTTGTTTTAAAGTTGAAGATGATCCTGATTCCCTTCTTGTGCAATCAGACAATTTCTGAAAATAAATAAATAGGGAAGACTTCTACAGGCTGCTGCAACCTTTCTGACACAAGCCTTCTTTGATTTGAATCAACACCTCTGTCATCGCTCTGTTTCTGGTGCAGTGGGCCTGTGAAATGCATTGCGGTAGCTAAAACCAGGTGGTACATGTCTTAATGCAACATGGCCCGTCGTAAGCATTCCATCGCAGGCCATCACTCAAAATCATCGGTCAGCCGGTGGAAATATTCAAGCACTTATTTGTGAAAGAGGAAAGTGACATGCATTAACTCGGACACGTGTTTATCTTTAAAATACCCTCGACTGGTGAGCATATATTGGGGCATATCAGAATCTGTGTCCGTGTTTGATACAAGAGTCCTGATGAATGATTCTCTAATGCGGTAGATGGCTCCTGCAGACCAAATCCACAAGAAGGAATTTCAACTTGCATCTTTCTCTCTGTCCACGTCTGACAGCGGGAGCGGTGGGGTAGCCTACCCTGCAAGTGGAAACTTCACCTCATGCAAAGATAAGAAAGAGGAGGGAGGGACGAAGGGAAGAGGGAGGGAGGGAGGGAGGGGGGGAGGGCGGTCTGCAGCTGGAAGACATTAGGAGTACCAGTCATCCTCACTGGAAAAGAAATAGACAAGGAAGAAAAAGAAGAAACAAGAAAATAAGAGACAACCTTCAGATATCCTCACATGTTATATATTAGAGTAGAAGCTCCCCCCTCACGCTCATTATTGGATGTACTTGCCTGGAGACTGAACTGTGCTGGATTCAGTCCTCTTTATGATGTGCTCTGACTCAATAAAGATTTGACAAATGCTTTCCTTCATTATCACCGTTTCATCACGGTAATTATGTCATGGCTGAAGGTGATCAGACCCTAAGGGTTTGGAGTACAGAACCTCATGAGAATATTACGCCTATTTTAGAAACTATAAAAACTGTTTAGCCATTTCTGTATTTTATCTTTTACACCTCCCGTAGTTTAACCTCTTTGGAAACTCGGGTTCATGCATATCTGAACTTTAACAAGCTTATTGACGTGTATTTTGTGGTCAGTTAACTTTTTATAAAAGCACCTCGTGATGTGTAATCATGTTAGTAATTTTGTCAGAACATTCTTGAGGCAGTTTTTGCCTCAAGTCAGCAATAATCAGCATCCCTTACACTTGAGTTTGTACGACAGTCCATGTATACCTGGTGTTTACAAGCAGTCTCTAACTAGATATCTTCATCTAGAGATAAGGTAAAGATGCATAAAGTTAATAAGGTGTAAATGTGAGCAGAACTCATAAGTGCTATGCTATTGGCTCCCATTGTAATCACATCTAAACTAATAGCAGTCTGTGCAGTTTGGCCACATTCAAGAAGAAAAACGAACCCTTCCCGCACTTCTTCCTGCTAGCTCAAGCAAACCTGTAAAAAGCTGCAGACAAGCCAATTCCCAATTGAAAAATAATAAGTGCCCATACGGCAGCTTTGCTTCTGTTGGCCTGGGAAGATACAAATGCACTGCTAGCAGAATCAAGATAATAAAAACAATGCTTTGTCAAGATAATGGAATAGAATATGGCAGAAATGTAATATAATATGTTTACATTAGTGTATAATCAACTGAAAATAGGAAATGTCATGTGTTATATTAGAATGAGACTTTTATATCTACAGACGCCAGGTCCTCTACAGATTTCTAGAGTAGCTCATGATGGACAAACTAAACACTGGCTGTACATTTTTTGCATGTTTTACAGCCACTATTGTTTCTCCTTCACGCTAGAAAGGAGAGGGTGAGGCGAGGGGGCTGCAACTTCACTGCTAGATGCCACTAAATCCTATAATCCTTTAAATCCTCCTACTAAACATCACTGGACCCCCCTACCATCATACACACACATTTCTTCAGTAAAGCTGTACATTGGCCAACAATAGAAAACTGTGGTTTTACTGGATAATTCCGATGTTTGAAAGCATGTAATTATACATGTATGAAGCATGGATTTCACTACAAATGAGCCAAGTAAATGTTGAAATGAACAGAAAAGACCACATGATTTTACAGTATAAATATATCTGCCCATGATACAGTACATAAACAGAACCAGAACTCAACCAAAAACAAGCTATTACACACATGAACACAGAAAAATTTAAGTAAAACTAAACTTGAAGTGGAAAATGTAACAATAGAAGCAAACGATTATTTTAGTTTGCAGTAGATATGTTTTAGCAGTAGTTATTCTGCCCCTGTGGAAATGCCAAAGGAATGCCATGCTCACTAACTCCTGTATAACAAATGGAGACCATTTACAGACAGGCCATTCTTCCATGGCAGACAGGAATGATGGAAATTATCTGTCTGAACGTCTTCATTTATACCCCGAAAGGTTTTATATCCCACTGTGAAAAGTGCGACCAAAGATTACCAGCCCCGATAATAATTCATCCGAATTTGCCTGGAACTGAACTTGTCAGCACGTCTCCCCCTCGCCAGTCCTCTGGAAAGCTCGACGTTTCCACACTTCTCTCTCGACATGTGAAACTTGTATTATACTGGTTATCCAGATGTACCCACAAGGCACTGGGAGAGGAAGTCTAACAGCCACGCTGTGATGATGAGGAAGCAAGCGTGGGTGCGACGGCACTCTGGTGTGGCAGCTCATATACCTTGTGTAACATTTTATAATGTTGTTCATGGTGGAGCCACCAGTTTCATTTCCTTTTACCACACACACGCGCACACACATTTGAAATCACTCATTAGATGTGGGAGAGAACCTCATGTGAAAATCTCACTCTGTTTTTATACAATACGACATTAAAGCAAGACTGAAACCTTTACTGGTGGTGTTGACTGCTCAGTACATTTATGCAAAACACACAATTCTAAGGTACATGTGCTTTGTTGAGTATTTCAGTTGTACGGTACTTTATCCCTTCATTACATTAGATTCATTTGGCAACTACTGTATATGTATTGTGCGTCTTAGCCAGCTATGTAATTCGGTAGCTAACACCTTCTAGCCGGCAGTCTGCAGATATCTAACAGATCTAGTCTAGTTAAAACACTGCTTTACTCTCTACTTATAGTCTCTACTGACAGTCCACAGATATGTGGGATAACCTACATTTTTGGTTAGACCACAGCAAAGCATGAGACCAGCTCTATAAACACGAAAATCTGTGACTTAATGAGTTACTGAGTGAAGAAGTTGCATTGAGCATTGGCCATTGAATTTGAAAATTAATAGATGTGCTCGACACACCTATTCATTTTTGGCATTACTTGGCGTGCTTGGCGTGCACACCGTCCTCAATTACGTCTTCAGATGCGCTTAAACTGCCTCATTTGCAGAATGAATGTTAGTCAGCTGAATGCGACCACTTCCTGTATTTAAAATAAATAAATAAATTTATTTTTTTTTAAGTCTCCACAAACTACTCAATAAAACATCAGTCAGTTTCAAACTTTGTCTGTCTGCTGTTTGGTGATGGACAGGTGTATAGCAGGATTTTTTGGGAGATTGTTTGCTGAAAAGAGCTGGTTGTTGCATCTAGAAATGGGGTTGATAATAGCAAATGTACTGTAAAACCACAGTAATGATCCAAATTGAAGGAGGAAATGAGGACGCTACATTGAGCTGACAGGAACTGCAGAGTTGGTGATAACCTAATAATAATTGCACGTTTGTCACTACCGTGGCCATCTTTCAAATTGTACTGAAACATTCATGTTAAACGTGTATTTGTGTAGCTCTTATGTAGTTTCTGAAGATGTACTCCATCGCTGACATGAACACAAGAAAAAAAAACACTTAAAAAAGACATCTGCCACAGCATTAGGAATTGTAAACTTGCTCATTTATGATCCAAACTTTCCCATTGTTTCCCCTGCATGACCTACTAAAATGATATGTGTATCCATAATTAGATGATCGCAGAGAGAATATCCAGTTTTGTCAGCACCCACTTAGCTGAACCAATCACCGTGGACTATGTGTCATTAGATCATCCTCTGGAAGTGCGCCATCCTTCTAGTGTGGCGTCATAAATACAGAGCCGATGGTGGGAATGATAAATTGCCGCGCAAGGGGCCGCTCCACCTCTCCACAGTATTTATGGCAGCAAACATTGAGGACACATGTAGATAAATTCAACAACTTACACATCATAACAGTCCCCATGAAGGCTGCGGTCTGTGTGGTTCCAATTCCCGCGCAGAATTCGGTACGTCTGCTGCCAAACTTTTGCCGTCATTCTGAGGGGACTGTGAAGGGGTCAACATTTCAAGAAGCTCTATGAAAAGTCTGGGGGGATAAGGCACATTTGGGAGTCTGCTTTATGACAGTAATGTAAGCATAGAATGAGTCAGGGTTTATGATTTCTGATGTCATGGACTTGTGTTATTACTGTGGAAGCTTGTGCCATGCTGAAATCTTTTCACAGACCACATTCTCTTCAAGCTCAGAAAAAAAAAAAAATAGTATAGATGGACGGATGATGAGTGGTAGTTACACTGTAGGGGCATGAATGTGGCTCCATGAGCCACAGGCACTAACTTCCTATTCAAGAGTCCTTTAGCAAGACTTTGACTCTTGAGAGGAAAAATCCAAAAGTCCAAAAAATCTGTTTTTAAGGACTTAGACTGTAAAATGTTTCATCCTTCACAGAGCATGTCAGATTGATTTCATGTAGGATCCAGTGGAATTCAGTGGTGACATTTTCATATGGGAAAAAAAGGTATCCAAAAACACCTCTGGCAAATCACAGCAGTTCCAGTCGTTTTCGACAAAATATGGCCAAAGATGCTCCAATCGCAGTCCTCACACACAACCCTGTCAAGCAAATCATGTGGCAATACCCAGCTGTACTGCAGTTTACTCGGTGGTGGACAGATGTGCATTTAGTCACTAGTTACTTGCAATGGAGAAAGTAACCAGCAGAAGATAGTGATGTGATGTGATGCAATGATGCAAATAGTACATTTACAAATACAATTACAGCACTTGGGCATATTTATTACATTCCACCATTAAAAGTAACATTTATTTAGCACAAAAAAGGTGGAACACAGGTGGACAAAATGCATTCCACCTCAAATTCTCACAACTTATTGGCTGTCATCTGACGACAATTTAGCTTTTTATTAGCGTTTTTAAAATGTATCTGCTTCACATGCAGACTGCAGAGGAAGTATTGGCTCAGATTTCTGTTATGTGTTTTCGGGATATTTGCTGGCTACACCAGAAGACCTGAAACATTGGCGGTTGCCCCATCATCAGACAACTCAGAGATTGTGAGCCAGAAACAGTTCAAGCAAAGGGCTATTTTCTCCACTAAACTTCTCAGACTGTTTGATTTGAATAACTGCTAGGAGGCTGAAGAGGTAAAACTATCCAGTATTCCCTCAGTATTTTTTACATTTTATCTTGCAACCCCTTGGATAGATCCCAACCCTAGAGTACATTAAGTTGTAAACATGAGCTCCACCTTGACCAGCTATATAAACACTCTTAAAACGGCCATACTGCATACTTTTCTGATAATACTTCTGTACTTTTATTGATGTATTGTTGAATGCAAGACCTTCTTTAGTATTACAGCATTTCTTTATTGTCTGGAATGGCTATTTTTACCATCTGAGTTATACTTTGTTCCAACATGAACGCACCCCACAGCCATAATAACAATAGGTCCATGGTGTGCATTACAAAACTCCACAGCAATATGGAGTTTTGCTGTCCCCCCCTCTATTGGTAATTAACTCTGAGACATAAAAGTTGACTTTTATGAACTTGTGCGAATCAAACCACATGGTGTACGATAACATAACACATGCTATCTGATCTATATAACAAAAGGTTTAAACATGAACAATCCTGACAAAGATCAGCTTTGTGAAGAAGAAATGGGGACAAGCTCTTGATCTGGATGCCATATATTTTGCCGTGGGTGGGCTGGTGGCTTCAAGCAAAATTACATGTCTTCTGCACAGCTGTCACTCACTGTGGACCTATAACATGGCTTTTATAGGTTAGTCTGACATAGTTTGTGAAATCGCCACCTAGATCAAACCACTTCCTGTTGTTTGCCTCAGGCTGTCTAAGCAGATAGATTGTGATCTTGGATTATATGGTTCCACCATCATTACGTGTAAAATATCGAGTACTACAGCTTACACATTCAAGACAGGAAAAGTGCTAGGTATGGTATCTGTTATAGAGATACAAAGGACCTACACAAAACCAGATATTTGAGTGCAAAGAATCAAAATAGAGTAAATATGTAGGTGGAATTACTGTAAGGCAGGCCCCCCAAAAAAGTTTGGTTGAAGTTTATCTTTATCTTCCTGTCAAATATGATTAGAGAGGCTCTCTACAGCTGTGCATTTTCTGTACATGCATGATTTTTAGCTATACTGCAGTTGTATCTCCATGAATAGCAAGTCTCTCAGTCCATTTTTGTCCAAACTGAAATATCTCAAGAACTATTCACTGGGTTTCCTTGGGATTCTGTGCGAACTTTCACGGCCCCTAGAGGATGAATAACTCTACTATGGTGGTCCCCTGATCTTTTCTCTAGTGTCACCATGAGACTGACCTTTTTAAGTCTTTGATCATTACCAATGACTTTAAACGCAATACGTTTCAATTATCGAGTAAAATCATATTTGGACAATTGGAACAAAATGTTGAACTGAAGATGTGTCCTAACAACGACATCATGTGCTTGTGCAGTTTTGAGTGAAACTACTGGATGATTTGCCATTAAATTTGAACCAGGCATTCATGTCCCCCTTCAGAACAAATTATAATAACTTTGGTGATCCCCTGACTTTTCAGCTTGCGCTGTCATTAGGTCAAAATTTCAATGTGTACAATACTTTGGAATCGAATGACACAACCATCTACCTCAGCTGCACTGTTTATTGATAACTAGCCAATAGTAACATGCTAAAACAAGATAAGATCATAAAATGAACATTGCCCATGAAAATTCAGCTTGTTAGCACAGGGCTGTTAACATTTAGCCTAAAACATGGTACAAAGTGCAGCCTGGTGGCATGGCTGTACACGCTGGTCTTGCACATGGCCATATCCACATTAATGACCAATAAAGAGTTTACTGTATTTGTGTAAATAAAAGCCATTTGAAACTCAGATGTTGAAACTCCACTGTGATCTTCTTGCTCTGGTTTGTTTTAAAGATAAATACTGAATGAGTCAGTCTCTGCAGCAAACCCTGTAAGAGCATGTGTACCAAACAAAGAGCAATGAATGCACCAAACAGATCAAGTACAGGACGCCTGCATTTTGTTATAGGGAGGCTCAACGGGGGCTCACTCATCCCATCTATAAACCATTGTGTTTTTGTTTGACACACAGTGCTGGGAAACTCAACTTCCCGTCCCTTGAAATGGGATTGCCCAACAGGATTATTTCATCACCAATTTATTACCATCTAATCCTAGAGATTTTAGTCTTGGCATGATGCTTCTCTCAAACAAACATACAGAACAGGGCGGACATGGGGTACAGGCCCTTAATCATCTCTCCCGCTGATTCATCTTGTGAACATGGGGCTCTTCCTCTGTTTTCTCATCACTGTTTAGTTCTTTTGATTTGTATGAGACAATTCTCTACTAACAAGTCTGTAATTAAGGAATTGTCTTTGAGGTTTTGAATAGAATAGCGAAAGGATGCAGTCACAGCATTTTCAGAAGGTTTCTCATGTTGAAGAGGATTGCTGACAGCATGTGGCACAAAAGGCCACATATTGTAAACTATAGTCTTTTTAGAAGCAAAGAAAACTCAAAAGTACAGGGGACATGAAGTTTTGTTGGTGAGACAAGTGCTGGGGGAAGTATAAAAGTACTTTACATCAACAATGACTCTTAAATTAAGCATTAAATTCAACCTTCAGTCTTTGAAATTATACTTCTATCAACAATCCCACCTTGAAATTCAGGACGCTTCAACTTTATCACATTGTCTTCTTCAATGCATGTTCAGTCCAGCACACTATCTGAATTCATCAGTCATCAGCTTTGACAGTAGATCAATTACAGGAAACAAGGTGAGAGGGATAAGGACTGATATGTAATAACAGTCCCTATAGGACAGACATGTCAGTCCCCCAAAGAGCAGCAGCAACCTGCGGAGAAGAAGTTGAGCCAGATTAAACCAATGTCAAGATGTGGTGGCCAATCTGACAATCAGAGTGGTCAAACTGCTCCACAGTCAGCCTGATATGTCACCAAAAACTGAGCGCTCACCGGGTGTAGTTCATGAACTAAACTATGATACTCTACCTGTTGTGTTCTGGCTTGGTTTATTTCATGTAGACAGATTCAACATCTGTGTCAGGCTTGTAGTCTATGCTGCACAAAATAGTGACACAGAGAAGCTGCTTTTGTCCGTTCATCACAAGTAAAGTGAAATTCTTACTGTTGCTGACAGTTTCACTCATCATTAGGGTATTAGGGCTGCTTTTGATTTGTCAGTCCTAATTTTAATAAGGAACACGTTAAATGGATAAATTGAGTTTTAAGTACAGAATTCCGTCTTTACACTTCCCTGGATAGTGTTTCGTCCTATACGTTTTGCATAGAACAGTGACTGTGAGTTTTGTCCCACATCTTATGTGTTGCTCTACAAAGGTACTACTTTAGGGCCTGAGTGTCAGGGAGGACCGAGTAATGAATAACTCTTAACTTAAAAAAAAAAAAAAAACTCTCTGTTGTGTTTGTTCTGGATGAGTCCTAAAAACAGAACTGTGACAGGAGTGAGAAAACTTTACTGGTCCCCGCTGTCGTGCAGTACTTATTGCCTAGACTAATAAGCGCCAAGGGCTGATCCAAAACAGTCAGGTTGATGAGCTTGTTGTGAATAATAGCCCTCAGTTCACATGTAGCATACGAGCTAACAACAGCATCTGACAGAGTCCAGACTGAGAGGAAAAACCTGGAGTGGAGGGACTTCATGAGGAGTAGCCAGGCAGTAAAAATGGAGCGTATGTATGTATTGGCCAACCTTGATTTAGTCTCATACCCATTACATACAGCTGAAGGGCTCTCTTGGGTCAAGTCAGCAAAGTACAGAACACAATGTTTGGTCACAAAATACCAAATGCATAAAATCAGTTGGAAGCTGAAACAATAATTTGGGTTAATTTTGCTGAGAAGCCTTTCTAAATTAATACATTGGATTCAACTCAAGTTATTGCCATCCAAGCATAAGATGTTTTTGGCGCTCATAGGAGTGTTTAAAGCGTGTTTCTCTTATGTTTTTTGTATTTTGTTGATTGTGTTCATGCAAATCTCCCATTAGAGGCTGTATTGGACTTGAACTTTGAATGGAACTTGAAGTAGACTTCTCTCAATTTACTCATTAATGTGGCAATAAATATTAGAGCCAATAACTGTAAACTAAAGATCCATATTTTCATTTCTCTTTTACTTTCTCAGGCGGCTCTGAATGATGAGCAGTGTCTTTCCATAATAAAACATACATAATTTACACAGTGTGATGCCCTGGATTGATCGTTATTCCAGCATTATTCAAGTTGATTGTTATCATTGGCCATTTATTATATTATTTATTATATTTGCAATATGGCAAGGGTTTGGTTAAATATTGAGCTGTGAATGCAGACAGAACGAAACCCTAGTGTATGTGTGTTTGCTGCACAGACAGAAAGGGAAATAAAACGTGATCATGACGAAATTAAACGACCTAGATTTCTCATCACACTGTGAGGAGAGCTTGTTCAATTTCCTCTCCTATGATCACTTTTTAAATGTTTTTCCACAACATTTTCCTCAACATCTTTACCACCTTTATCCCCATTTGCGGAAATCACTCATTGGAGATGAGGAATTCCCAGACAGTAAAAAGTATCCAGAGAAACACGAGACATCTCTCGACTCACATCTGCATCCCCATATAACCCGGCATCCTCCTTGATTCCATACGGTAGCTTGTATATCACAGAGGTTTTATAGAGTCGAGCCCTGTGTGGGCGGGTACGACGGTATCCAGTTAGTGCAGTGATAAACTTCACAGCCAAGGGCAGAAAGTTTGCCGCTCTGATCGGGGGGCTGCGAGACATTACTTATCATTGCTCTGGTGAATAACAGACCTTGTCCTTTAATGTGGGTTGTGTGATCACGCCAGGCTGCACAAAGCAGCCGTTCAACCCACAGCAAAGTGTGGTTTCAGAAGAATCCCTTTACCCCCTACCCTTAAGCCTACCCTCAAACCCCCCTCCTTCCCTCCTGGATGCTGCCTCGCCATTTTTCGGGGTACTGCAGATGTGGAGTTAGTAGCTGGCACAAGTTACAGTATACGACTTTGTGGGCTGCGAAGCCTCAGTGTGGCAATCAGGAGTGCATTGGACTGGACTGCAGACACTAAGTGGGCTGCTGCCAGTGCTTTGAACTGTGAAAATAAATACTGAATAGGGCTACGTTGTGCTAGCCAGGCCTTGAGTTCTATAGTCATCTGTCTTGGTGTACACACCGGTGGGAGTGTTTGCCTTGGACTTTAGCCACCGCATGTGGTAGCTGCAAGATTTTTTTGCGCTGGATCACACTTTTTGAGGGCGCGTTTAATAAAACTGGCTGCTGAATAAGAGGGGCAAGAATTCAGACTCATTTTGCACATGTGATAACTTTCCCTCGTCTCTGCTCTCTACCCTTGTCAAAGATGAGATCTGCACAAACAGCCAGAGAATATCTGGGTGTCTGGTAGAGACGTTTGGTCCAGAGCTGAAAGAGAGATCACTGGGGTGAGAGGATGTGGGCCACTCAGAGGAAGGAGGCAAACGAAGCACCTGGGACAGGTTGATTTGAATGTTTGGACATTGAAGGGGAACTTGTTCGGAGGCCAACGCTCTGTTTCTTCACAGAGACGAGGGGAACTGACAGTGCTGTGCTGTCCCTTGCACAGTAGTTTTGAACAGAGAGTGAGAACAGGAGATTGGATGTCAGAATAAACTATTCGGAGGCGTTTTGGAGGATTGTACACTTATAGGTCCCTTGCTGCAATATATTGCTTTATCTGCTGTAGAAATCCAGCAATCAAACCATATTGGAAAACAGCACGAGTGAAGGGATTAAAATCTGAGTCTCTAACAAGGAGTCAGGTAGTGTTTGGGTTTAACGAGTTACAGGGAGGATTATAGGGTATGCCATGCATACTTTACACTAAATGCCCGGCTCTTAGTTTTGATTGGAATATCCCTGTGCACTCAGATGTTAGTTTATTCAGTTTGGTAGCTCTCCACAGGCCGAGAAAGTCTCTAGCATGTCATATTAAGTGCATACCTTAAGTTTGTATGAAGGTTTTGATTTATGACAGTTTACCATGATGTTGCTCTTACCCTCTGGCCTCTCTTTCATTCATCCAAAAATGCATTTTCTGAGTATGCATACACTTTTTAATTCTACTTTATTATGCTGAAAGACATTCAGAGTTGGGAGTCAGCCAGTACAACCACATTCTTCTACTGTTGGCCACTAAACAGCTTCGCCGGAGCAATTGGAATAATCCTCAACCCCTCAAGTCCTCAACTGGCTTCATTTGAATTTGAAATGCAGCTGGATATGCTGGCAGCTCACATGTTAAAGTTCTATACTAGTGTTTAGTTGCATAGCATCATGTGATTTTCTCTCGAACTAAGAGACTCTTCCTTAATCAGCTCTTTTCAGTCTGCTTTTTTTGTCATGTGGAAACATCATAAAACACTTTAATTGTTCAGTATAGTGTTTTTGTTTAATTATGGAATAAACATTTTGGAAATTCTACAGCACTAAAAATACTTAAAGTGAAATATGCACGATTATCCCATTTTGGGTAGTTATTGTGGTTTAACAGCAAAAGAAAAAAAAAAAAAAACATGAAATACAATACATGCAGTGTGACAGCTAACTGTCACGCTAACTGTCTCTACATGCATGAACGCCCTCTGCAATGTGAGCCACAGACTTGCACCCACTTTTTCAAGGACATGAACCTTATCCAGTGTGGCAGGAACAGCAATTCTGTTATACATGTTTCCATCTCACAACAGATGCACCCCCCTCCCCACCCCAAACTCTGATCTATCACTGCTACTGCAAAAGCATGCCTTGCAAAGAGCTTAAATGTTACTTGAGGATTCTGCCTTTACGGCCATGCCAAGAAAAGCTATCAAGTTCAATCAAGCACAGATAGAAAGCAGATCGAATCTTAATTTGAGACGTTCACATCAAGATCCTGGTGACATTTTTTGGTACGAAGATGCTGCGGGCTGCTTTGAGAAATTTTGCTTTGGTGCGCAGATCGTGATCCAGAATTTGATTATTACCGCTGGCCTCCCTTTTTCCAGACTTTGCTCTTTCCCATCTGCCTGGAACTGACTTCATCCTGCCTTAAGCCATGTGCCATCTCCTGTAGTCTATGAAAATTTAAACATGTTGGATAAAACTGGCAAGATAAGGACGTGATAGCCAGTCCATCTTTCTAAGAAACAGGTGTGGCAGTCATTTTACAGGAGTCTTTGTATATACTTTTGGAGGAGAATCGTAAGTGCTTCTTATGTCCGCTGTTCAAAAGAATTCATGGCAGACCATCACAAAGAGACAAAATGCTCATATCTCTGACATGAAGGTATTATGATAGGGATAAAAGTACCAGATGTTAATAATAAATCTAGATAACGTCAAGTGTGTTTCAGTATGGGAAGTTTCATAAGAATGATAGTATTCTCAGAGGTACCTGAAGGGAACATGCCCATGTGCAAAAAAGATTAATATGAATCTTAATGCTAATACAACTAAAAATACCATATATGTATATTCAATCAAACCATTCTGTGCCATCGTATACCCCGAGTGCAATGAGTGCATACACTGTCTTGGCATGAGTCGCTCAAACAGGAATTAAAGCCTGGTGTTGTCTACTCAAAATGTACATGTCATCATCTGATCCACTAATGGTTTTAAGTCTGGTCTTTAGAGTCCAGCTGACATCTCTGACTCATCTGTCCCGTGGCTGTTTTGACTCACAAGAATGAAGCCTTGCTGTATTTTATGAAGGTACTGCTTCCTAATTCTCAGAAACCAAAGAATAATATTTCATATATTTAAAAAAAAAGAAAAATAAAGAGCCAATTTTAAAATGAGCTAATTTAAAAATGAACATATGTTTACTTTAACATTTTGCATTGATGATGATAGATCTCAACAGTAAAATCTAATTTTGTATGATCTGAAATAAAATCAGGTTTAACTGTCATAACTGTTTGGAAACAGTCCTTGTTCAGACCAAATCTCTGTTCTGACATATCCAGATTGATTTTAGATATTCTGGACCACATGAAATGTGCAAATTTTTGTAAATTGGATTGAAGCCACATTTAGAGGTTTGAAATGTGATTCCAATCAGATTTCTTCAGAAGCGTCTTTGTCCAGAATTGAATTTCAAAGTGTCTTTTGAATTACTCATAATGCGACATAAGATGATGACTTCAAATCCAGACTGACAGAAGTGCATCAGCAGCTGAGCAGTATAGATTACAACACAGAGAACAACAATGGACAGATACTGAAAACTGTCTGACGGCAGCTTCTGCATTTGTGTACGTCACAAGTATACGTAGTTACTTGTGCCTACGTCGTTATGACACACAGATCCGATGTTATCACTTGCAAATGAGCAGACAGTCTGTCTTAAATATCTGATTTGAGAAATGAATCTGCTTTGCCTGCAGTCTGAACAAAGCCCATTACCAGGAGCTTTTTGTGATAGAGCAGCTGACTGTCAACCATTTCTGCTGCCACTAACGTCAAACTACTACCACTGAGTCAACACTGTTGGTTTTGTTTTGTCTTGGTCGTATTTGCCTTTGAACCTCCTGGAATTGACTGAGGTGGTCTTTGGTTAAGATCTGCACATTTAGGTACAGAATGCCACTTTCCAGCTTTTAAAACAGAAGATGAAACAAGAAGGAGAGGAGCCCAATGTGGTTTTCATATTCACTCAGTGACTTCATGCAGTGATTGGGGACACACTTAATGTGGTTCATTACAAACAGTGATGGCTGCAAGAGGGAAAGGGTTGAGAGACCTGAATCTGGCATAACAGTAGTTTACCAAATCCTCTTGTCTGTTTAGAATTGAATCAGCAAGCAGCTGTTCCCGTGTTGAGTGACTACTCTTCAGTAGACCGTGGTTGTTTTGCATGCCTGGTTCAAAGTGCCAGGCAACGTTTGGAACTCATAGAGCCACTAACCTTCTGCCATGCACGTGTCTTTGATTCCTATGTAAAGCTTGAATGGCAACATCTTCTTGACACTGCAGATGTTGGTCATTAATAGCACATGTTTGTCATCTCTTCTCTTTTTTTTGCATCCTGTATCTTAATAGCTCTTGAACTACCATTTTTTTTTATCACTTATGTTTCCTTAGATTCTGGAGGAACATCAGAGAAAGTGTTAAATGATTTAGTGCCTTGTTTAAATGAAGCTCACACGAAAAGAGGGGTATAATGTTGTCCTTGTGTGAAAGTTACGCCTCTCAGTGATGACTAATGTCCATGTTACAAATAGTCATTTCTCAGTGTTCGCCTGAGGAATTAATTACAAAGACAAATGATCGGATGTGAGCAGGCTTTCATAACATGGCCTGCAAAGCTTCTGAGACACGCTCAACTTGATGCCTTGATGCATTTTGATGCCTTTCTTCTGTCTTTGTACATTTCTAAACATAATGTGACAACAGGTAGGACTTTTATGATTTTTGTGTAAGCTTGTCCTGCGTTGAATATTCACACAGTTTGAGGTTCTTATTCTTGGGCTGAGAGACGTTTGTTATTCCAAAGTGAGCTGGGCCATATTTTTCTTATCATTATCCTACTGGTTGTGTTTACAAGTTTTGCATAATTGGCATAAGGTACGGTTACTTGAGACAACAGCAATCCAAGAAACTCATACACACTGTCTGTTTTAGTCTTTGTCAGGGAGTCAACGCACACGACTGTATTTAGTGTAATGAAAGCAGTACAAAAGTAACTATGGCGCATTTATTTACTCGGGCTGAAATTAGACATTTTCCAGAGGAAGGAAAGAGCAGGAGAAATCATACAGAAAGATTCAAAACACATGGTCTACTGAGCAGCTCTGCAGAGAGAGGCCTGAAAGTTGGACAGTTGAAGTGGTTTAGAAGAATCAGATCCATTTGCCTGAAGGATGTGAGCAACTGTACATGACTGGGGAAATGAGGACACACTTTATATTCAGAGATTTGGGGAAACAATTAAATTTACAACAGAGATTGTGATCAGAAAGATATTCAATACATCCTAACAGACAAAGTAAAGGCATACAGACAATGTAAAATGTATCCATAGGAGGTTGTTGCCTTTATCAGGACCATTTTTTTTGTCTTTACTCAAGAGTGACATTTGGACATTTGTAGAGACACAGGAAATGGGAGATAGCACCTTTTATTCATGTTTTTCATGCTTTATTTTGTGTATATTAGATGTTCATAATGTATGTATTGTAACGGTCTAATTACTTATTAACAGTAATGCATCAGCAGTTTGTATTTCTGCTACTTTAACACTTCATTTCACCTGTGTGATAGAGTTTATTGTACTTCCGTTTTCTAGAACCAACTTAATAAGAAAAATGTTATTTTCCGGTGTGTAACATTTAGGATCTATGATCTACTGGAAGAAATCAACCATATTATGCATATTTACATTTTCATTAGGGAAATAAGAATCACTATGTTTTAGTTACTGTTTATTCGTCTTGCATGGGTTGTATGAGACTTGTATACTTGCATAGAGAGAGGGACTCTCACAGACTCTGCTGCACCACTATGTTTCTACAGTAGCTCAGAACATACAAACACATTTTGGATTTTTCACAGCCACCATAGTTTCTCCTCCACACTGGAGGTGAGTGGTAGTCAGTTGGTTCTAATCCTTTGCCAACACTAGATAGTACTAAATCCTACACACTGGACATTTAACATTTAAACAAGAACCAAAGTAAAATTTGCAGGAGATCAGGAAATATTTGGTCAAAGAAGTGACTGAGAACCTGACCAAGAACTTTAAAAATGGCATTTCCCTGGTCAGTTTTCTTGTATTTATATGCACGTAAGTATCCTGATTATGTTGGTCCTTGTAAAATAGATGTTAATGTGAGCATGACTGTTTGTCTCTATGTGCCAGCCCCAGATGAACTGGATACCTGTCCAGGGTAAACCCCGGCTCTCATTCAGTGTCAACCCAATGGACAAGTGAGATCCAAGGATTAGAGACAATGGATGGATGGTTATGTTTTGCACATGTTAACACCATATCCTTTTTTCAAAGACCTGGTTTTGAGAGACCTGGATATGCTAACTGTACTCTGACAGACAGGTTTCTAATCATTCTCTCTCATTCTTGTTTGCAGGTACGTCCTCAACATGTGTCACGTAGTAGTTTGTCAGTAAACTGTAAAGAGACATTAACTATTACAGTATACTGATGATGAAATAAAAGTGAGTGTGACTGTTGATTCGTCTTCACCTCTTAGGAAGGCAACTCATCCACAGAAGCTAATGCAAAGGAACGGCATATTACTTGCACAAAAATAGGACTTAGGTGTCTGCACCACACACAATTTGAAAATATAAAGTCATATTATTTGTACACAGACTGAAGAGACTGGATTTCTTATTCGGCACGGAGTGACAGATTTGCTGTGGATGAGTCAAAGACAAACCGGCACCGGCAAACACAGTCAAAAACATAGATAATATCGGATTTATGTAAACAGGGACATAACCAGGTTCCTCCTGACCTATGTAAAAAACAAAACCACGATAAAACCTTGATGATTCAAAACCATTCTAATAAGCTTTAACATAATCACTTAAGCAATATTTGTATGGAAGTTAAAGTGATATGGCATAATTATTCTTCCATTAATTAAATCTGGTGTAAAAATCTGCCATGTCAAATCTTGGAATAATTACTTCTTGATCCCTTGTGTCTATACTAATCCCAGTATAGGCACATAATTACTGCTAATTACTAGTTTAATCTCCACAGTCTTTAACAATCAAGCTGTTCCTGCAGAGCTTTGTTTGACATAGAGCTAACGCTGTGTTCGTAGCTTCTTGTTAAATCCTGGATTAAATAACCCATATTTGATACCAATATGAACAAAAACAGCGGTAGAGCAGCATGTGCAGTATCCATTTCAGTGTCTGTGGTCCTGTTCTGCACACTTCAGTCACGGTGCACGTTACTGTAATTTTAAGGTCTGTCGGATGTTTGGCTTTTTCTTTTCCATTTTTGGCTTTCTCTCTTCACTGGCAGGCTGACACATTCTGGTATGACCGTTCAATAACAAACTGTGCATACAGCACACTAAGTAACATGCTTTGGAAACACATTTTTTCATTAAACCACACACATTCATGTCACTCAGATTGGAATTTAATCGATGGTCACTGATTAAAAATATCAGGTCTGTGTCAAATACAAGGGCAGAGAACGCAGTGTTTGTATGAAGTACTTTTATAGTTCACAGATATACATATGTTCATGTCTGACACGCAAGGCAGCACATAGCCACAAAGCTCTTGCAACTATGATACTATAACATCCAACCTACAACAGAGACAGTCCAGAGAAATCTTAGCCACAATTTGAAAGTCCTCATGTCCTTTTTTGCCAAACAAAGCAATACACTCAATCTTCCAGCTATGGAAAATGGATTTAGTCTTATTCCTTCACAAGATTCCCTTTTTCGCCTTGAACCTGTAATGGTAACAAAGAAAAAAATAACTTGGCCAAACTCTGCACCTCTAAAGTTGTATCCAGCAGTGGAACCAAAAAAGGCTGTAAATCAGCAGTGCTATACGCAGACTGCGACAACACCATTTAAAACTATTGTATGAAACCACCATGATCACAGAGTGGAGGTGCTCAGAGCCTTTTCCCAGATGCCTCAGGTTTCATGACTGGACTCTAGACACAAGGTCTCAACCTCTTTTGACACTCGCGTACTGAACTGCACCAGTATAGGCCACATAATTTCTGTTTACATTATCATTACCAGCTCTGTTCCACCAGAAACCGAGTCATTAAAGTTCAGGTCAATTTATGTCAGTTTCATCCTGTATGTAACAGGCCTATGTAAACGAGAGGTAAAATAGGAAAAGACTAAGGCATTCCATTTCCTGTTTATACAAACCTATGTGGAGAGCTTCCATTTTCCCACAAACCCTCTGTTTTCTTGGAGGACATTGATTTTCTCCACTTCCTGTTAAGAAGAAGCTCAGTCCTTGACTGCAGCCTCACTAGCTGCAGCAGTCGGCGGATTACTATCTGTATCTCTCTCAAATTAAATTCGCTGAAAGGAACTGTCTGACAAATTAAGTTGGAAGCAGCTGGCATTGTGATGAGGACACTGGCTTCCTGCCCTTGTTGGTTTGAATGTGCTTCCGCTACCAGCACCGGGTGGGCTGTCCTAATGCTAATAAAGCAAAGAGAAGCTGGGGGTGACAGGAGGTCAGCAAAACTCAGAGGAAATGAAGCTCTCGAGAAACAACTGGAAAATATGTCTGCGCTTTAAATCAGAGTTTTAGGCAACAGGAGACGGCTTGGAGCCAAACTATTGTTTCAGACCATCATCGTTTTTTTTCCTTTTTTCTTCTTCTGTTTTTGGACGGGAAACCCGTCTCTCGCACTGTTGTTTTGTCTCTCAGCGATTGAGTCCTCAATGCTTTTCCAGCCGCTCAACACATCGCTGCACCTCTCACTCTCAGGGATGTTAGAACAACATTGGAGGAGTTATATCTGCCGCCATGCATGAGCCCTGTGCTGTAGGTCGCCAAAGCCTGCTGTGAATCGGGGGGCTTGATCAGGTAGTTATGTAGACTTAGCTAAATTAAAACCCAAATATACTCTCTCACAGAGTAAATGGCTTTATCTGAAGCCAAACCAGCCGTGATCCCATGAACTCATTATTCACAAAACGCATGCCTGCCTGCGTGCAATGCCATGAGGACACACGCGACGTGCTTAGCTCTGTATGTGTGTGTGGCAAAAAATAAAGCTTCAAGTCGTGCTGCTGAATTGGAGTTGTGTGCTCATACTCACTTGGGATTTCCTGTGGTCTAGTCTCCCAATATTGCGGGCTGGGATAAACCCTGATCAGGAGGCCCTTACAATGAAACATGTGAAATCCTTGGCACGCCGGCTTAGTCTTAGAGAATTGTGTCAAAAACATATTGTTTGGCTCCGGAAAAGAGGGCAATAAAGACTGAACATTACTCCAGTTATACAGTGGAGATGCATCACGTGTGACGGGAAACACCTGGTGCGTGTGGACTCCCTCGAGGCAGGATAAAGTGAAGAGTGGAGCCAGGGTCAACAGGTGGATGCAAATGCACTCCAGAAACAGCCATCGAGGGCTGCATGTTAATGAGAAACAAGTGCTTTTTCTCCTCCGAGTGACTCTCATCATGAAAACAGTCACTTCTGGTTCTCATTCCACCTGAGTAGTTAACCCTTCCACGCGTGACTTGTGCAAAAGAGGGGCCTCACACAGATTTAGTTAATGGCTGTTTCTGCTGTCTCTGTGAAATTAGTGCGTCTTTGGTTTCAAAGAGGTGGAATTAGTCTGTGAGTCCCATGAATCTGGAAAGGAAAAGATGTGGCTTAACCCTTCTTTAGCAATAACTGGTTTGATTCCACATTGAACAGGAGACTCATGAAAGGGACTTTAATGAATCTGATGTTGTCTTACATAAAAATGAGAAAGTTACGCTTGAGATATTTCCTTATTTTGGTGAGAAATTATTTTTTTGTTTGCCAGAATCTACTGCCTACATACATGACCAGTTTGGCATGCTCTGTTTTGAACAAGGGGCAACCTCTGGTGCTGGGAAATGAAGCCGATGCAGAAGTACTAAAAACTGTAATTCCTCGAGCAGCCACTTGAGACAGGCTGCAGAAGTGAGTCCACCTCCATAAGAGGCCGTATTAAAATGAATAAAATAAATAACTCACCCGTTCAGATGATATAAAAGCTCGAAGTTGAGCATAATTAAGAGCGTGGCTGCTTGATTGACAGGTATATGCCGTTTCAGATGGCTTATTAGTACACCCAGGAGTTATTTGACGCACCTCAGGTCTGCTGATGATCCACGTCTTTGTCGATATTTAGATTAGACGGGAGGCGGAATAAGCAGTACATCTAACATGGCAGTCCATTTTTATACTGCCAGTGGTTTTGAATTGGCCATTATGCCCCTGAAAAACAGTTGTGGATATCCTCATTTAAAAATATACTTAATGCAGCAAATTAACAAACACAAACACATCTCCCACTGTCTTTGTCATCACGCTGAAAATCGACAGTGGCGTGACATAGTGTGACTGGCAAATAAATATATATATATATATATATATATATATATATATATATATATAATCAGAGAGAGTTCAGAACATAAAGTCAGTGTATAGATAAGCTCAGTTTGCAGTATAATAGTTAATAAAAGGTGTGAGCTGCTACAGAAAAGAAGTACAAGTCTAGAAGGCAGAGTTACCTTCTGCTCTTCTGCTAGCTAGCTAGCAGCTAAACATAGTTAAACATAACAATAATCTAAAACTGGAGGTCTCTCAGATATATTTTGGAGGTCCAAAGTTGGAAGACACATGTCAAAGATTTTTTTTTGCCTCAGTAGAGAACATGTGATGATAGCTGCTAACCAGCTTTTCATAGTCTACTTTGGGAAAGGGAACAATCAATAAACCTGTCACACACACACACAGGTTACCCACAAGACCACCTTCAATAAAAGGGAGAAGGTTTGGCCGGAAACACACATGTGCAGTGAGGCTGTAGGTGAACTAACCGGAGGTGGAAGAAATATTCAAGTCTATTACTCAAGCAAACGTACTATTAAAATACAGTAACATAGTCCCTGTCAGTATATGATGGTTCTCATTTACTGTTGCATTTGAGTTAATTTTAACCACTTTATATGCTGTTGGGGAGTTTTGACCTTGTTCCTTTACATTTTGGCTGCAATGTTACAATGAACCTGTATGTATCAAAGTTGCATAGCCCTAAAAATTAACTCCAGGCCTGCATTCAACACTTCTACCAAGCATCTGGGAAACACACAGTGTTGTTCTGGTGAGAGACAATGGATATAAACATACTGTAACTGACTGTTTTCGAGAAAAATCCTTTATGTAAAATCTTTAACAGCAGTTCTCAGTATTACCCTGAAGAATTGCACACGAAGATCCACAGCTGGATGTTCAGCTGTGAAAAAATTGTAATAATACATTTTAAAATCAACTCAAATTGTAGAACTTACTGGCAGGTTAAAGCAGTGCTTATTATGACAAATGACAGACTAATGTGAGGGAGTTTTCAGCACAGCCAAACAGATGAGTGCATGAATTGAGAATTAAATATGAAAAGGGTGATTAGAGAAAAAGGAAACCTCAACCACCGGCTCTAATAGTCTCTCACTTCAGCTTTAAAATGTCATTTTTCTCTGAACAGATGACACTAAACCTGTCATCAAAATACAGTAAAATGAATTATTAAAAGAGTTAGCTTGTTAGGGAATCATGTAACCCTGCAACACAGACCCAGAAATTACAAGAGGGCTGAGGCAGAGGGCTTACTGTGGTCCAGGATTATCACACCATAGACTCCATCGACTTCACCATAACCCCATCTTCGGATGTGGCTACTGTCTCTGACAAATATTCAATGGAACCACAAGCAAACATGTGATTTAGAGGTCAGGAGACATACCGCATGCATATGTGATTTTCCCCCCCAAACTTCATCCCCAAAGCGATATAAAACAAACCTGTTGAAATGTTAACGGCACATGACTTTTTGTACACAGAGTTGGTCGAGCTTCCACAGTGGGCTACTGTACTGCGCTGCGGTGGGACCCAGTGGGACAACAGCACTTGTGGGAGTTTTTCAGACCATCCATACTACATTTCTTCTGTGCTTGATCAGTTGAGCGTGAGCTGATGGAGTTTCGCGGAGGGGATTGTTATCCCTGCTGTTATTAGTCTTTGCTTTGAACTGAAAAACGACGTCGAGGCTGAAAGGACATGTTTGCTTTTGTATGCCACATGTCAGACGTGTCAACACGTACTGTACATCGGACATTTTATGGTCACTGAAGAGTTGGTGGAGCCCAGCGGTGCAACGGTTTTGGCACCAAAAAGTTGTTTGGAAATAAGTTTGAGTGATTGATTGAATTTATTTTAAGAGTCAAATAAATTCATGAGGCTCTTTCATAATTATGCAATAGGTGCAAAGGTGCAGGTTTGTAAGACATTAGGATATGATGTTTTCTTAATCTTTTAGGTATTTTAATGCATGAAAATAAACAGAAACTATGCGATTAATGCTGATTTAGACTTTATGGTTAGTGCTCATAAAATCCACCTTTTCAGGCTGTCAGTGTTAGATTGAGGCGGTGGAGTAAAATCGCATACAAAATCAAAGGAAAGACACAATTAAAAGTGAATTGGACTGGGGTGCTGTGAAAAACACAAATGGTCTGGTGATCAAATTTGCATGAATGATTTAAGGCAGAAATACACTGTGATATCATGGGATGGCATATAACTACTCACCTCTTTTTGTGTGAGTTTTGGAGATGGATGAAGACAAAGTCAGTGCTTTGTCATGATGGTAATAATGAAAATGTTAACACTGTAAAACAGTTACTGTTGGTTGGTTAGGTTTAGGAAGACATCACGTAATGTGCGCTTAATGTTAGGTACACAACTTAAAATAAGTCACCATTAACTCCCTACCTCCTCCACAAGCAGACTTAGTCACTCTTTATACTACATCACCTGACATTCAGGTATGATAAAGTAGTATGTAGACGACATTTATGACATTTGCATGTAAACTGACATGTTTAGCTGATATAACTCATTAGACACTGCAGTGAAACGGCATGTAAAAAGGAAAAAAATGGCATGTGTATTTTATGTCATTTGGTGATGTTCATCTGAATGAGGCCTTCCTGATTAAATAAGGTAAATAAGGTATATATATATATGGTTAGATCAGCGTAAGTTTCACAATCTGATCTTCACACGCTGAAGACTTTTCCAAACTCCCAACAACGTTACTGCAATCTAAACGCACTGAATCAATGAATTGACTTGTATTACCCTAGATGACACCCACAAAACCTAAATGGAGGGGTTGCATGTCAGGAGCAGCTGGCGGTTTACAGAGAGACACCTGTGCGGATTAAGCTCCGGTGTCCGGTTGAGTTTCGTTCTCCCAGTGGCCCCCGAGCCTAGACTGATAAATGACGCCCAGCTCTCTGGATGCATAGCTTACTGACACACATCTCACACACATGCTGCTCTGATTTCACAGTGGAAGTCGCCTGTACAGACCTAGATTCAAAATAGAATGGTTAGGTCATGTTGCCAATCTAGGAACCAGAACTATCATGGTTAAATATGGATTTGTTGAAGTCTCGTGCCTTTTTAAAAATGACTTCTGGAAGCATCAGTCATCATTAAATGTCTTGGCAATTTTCCATCTGTCTGAAAATCTATACTCTGTAGCAGAATGCATCTTTGGGAATGCATGAAAGCTAGAAATATTATAGAAAGTAAGAGTACCACGTTTTTCAAATGGTGGAATATGTTGGATCCATGTTGGATCATAGATTAAAAAAAATGTCGTGAAACAATTAGGTAATGAATTGCTTATTCATATTTTGTATGTATTTATCATGCCAAAAGCTGAAATGTGAAGATTTGCAGCTTTTCTGCTTCATATAAATGTAAATTAAATACATTTAGATAGGACAAGGGATCCTTTGTCATTCTTCATAAAATAAAGCTTGCATAAATTCTAATTATCAGTTTGATATGAAACAATCTTTGGCTGAGTTTGAACTTGACTGTAAAGACAAATAAGACATATTTTATGTTGCCTTGTTAGAAAGTTACTCAAGGAATTTACATTAATTAGTGACAGTTGACCCACTGCTGCCTGCAACGTTTGTCATTGTCATAAAAAGACAACTTGGTTCCTTCATGTTTTGTACATTGCTCTTTGCTAATAAGAGAGAAAGAGAAATGAAATAATTAACACGTAAAATACGAAATAATTAATCAAAACAAAACTGAGTTCATTAATGAATTCATTGCACAACTAATGTAAAACAAATGCTCCTTGGATGTTTTTGCTTTTGAAGGTGGATTATTTCCTTGTTTAAATCGAGAGTTACAAGGACAGAGCTGTTGTGCGTTGTAAAGATTTTAAGGTCCTCTGAGACAAACTTGGTTTGGGGCTTTGCAAATAAAATTGATTTCATTTGTTGTGTGGATGCAGTAAATGTTTAGCTTGTTTTAGAAACAGGTGCAAAAGAAACCATAAACAAGAGAGAAAATGACAACCTCCTGGATGAGCGGCATTCATTCATCCTACTACTCAGCATTTTTAACTTTTTTTTTTTGTTCTCTGTAATTAAATACATGACAATAAAGAGCAACAGGAAATATGAAAAGAGGCAACAGGGTTGACATGCAACAACAGCCTCTGACCAGACTTGAACTCAGATCGTTATGGTTGCCTAGCATGTGTTTTAAACCACTTGGCCTCCGGGACACCGCTTTTGATGGTTTTGTTGGTGGAAAGAAACCATGTTTGTCTTTGATGACTTTTTGCTTTGGCACCAATATAATATAATAAACCACTCGGGTGGCATCTTCACATAATCAACACAGGAAGAGCTCGATACAATCCTTTTGTTTTTTAGATTCCTTACAAAACTATTTGCACACACATTTGTTGAAACAAATCAATGCATCCTTTTCAATTGTGCGATCCTGACATGATGCACACCATGTCGACTGTTAGAAGTCAAAGTGAAGCAGACTTGTTTCCCATAATTTAACCAATGTTTGCGCATCGTATCTTACAGAACAAACTTCCAGCTCTGTTGTGTTAAAGTAGAAATATGTAGATTTGCCATCATTATGTCATTAGTGGATGAATGAATCTGGTAATGACAGACAGTGATGAGTGATAATTTAACCCAAGTCAATATTTCTTCTCAACTCTCTACTCTGGTGTTTTGTGGTGACCATGACTGTGTTGAATTTCTGCACTGAATCCCCACTAGAAAAGCTACACCTTGTGATTTATTGGAGGACAGTTGGCAAAGAAAAACAAAAGATCTTCACCCATGAAAGAGAAGAGTTGCAGCTTGTAGACCACATAGAAGAAGAAGACAGAGCAACAGAAGTTCATGGACAACAGTGAACTCAATACACTCACAGCTTGAAGTCTTTAGATCATTATGTGAGTGAAGTCAAAGGTCTTTAAAGTTCTGCTGCTCTACAGGCACGAATTATCCAACACAATCATGACCACTTCACACAGCAACTGCCCCTGTGTGTGGAGGTGTGAAAGTCGGCAGGTTCTCAACTAGACCACAGGAAGAATTAGTGGGTACCTCTTTGGAAGACTATAATGACGATTATCGATGCATCTTAATGTATCCCGATTTTGGATTTCCACACATGATTTTTCCTTTAGGGACTCAATAACACCTCCCCACCCTTTCTTTTCCTGACCTGAGGAAAGAGTAAGGTGACACAGATCGCAGGTTGTTGCTCCGGAAACCTGTAAATCACCTTGTAAGTTATACCTGTAGAACCTATTTGTCAGACCAAGCAGCAATAGTGCTGCAGTGGGGAAATGTGGTGATATATCTTCTGACCGTCGCTAGTAGCCTTGATAAGGTGGGAACCTGAGCCCTAACTGAGAGGCCAGACTTTGTGTGTGGGGATCACATCTCACATGTAGGAATTTACCCAATTGAGCAGCAACGGCCATGCTGAAGGCGTTATCAGTCACTAAAAATGAATCTTTGGTAGTAAATTCCCATTCTTCAACTCAGCCACATTTTCGCCCCTGTGGCTCTCATACATTACTCTTGTTTTTGGAGATGAGATACTAGCTGACAGTCATCTGTGTTTACAGTGGCAATGGATGTCCACGTATCATATATTAGTGCTGTCTTAGCTGCTTTCCTCAAAGATTCCATGACTTCAGTTTGGGTTTTGTTGCAGAGTGAGAGCGCCACTGTCTCTGCATAAAATGTTTAGATAGTACTAGCATGCTCGACAAAAGCAAAAGCCATGGTTCTCAGTGACTGAGTAGGGGCACGAGTCCCTAGTTGGTAGAAACTACAACCAGCTGTTTTTCATCCAACTGCAGGTGGAAATGTGAAATACGGTGTTTGTTGTGTTCCCAAAATATTTCATTTTGGACGCACAGTTTGACTCTTGTCCAGGTCCCTTCTCCCTTCAACTTCATAGAAGCCAAAATGCTTTATACAACTTTTAAGCCAGGGGATGTCAGTTGGATTGTAATCATCTTCAGTTACTCACACTCAGCAATCTTTACCAAAGCTGAAGATGTAGCCTAGCTTAGAACGTAAACAGGACATACGTTTTACATCTGTCACGCTTCACCATCCAATTAGTTCAGCCTTAAGGAATGTATCTGCCTCTTGCTAGCTGCTCTTTTGTTTAATAATGTCGAGAATTGCATTTTCTGCATCAACACATAATTGTTCAAGAGAGAATCCTGAAGCACTTGAGAATTGGTTTTGTGGAAAAGTAGTTTTTGTTGAACCGCTGACTTATGAGGAACCAACAACAAATAAACTTCTCTCTCTGGCAGTGGCATAAGCCAGGATGAGGTCTATAATGAAGAGGAAGCTTACACCAAAAAGTAGAAAGCTGACCTTGAAGCTAAACTGCAAAAGTAGGGAAGAAAAAACTGAATTTAGTCCAATGGTATCATTGCCTGGTCACACCAGAAAGTGGCAGCTGTGCATTGTAAAATAGGTGGTGCTTGCTGCTAAAGTGAGTACTAGCAGGGCTTGAGAACTTCCCCCCCATTTTAGATTTTACAGTTCTCTCCAATGAACTCTACATGAAAGTACTGTGCAATTTTATTTTACCTCCCTGAGTGAATTTACTCAATGCGGTGACTCCAGCTGAATGAATATGTGGTTCTAAACTGTGACTGTTATAAACGCTGGTTTGACCATAGTTTTAACTGCTGTACACATACACATACTGTAAGAATATGCCTCTAAGAACTGTCTGATACTCCTTAAGGTCTACCAGAAGTCACAAAGGAGACCATTAAGATTAAGATATCTGTGGTCTATTAATCTCTCAACATTCATACTTGGTTTTGGTGCGAACACTACAAGGTATGGTCACCAAGTCTTCACAAAAAAATCTCTTGAGTATTGTACTTCATAATCATAGCGCAGCCTAAAATTTAAGTTAAATTAAATTTGTTTCACATGCATTTGTCTCAGCATTAATCTTGTATTATATAAAGACACTGTGGTCACATTCTGTAACTCTAAAATCATCGATCTAAAAGACAGTGTTTGCATTATTTTTTCCACAGTGCATAATCTTTGTTTCAGAGCTCCAGATAATCCCACAAAAAATGTTGCAGACTTCTTTATAGTGCTAGTGGGCATTAGGGAAGCCTCGAAGCAACACAATCCAGTCAGCTATAAACTATACAAAAGTATGAAAAGGAGAAAGGAGGAGTAAAAGGAATCTGGGAAAAGTTCCTTGACTAACTGCATTACAGTGAAAGTAGTTAACCGAAGAGTTAGAGATGACATATGTGCGCTATGTCAACAATTTTCTCTCCAGTCCCTGGTTCAAGGCTGATATACTGTAAACGGAGACATGTGAGACAGTACGCGTCTGCAGCAGTAGCAAACACGACCGAGCGACTCACAACATAAATCGAGTCTGTGATGATGTCATGATATTCCTGTGAGAGAAGAAAAAGAAAAGAAAAGACCATAAATGAAAAATTACACAGCATGAGAGCAGCCCCAAGAGTATATTCCTTGTGTAACGTCTTAATTTCATGTTTCCAACGTGAAACGACACAGAGACCTGTCCTCCAGGGTTTTGTCCTGTTCCAGGATCAAGTTAGAGCACATCTGGTTTAGATGCAGAGCTAAGACTGTGGCAAATCATGGCTCGTTATGATTTGAAATTAAATTTATAGTGGACCATGTTTATTATGTATTCAGAATGTTTGTGATATAGGCATAAATAAAACTAAAGTTGTACTTAATTCTAAAATGAATGATAACCAAAAGCAGTCCTGCTGTGCCTGCAAATCTTGTTACTCACACAGGGGCATTAATTTACATATCAGTCCAAATGAAACTATTCTTGTCCCACAGCACTGTCGATATTACATCAGCTAAGTGTGGCAGGAAATCCGTGTTTAAAAAAAAAAAAAATGGGCCATCTACTTTAAGAAAATTAAGAGAAGAACTTATCTTGAGGGAGAGAGGCTTACAAAACAGAAACATTTCAGAGGATGTAGTCATCTATGCTGTGAGCAAGACACAGCAGCTTCAATTTCAGCATCTGTGCTTCGCAGTGAACTTTTTAAAGCAGCTATGTTCTGTATCACAATGACAAAGAGGCCGCTCCTAGTGATGAAGTTACAGAGAATTCTCACCTGAATGTGCAGCTCTCAGCTTTATGGAGTTTTATAGTGAGTCCAGCCCACAACTTTACTGTTTTGGTTCACACTCAGCGCACTTACAGCTTTGTTTTCGGCAGCATCGGGCAGCTGTTTTCAGCACCAAATGGCATAAAGACACAGATGGAGACAACTAGATGGTGAAGACTTAGCAGCTAAAGAGCTAGTGATTTGTACTCTGGACACCCAAACCGAGCTAAAAAGAGTTTATTGGACTTGCATTCACTGGGTGGACAGAAACAAGACTCAGACAGTTCAGCACATAAACCTAAAAGCTTGGGATGTTGTATTCACAAGACAAAAAGTCTGTTGTTACAGGTTTTACCATTTTAAACCCAGACAATGTGAAAGATTAAGGCTGGAAATATTGTATATTGTTTACAAATCCAGTGAAAAGATTAAAACTACAATATTTGAATCCATCCAATCCATCTCTCGGTACTTTGACTTGTCTAACTTATCTGTGGCCCTGAGCCCATTGATTCTAAATATTACACACTGGACCTTTAATAGCTCTATGACACAGAACTAAGTCATATCAGGCTTTGGACTGACAGATAATACAAAACATTTCCAGACTTATTTATAACTTAAGCTAAAAATCAGATGGTACAGTAATGGGCAGTTGTTGTGGTAACCCACAGGTCTAAAGAGCTTCCTCTTGGTTTGGGCTTGGTGGTGTCACAGCAAAGTAACACAGTCGGTGCATGTGAATAATGCAAACATGAGTCATCCTTTCCTCTTCTCTTAGTTTCACAAATCACCAATTAGAAGAAGAAAGAGCCCAAAAAATGCATCATTTATAAGATCCAGTAGTGCAGTCTTTTATTTTTGGCCAAGTTAACCTGTCTGCTCGAGTTAGACGTCAGCGTACAGTTCAGAGGACGAGCCCAGCAGGAGAGCTCCTGCCACAACAGAGTCTTGCCTTTGAAAGGATTTGAAACAGTTCAGATGACACAGAGGGGGCAGGAAGTAGAATAGTGATGGCAATGCTCTTTAACACTGTAATCCTCTTGTCAATTTCAAGGATTAATGTTCTTCCATTACAGCACTGGTTTATGCATGTGTGTGTGAATGTATGTGTGTGTGTGGAGGGCAGACAGAGGTGTACAGGGTGTGGGACATGTCGGCAGTTAATGCCTGAAAGAAAACAATAAGAGGCTCACAGTCAATTATAGGTCAATCTTTCCAAAACGTTTGACAGCACCTGCTGTTGTTTGGGACAATTTATGTTTGACCAACAATAGTCTGAAAACAGGAAAGAGCAGGGATGCCAAAAATAGTGTGCGGGAACTAGATGTGACCCTGCAGGAAATTCTTCATTTTCCTCTAGTGAAGGTCCATGGAGTAAAAAGGCATTTTGAAGAATTTACATATGTGAATTTGAGCTTTAGTTTACAATATTTTTTGGATGCAGGCTAGTGTATGTTTAAAAGGAAGCACCCACTGAGAAGAAAAAAAGCTGACAGTGAAGCCAACCTGCAGAGTCAGAAAGCTGTTGCAGAATCACTGTTAAACTGAAGCCTCAGACGCTAACAAGAAGAAATAAAGTTCTGTCAAAGGTTATTGGAATGAGGTTTCAGTTTAAAGTATAGTATATTTGACTCTGCATGATGACTCAATTATACTTGAGAGATACTTCATTTTTGACCAGTTGAAGGACGGGGAGACTTACTTCTAATGTGTGTGTAGAGTCATTGAGTACAGTGAGGCTGTGGCTTCTTCCATGGAGTCCACCATGCTGAACCGCTATTTTCCTACAGTAGCCCTGAGCAGACAAACCGAACACTGATCAAGATATGACCCTTTTGCCTTTTATATACATTTCTCCAGCCAGGGTTTTTCCTACATGCTTGGAAACACTGGACCTTTAACTTTCTAACCTAACCTTTCAGATTTAAACTAGCCACACCAGCTACAGATGCAATACGCTACTTAGCAAGTCTTTTATATGTCAGTTTATTTGCCAAAGCTCATGTTTACATTTCTAAATGATTCAACCACAGTTTTGGCCAACCATGTCAAAACATCAGCTGCTCTGGCTGTGATCTGATGGTGACATAAAACAGTCGGAGTTCATTGAGGTGAGACGGTATTGCCAAAAAAGGAAAAATAGCAGCCATTGCAAGCTGTGACGTGAAGCAGGTGGAATAAAAGCTTGTATTAATTTTAGTTTGATCAATCTCTGGAACACATTAGGAGCACTGGGGGTAAAGAAATAGAGCAAATCCTCTATTTCACAGACTTTATACACATACTTTAATAACAGCCGTTGTTTCGGGGGCCAAGTAGCCAAAATAGCTTATTATTCAGTGATTCGAAGGGGCTGGGAAATGATTGCCCCGTCTGCATTGCAGTCAACTTGCAATGATGAACATCGCACAGATGAAAGAGGAGGGAACTGTTTCTGTCCTCAAACGAACAGGTGGAAACATTAACAGCAGTTGGCAGGTTGTGCTAATAAGCTGCGGGGCGTTTGGAGGCTTTCTGAGATGTGTGTGTGTCTGCACTATGGCTAATTAATCACAGAGTACTGACACAGTTAAAATGAGGCAAATGGCTGTGCTTCTCCAGGAACACAGAAATAAATGGGTGTGTGCTCTTTAATTGATTCCTCATTTTCACAGACTTCAAAAGAAAACCCAGAGTTTTAATCAGATTACAGTTCTGGATGATTCCAAATTTATCAGCCAAATTAAGAAGCGTTATTAGTCTTGGAGGAGCGCAGATTCTCCTCTTGATAATGTTGGGAATATAATGACCTTATGCTAATAAACCCCATGAAAAAACGACAGATAATACACTCCCCGCAGGGCTTTTAGAAATGCTGTTTTGGGTTAGATGTTCTTTCAAGTCTTTGGGTTTGTTTTACATTTATTTAAAAGTAAGCAAACTTTTGGAAAGTGGAATACTCTCACTGACATGTAGAAAATGTTGAACAAAAACTCAAAAGAGAGGACGGTCTCATTTCACTTATTGAATTCCCACTTTATTGCTTAGTTTACATAGTTCTAAATGTCCGCCATGGCAAACATCTGACATTCATTCAAACTATTTAGTTAGCAGAGATTTAAGGCCAAACAAAAGTTGTTGTGCAGAGATGGGGATTGCATGTCTGCGTTAGTCTTGCATGTATGAAGTTCAGGTCATGAGTGAGCACTTATTTAGGTTTTGTAAAAGTGAAGATATATCGCAGGATGATGTCTGAGGTAGTTTGTCACAGTTACAGTGTTTATGTGATCTTTAATATCTAACCGGCTGGTTTATAGTCATTGGGATTCGATTACTTCGCTGAGTTTTCACAAAGCATCTCGTCTGCTGATGCTGGACGACAATCCGTGTCCAGTTGCACAGTCTTTATTTTTTGGAAATCCCACTGGGGGACGTGCTTAAATGGATCTACCTCATCCTTATTATAAAAAATAAAAAAAAAAACTTTTTTTGCATTTCAGTTGAGAAAGTTTCAGGCTTCAAGGGCATGATTAATGATTAAGAAGGAAAACCTCTCATCTTTGAAGCTCTTTAGAGACATCAAAGCTATTCAACTTATTGTTAAACTTAGCTCTGCTTTAGGATATAAACTAACACTTAACTGCATTAAAGAGAGTTTGGTCCAATGTGGGGAATGAAGAAAACTGGCAAGTGAAATGTAAGCTGTCAAGAATGTGTCTCATTTCAAGTATATTTACACTATCTGTATATTCAGTGTGGTCTTAATGGAGAGCAATTTTGAATTGACCATGTAAATATTTATAGTGAGATATACAGTAGTACCTAAGATTTAATCTAGTAGACAGTCTTAACCTCAAATACTGTGCAGAATAACCTTCTGTGCCTATAACATATTATGTGTCATAAAATAATTTCTTTTACATAAACGTTGACTGTAAATGAATGCATGGGAAAAGAACAAATCTTATTTCCAAACAATAATAAAAGTAGAGTTGTTAGGTGGGATCTCACTGATGCTGTCACAATACTATAGGTTGCTGCTGTGGTTTGAATTAGCTTTGAATTATTTTTGTTAGTTTCATTAACGTTTTTGAGAAATAACAGAAAATACTACGATACCCATGAGCCTCAGCAGTCTTGTTCCTGAAATACACCTTGGGAGTTTTAATTAACTTCTCTACTCTGACTTTTTTTTTTTTTTTGAGAACCAATTGTAATGTCTGGAGTTGTCTCTTCATTGTTTTATGCCGACCCAAGCCTTGAAGTATGGCAACAACGAAAGACAGACGTATTTAATGGAGACAGTTTGTCCAAAGGGACAATGTTGGACTGCTATGGGCCTACCTGGGAGGTTCAGCCTCGATGCTGTAGCCACTCAACCCTGGCCACAAGCAACCTTTAGGTGATGCAAATAAAGAGTCCACAGACACCCTTGAAAACCAGACTCCATTTGAGGGGCAGGGGTGAATTTAAAAGGGCACTAGCATGCAGAAAGTCATGGTGTACTTCTGGTGAAATGGCTTAATCGGGGCTAGGTTAAGCACCCAAGAGGGCACTTCATAACATTTTCCCCACTGGAGAGTATTTGGTCACGTTTTCTCTACTCAAAGTTTAGTCTAGAGGGCACTTTATCATGTTTTCTCCAACATGCCCTACATGGCATGCTACATCCAAGAGGGTTTTTTTTGCTATGTATTTTTTCAGGCATGGAGCACCAAATGCAGCAATCAACCTTTTCTGAAAGTTTGTTACTTAATAGTTGCTGAAATGTGTATCAGTTTCTCTGAATTTGCAAACAATATAAAATGGAACATTATTTTTCCCCATAACACAGTATTGTGTAATATTTCAAGTTGTATTGCAAGTTTAAATACATACATACTGTACATACGTACATACATACATACATACATGCATACAAACACATTTTTATTTATTAACTCAATATCTGAAGAAGTGTTATTTTTCCTTTTGCAGCAACCCATCTTGAGCCTCTTGGCCACAGTTTGATCATCTTGGGTGACCTGAGCTTCATATTCAGTGCTTGTGGGGATGGACACACTTCATACCTCCTGAACTTTTGGACCCGTACATTCAATCACCCATACTCTTGTTTAGTCTCACACACAGACAGTTGGTCTTCTCCCAAACCAACGATAACTAACAACAGACTCCATTAAGTGTTTCTCTTGTATCCACATGGTGCCCACAAGCATCCGCACTCACACTGGAATGTGTTTTTAATCCAAAACAAAGAGTCAAACAAAGGTCTCTGTCTGATAAAACTTACATACATAATGGTAGGTTTGATGGTGGCCTAAAGCTTAGGGAAGTGGGATTGTGACTTAAGTGTCAGTGGTTTTAATTCTCAGAGCAACAAGGAAACAATCTGCGACACATCTGACCCCCTTTAAGAACCATCACTGAGGCAGAGGTCCTTAAGTAAGAACCCATGATGAAAAGCAAGTCAATTTATTTATCTTATCACCCATGTCTGTGGTAGGTTTGAACCACCACCAAGCTCAGGGCAATTTAAATACCACAGTTTGAGCTCAGTCTTCTCTCCAACAATTTAAGTGATTGAGATCTGATGGTATAGAGATCCAAAAAGAGCATAAAATTACCATCAAACTTCTTGAAACAACAACTGCAGGATAGTCCAAGTTTGTTGAAGTGATTTCACTTTGGCAGAGATTTACTCCTCATCTTTTATTATTCTTGGTAACAGTAAGTCCCTACTGACAGTGGTCCATATGTGATTAACTCAAATAGATAAGAGATGGTTTCAGGGATGGTTAACTCTATACCATTAAACTATAACAAAATTTACTCCACTCTTTAGGAAGATTTAATAAGATGTACCCAAGCTGCAGTATGTTCTGGTGTCTTTGGAGTTCTATTGCCATCAGGGTAAATAGATAATTTCTATTTCCTGAACAATTTCGTTTAGTCTGTCAGATAAATCCATCAAACTTGGCCACCAGCAGTAGCCTGATTATGAGACTGAATTACCATTTTTTTGAACAGCAAGGGATGTGAAACTAAAGAGAGAGTATACATTTTCACCATGTTCAAAGAAATATACCTATTTAAGATTATGTACAATAGTATCAGTAGTATTATCCAGCCGTGTTTCTATTTTCCTAGCCACTTTTTGTTGTTCTCTTTCATGGATGTAGCTAGTTAGCTAGTCACCCATGTAGAAAGACATCTCCATTTTAGCCCTTCTAGAAACTCAAACCAACTGGTATCAATGTACCAGACCTATTATTTGTTTCTTTGTTAAAGGAGGACTGTAAGTTATACTTTACATGATATTCTATTTGAGAAACGGTAAACATGTCAAATTTTACAAACACAGCAAATAGTAAGCATTATAGGCCACTTTGTTGTCGTCTGTGGAGTTATTATTTGGAGTGGAGTTATTTTTTTCTTGGTGTATAAAAAGATCTGGGTCTGTTTGCAAACTGAAATTATCTATGCCTTCATTAGCATATGGAGCAGGGAAATGAGATCAGGTCACATGCAGTCACTCAAGACGCATTTTAATGCCTGGTGGGAACAGACGTACTTAGAGCTGTCCATTTGCGATTAGATCACCCAAGGTGCATGTTGCAATGCCAGGTGTAAACAGGCATTAACAGTCAAAGGTTAAGATTAAGTAATCAAGCGACTCTTTGGCTACCAGCAGAACGTGTTGCTATGCAGGGACACCAGGTGTAAATATATGAGTTTGTGAAGGAGAAGCTAGTTTTTATTAAAAAAAAAAAAAAGAAGCTGCTCTTTGTCAAAAAAGTGACTCAATGACATGGCGTGTTTTTCAGTCCAAGTCTGATTTGTTAGTTGGTTTTAGGATACTATACACATTTCTTCTTTACAGACAGAAACAAACATCCTTCATCCTCTAATCCTGCCAAGTGATACCACGTTAGGGTCAAAATGTCACACTTAAACCACAAAGCAGTTTCCCCAAGGCCAGATCCAATAATAGCCCAGCTTGAGATCACTTCCACATCTAACATAAAACGTGGCTGAAGCCCGGTTACGATCATATCTTCCTGGTTTTTCCACTATTTTTCCCCATCATGAACTAATCTAAACCAAGCTGGGGAATGTTCTCTGGAATGACAATTAAACGAACAAAGAGCAACCTGTGCAATGAACCAAAACAAATGGGAAGAGCAAGTTGTTGCCAAAATCTATAACTATGCTGCAGCATTTTATGCACAGTAAAGTTTTTGTGTAACATAACAGTAGAGCTGTGTTTGGATGTTGCAGTCCGAAGTGATAAGCTGGTGATTTCCTGAGTCAGTGCACCTGTAGCCCTCCCACAGGTCACTCAATGTGACAACCATGGTCTTGTTTTGTCTCCAATATCCCTGAGTGCTTAATTAAATAATCCAAATGGGATTAGTATGGAGGTCTTTGAAGTCCTGTGTACTTTGCCTCTGGTGGAATATCGAGACACGGTGTTTCTTTTGATCAGTGCAATCAAAATCAACTTTGGAGCGGTCGCTGTGTCGGATCCATTCCAGGAACAGAAGCTTCCGCATGGCTTCATCTTCGCTGTAGAGGCCAAGGGAATCCCTTATTTGCCACAAAACGTATTATGAGCTCATAATTATAAACTGTTCAGCTGTTCTTTCATGTGTATGAGGTAATATGTTCTTTTATGACCAGATTTTGGTAAATTAATTTAACTGAGGTAAGCTTGTTCTTGCACTAAATTGGATGTAAAACTCAACATCCTTCCTTTTAGATTTTCAACAACAACAACATCTTATTCCCCCCGATCTCCTGGGGCGCATCGGGGTGTGTATTTGCCTGGACATCTGAGCTAATTAGCGCTTTCTTCCGGGGTGGGGGGAGGTTCGGGCTCTCAATCTATAGCTTGATTCACAAATTTCACCTCTGGGGTTGTCGTGTGTGAGAACCAGCATTTCAAAGTTGTTTTGAGGAGAGTTCAAAGTTATTGAGAGAAGACGGCGCTTTGTGTCGCCTTTCATCGCGCTGAAGAGACTGAAAGGAGTGAAAAGCGTCACCATGACGAGCTCAGTCATCTGTGAAAATAAGTGCCTGTGTATTTTCACTATAATTAACATGCAGCTATATGTTATGATGAAGTAAGGCGTCTTCATAGCCTCAGATAATGGTCTGACATTTGTCTGTTTTTCTTCCATTTTCTTTTAAAGTTAACTCGCTGATTATTCATGATTAATTGTTAGTATTTGAGAGAAAGCTGTCCTAAAGTCTGAGGTGACGTCTTCAGATGTCTTGTTTTGTCACACCAACACCCAAAGACAATGATGTAGAGTTGCGTTTAGAGATGCCAAGGTTGACTAGGGTTGAAGATAAGGTGTTAATGTGGCATCTTATTGGATATTACACAACAGGATATTCAGATTAACGCCTTTGCCTGTATCTGTGTCAAAGTCTTTCCACTCAATTTGAGTCTTGAAATGAAAATAGTGAGAATTCAGAACAGATTTGTAAAGTCATGACTAATGTTTTCTTTTTCTTTTCTTTTCACTTTTATGATAGAAACGTTTGTGTCATTTCTGTATCGTTTCATTTTGTGCCAAAGAAGTTGGGCATAATGAAACGCTGTGGGCCCAATCAAGTTTTACACAAGCACAAGCTCAGGTTAAGTAATGTACGACACATCAAAATGAGACTAGAGTGCTCACACATGGTGGAGTAACTGTGGTAGCTTTTGATGTCCTGGGCGCCTTACAAGCTGATTAAACACAAGGTTTACAAGTGCTGTGAAACACTGGAGATGTCTCTCCACAAACCGAGCGGCATGTGGTGTTACACTAATTAAGTTATTAAGTCCTTAGTTGAATGTCCATCCTCTGTGCAAGCTGTTGCTAGGCGAATTTATGGCTCAAATTAGATCCACATCTTATTACAGCCTGAATGGTATGGAGCTAATTTTGCATGGCGAGCAACAAGTCGACCTAAATCTCCTCAACAAGTGTATTTGTCCATATGGACCTGCTTAAGGCTGAAATGTGTTCTTTACATAGCACAGTGCTCAAGGAGTTATGAATTAGCCTGTGACATGCAAACAGGTGCACACGGCCAGAAATATACACCAGCTAAGCTAATGTTTACTCTGAGTGAGTCACACCCGGCATAATGATTATCATTCCACGCCCCGTTCAAGATCCCCCTTCCTGCATTAGCAACATTACCAATCACAGTGTCATGTCATGTGTTGATATCCAATCAGCTCGTTTAAAGAGCATCAAGATGTGTTGATCCCAGATGCAGAGAGGATAAAGTGTGGGGGGATGAGGTCAAAAGGCGTACTGGAATCTAAACTTTCCTTCTATTTGGTTCCTTCCCCTCACTGTGAAAATGAAGATGGAGAATGGAGTAATACGATCACTTCATTTCTGATCTTTATGACAGAAATATTGGATCAAAACGTGTTTCATCAACAAAAAACAGGTGGCTGTACGAGGACTTCCTTTGTTTATGTAGAGCAAACTCGTTAATTCACCAGGTGGACAGAGAAATGATTCCAGTGAAAGCTTGTGTTGGTCCGTATCTGCTGGATATGTGCTGTAAATAATCAGATGTTAGCCAACACATTTATCCATAAAAAGAATGTTAATATTTTGAAAACACAAATCAATTAATACTGCTTTAACCATTTATGCTAAACTGCTCAATGCATCACTGTTGAAGACAAAAAATGCATTATTGCTTTTTGGTTCTGGTGTGGTTCATGTTCACATTGATTTATTACAAATAGACCACAAGCTGCAAGCATGACGTTATATGAACAGAGAGATATCTCACTCATGGAACAGTTTTGGTAACATGCTATGTGGAAATCAAATTCTGGACACTGACTACAGGTCACGCTGCTCCTTATGTGTTTATCTTCTCCTGTAGAAATAACAAATTATTAGTATGTGTTAACATAGTTAGAGAATGATCTCTGATCAACATCAACACCGATCAAGTAAACAGAAGTGCTCATGTATCGTCCACACTATAGTTGGAAAGACATGTTCACACCAGTCCCAACAAATCAAGTTAGGTGTGAAAGAACCCTAAATGAAATACAAACTAAAAGTCTTTTTCTAAACAAAGAAATATCTGAAGAAGTAAAGAATAAGTAAAGAAGTCTAATATGACCAAGTATTCAGTGGAAACGTTTGGTCCAGTGTGTATCATTCCAAAGTTTCAGTGCTATGATCTTAAAAGCTCAATCACCAAGGCTCTTATGGCGTATGACAGACATCAAATTTGGCTTATCTGACCCGGGAAGGGGAGCTGATTGAATATGGGTGAAGTAATTCAGCAATGTATGCTTGGACCTGGCCGTGCAGTGCTCTGTACGTAAGTGTAAGGATTTTAGACTGGATCGCAACAGGGAGACAGTGAAGAGTTCTAAATATAGGGGTAATGTGAGAGCATCTATTTGACCAATGAGGAGTTATGCAGTAGAATTCTGAATTGTCTGCAGATGATTAAGAGCAGATTTACCGAGTGAGGAGAGTGCTTTACAATAGTCAATGTGAGATGAGATAAAAGCATGTACAAGCATCTCAGGTCACTAATATCGCATAAGTGGAAAAAACAAGATGTGGTCAGTGGTTTAACAGGGCGTCGAACAATGAGGAGTGATCGAATATTATCTCTAAATTGCACAGATTTGGGTGGGCAGCAGAGGAAAGAGGGCCAAAACTTTGCACAAAGGGACACTTTTTCTGGAGGAACAACAAGGAGAAGCATTTAACAGTAAAAAGTTTTGTAAAGTTTGATAAGCATTTAGACAGTCTAGGAGCCCAGAAAACTAGATGCCACAGCATTAGTATCACTCCATGATACTAAATGCTGCTGGAACATTTCATTGGGTATTATATATTTGGAAAGCAAATTATGTAGCTTCAATCTAAAAATGTAGGGATGCTCAGATCAATTGGCCGCCAATCGTGATGACATCAACCAGTCAAGAAGGTCAGTCGCTGGTACAAGTTGAGACCAAATGTTTCCATGGGTGTTTCTGAGCCACAACAAAGGCCAAAAGGTGACCCTACAACAGACTAGGTAAGCGTTGTTTTCAGCCTACAAGATATTGTATCACTGGTGGATCCTTCCATCTAGAAGTGAGGAGCCAGAGTAAGTCAAGAACCAATCGCCGTAAAGATCAATTTCCACTTCCCTGGAAAATTTAGTTTTCAGTACTGGTCTCAATGAGGTAAGAAAGAACCGAAAGGGATAGATGGTGAAAATGTATGAAGAGAAAATTTAATAAGAGAAAAGGCTGAGGGGTTTAATTCCAATGACTTGAACAAAATGGTCAAAATATAAAACAGCGCTATGTGGTTCACTGAATACAAAAGACTGTTTAAGCTCTTTTCACCTGCTTTTGCTCCAGTGTGTGCATGTTTCCATGATATAGTAGAAAAAAAAAAAAAATAAATACAAATGACTATTGACTAGTGAGTGACTATTTCATTACAGTCTCCTGCTCTGTAGTAGATCCTTGGTCATCCCTAGCATTCTCAAGTGCTGACATTATTAGGTTAGATTCAACTTTATTGTCATTGCACAAATTACAAGTACTGAGAGAACTAAATGCAATTATCTCAAAGCAGTCTGACATGCCAGCTGAGCTGTTGCTTGGCAGGCTGACCCACTAACCCAGACCCGCCCTTTGGCTCAAATCTAAGCTACTGGTGAGATTTACTATAGCCAGAACATGGCCAGAGCTTTCAACTAAAAGAAGAACTCAGAGATCCCCAGTGAGTACAATAGATCTTTGCCTCTGAGGCCAAAATATATCCAAAAGAGTTTTTGTGGGTGTTTTTTTGGGGGGGGGAGGGGGGATCATATATGTTCACATTGATATTTTAGGAGGATTTGAAAGCCCGGGAGTCATTATATATTGAAAGAGCAATTTTTAAATGCAGAAAACAAAACCACAAAAATTTAAGTTGGTGTTTCTGCAAAAACAGCAGCTTCCAAACATAATGTATGGATGTTTGAATATCCATATGTAAAGGATACCAGGTGTAGAAGAAGGCTGACATGTGTCCTTTTATTTACTTTTGACCTTATCTGTCATGCCAACATCTTAAATTCACGTCTGCACAGCTGGTGAAGCTGTTTTTACTGCTTGAATCTACACAGATTCCCTGGAGATCTAGTCGAGTATCACTTTTTATTTGAAGTGAGAAAAACTGACTTAAGGATTTAGGTTTTAATGCACAATTACTTGGTTGTCATACAGCAATTTGACAGAATATGCTTCTGCTGCAGTGGAATGTAAAGAGCTGCACTTTCACAACTACATTGTGAAAGTCTTCTGGCAAGCTCCGATCATTCAGTATCACAAACGTGCTATTTAACTTCACAGGGGAGAAAAGTGAATTACAAAATGCGTGAAACAGAGGAAGTAACAGTGATTTATTGTGACAAAAGACTGAGACAGAGCCATCACTGAGGAATGTGAAAGAAATACTGAGGTCAGAGTCAAAAACATGTCCAATTTGAAGCCAGAGATTGCACTGTAAACGATCTGTTATCTCCACTGTCAGGTTCACAGAGGACAGGAGGTTAATCCATACAATGGAGTTTTAAAGATTGCTGTCCAAACATTTCAAGTAGCTCTGCCAACATACTCTGAGCCTCACAGAAACTAAATAAATGTTAAACATATTGTGCAAAGATACAGTATGTGTTAGGAATGGACATGAGAACTTAAGTACTTGTTTCAATGTCAGCATTTGTTCAACTTAAGTAAGTATCCATGCCATTTGTGTATCATAGAACAACCAGTTTGATTAACCATTTGCAGATTAAGCACAAGGAGAAAACAAAAAAGAAGTGGAGATGGATACTAGGTAACCCACATTTGCTAACCTTGTACGTAGCAGTGTTAGCAAGTGCTATTGTGATGCTACCATGGCAGAGAAGATTAGCCAGCTCACAATAGAGATGGCGAGATATTGTCCTGTTAAACTTTGTGGAAAGAGGGGCCTTCTATGAGCTGGTGGCATTTGTTGAGCTGGTGAAAATGTGAAATTGAGGGTGGATTTGCAAACAAAATAACCATTTAGCTAAAGCTAATGGGGCAATTACTCATTTTAATGTTTGTGCAGGTAGTTGCTCTACATGTCGGATAATCTCTGCAGTCTGTGAACAACCCTAATGTCCACAGATATCATCAGGATGCAAAGACTGTAAGCAAAGGACCAAGACTTTGGCACCAGATGCATTCTGGTTTTTGTTTTAGTCCAAGTAGAATTGACCAATCATATTAAAGTGGGTTTTGGTTGCAACAGCCCATGTCGAGGGTAAAAGTGGTTGAATGCATTGGCTGAAATTTCATCTTGGAAACCATCAGCTGTCATCTGACTACAACAGCTTTCTATTCTATTTGTTTTGTTTTTTATTTAAAGTTTTCATTCATATGTAGATATCTGCTTATACAGATTAGCCTAAATGTATCTCTCATCATTCTTGCTTATCAAGTTGCTAATCTGACTGCAGAGGAAGTCTTGGACTGGATATCAGCTATCCGGAAAACCACTGGCTACACGAGACATTGGGTTAACCGTAACCTCACCCATATTTTGGCTTGGGTTTTCATTTCAGGGCCTACTCTTTTGTTACATTGCGTTAAAGTAGTCAAATAAGGATATTACTTAAATGCCAATTCCTAGTATGTGCTACAATACTTTGATTTTTATTTAACATTTAAATCAAGTAGAATCATTTAAATTGCGACATATTTGACCAAAATCTGAGGATATTCACAGGAATGAGGGTGAACCTCTATCTGTTCCCCAAACTGATGACTAAACATACTCGTACAGATCTTAGGGCCTTAAGAATGTTTTGCTCGGTTCCCTCTCTTCTTGCCTCCTGCCTGCTCTTCTCACTAAGGTTACCCTTGACATTTCGGAGAGGTTGTGAAGTTTTTCATGGACTCCAGGGGACGAGCCACACAGCACAAGACAGGGAGGGCTCCTCCAAGGTGAGGGATGTAATGTGTTTTCCAGAAGTGATGAACTTTAAACTGTAAAACAGAGATGCTGACATGCATAAAAAAGTGCAGCAAAGTAAATAAAAGTACCTGTAAACTAAGTCTGTAGTTTCTTCTTTTATTTGTAGCATTACAGTGACGTTGTATCTGTCTTTGATCTTTACTGTGTTGTATTTTTGGATTTCTTACTTCAAGTTTAATCTTTGCTGCTGCAGTGACCCAGTTTTCACAGAGATCATTTAAAGTTTTGTTGAGACTGAACGTATCAGCAGATCTGGAGGAAATAATGCTGCATATTCACCAGGATTTTAGTGTCATTACAAGCTTAGACTCTTTTTCAATTGTTTTGGGTCTGTTGGTTCCTTTACTGAACATATACTGCATTTCTGAAATGATGTTTGAATCCATTGTAGTACATTCAAAAATATCAACAGCAAGAAAGTGCCTTTGAAAGAATGTTGTGGATTTTCTCATTTAAAACTACATCCAACACAGCAAATAAACTCCCTATCAACACCATATGTTTGCTACATTTTGAACAACAAATCCGTGTTGAAATCGAAATAAACAAAAGAGGCCTTGCTGAGCATTTCTTTCTCCAGGAAGCAGTGAACTGAGTAGTTACTTTGGTAACGGCCAATGGTACAGTCACACACACAGTGAGAGAAAGCAAATTAGTTGTCTGATCCATCAACCAGTATATATTTTAAAGAGAAATTTTAATTCTTGGTTCTCTTTGCCCCTCATTCCCCCTGTCTTTTCCCACTAAAATAGTGTGGCTAAAGTGACTGGCAGCTATCATCCTAGTCTCATTTTGAGAATTTCTGTCATTGCTCAATGTTCTCAGACTTGCTGTGTTGGTGTTGAAACTTCAGATTAATTCTGATCATTCCTACCCCATTTATAGACTTATTCTTGCATTAACAAAGAAGAATAAACAATATAATTTGTGGCATTTTGTGAAAAAGTCAAACATTGACTGGAGTTTTTTAATAAACTCAACACTGTTTTCAATACGCTGACTCATAACTGCTGATTGTATATTGTTTTGTTTTGTAATGATCACTTATTGTTATTGCACCAATGGTTTTGGCCTCAGTGCCATACATTTGGCTGCCATACCTCAATAAATTTGAAGGTCTTACCCTACAAATGACTTGAGCAGTGATTTGTCCAGCAATCCACCAATGGTGGACATTTTTCTGCTTGAGAATGAACACACATTTTTATAGTTAAATCCTGTATAAACTTTAGTGGTAACAAACCACGACTTAGCATTGTGCCATGCACACAGCCAGCAGACTGGTCGCTGTCGACTTGCTGCTTCTCAAAATTCCCAAATAAAAACAAACTTTAAACATGTAATTATAGTTTCAAAGTGTGTCCAGATTCAATGCAGCCAACTCACATGGAAAAGATCATTGTGTGAATGTAGAATATGTACAGGGTTGACGTTTGGATTCTAGGCTGTAACCTCATTGTTCCCCACAAAGAAGCACCAAGCCCAGCCCAGCCCAGGAAAGAAGCGACGGCATTAACTGTACACACTCAGACTACAGGTGGCAGAGTTTTCAGTTGAGTCATGTGGCAGCAGGTATGGCAGCTTTAAAATGAAGAGAGCTGCAATAATTAGCAAACTGTTCTGATCATCCATTAAAAGTTATTTTTTTCAGTTATTTTAGTCTCACATAATGAAATTTGATTCTTTTGTACTTTTTGGACAAACAAGAGAGTTATAGAGTAACTTTACATCACAACAAAAACTGCAGATGTCCTATCTGGTTGGATAAAACATGGATGTAGTATCCATGACATGACCCATAGGTTTCTAATGAGCCTTTGTGAAGCTGAGAGTGTGGCGGCTCTTCTCCATGGTGGCAGTTGTGCCTCTGCCACCTCCTGGCTAATCTAAAAATGGGCAAAGACATGGAGCATTGATGGAGCTGAGGCAGTCTGAATGAAGCCTGGTTGCTCAAACAAGGCACCACTAAAAGGACCCACCTGTTAATCAAAGTAGCCATGCTCTCAATTATGCATAACTTTAAGCCTTAATGTAATTTGAACTGGTGAGTTGGCAATAAAGACCAAAACTGTTTTTTGTACCAGGCTCTAAACGTGTTTATTTCTGCTGTGAAGGTGGACATTTTAACATAGAGGATTATAGAGACTGACTTGATCTGCCGTCAGCATCAAGTGGTCAGTTGAGGAACTGCAGGTTTTGGCTTCACTTCACAGTCACAGAGGTTACTGCTTGCTCTGACCACACCTGTGGTCACACAGTGATGTCAGCATAAACACAATTTTCAGGGAATGTTCCCCTTTAATGATGAGTAGCTTGTGATGGATGAAATTAGCATTTTTTTTTTAATTTTCTGAAGTATTACAGACCAAATGATTAATCCAGAAACAACAAATAATCACTAGATGTGTGTGCTACTATTCAAAAGCCAACTTTTCACAGAGGGAAATCTGATCTTTACTGGAGGTTTCCATCACTTCAGCTAACTTCTAAGTAGAGGACTATAGTCTGTTCACTATAGAACTGGAATTCCCCTCTTTTGGCTCTACTCTGGACTGACTGACTGAATTGGCCATTGATGCAACACACTGGAAAATGTGATTTTATATAAGCTTTAAAATGGTTTGTAACAGATTACTCAGGATAAGAGTGATAGCATTGTGCCAATATTGGCAAAATATCAGCAAATACAGTATAACTACTGAATCTATGGAGGTTGGATGGAAGTTTGTGGCTATAGCGGACAGTGAAGCTCTGCCTTGAGAAGCTCTTACCCAGAGACTTTCATTGCTTTGGTTTTCACAGTGGTAATAACTTTTCCACCTTTCCAAGAATAAAATTCTGGAGGAAACAATGAATCCCCAGAACAAAATTGGGCACAGATTATAAGTTTTGGCAGCGTCAATCTTAACTATCACTGTCAGTATCAGCTTTCTAAAGCTTAGGGTTAAATAATTACTCAGTCTGGCCTGAATGTACAACTTTCCTGGTACTCTTTTCTATTTAGTTTCATTATCACAGTTTGGACGTTGGAAAAAGAGTAGTGAGCACATAAATCCTATTGGCTGGAGGCAGAAAGGCCTTGCTGACTGAGTTTTGCCACTATTTCAGCTTCCATTTATAGTGTGGCAGCACTTCCTGCTATTGTGTGCCAGGAAAACCCAGGCCTCTTGGCTGGTCTCTAATGTCCTGCCTCTCTTATCCAGCTTGAAACTCCACACAGACGTAGAAAATTCACACAAATACAGACCAACACAACCACACACACATGCATACACATTAAGCTCTCTTGGTAGAGTGCCTCTTACCACTAACCAGATTACTGAAGAGGGCTCTTACTTGGACACAGCTAACAAAGTGCTTTCTCAAGTCGATAAAAACTGATGTTGAACTACTCAAAAATCAAACCAGCGGCCAGAGGTCCTCGACCAGGAAAGGTTCTGGATCCCCAAAGTCACTTGAGACTATAATTGGAACTGGAAAGTTTTTCAATTGGGAAAACTCCTGGCTCTGGATATCACAAACAGGCAGTGCTGTCAGACACACTATAGAGGAAGCATTTCATTGCTACACCTCATCAATGAGCTGCGCAGAGTGCAGATTACAGATTTAGACTCCAGACTTCACTCCTTTTCAGCTTCATTCACGTCTCATCCATCTGAACGAATGGCAGCACAGACTCCTTTTGTCTGTGACGCCAAGGTCCTGGAGTTGGGAAAACCATCAGGACACTGTAAATCATCTCGGGAGCTGAGTGTCAGCCAAAGTATCCTCAATTACTGGACCACATCTCTGTAGATCACAGTTGTGGTCGACCTCTAACTTTACATGTCTTTTAACATCTCTCTCATCTCTAAGTGGAAGGTTGGGCCTCTCAACTTGAAAATGTGTTTTTGGAGATGATCTAATGACTTTCTCAGACAGCTGATACAGACTACAGAGTGATGAGCCACAGCGGCTGAGATGACCATGAAGAGAGTTTGTTAGTGTTGCTTGACAGTTAATTCCTAAAAAGGTGAAGGAACTAGAGCTGAAACAGTCCATTCATTCATCAGCTGTTCTTCTTCAGGAAATTGTGATGGATATTTTTCACTATTTTCTGAAACATTCTGAGACCAAAAATAATTGATAAAATAAGTATACTGCTAATAAAAATATTTATCTGCACATCCAGAGAAATAAATGGGAAAATTCCCAGGTTTGCTGAAGAACATGTAGAATAGATGGTGAAACTTTATAACACCAACAGCAAATCTTAACATTTGGCAAGCTGAAAGTAGTGAGTTTTGTATTGTTTGAAAAATTACATTGATTCAGCAATTGTTTGAATCATGTTGATTCATTATTTTTTTCTGTTTATCAATTCTTTGTAATCAGCTCTCTGTTGGCTCTCATCAACTGGTTTACCAGTTGTCCAACACTGCCATGATTAATAGTGAAGAAAGAGTTGTTGTTGGACCCATTTCTTTAATTAATGATGTTTATGCATCTGAACAGAGCTGCAGACAACTGACACTGCCTCTCCAGACAGGTTACACGTCATGCAGTATTCATCAGTTTAAGTTCATGTATGTTTCAAATGTCTTGATTGTAGGACTTTGCATGTACAGCCAGCTTTGGAGCCTCTATATCATCTTTATTTTGCAGCTCATATCGGCAGTGAGAACTGCTGACACAGCAAAACATTTTAACAATGGTATCACAAAGCCACAGGATGCTGGAATGTCAAGGAGGACAAGCAATTTTGTTTTTCTCAGTTCAAAACAATCAGAATGCACCGCAACAAATATACAAAAATGTATAAAAGAAAGCCTCAACTCAGTGTTGTACTAAAGGACAGACATCTTGTCCTGTTTAATGGGTCAAACAAAACAAAGCAGAGCCTGTATGATAAATAAATGCAATAAAGCATTATTAGATTTTAGTTATTTCATCTGGAATTTAATAATTATGTAAATAGATCATTACAAAGTGGATATTTTGAATATCAAGCATATCATATCACATTTGCCAAATGTGACTAAAAATGTAGAGCATTGCTGAAATAGGCCTGTGACCTCTCATCACTACAACACATAAGTTGAGGGACAAACAACCATTCACACTCACAGGAACTTTAGAGTCTCTAATTAACCTGTTAACCTGCATGTCTTTGGACTGTGGGAAGAAGCTGGAGCACTCAGAGACATGAGAACATGCATACTCCACACAGAAAGGCCCTGACCACAAGCTTCCCCAGCCACAGAACAGTTTGAACTTCACAAGCAGAGAAGAGAACTTTGCATTAACCGCAAAGAGAGCCTGCCAGAGTAGATCAACCTAAAAGAAAACATAAAGAGCACGGTGGATGTACAGATGAATAAAAATAAATAAATAAATCACCAAATCATTTTTTATGACAGCAACAGCAACACAAACAACAACAGTGATTGTTGAAGTATTTGACAAATGGGACTGCTTATTTGTGTTTTGTGTTTCATATGTAATGCAGTTTCATGGCCAGTTGAAAAGCATTTTGGCCGGTGATTTTTTTTTTTTTTTTAGTTTACCAACATCTGGCAGAAAAAGTTAATTTTGGACTCTGATCTCAAGCATATCAAGCTCACCACAGCAGAGATTTGGGTACATTAGAATAAACTTTTCTCCCCAAAACCTCATTATATTCAAAGCCGGATGCCAGCTTTTATGTAGAGCATACTATGTGTGGGACGGCAGCACCAACCACATGACCAATCCCTCAGTCAGCGTCCCAAACCACAAGGAGTATATACAGTACTGTACATACAGTACAGTGTCCAGTTAATTATGATTGTAACAATTTTAACTTACAAAAACGAATGTTTTACAGATTATAACCTTTAATAAAAGTTTGTTTAATGGTGACAAAAGACCATGAGTACATGCAGTTTACAATTGCAAATGTTGGCAATAAAAGCAGCAGAGTAGCAGAAGCATAAAAAGCAGAACAGCAGTTTAGATGTAATAAGAACAGGAAGCTAATAAGCGATGAAGCTTATTAGAAGCGTAAGAAGCGTTGTCCCCCAATTCACTACACTGTGAACTGTAGCACAAGAGAAGAAATTAGCAGCCATCCATGTCCATAAGTTCACATAATGAGGACTAATTAGGCTTCATTAGTACAGCCAAGCACAACACCACCTGTACAGGGCAGCTCACAACATGCACATTAGTATAAACTAGCTAACCTACCTTAATGATGTAACACAGAAAGATTTCAGGTGGAGAAAATGTAGTCCACAACATGGCCACCAGAAAATGGGTATGTATGTAAGGCCATCAGGTGAAACTATCAACAGAACAAACACAAGATGCATCCACAAAGTGTCCTGAAGCTACATGGTGATACTGTTTGCATTACTGTTTTTGAAATGCTACATAGCAGAAGTTGCATTGGCAGCTAATGTTAGCAAATTAGAAGTTCAGCATGGCAGTGAGGGGGAAGGGCACTCACACAGCGCACCTTACTGGGAAGGCCCGTTAGATTTATGTTACAGGTAGTCTGTTGTGTGGGTGGAGCAGCTAACTCGTGCTATATATGACCTGAAAAAGGTAAACTCATCTCCGTCATGTTTTTTTTTTTTTTCTCTCTATTATTATTTTTTCTCTTTTATTAGAACATGTGACTACTGGAGTAGATGAAGTGTTGAGAGATTTTAAAGAGTTTCGTCTATGTGTTCTCCAGGTGTACTTGGCCAAAGAGGTATCTATAGTAAACATTCAATAAACCAGATTCACACAAACGTTTCAGTTTCATACATTAAAAACATTTTGTTCTGCAGCCGAGTTCCCAGAGAACGAGAGGACACCAGGGATGACCGCTGTGAAGCTGATCAACATCTGTGCCCTATTTTTGGGTTTCTGTATCCCCAACTTTACCTACCAAGTGACAGCAGGCCCATGAATCTGGCTGTGACATGAAAACGTGGTTTTCTCATGAGAACTTGAACCATGGGAAATGACTTCTTATCCGCCGTTTTTATAGACAGTAAAGTTTACTAAGGTTGGTTTGATGGAAAACGGTAACACAGGGTCCAGGTTGGAAATGGATGGAGTCAGGCTTCTTGTTGAATAAAGGTCATGCATGCTAAGCAAAACCCTTGTTGGATCAATGAAGATTATGGATAAAAAAAAAGGTTCATTCAGCTCCTTGTACTGCAGTAATGCTGACTCAACTGTCTCCAACTTTGATTACTTGAATATCTTCAAGTTTCTGATGAATTATTTTGTTTTTGCCAGCAAAAGTAGCTTTCCATACTTATAGCCAGAGAGGACTTTGGAAGACCTGTAAACCTATCATGATCCATTATATATGCCCTTACTCAAGATAATGGCACGAAACACAGGAATTTACTGCTATCTAATAACCTCGGAGCCACCTCCGTTTTCTAAGTTATAAAAACTTAAATGTAGACCATCCTGACAGTGGGACAGATAGAAATTCCGGTCTGTCTGGGTTTCTGAATCTAAGGCATCCATCTGAACAGATGATGTGTTTGCTGACACTGTTCAAGAAAGGGCAGGGACCATGTGAAGAAAATTTGGTGCCATAAGTGCTTTGAACCATCTCATAAAAATACCTGAACAGTATCCAAGATTGGCTTGTTCAAGTGGTGGGTACAAAAAAGCATTAATAAATCCCATAATTGTTGCTTTATAGACTGCATGGCTTTCTGTCTCATTCAGAACTCTTTTGACAGTCCACACCCTGCTGCCAAATCTCAATAAATCTATTTTCCAAATGGCTCAGGCCGTCTCTCCACCTCACCTCACCATCCCTGAAGACAGTTTTTAAGTATCAGCGTGTATTTTATATCTCAAAGAGCTGAAATCAAATAAGAGGAAGATGCAGTGTCCAAAGAAAGCAGATTGTGAGGATGGAATACGAACCAGGTGCAGAGTTTGGAGGGTCTTCACAAGACTCTCACCACTGAATTTAATCGCCTGGAAATATTCAGGCAAAGCCTTCTTAGCCGACCTGCTGAACTCTCAGATGCCGCCTCTTATGCTCTGCTCTCAGAGCACTTATGAGCCTGTTTGACATAAATTTCGTACAGTAGGATATAATCATATCATTACTATAGCTGCATATTTGTGCATGTAATTTAATCAATCACTGAGCACATGTTCAGCTGCTGTAATAATGTGCTGTGTCTTGTTTTTTGATGTTAATAACCACCCATAGGAACTGGAGATGAAAATTACCTTTAGCTTTGTACACATGCACAGTGCATTTGTAGTATTTGGGCCAATATGCAATTTTCAAGTATGACCCACTCCAGACTTCCTACTGTTTTGATTTATTACCATTGTTGTAGCACACCTGCCTCAGTCAGGAGGAGTCAAACCTGTAAGCTAACTTCACCTTTTTCAGTTAGAATGAGTTTGCATAGTTCAAAAAGTGAGCAAATGAGCTACAGTAGATTGCTACTGTAAGCAAACGTATGTTTTGGTGTTAATTCCCCATAAAACAGCCAAAGTTCTACTTACAAAGGTAAGGAACTGTCAGACATTAATGTTATAATGGCAAAATACAAGCAACTTGAGAGCAGCATTGCTCTCAGAGTGCTGTAACATTGTGGTGACCCCAGAAGAGAATCTGGATATATTCTGAAGAAAAACAAAATATCCTGTGTTCAGTGAGGTAAAACAGTTTTATGTATTTATGCTTTTGTTCCTATCCACTATCCAGCTGGGTAGGACGGTGAGTTTGTCATTTTTGGAAGCATTTGACAGTAGGATTGGTGGTAATGGTAACTATGATTGTCTCTGTCAAATAAGCAAAACAATTTCCTATTTAGAAAAATAATAATGGTGAATGAATAATGACATATTTAACCAAGAAAATGCCTCACTGAGATTAAAAAGATTTTGCCAGGGCAGCAGCTCATAGTGTATTTTTGTAGAAAAACAGGCCTTTGGAGCAATGGAAATTTCTTTTTTCAGAATAACAAGCTGTTGGAACAATGGCATGGCATCATCTGGGTAACCTTGTGAGGAAGCTAGACTTGTGAGATCACAAAATCATAAGACTTCACCAAAATCCTTCTTGCCAGACTTGAAACTATGTGCTTGATTCAGACCAGCATTCTGGTCCTGTGAAGAGCTACTGGCTGCTTGAGCTATGCGGTTGGTTTGGTTGGTATGGGCTGTTTGCTCAAAAACAACAATGGCGGCTGCTAAGGAAGTTAGCTTATGTGGCTAGCATCAGTTATATGACAATTGAGTATTTCTTTATTGAAAAAATACCAAAGAAGGGAACTGAAGTTTTTTTTCTGGATGGGAAAGATGTTTTTCTCCCAACTGTTAGTAAGACTACTATGCTTCACTGATCTGATTGGTGGTTTGTCCAATCACCTGGCCTGTATTCTTTGAAAGTGCCTGCCCTTTTCCAAACAGTTTCCAACTATGACTTTCCAGATAGTTCTATGTAACAAACCATCTGGCGCAGTCAGGTTACCATCTGGCCAGCATTACGTTTCCTCCAAAACGTTTACTATTGCAAATTAGTGTTATATAAAAGTAATTTGAAGGAGACAGAGTTGCCTTAAATTGCACAGCTAATGCATACAGCATGCGCTATATTAGATCATATACAAATGAAAGTAAACACAAAGAAACTACAATAAATGCAAAAGTTCAAGTCCTGTTTCCAAGTTTACGATATTAGTGATGACATGAGATAATGCAGTATATTTGAAGTCTGTGTATATGCAGTATATATGTCTCCTTTACCTGCCAACAGGACTCTGTATGTATGTTGGACAGCAGGTTTGTACGACAACATCTCAGAGCTCATCAGGTATTTCATATTTCTGTTTCCCATCACATGCTGTATCCTGATTGTGTTTACAATCCATCTGAATGACTGTGCTGTCTCTCACAGTGTGGACGTATCCTTTGATTATAACATCATTCCTGAAGTACAACTTTTTTTGATTTATGGTTTGCTGATCTGTAGTGGATGAAAAGTATCCACTTGCAGGACTTACAAGTGAATGATACCTTCTTTCAAACTGTAAAACCTTGTATTATGGAGCCATGGAGAGAAAGAGGAAAAGGCAGGGAGGGAGTTTTTTTTTTTTTTTTTTTTTTTTTTTCTGGATTTCATTTTATAGATCTTTCCAAAAGCTTCCCCGATCTTGGAGTTTAGAGGAGTGAGCTTTCCCAGCTGGAGATATAAAGGGCCCAATCCTGTAGGACCTGCCGTAATTGAGCTAAAGCTGTTGTGGCACACTGTGTGGGCTCGGAGTCAATGCTCAGCAGAGGTGAGTGTATCTGTGGAGAACCTGGGTGGTACACTAAGAGGGAAGAGGAGTGCTTGTTTAGCATGAATTCCATTAGTTATTGACTCTTCCCTCTCTTGAAGTATCACATGCAGGATAGCATTATCATCCCATGCATAAATAAGAGACTGAAAGCGAGCCCTGAAGAGGCATCTGCTTACATTGGCAGTGACTAGGAGACAGAGCGGAGAGGTTCAGTGGCAGGTCAGCCATGATAGGAGCTTTTTGAAAAAGCAGATTGAACTTCGGCATTCAACGAGGGCGCAGAATCTTTTCCCTCCTCATGCATGATTTCATGGTGGCTGATGAGACGGGAGAGCAGTGTTTGGTTTTCTTTGATTGATCAACATAGAGAGGTGGTCTGGATTCAGTATCCTAGACGCAGATGCAATTGACCTTCACACAAACTCCCATTCGCTCTGACTCAGGAGGCAGACTGCCATCTTTTTTCATCGCACACCATGAAGAGGAAAGGTTCCCATAAGAATTCTCTAACAATAGCATTAAAACCCTGTCTCATGAGTGTTTAGGGGAAATGTTTTTGTGCTGGACTTCACATCTGTGAGTCTTGCTCTTAGTTTTTGCAACAATAGAACTTTGGGTAACAACTTTTAGTAACTTTTATTGTTATGTTTTTTTCATAATAATCTGTTTTAATGCAATAAGATTTAAACATTTAATGAAAGTAATGACTTAAATCCAATAATGAAACTAAGCAAAAGTAGAAATGTTCCTTTTCAAATCACCTATAATAAATTGCTGTAAGCAAATGTAGAAAACATTCTGGTATTATTTGCACATAAGCCATCAAGCCATGCGATTACGAAGGTAAGGAACTGTCAAACAGTACTGTTATAATGGAAAATATATGCAACATGTGAGCAATATGAGGGCAGCACAGTGGAAGGCAGCACTGTGGTGCAGTACTTAGTACAGCATGAAGGTTCCTGGTTCAAACTCCAGCTGCAGCTTTTTTGTGTGGAATTTCCATGTTCTCCCAGCGTCTGCGTGGGTGCTCTCCAGGTTATCTGGTTTCCTCCCACAGTCCAAAGACATGCAGGTTAATTGGTGACTCTGAAATTACCCATAGGTGTCAATGTGAGCAGGAATGTCTCTATGTGTCAGCCCTGTCATGAACTGGCGGCGTACCTCTCCTCTTGCTGAATGCCAGCTGGGATGAGCTCCAGCCCCCCACGATCCTGATAAGGATAAGCAGTTATGGAAAATGGATGGAAATGAATAAGAAGTTTGTTCCTTTCCACTATACGGCTGGGTGGAATGTTCCATCTGACAGTAGGATTGGTGATAATGGTAAGTGTGATGTGTTGCCTCTGTCAAATAATTTATATTTAGAAAGTAATAAAAATGACTGCATTTCACTAGGAAAGAAAAGTGCAAATTTCCTTCACACTTGTCATCCATTTGCATTTTCGCTTCACTGCATGTCTGAAAAACAGAAGTATGGAGAAATTGGTATTCTACACAGAAGTGTGACAAGCACTAAACAGCCAAACAGAAGGTTCATACAGTTATTAAATAAGCAGATTTTCCAGTTCATAGTCAAACCGATTCTAAATAAATGACAAGAAAAGTTGAATAAAATGAATAATTTTCGGAATATTTTTTTCTTTTTATTGTCCATTTCTGCCAGAAAGACAACCTACGCCGCCCAAAACGACAACTTGCACTAATCTATAAGGACACTTATTGGAAATCAGTGTTCTTTCCCTCCGCAACTTGGATGGAAATTACAATTAAGTCATTTTTTGGCATTTTAATGGTCAAATGACATCAACAGTGACCAAGGAAAACATTCATACTCGAGAGAAGTTATGGCTTATTATTGTAACCTTCTGCGACTCAAACTGGCAATTATAAATTGGAATTAGATGAATCAGAGCGTGTAATAAAAACTAAACTACAAACCACAAGAGAATAAAAGATGTCTCAAAGTCAAATGGTATGCTGAACCTCTGGTCCGACGTGTTGAAAGTGTGTGGGAGAGGACAGTAGAGTATCACTGGGTGTTGAGGTTTTTAACCCTAAAGGAAGAAAGAAGGAGAGCTATTTTTCATATTGCATGGGAATGCCATCTTTAAACATCATTATAATCATAGTCTGCTGGTCAGACGGATGAACTATAACAAGTCAGTGCAGGTTTAATTCCCAACACTAAGTTCCTAGACATACAGATGGATAAATGCTGTTATGCCGTTGATGAAGGGTTAACGGTGGAAAAGGAGCGCTCAGATATTGTTTCCATTTCTGGAGATCCTGGTTTGTCTGATCAAAAACAATGTTTCAAAAGACGCTGGGAAAGAACCATGATCCAACCTGATCCTCGTCGTCTTGTTTCTGTATTCAAAGTGACTTCATAACCCAAACCAGACAGAGCAGACAGTCTGCCCTTTATAAGCACCATCATGGAGGATGACTGGAAAACAAAAATCACTCCGGTGGACGTGTGAAACTAATTCTAGTCGCAGCGTTTCAGTACTTTCCCTCGCTCTGGTACTAATTTTAGAAAAAAGCAAATTCGACTAGGCTGTAATTTCATTGGCAACTACAAGAAAAATTATTTCATGGCCAAATAAATGCTGACATTGATGATCGTGACATAAGAAGAAAACTAATATCACAGACGCTGCGTTGACAGTTTTGTGATACGGATCAAAAAGTTGCTGCGACGATATCTGGATCTGCTCTATATGAGATAATATAAAATGCTTTTTTTTAAAAAAATGTTTCTGAACAAAAACATGTGGATCCTGCTCAAAAACCAAATATTTATCCAGCAGTTTTAATTAGCGCAGCAATTTCACTAAGAAATTAAGCATCTCCATCATAACTCAAGCATTATAATGCAGAAGCCTAGGCACACAATACACCAAACATCCACAAAATAGGGAAGAAGAAATGATGTAAAAATAGCAACAATGTGGAAGCAATTTATGCTAATTAGGCTTTTATTTATGGCCCAATAATTGGGCACATTTGAATTGTTGATGATGTTTTTTCTCCTTATTTTTCTCCCCCTGTGTTCCCCCAATGCTCTCACTCTCTCTCTCAGCGAAGATCAAAGCGTGTGCACTTGAATAGATGTTAATGGTGCATGGCTGTCGTCTTAGTCCTGACTGGTTGAGATCTCTCCAGCCAAAGAAAAACAGCCAATTTGGGGTCTACGTGGACACAATTAGCACAATTTATGTGCGCCTTTCACGACAGTGCTCCAGTTTAACCTGCGAGAGGGGCTTGGCATTCATGTCGTCAATATGATTTTCACAACCTTTACCTCCCTTTGCCTTTTCACTGCATCTGAGAACTATATATCAAAGTGTTGGCAGATGTAGAAGAAGCACTTGAATTGAAAGTGAAGCTAATTCAAAAATAACGTGTATGATTCGGTAGCGCTGCTGCGTGACCTGATGAACTGTGTGATAAATGTCTGCACGGGGGAATATGCAGTTGAGAAATGACGTTTTGTCTAACACAACAGCAATCACATGCAACTCATCCCTCAAAATGTCCCACTGGTCAGCCCACCCACAGAAATTTTCCGCCAAAAACAGTGAAGCAAATCATTTTTTTTTTTTTTCCCTTTTTCTTCTTTTGGTAGTTGCTTTGCATGGCCGTAGCCTGAGGCATTGCTTTTACAGTCCTTCTCTCTCCTGAATTTGAATGAGCCAAAATGGTGCAGCCCAGACTGAGCAGAGGAAACAAGGTGCATTATGTAGGTGGGAGGTAACCGTGCCATTGAGAGACAATTAGCATGAAGCCCAGACCTTTGGAAATAGCGCGGAGGCTGCCGAGAGCCGGCCTGACAGAATGAAAAGATTAAGACTTGAGAAAAGATAGCAGGGCATGGGAAAATCCAAAGGGAACCAGGCGACTGAAGTAGCCAATGAGCAAAGGAGGGACAATGAGGCAATGAACATTCTTTCTTCCTTTTTTTTGGGGGGGGGGGGGTGAAAATTAATGTGCTCCTGTCAGCTGCCAAGTGTGTGCGAATTCCTCCATACCTAAAAAGTGCCATTTGTTTGTATGTGACTTTTGTTTCCCACTGCATATACATGTGAGGCTGTCAGGAGTGTGAGAGCCAAGCAAGTGGAGGCTATAGCAAACTATTCAAGTCCAAAATTCCACCAGGTGTTAGCAAAACCAGGGATCTGTTATGGGATTGCGGCTAAATGGCTGTCATGTGCCAATGAGAAGCTCATATTGTGCTAATGGTTTTAATGAGCCGTCTTTTCACATGTTGCTGTGTTTTCTTTCTACAAGTCCAGTTTGGTAGGGCAGATACATTCAATCTGTATAGTTCTCCAGTATAATAACAGGCGCAGCTCCAACAAAATGCTGCCAACTCCCGAATCACCCGGCCCAGCCAATTTTAAATTTAGGAAACAGATTATCCACGCTAGTGTTGTGGATTGTGACATTTAGCCTTTTGCCATTTCCTACAGGCATCATAACTAATAACCATCCAGGGTTGTATCCTGGCAACCAGCACATGGGAAGCAACAGAAGGGTCAAAAAGAGCAGTCACAGCTGTTTTGTGTACAATGCGAGAGCTGTTTACAGTATGTGCATACACCTGTGTGTGTGTGTGTGTGTGTGTGTGTGTGTGTGTGTGTGTGTGTGTGTGTGTGTGTGAGAGGGAGAGAGAGAGAGCGAGAGAGTTTATGTACGTGCTTCACACACATTCAAACTCTGGCTCCAGTATGCAGGCAGAAACACACTAGGGTTTCATAAACATCACAACAGGCAGGCTGCAAAGAAATATGTGGTAATTACATATCGTGTAGAGCAGCTGTTGTGTGTTTCATAATATGCTGTCGCTAAGAGAAGACATCAGCATTACATTAGTGTGGGTTGTCGTGCTCGGGTTGTAAAATAGCCAGAAAAACACAGTGTTCTTAACAAATACTGGATATGTAGCTCTGCCTGGTTTCCTGAGAAAGAGGTAGACTTTTGGTTTGGACTGTTTATTTGTTTCTGCGCCATAAATCTCAGTTTGAACAAGAAGATCGCAGGACCAGATATTTGACCCAGTAAGGCTGGAGGTGATTGAAAGAGTTGCATGTAAGATTCTTGTGTCCATTATCATTGTTTTGAATGGTTTCCTGTGAAGTTTTTTACCATTGGCAGCCATGGTTCACAAAGTTTTTGGCTTACTACAGCTTAATGTGAAAAAAAAAAAGTTTACTTGTGAACACATCACAGGCTAGATACTCACGAGTTGCTTAATCAAAGACTGATTTTCCCTTCTTAGACTCTTTCATCTGAAAGTTTGGAAGTCCTGTGGGTGTAAAACTTTCCAGTATTTCACAAGAAAAGAGCAAAGATTTAAGAAAACACCGTAAAAACAGCTGAAGTTTGCTCCAATTCTCTTCCTTGCCAAATAGGTTAATCTTGTGACCTTGGATGTTCAGCTCCTTGTACACACATCAAGCACAAAAAAACAAAACAAAAACAGCTTTATTTAACTGTGAATGCACATTAAACCTCAGTTATTTAGTCTATAGCCATGCTAACGGCTCTGAGACAACATCATGCACATGATGATGCTAGTATAGTGATGGTTTAGGTACATATTCAGCATCTTAGTTTATTGGTTTGCAGGTATTCCGTACCTTCATGCATTAACATACTGGAAAAATCTGACCTGATGACAGCGCCAGATGAAAAATCAAAGGATCACTAATCTTTATTACATCTTTTTGGGTACATGAATGTCTGTACAAAATGTTATGCCAATCCCTCTAGTAGTTGTTCAGAAAAACCACAAAAGTCAATATCTTCATGCCGTTTGAGGAAAAGTTTGAGGATCCACTAAAGACCATGAATATCTGGACCATATTTCATGGAAATACTTCCAAAAGTTGTTGATATTTCAATCTGGACCAAAGTGGTGGACCAGATGACAGACCAACATTGCCATTCCTAAATTGACTCTAGGATTGTCATGACTCGAGCCAATCCACAATACAAAGAGTAATAACTGACCTTATTTGCTATTTGCCATTGAAGATGCTATTTATGGGGAAATGCTTTCTGGGCTGCAGATTTTATTTTCCCCAATCTGTTTGTTGGTCTCAAAGACATAAAACAAACAGCAACAATATGAAGTGGTTTCATCAGTTTCAGCTGCCAATACAAGAACTTTTTGTTTTCCTATTGTTGCGACTGACATATCCAGCTTTATAAATACATTATTGCGCCATGATGGAAGCATTCTGCCTTGGATGTGTTAACAATGCAGGGTTCAACTCATTCAAAATAATAAAGAAGTGAGAATGTCTTCATCACATTTTGTTCAATAAGAGGAACCAAATGCAGACTCGAAGGTGAAGCGAACAAAAGTAACTTTTAATGGTTTACTAACAAAAAGCGTCTGGCAAGTTGGGGCGAAAACAAACTGAGTTCAAGAATCCAAAAATAAATTAAAAGTCCAGTAGAAGCCCAAACAAACAAAAGAACTGGGAAGGGGTCAGGGGAAATACACAGGACGAGGGAACAGAAAGCTGTACCAAGGAACTTTAACAGAACTCGAACACAAACCACAGGACTAGCCAAGAGCTACAGTAAAACTTCACAATGAAACACAGGGACAGGACAGACAACTAGACACAGGTGAAACTAACAAGGGGCAGGTGAAACCAATCACAGAGGCTGGAAACACAAAGGCAGGAAGTTAATTAGCACAAGACTTACAAAATAAAACAGGAAACAATAAAGAACAAACTCAAAACTATGGAAGTTCTGTCAGGTAAGAAGTACACTCACTGTCAAGGTTTGCTTAGAAACGCTGACACTTGTGTGTTTACAATGAAAACTCGACTGGGTAGCTTTAACAAGGAGTACTGCTCGCTGCTGCTTGTTTCCGCGCTCTGATCCTCTCGATTTCAATTTATCTTTATTGTCCCAGTGGGGAAATTCTCCATGTAGCCAGATGCATGAAAGCATATAACACAAATACAGGCATAACACACTGACTCAAGAGTCATAAATTCCCGTGTTGATCAACCATAAAGCTGCATTAAAGTAGAAAACAAAGTACAAACAATGTCCTTCTAACTACCTTGTAACAAAGTACAAATTCTTGTTTGCAGTGCATGCAACATTACAGTTGAACTGTGTTAATATCGTCTAGATTTGAGGTCAGATATCTCTGTACTGCATTGCTACACGTGCATAAAAAAACTGGCCTTTTTTCCTCATCTTCTGCTGATGGTTTCTGAATGTGGTTTGGACTGAACAACAACCTCCCTCATTTCATCACGGATGTTTGTTTTTGCTGAAGTAAGATCTTGGCAGCAGGGCCAGCATTGTTTTCAGCTCTCGATAATCTTCTCCTTAACTCAGCACAATGAAAGAAATGCTACTGTCCTGACCAAACCTGTGGCACACAAGTCCACGATAAGCCACAAAAATCCACAGGAAATGTGCCAGATCCAAGGTAGAAACACACAACTCACCTTTAATGTAGAGAGGATCACAGGGCACCATGACGCTGCAGTTGTAAAATAATCAAGATGTTGATTCAAGTTGCAGAAGTACAATTAAATAATCCACTTCCTCAATCAAAGACCAATCATGACTAATCATGATTACAATATCTTGCACTGCAATCAGGATAAGACATAATCATCCAGCATAAAGCTTTATACATTGCCACCCTCAGAGTTTTCAAATTAAGTTTTATGCATTGTGAAAAAAGATTCACCCTTTTATTTTCTCCATTAAGCTGCAGCTGCAATGAAGCATGACAGGCGGAACAGTAAACATTTAGATAGCCAGTCCACCCACACATATTGGCCACATGGAGACTTCTGTGCGTGTGTGTGTTGTATTTTGGTCTTGGGTCTTTTGGCCCTGTGTGTGTGTGATTTGCTTGTTGTCCATCATTTATGCAGTGTTTTTGTTTGTTAGCCACCAATCATGAGTGATTCGTAGCAGACCCCCTCTGGATGATGGTTAAATGAAGTTGCGGTTTAGTTGAACTCACAATTAAAGAATTGAAGCCATAGAGTTTAAATACTTGATAAGGACTGAATCCTTTTGTCAAAACAGTCAGAACACAGATGAAACCACACGTGTCAAAATAATAATAATAATAATAAAAAAAAAAAAAAACATAGAAATGAATGGGACAAAATGACCAGTGGTAAAATCTGAACCGTATGATACATCTGATACATTTCTGAAGTATTTTTCTGAAAAGTTCTGAACGTTACAGAGGAAATTACTGTATAATATAAGGCCATACAGCATAAATAAACATAAACATACATAAAAAATAAAATTCACTCTGAAGTCTGTTACCCACAGAGGAAGTCAATGGTGGAAGACATCCACACAAGTCGTTCACAGAATATGGCATAAATATAATAAAATAAGCATAACTATGTTTCCATTTGTGTATAATCTCTAGAAAATAGGAATAATTGTGTTTCTGATACTTTAAAATTAGCTTTTTATACCCACAGATGCTGTGGGTCCTCTCCTCAAAGAGTCTGCAATGTTGAACCATGTATCTACAGTAGCCCAGAATGAACAAACCAAACCTTTTGTGCATTTTTTGCATATTTTGTGGCCACCTTTTTTTCCCCTTCATTCTAGGAAGGAGCTGGTGAGATGAGGGGGTGGCAATTAGCAACTACTCCACTAAATCCTGCATATACTGGTCCTTCAAGTAATCAGAAAATTGTATTTAAAGTAGCACGTTTTATATCTTAATCTGTAAAGTAATCAGTGAGTATATCTGAAAAACAAAGTAAAAAAAAACAGGCAAGAGATCACAGATGATACAGAGTGTAACAAAGATAACATAGAAGTGCTGGCTGCAGAGTTTATACAGAGGCTGATGACATGACCTGTGGTTCAGGTGATGTGTTAGGCCAGGAAATGCAGTCCAGTGGGGACCACTGGTGGCCAGGTGAGGAATCGTAATGTTAAAATGACATGACAGATGTAGATGTAACTTTAATCCCATTTGTGTTACACTGTAGCACCTGTAAATATCAACATTGTCATAAAATTTGACAGATAGAAGTTTTGTATGAAGGAAAATACATTTGTAAAGTCTGTTTTGGTCCACTTGGTGGCAATGGAATAAACTGACAATATAGTTCTATTATAATCTTATAAAGCTAAATAAATCCAATATTCACATTCTTTTGAGCTCTATTTTGGTCTTCAAAATCCCTATTTATATTTTCTTCTGCTTTATACATTTTAATACGTTCTTCTGTACTTTGTTTTTACTTTTCTTTTCCCTTCTCTATTTTTACATTTAAGTCTGATTGATCACTTGCTATATTCTTTTCTTGAGTTTTAATCTTTTTCTTTTTTTTTTCTTTTTCTGTCTCCAGTGTTAACTCGTTGCAAAATGATGAGATAGCACTTCTTCAGTTTCTCAGTTTGTGTTTGAGAGGGGCGGGGGTGGTTGTGGTTGTTTTATTGTGTGAGGCACTTTGTAAGCACAGTTTGTTTGTATGAAAAGTACTGTATAAATAAAGTCGGATTGATTGATTGGGGTATTAGTGAAGGATTTAGCTGCTAAATCTGTTAAATGGCTATGCTATTCTGAGGTAGACAGGTAATGTATGGCGTGTTTCTACAACCTTTTTGGCTGAAAGGGTTGGGGAGAGTGATGATACTGAAACTAAATAGTATAGCCACAACAATGTGGTTTCAAGTTTAAAGATGCTAAAATGCTTCATAGATCTGGGAGGAAGTGAAGATGCGTGATCATTTTTTTGTAAGTTTGTTCTCTACAAGTGACCCCTTTCACATTTCATATAAACAAAACTGTGATATAAAACTATACCTGGATCCTGGTTGGTACAACCAACCTACAGTGTAGACTACAGGGTGTTTCATTTTAACACAAGTCAGTGTGAATGACACCAATATCTGCTTTGTCATAGCAAAAGAAACCAGTGGGACCAGCTGAGAGAATGATCTGATTCTCAGAGGAGCGACAGCTCTGCCGTTTGCCAAATACACAGTGAGTTAACCAGCACTTAAGTCAGCAGCATCTCCCCGAATTAGAAAACAAAACAAACCTCCAAAATTGCTGAAGCAGCAGAATGTCACACATGGGATCAGAAACAGATGTGTTGCCTCTGTGGAGCCTGACAGAGCGACTCCCTGACAGCGCAGTGACATTCGAGCCAGGGGTCTTATGATGGCGATGTTGTCTGTTTAGCATCCATCATACACTTCTATAAATGTTCTCAGGCTGGTGGCAACCAGAGCCTCTCTTAATCCAAGGCCCTCCTGCTGGAATAAAAACCGCAGAGTCAAAGAGGAAGAAAGGCCTTTTTCCAAAGATGGGACAACCATCGTCTTCCTCACACACACGCACAAGCGCACACACATCTATCTTTCTCTTTCATTTCCCAGCAGCTCCGACTCGCTGAGGCTTTCATGTGTGTTGAAAGGCATCGGCTGGCTGCAGTACACACAGCATTAAGGAACACTTAGCAAAGGCAAGCCTCGCAGCTTTGATGCAGATGTGAAATGGAGAGCGCCACTTAGATTGGGTGATAATTTGTGGAGCATTAATGTTGTTTCACATGTAAGCCTTCAGATGATGAACCGGTGATTTGTCCATCAAGCTGCAGAGCCATATGAAGACTAATGCTAATGAGAGGGAGACATACCAAGTGGTCTGTTGGGAGCTGAGGACATGAAGTGATACTGTACTGGAATGAATACTGTAAGCCCTGACATCGGAAACAGTGACAAAGGTCATTTCGCTTGGACTGTATGCTTGGCAAGAGTGCAATAGTGTACATATGGAGACTTACCTTAATTAAGGAAGGGCTTGGAGAATTCCTTTCTGCATTATTGTGAATTATTTTAATGCAGATTCATCACAGGACATTATGAATCTGCAATATTCTATCTGGACTGACAGAAAATAACAGTTTTGAGGGTCAAATACTTGATCAAACAATCTCACCCCAACATCTACTAACAAGCTCAGTCTGGAGCTTTTGACCATCAGTGTAAATAAGTATGTGTATATATTTAAGACAAACTTAGGCACAAACCATGATGGTTTATTCTTCTGCTGCTCCCTGACAACTATGCAAACTCAATTGCTGATGAAGACTGTGTGATAAAGGCAAAAGCTCCAGAACAAGTTCGTAAGTCATTTATAAAGTGAAGTTTGTAACATGCTTTTTTGGGTGTATTTTTATCTCTAAAAGTGAGTATCTTTGTTTGTTAGACAGAACAAGAGATGTGAAAATGTCACCTTGGGCTCTGGGAACATTTTTTTTATTATTATTATTTCATATTTTATCAATAACCAGCCTCCTAAACCTCTAGGACACAAGGAGATCCTAACTAATACGATAATTAACTCCAGACCTACTAACAATGAAACAGCACACAGTTTTTGTATTCAGTATCTGAATTTTGTATATAATATGTTTCAAGTTGTTGTGAGGATCAGACAAAGTTCACTGTCTTTTTTTTTTACACATTCACAGTCAAATCAAAAGTCACTTAGCCCCAACCAGTGAAAACAAGAGCTTAGAATGCTTTGAATTACAAATCATTTAAGTCAAGCTGGGGTTTGCACTGCAGCTCTATGAGGACACTGAGGCTTAGAATAATCATTCTTTATAAACTAGCCTTCGGGAGGACTTTTGGGGAGGAACTCTGTTTTAAGGAAGTCAATCGCAGCTCAGTGCCACATCCTTTTATAAATACTGGGAAAACTCTTAAGTCAACATGGAAATCATCTTAATGGGAATTATGTTTTGATGACATTTGTGGATTCAAGGAAGGGAGGCTCCATGGGAAAATCCAACGACGGCTCTTTAGCACCTTCATTCAAGATGAATAGTGTTGAGATCTGCAAAATGCATTATGATTATCTTGTTGGAACGACACTTTTGGAAATCACTTTGTTCCAATCTTGAAGTCTGCATCGTCATGATTTTATGAAGCACACACGATTACTTTGCTGCATGGCCTCTGAGAGCTGTAATCACGTGTGCATGGTAGCGTGTTTCTTATGTCATTACTAACACAAATAGCTTATTGCTTACTTAAACAGCACCCACGTCCATTTGAGTCGACAGGAATAACATATATTGTATTTTTGTAAAGGCCATGTCCTATAATGTAACATGCAATGTTCACACTTTGGAAATATAGTGCAATTAATCCTTAAACACATCATAAGCTCCTCTGCCATTCGGGGTCCAACAGCCATCTGGACAATGTCCAAAAACAGCACCCCCCTCCTCTAACCCTGCCCCCCAAGAAAATCAGGAAGACAGATTCATGTCAGTCCTCATGAGTGTTTTACATCTTACCATACTGTAGAACAATGTGCCCTTTGTGTATACAACCCTCTCCTCCTTACCTATAGGGAGAAGGTGGGGGGTTTGCTCCTGATGTTGCTCCTGCCTGATATCTTTCAGACCTTGCCATGTCACACTAGAGGAGATGCTGTGAGGTTTATTTGAATTCATCTCATATTTACCTCCCACGCTCTGATTATCATTGTGAGAGTTTTTATTATCTCAGCATCAGCGTGGTACAACCTTCCCAAAATGCTCCGGTCAACAGATCTCTCTGCAGGACTGCCCGAGCGCCTCCGCTAGCCCGTAGTAATTTACCCAGATTTGGGCTGTCACTCTTCGCTGGGTTCACGGCTCCCTGCGTTTTCTCTCGTGGCCTCTCTCCCCTCGTTGATGGAGAAGATAAGCATGTTGCATACCGAATCACTGAGCTATGACAAAAAAAAGGGGTTCTGCTCAATAAGCCAGATGTAAATAATTGTTGAAAGCAATATAGGGCCCTGCGTCGTGGAGTCCGCTTGGTGTTTTGGTTGGCTGTAAGCGAGGTGGCTCAGTTTCATTAGGGTCCTGAAATGCCTTTTTAAATGTTTGGTTCAGGCCCAGCATTATTTAAAGACTGCACAGAGTGAGACTAAAAAAGAGGATAACTTACCACCCAAATGATTTGGAAGGGGAGGTAATCACAACCTGAAAGTGGCAATTTTTAAAAAGTGCTGATGCTTACATGCATCTAAATCAGTTGCTTACAACTGCAGGGAAGAAAAAGTTTCTAAAGCGGCTTTTAAATAAATACTTTTTTTATTCTGTTATTGGCTTTTTACAGGTACAAAGCATACAGCATGTTATAGTTTTATCAAAAGTGGAAAATACTGATGTTACATATGTAACAAATGTAAAAAATAAGTCTTCAATCTTACTTTCCCCGAAAGTAAGGACATACATTTCAGCATATGAAAATATCCATAAAAACACAGCTTAAGTAATTTAAGTTAATAAACAGTACAAAAATGTAGAAACCATACATGTCAAAATAATGGACAAGGACACCAACAACAAATGACTCCATGATTTCTCATGAATTAAAAAAATTTACACAAGTTCATAGTGTTTTAGTTGGGGTCATGTTTATACGATCCATACATCATCATCATCATCATCATTGTCGTCGTTGCCCAAAAAACACTTGGCAGGTCAGAAAATGCTAACTCAAATTTGTGACAAACAACACTATCCCCCCAAAACCTCCTCTCCTACTGAACTTAGGCCAGAAAAACAGAAGAGGAAAAGTCCTCCCCCGAGCTGAAATCCTCAAATGTCTGTAAGGCAGGGGACTTGATTAATCCTCACTCTTGGAGTGTTTAGCCAGTCTTCTGTGAGAAAACACACCAGTAAAGATAGACACAGAGAAAAGGGATCATAACAGTGGTGAGGTCCGCCATACCGTGCGAGCAAAATGGTGCACTTACTTTCACACCGAAGGCTGTGTCCTGTCACGTACAGGTGCAGTCAGATCAAACACACATGCTTCCTTTTAAGTAAATTAAAAATTGACCCCTAAAAAGACTGAAACCGGGAGTTTTCTTTTGCTCCACAGCCCGTTGGAATTCTCTTCCTGTGAGTGATAATATTATCTACCCTCTTATCTCTCAGCTGTGAAGTTGTAGAAGTTTTTGGAAAGGAGAGGCAATATTGGTAATAAAAAACAGAAATGTTTGATCAAGATAGCATGAATGGAGCTTTGCAGTCACTGAATGGAATTCAGACATGGATTTCTTTTTTCTCTTTTTTGAGCCTTTTGGTGTCAATGGATACGTTGTAATGAGGCCTCAGAGAGATGAATGCACGATTGTACAGTTTGGACCTAGAAAAGACTGGTAAACTATTCCAAGGTGGCTAATGACAAAATCTGTCAGGTTACAGGTGCCATTTTTCTGCCTTACTGCATTGCAAGTCGTCTTATAATCTTGAATAATGTAAAAAAACATGTAGTCCAATGTTCTCTTGAAATATACAGTCTTCCTTCTTTCTTTTTTTTTTAAATGGAGAACATCACCATATTGTACAACATCGTAATAAATAGTCTCATACATATTGCTCAGCTTCTCCTTCATTTAGAATGGTCACTGAGCCATCCCCACTGTTCATTTCAATGTCTTTTGCTGCTGCGTTCTCAGGAAGCAAGGCTAAGTCCTTGAACACGTCTACATAATGTCCAAAACCAGGGCCCCAGTTCAACAGATTGTCCCAGTTGAAGCCCCCAGCTTGCTGGCCCAGTTTGTGGGGCAGGGTGTAGTGCTGGTCAGTAGGGGGCATCTGGGAAATGCCAGGCCCACCTTCTGCCCTCCGGCTCGAGTATCGCCTCTGCTTGAGCCTCCCACCGTAGTCCTCATCGTCAGCATCTGACTCATTGACTTGTGAGAGTTTGGGAACTCGGGAGCTGTAAGACACCGGCTTTTCCCGGTCATACTCCATCTCTGAGCAGGTGAAGGAGTCATGTGAGTCACTTTCTGAAGAGGACTCTGGGGCAGGGATGCCATCAGCAGGGTTACGGACCCTTGACAGCGGCCTACGGCAGTCCTCCTCTGAGCTGGAGCGCCCGTGATCAGCGCTGCAGATGCTGGGGTTGCGTGGACGTGGAGTATTCAGCCGCTCCACTTCCTCAATGGACAGCCCCACAGGAGGCCCCGTCTCCAGGGGAATTTGCTCGATTGGCTGCTTGAGCCGACTGCCGGGCCTGGAGGTGTGACCATGGCCAGCCATTGTCTGCGGGCTCTTGCTGCGCCTCCCCAGCCGGGTGGCGTAGTTGAACATTGGTGGTGGCTGGCACATGTCATTGTGCAGGTCCAGCGGGCTGCCCTCACGGCGAGCCAAGTTAAGTTCTCTGGTTGGAGTGTTTCGGTAAAAAGATGAGGGTTTGGTGAACGGGGCTGGGGAGTGTCTGGAGAGAGGGTTTGGCGTAGGGCATGCAGAGTGGGAGTGGCTGAGTGGGGTGGACCTCAGTGCTTGAGTGTACTGAGGCTGGTAGGTGTAGCTTGTTGCTCCAAGGGGTAAGGGAGACTGTCTGGCGAAGCCCAGCGGGCTGTGTCTCTGGATGGAGAACTTGGGTGTGTGGCTGCGGAACTGCTTGTAGTGTTGGATGATATCTGCGTCCGAAGGGGCAATACTGCTGGCATTGTCTATGTCATAGTGTTCAATGTCTGCCTCAGGGCCATTACAGGGGGCACAGGGGGCACTGGGGACAGTCTCATTATTGTGGGGAATGTCTGTTTCATCGTAGATTAGATAAGGGTTCTCCCTCTCAATAATGTCCGGTTTGGGATTCCCTTCTGGTTGTTTGCGTACCGTCATGTCATCTCCGTACGGCGGGATGTTATCCGGGTCATCAAAAGCTACGTTCTCACTACCCTTTTTCTTTTTCTTTTTCTTCTTCTCCTTGGGTTTCTTCTCCTTGGGTTCCTTTGGCACTTTGGTCTTGTTACGGCCCTTGCAGTGGTTGCACAGAATCAGGCTGAGCACCACCAAGGCAAGGACAGTGGCACAGCTGCCAACAATAGCAGGAACCGCCCAAATGGGGAGGACCATCGTCTCCGCTGTAGGGCTTGGACTGCAGACAAACGCTCCGTTGTTGGCCGTCTTGCAGACAGTACCCTCAGGGCACTGGACGCCCAGACAGGCCACCAAGGTCTCACAAGTCTTGCCTGTGTAGAACTCCGAGCAGACACAGGTGAAGCCTGACTGGGGGTCTGGCACACAGCTGCCATGGTTCTGGCAAGGATTAGAGGCGCAGTCACCAGGGGGAACACACTGGTATGTATACCACTGGTTGACGCACATCAAGCCGTCCCAGCATGGGCTGCTCTCACACAGGTTGGGACCTCTGCAACCGATCTTGACAGATGAACTGGTCTTAGTTAAGGTGACGAGGCTGTGCTCTCCGGTAAATGGCAGGTTCTCCCCATTGTACTTCACATAGGCCAAGCAGCCATCAAAACCTTCAAAAGAATAAGAGAAAACTGGTTCAGATAACAAGAAACAGCCATCAGCAGCTAACAAGGACATAACAGTGCCCTGGAGGGGAATCATTTCCGATTGCCACAAGACTGATGAGTTCTGAAAATGTCTACTGATGCCGGATGGCTCCCTTGAAAATAGCAGGAACTAGGAGCCATAATCAGAGCTAAAAGAATTTTGTTTAGAGGGATAATTGGTTCAAGATTTAGAAAAAAAATGAGAAAAATCCTTCTGGAAAGCACCTCTTAAAAAAAAAAAACATATTTTAAAAATGGGCCGAATCAATCACTGGCCAATTTGAAAGAAATATGAAATATTTTCTATCAGAGAATCCATCGTCAGAGCTGTTATAGCTTCAAGACATACATCTGGGTTGGATGAATGTCTCTGTGTCTAATTCAATCTTTTGCTTCGTGTGTTGCCTAACAGTACTGCCTCACTGATGTAAATAGATTTTTATTGAATTTATCCCAATGCAGATTAAATCCATTTGTGTCTTTTCATTAGCTCTTGAAAAGTGAGTACACAACAGAACATGACTGCTCAGACACACACTGAGGTAAGAACAGACGGGCAGCTTGCCACAGATCTGCATGCTCAGATTTTGCTTGTTTTACACATGCCCTGGTCATTGTGTAAAAAAGGTCAACAAATCATTAAAACTGCTTATTCTTACCATATTAGTCCATAGTATTATGTTGTTCCCTCCCTCCCCTCCCTTGAAATTCTGAAATTTACTGTGTTGCATTACCTCCCTCTGGAAACACTCTCTTTCACCTTTTCCAAACTGTTCTTAACTCATGCTCGAGGACATCTGAACTGTGATTTAAGTTTAAACTAAGAGAGAGATGAGAGTCCATGAAAATGAGGTGAAACCACCAAAAGTTGTCAAAGGCGGGTTCTCCAAGACAAAGTCAAATTAAATCAATATTAGTTATTTTGTCCATAAATGATACTCTGATAAAGACTCTACTACAGCAAGTTCATAGGAGGTAAATCTCACCAGTGTCAAATAGAAACAGATTTCAGGCCAGTTTCACAGAGTCTTGTTGGACTGCCACCAAATATGGTCAGCAGTTTGCACCTCAGACTATTAATTCATTTGAGAAAAAAAAAAAAAAGTTTGTCCTGGATTTATAAGGGCTCACGAGCTCATGAGCGCTCTGTCACACACACGTATAGTATGTAGAGAAGGTTTCCATAACATGTGAGAACACTGCTGCGTTAGTAATTTACTGTGCGTAAAGAGTGGGTGAGTTTCTTAGCCAGCATTTGAAAGCTTCAGCATGTGTGTTTGACACAGCACGTAAATACACATGCACGTTGACACACGTACATGGAAATATTGTGTACGTGCAATGGAATCCAAGGATTTGACTGTTGTAGTTTTGGAGAGGCCAATATCTAAACGGCGACTTTTAGACTTTAAATATGACAAATGTCTTGTCAAAACATTCTAAAAATCAAGTGTTTTACTGTGAAATGTTTTCTTTAAAAGGGTTGAAAAACCTCTAAGGCAGTTTTTAGATCATTGTGGGACACTAAAACTGTCTGATGAAAGATAAAAATGAACATCGCCCATCCCCACTACAAACATTAGGTACTCTAAATTGAAACTATGTTGAAAAATGTGTGCAAAATCTCAAGGACAAGGATCTCAAGGATCTCAAGGGCTCAAGGACACCGGTAATGAGTAAGCTGCTGCCGCTTAAGGGTAAAACTGCCCATCTTCTAATCACAACGGTGTATTTATAATGTATTTGGGTTGAAGAGGAATGAGATAATTCATTCTGTCGAGAATGAGTGAGTGCTTTTATTTTCTGGCTTGAGACTCACCTGCTGCAGTTTTCTGCTGAGCAGGTCCGGGTGGTATCCCTCCAAGCGAGAAGGTTAAAACGCTGAGACCTCCAAAGTCCTGTGTGGCATGCTGGATGACCCTGGAGTAGCTGCTGTCTACTTGGAGCGCCGTGGTCGAGCCGTTCTTGATCAGCTGGAGCGTGTGCCACTGGCCGTCTGAGAGAACTGCGTCTCCCACGGTTCGCTCCACCTTTCCCCCGACACCCGCATCTGAGATGTAGTGGATGTTGCCATTCCTTAGCTGAGAGAAAAAACAGAGATGGAGGATGAGTGGAATGTCACACATTAATGGGTAACTGGTCACCCAAGAAATGATCAATGGACAAATTGACTTCAGGTGCTTTTGTTTGTTTGTTTTCCTGGGTGAAAGAGAAACACAAAAAGCTTTTCAGTGTTGAAATATGAAAAATGAAGAATGGTTTAAACCATTTCATGTGTGGTCTTGTCTTAACATCACATTACTATCACAAAAAGTTCAACTTGGGTTTGTTTTCATGTGTTGTACTACTGCAAATTAGTTGTTGCATGCTGTGGCAGATTTTGGTAATATTTAACTGATAATTCATGTTGACAGAAGAACTATGAACTGCAACATCTTGATATGAGAACTTAATCTGTTCCACACAAACAAGACTAAGAAACCACATCCATGCTAGCAGCTTTGCGAGGCTTCACAGTGGTGTTTAGAGCTAAATCCAAATGTTGGTATGCTAACATACTCACTACTGCAATAGTATTGTTATGGTGAATTCATTTGGCCATGATAATCATGTAGTGAAAATCTGATATTACGACAGACCTGAATTGGAAGTACTAAAAACTGTGAAAATTTGACCTGATGATGGCGCTAGATGAAGATTCAGGGGAATGTTAAAGTGATTACAAGTCATATTTAGTCAAGTCTTATGAAAGTCTGAGCCAAATCCATCCAATAGTTATTGGGATATTTCAGTCGGTACTAAAGCAGTGGACAGAGAGTACACCAATGTGTATACAGTAAGTATATGGTAATATCAGCACTAAGCTGTGCATCATAGATTAGAGATGAGTTGACTGGGTAAGATACTTGACAAACTGCTCGATCCCTGAATGCACATACTGTTATAATTCTTAATTTCAAGTGTATGATAGATGATGTTGTCTGAGGGGAGGCACATTAACTGGGGCTAAAAATGCACTTTTTCTGATTAATGCAATGACTTATCATACAGTATCAATCATAAATGATGAGAGGAAGTCTTCTCTCAGTTTCCACAAAACTACCACCACACTGCTTTCTGAATCTGATGTTGAGGGCAGGGATCGAAAACAAAAATGCAGCCTGACGCTCATAAATCTTTCTCCCGGCGGGACATGCTGCAGTTAATCATGTCCTCACGACTTGTGTGTGCAGCTTATGTTATTCAGCTAGATGATGATCAGAAGCTTGCTTACAACAGATTCGGAGACAACATGCTCATTCAAACGCCCTCTGGTTGGAGGCTCTTTCCAGAAAAGAGAGGACTGCGTCCTTAAAAGAAATTAATCAAGCTCGGTTTGGCATGGACAACAAATTTGCGGCTAGCGCTGTGCATGGTAATCTCATATGTGTACTCCTCACTTTCATGGAAAAGTAATCCCGTTCTCCTCCCTTCAAAGACCCCCAAAAATCAGCAATGATAAGTAGCTTCCGGAAGAACTGATTTAAAATGGGAAAAGCGGATATCCCCCCAAGCCAGAGAATACTGAGTGCTCTAAACCTGGAAAACCAATCATAAACTTTATCTATTAAACATCTTGTTTTTTTTTTTCTTTTAAATCTCAGTATATATAGTTCTGACTTTCAACATATGTACATATAGAGTTTGTATTCCCTTGCTGGTCTGCCTTTTTGGGCGTCATGGTGCTTATAATACTTTTCTGGACTATTTAGGAAGCTGTTATGGCGATTCGATGAGCACCAGAAGCTGCTCAGAGCCGGAAAACAAAATCATAAGAGAGAACGTCTGATACTAAAGTGGGAAGGGGTTGGTGGTGTTGAGGGTGGAAAGGGTCTAAAAGGAAAATTGAAGAGGATGAATGAGCGTTCAGGACGTTTTGGGCAGCTGCCCAGGATCAGTCAGAGAGAAGGGGGTGCTGAACAGGATGAGAGGGAAAAAAAGAGGACTTAGACTAAAGGGAGGTGGCTGAAAAAGACTCATATAGTTTGTCTATAGTTGGAAAGAGTGTGGGGGGTGGTGACTGGTGTTGTAAGAGGTGAATCAAAGCAAGGAGACGGTGTACAGACACACAGGCATGTTTGTATGCCATCCATTACAACTTACGTACTGTACATACAAAATTAAACTAACGTTGGGGTCCTGTAGTCCAAATATTCAAGAAACCTTTCAGCATCAGTGTCAGGATGTTTGGACACACACAAACCAACACATGCTCATGACTGCAAATATGCTTTTGGAGATGCAACATATCATCTGGCAGCCATATTGCAGTCTTAAAGGAAAGGATGAGCCAAAGCTGTGCCTGACTAGAAATGAACCATAATCAGGAGACCTTTGAATATTGAAGATTAGCTCAGGAGCCTTATGAATCTGATAACAGATTTATCAGAGTGACTCTAGGACTATGACTATGTTGATTTTCTGACATAGATAATGCACATTAATGTATAATTTCCTCACCTTTTTCCCCAGCCTCTCGCTTGCTAAACTAACTGCTGATAATACCAGAGTATTTACTTCCCTCTCTTGCGTACCTTAATGGTTGTATAGTTGCTGCTCTCCTGCACATGCAGCAGGGTGCCGCTCTTGCTGCGTGTCCTGAACTTGACCTCCAAACGGCTGGGACTGGCTCGCTCAGAAGTCACACCCTGCAGTGATTGTCTCAGAAGGACATCACGTTTAGGGCCCTGCTTCAGGGAGTAGTCCAAACGGCCAGTACCATCGAGGGACAGGGCGGTGTCTGCTGTCATGTCTGTGGGAAGAAAAAAAAAAGATAGAGAATATCCTCAGTCCTGCCTGACTTCACAGACATTTCATTAGCTAGCTGTAAAACTAATATTTCCACTTGGAGCTGGCCGACAGTCAGTTCCAAATGATTTTCCTAATCTGACTGCCATAACCACAAATTGGTTCTTAGATTCTCACCAGTGGTTAGAAATACCATAAGTGAAAGATAGAGGTCAATCCAGAGAACAGCATGTGAGCCCTTGAGTTAGACAATGAACCCATAGCCACACCCTCTTTAGAGCTTCACCTCAATACGTGAAAAAGATTTCTGGTGAATGTTTGATATAATACAAAAACTGTGGATTCATTACGTGTTTATTAGTTGTGTTAACCTCAAGCTTCACTAATATGCACAATGATCTCATTTTCTTTAGCTACAATTCAATAATTGGGTATAATATAAATGTTACTGTAGAGGCAATATACAGTTACAGAAAACAAACTTTACAGTTTTATTTGAATGCACAATAAACTTTAATTAACTTTATTAACCCTGGTCCTAACAAGCACAAAATAATGTTGTCATTAAAAATGTCAATAAAATCTAATTTTTTTTTTTTTTTTTTGAGATGTGAGGCTCATTTAACAGAACCTCAGAACCCTCGTTACCCATTTATGTTGCATTTATATACTCAGTTTAAATGAAATGAAATGCAAATAGAAATTAGGAGTTTGCGTTTATGCCATTGTTAAAATCCTCAAAGATTTCAATGGAACGCAAAATCAATGAACGAAATAAATCTGCAACCAGTGGATTTGGAGTGACCTAAATCTATTCAATCATTTGCATCAAGTGACAAATTCACACTGTTGATGAATAGAAAACTGACTTTAATAAAATATAGTTGTATTTAGAGGAAATGTAGAGCCAAAGAGTCAAGCGCTGTTCAAGCTATCGCTGTTCATTAGCTGTGTTGCACCATAAACTTTTATATCGCCCTGCTCTGCTGGAGTATACATTGTTTTACTAACAGGAGTGGTTTGTAGACCATTATGGGACAGATGTTGATGCAGTTGAACTAGCTAGTACTTCACCAACCAGCCCTGTTAGAAATCACTACAGTCGAAAGAAACTCTCTAAAATGATTGTGACCACAAGACTAGTGTCACGATACTGTTAGCTCAAAATGTAGACATTTCGCAATACCCTCTTACTCCTACAAAGAGGTTGTTTCTTCTTGAACTTCACTGAACTTCCTTTCATTTTTCTCCTTCTCTTTCGTGAGGATGACACACATGACTCTGAGAGAGAACACTCCATTTGTATTAGAAGAAAGGTCCTGTGATCCTGTTTCGTGCCATGAAACAAACCAGAAGATTTCCCACAAAATGAAACCCAATGACAGAGAACAATCCAGCGTCGAGGTTCCCAGACTTCTAAACGTATGATGTTTGTTTCCAGCAACAATATGAAAGTTTCAAAATAAATGTGGTAATGATTATTGGTGACATTCCTAAACATACTGTAGCACCTTACACAGTAGCTGGCACTTTTTGGGGGCCTCAAAGGTTTCTCAGTCTGTTCTCATTCTCTGATGTCAAGTCTGACTATTTATACAATGAAATACACAATTGCTTTGAAGTAAAACTCAGAATGCAGTGATGTGGCCTATATTAAGCTACATGGTGCAGTTCGATGACTCATGAGGGAAGAATCATAAATAGTCATGATAGAATATTCCTTAGTAAGTGCAGCCTCAGCAATAAAAAGACACTTCAAAGGCATATACTTACATTTCTCACAGAATTTGCCAGTGAAGCCATCCACGCACTGGCACTGCTGCCAGGACCAGTGGTCCAAACAGGTTCCCCCATGTCTGCAGGGGCTGGCGGTGCAGGCTCCTTCCAGTCTCGGACATCTACAGACACACAAACCGACAATCAGACAGTCAGTTTGACAAGTCAGCCGCACAGTCGGCAGCCGGGGGGTCCGCCGAAAAAGAAACTCCAAAAAAAAAAAAAAAAAAGGGGGCAGATGAGCTGTGATTTCTCTGCCCATGCTACAATACAAAAAAGCCCATAAAGAACCCCGAGAGAATTTGCATATTAAAAGATCTGTCCTCGCCTCACTATTCAACAGCAGCACAGAGGAGAAAAAGATTTCTCCGGAATTCTGCAATTGGTTTCCCCCGTCAAAAATCTGCCATTCGTATTAAAAAAAAAACCATCTTTTTAAAATCTCTCGAGAGGGTTTGAGAGTGTGAACAGATGTCCCACAGCGAGAGTCGAGGAGGTTAGAGAAGACGGACAGATGGGAAGAAGAGGGAGATGATGGAGAGTGGGTGAAAGTGGGAGTAAGGGGGAAGGGAGGGGGGTGAGGGTAGAGTTGTGCGGACCTGTCAAGGATGCCACGCGATGCCAGCGCCTGACTGGGCTCCAGCGGGCGCCCGTTGACGGCGAACTCCATGATGCAGCCGACAAAGTCGTGGGTGGCGACCTGACCGCGCCGATGAAGGACGGGTTCTATTGACCTGACACCTCCCACCGAGAGCCTGTTGGGCTGCACGTCCAGGATCCTGCACACACACAGACACACACAAGAGACACATGAACAGAAGCACACGGAGGCTTTAACGCACACAGACACAAAAGAACATATGCGCAGAAACCCAAAAGCTTGCGAGTGCATTCATGTATTCAGCAGCATCCACACACACTCACGCAGAAAGACGCTGCGGGTCAGCGAGTTTCACAACAACATGGTCCTGAGACCTTTACAAATAAACCTTCGGCAGACCTCTGCGGCCCCTCCTCATCTGCCAAATCGATATCTTTCACTGTCTCACACACACGCACAAAACACACACACATATGTACAGTCTCAAGTTTTCACCCCACATGGCCTGGCGCAGAGCTGTCTCTGTGTAAAGACCATGATCATTCCATAATTTAATGAAGGTTTACATCATATACTGTATATATACAACAGATGACTTCATTTATACTTCACTGCACAAAAATGTTTGAGAAATGCATGTTGCATGTCAAGCATTCACCCAGCATAGTGTAAGGGTTAAGACAATTATTAGAAATGGAAACAAACAAGGGAGAGGTTTTAGAAAAGCTATTTTTTTTCTTTTTTTTATGTGTGACTCAGATTCATTTAGATTTTGGCTAAAAGGTTAACTGAATGTTTCAGATATGCTGGGGCTGAATATATCTGATGAAGAAATCTATTGTCAGACTAAAACCCAGTGTGGTTCCTTATCTACACCAGTGCTTCCCCACCTGGGGGTCAGCACCACCACAGTGGATCACGAGATGAATCTGGGGGGTCGCCAGAGGATTATAGTAAATTATAGTAGTCATAGTTTCAGAGTTTCTCATAATATTTTTCCATGTAAACTACAGGATCATTTTACCTCTCAAAGCCTATAAAATATACAAATAAAACCACACTATCTGATTAACTTGTCACAACTGGGACAAATGTGAGAAGTGATGAGTTACTTTAAAGTTTCAGAGGACAAAAAAAAAGAAGGTTGGAAACAACAAACCAGCACACTTTGTGAAAAAAGATTCAACTCAGATATGGCTATGACCAAGTCAAAACTGGAAAGAATTCAGTAAATATGTTCAGACCAGGTGCAGAGAAACTTTTGGTTCTGTATTATCTTCCTTTATTTTGCCAGACATGGAAAATTTCATTACACACTGAGTTTTCCAAGCCTCGAAACAGAAACTGTCAACACTATTTGAATGTATACAGTTGGATCATAGAAACAGAACATCTGTGCACTGTGTGTATGTGTGTGTGTGTGTGTGTGTGCATGTGTGAGTGTGTGTGATTTTCTTACCAGTCGGTGTGTACTGCCACATTGCTCACAGCACAGTAGCCTTGTTCCTGGTCATCGCCACACAGGTCCACAGTCAGGGATGCAGCCTACAAGATGACAGAAACACACACACACACATACGTCATGTGTGATTGTCTTTAAGGCTCACAGCTGTTAAGTCACACTGTTTTTCCTGGACGCGATTCAGATTTTTGAATGGTAGACTGTGGTTGACATAGTTGGTTGCAGAGCTTAAACATCAACAAGCTGTGTCAGTCGCTGTTGTTCTGTGGCAGAGGGTGACCCATCAAACGCTCAATCAATACCAGTCACTCAGCTTCTTTCTCTTTATCATATGGATCATTTGGGACTTGCATGACGTACAGTAGTACGTGTACTGGCTCTGCACAAACGCTGAGCTCGGTTAATAAATAACTGATCAATAAATTTATCAGAACCTGTGTAAACTCTTTGGTTAAGTTTAGTGCCAATGTGTGGAGCCAAGGAAGCTTCTTTTTCTGGGAAAAGTCACCTTATTGGAGAAGTGCTGTCTTGCAACAATCTCAATATCCCAAAAAACAAAAACTTTTTGAATGTGGGAGAGAAGTCAATATTTAATCTTGAAGTGAGTTATTATTTTCTAAGCAATTTTTTTTATCTCCTTTCTTATGGTAGAAAAGTCAATATTTTCAAGGAATAATGTATAACAAACACACATGCTCATTACTGAAAGCAAAGAACAAACATATGTAACACTGCTGTTACAGTGCTGTATACGATACGATAGATTTGTGATCTCTGAACAGAGCTAGGCTAGCTGTTTCCAGGCTAGCAGCTAGAGCTTTATATTCAGCATACAGACGTAAGAGTGGGATCGATCTTCTTATCCAACTCTCTGCCTGAAAGTAAATACTTCCAAAAATGCTGACCTATTCCTTGAGGGCTTGTAACCGAATGACAAAGCATTGTATCATCCACCAAATATGTGTTTTAGTGCTTATTGTTTTAGGTGGCAAAGGAGGGAATCATCATATTTGCAGCATGATCTAAGACTACTTTTTTTTTTCTTTTTCCGAAGATGCACAGGAGTGTTTCAGACTAATTTTCTTCTCATGCACTGTAGCACAACTTTTACTGCAGGGTTCTGCTTCCACCTATAATTTCTTTCCGTTTATTTGTATAACTAAGTCCTGTTAAACAGTTAGCGTGAGCTCCGTCCACAAAATGGCTTGTGGGCCAGTTACTTTTCATCAATTCATCAAAGTGGTTGATGTGATGGTGGCATAAAAATGCCACACATTACAGGAAACAATTCCTATTTCCCGTTAATGGTACCAAAGTGTTTGACCAGATGTGGGTTATACTCTTGCTGTCTCTGTGCTCTGAGAGGGAACGACCCTACTAGGAAGAAAAGAAATGGGCTGGTGAGGAAACTGTCCGGAAAAGTGTGTGAAAGTGTTGAAAAACCGGGGCAATCATGCTCCACCTCTCCTGGATCTAAAGTAAACACGGACCACACTGGCCCGGATCTCAGACACAAATCATCCAGGAGAGCATGACCCCACCAAGCACACACACACACACATTCTTGTTCTGTCTTTAGTACACTTGAGTCACACTTGAGTCAGACACACGGACACGTACACAGAACCGAGCCAGAGCACTCATACACACACCAACACGGTGACAACAAGCCGAGGAACAACAGGACTCGAACACATTCGTGACTCTCTACAGCGCCATAAAGAACGTCAGGACCACATGAACGTTTTATTAATGGCTTTCCCTGGGATCAAAGGCACTATAGCCATTCTTTAAATGCAGTGCACTGCACTCGCTGTCAAGTGTCTCGCACTGTGGTGGAGAAAATATTTATCTCAAGAAACCCTTTGGAAATTAATACCGAATGTAACACGAAAAGAGAAGTATCGTGTTTTTGTGCTTGGCTAATACTGAAGGGAATGTGCAGAAAGCGCCACTGGAGATCATTGTTTTCCCCATGACTAATGATGGAAGGACCATAGGATTGCTCTCTGTTGTGGTGCAGGCACTGAGTAACTTCTGTTACGCATTTGTTTTGTGCTTGTTTCTAGGACAAATAATTCAGCTAATCAAAAACTTGATGATTAGATGCTGTTGCTAATCAGCTACAGCGAGTCCTAATCTGTCAAACTACATTTACAGACCACATTCACAGAAGATTCTGTTGTTTGTTCTGACTTAAAACTCCCAAAAAAAAGTAGATCTGATCTCTTTTCCAAACAGTCAGTTACTGTCACGTGATCACGCTAATTGAAGTGGTGATTTCCTGCCTTAAAAAAAAAAAAAAAAAAAAATCAGAACAGACGCTGCAAAAATGGAGAATCATTAAGGATCCAAACTACTTGGATCACAGTCTGATCCCCCTGCTGTGATCAGGAAGTAGGTTCCGGCCACACCAGGCCAGCACTGACAGGCTCAGGAAGAGCTTCTGCCCTCAGACCACTAGGCTCCTAAACTACAACCTTACTGAATACTTTTCTTACTTCCTCATTTACTCCTCATTACTATCACTGCTGGTATTATTTAGGTCCATTACTTACTTATTACCTCAATCATAACCATTTTTTAATACTATACTATTTGACACTAGTTTTGAACAGGAAAAATAATAAGCTTACAGATATATATTTAATTAGGATTGTGCCTGTATGATTATATGTACAATTAAACTGATGCAAGCAGCAGAACGAGCAGAACAAGTAGCCTTCTGTAGCACTATGATGATATCGATGAAGGCTTGTGTACGGGTGGCAACTTTGGCATCTCTGCATCTTTTCTGTCTTTAATCAAAATTTGTATATCAACATGCATCAAATGAATATGTGTATTCTAAAAAAAGGTCACTTGTACTGACTGTACTGCAGTTTTCCTAAGCTCTACTAAGCTTTTTAGCAGATTGTTTTAGAACCCATAACTTTACTGTTTTTATTTATTTCCACCAATAGCAGGTAGTACACTACCTGCCCAGCACCAAGCATCAGAAAGACAGTGTTGGTGATTAGCTAGTAAAAATATCAGAGCATTTAGTAGTAATGGTCAAATGATGGGGAAAGGAGAATACAAATTGGACTTACATTCACCTTGTGGCCAGAAATGATTCAATCAGTAATTATATCAAAAGGTTGATGGCATTTCTACCAGTCTACATTTTTAACTGTATTTACTGTGAAACTCACTGTGCCACTGTGTCAGTTATAGAATTTGACAATTAAATGGATTCAGACGATGATGATTGTAACAATATCTCTGAACTCTCTGCTCCCTCTGATTACTTGGAAGAAGTAGTGCATGACCGCGTCCATGGTTTCTGTCTGCTTTAGACAGACGGCTCAGACTTCAGGAGGCAGGAACTGGGAACAGACCTAAAGTCTGACCGCTGAAATGACCTACAGCACCTTTTTCAAACACTGTGATCAGGTTCACTTTACACTGCCTGAGGGAGTTGGCACTTGGGGTATGACATATATACACACACACACACACACACACAGACATATTTCTCTATCATTCTTTCAAGTGCCCTTACATGGCCCACCTCTGCATACTATGCACAGGGCACTATAGGCGGACAGAATCACCGTTCTCAACGTGTGCTGTATTCCTTTCCATCCCGTCACTCTGCACCATCTCAAAACTGACAATTTAACGATTTTACCAGCTTCCTATGAAACTCTCAGTGCACGGTGGGAAATGACAGATTTGAAGTCCAGCAGGAGAGCTACATTATAGATGGTTTGACAGGGCCTGGTTGGATTTTTTTCCCTCTTTTCTTGCCACTGCATTGCTGGCAGAGAGAAGCCTCTCATTCAGAGCACAGGAGAATTTCAACCTTCAGGGTCATTTTAGATCCTCGTATTGTAAATCACAACGCGCAATAAAATATAATTACAAACCATGAAAACCATAAGCTGAGCTACCCGTGGTTTGGGGGGAGTTTAATTATCATCTGATGGTGCAAAAAAGAATATAAGGCCAAATTTGGATGCAGGTTTCAGCTATAAAAGCCCAGGACATAAATGCTATTGATAGTGCAGCCCACGTACATCTATACCATGTGGCAGATTTTTTTTTTTTTTTTCAGATGTTTATGCTACTGGAGCCACAAGAACTGTTAAACCACTAAATGAAATTTTCTTCAAGAATCCATGAGCTAATTTCTACCATAAAAATAGACATTCTTACCATCCCGGCTCTTCTGGCGATGACTGTGTGGAACTGCCCATCTGAAACTTTTATCATGGTCATCAGTTTATAAGTTCCACTTCCTAAGTTGAAGGAGAAGCGCATCCGCCCCTCGAAGATCTCCAGAGCCAGAAACTCCGCCTTGTCTCCGGTCTGGTTATCGTGGTTGTACATAAGCAGAGCGTTGCTCTTCAGGGTAGCAAACTTGATATATATGTAGTTATTGTTGGGATCGAGGGACGGAAACTCCATGTAAGAGAGCTCCTCAAAGCCATAACTGTTGAGTTCACAGTGTTTGCCGAAAACCCCTGAGGACAGAAAACAGACCAGAAGACGACTCAGAGAGGAAGCCAATGAATGATTCACGGTGCTGCTGCGATAAAAATATCCACAGATAAAACAGAATCCTTATTGAGCGATATTATATGTTCTGTATTTAGCAGTAACAAAGAAGATATCACTGCTGTCTTAATCATAACCGTGCATCTTTGAAAAGTTACTTAAGTACTTAAACTTCTTTTGGTCAACTTGGAGGCGTATTGATGACAGCAGCAATACAAGGCATGAAAAATGGAGGCACAAAATGAAATGACAGTGTCCACATTTGTTTAAGAAATCACGGTTAATAATGGCACAACTTTCTCATCTTTGGGAAGATTGTATGAAATTGTCCATGTTGCTTTTCAATTTAGCAGGGCTCACTAATACCCTAAAAAAGTTTCCTACTATTACTTACCAAATGGACAATGACAGTAATATCCATCCACCCGATTCTGACAGGACCCGCCATTAAAACAAGGGTTACACTCACAGTGATTGATGATGGAATCACACGTTTTGCCTGGATTCACAGAACAACACAAATTAAAATGGATGAGGTGGCAGACAACACAGGAAAACCCAGAGGGGAACACAGTTCACTTTCCCCACAGGCCAAGTCATGCAGGCCTTTCATCACCTCACAGCTGAGAAATGCACTGAAAAAAAGTCTGGGCTCCAACAAATCATTTGAACTTGTAGTGTAGCTTTAAATCTTATTTTTTTGTTGAAACAACCATAAAATATATAATAGGAAGATGTAATTCCACCTGTCATTGTGCAGTTTCTCTAATCTTCAATACTTTATGATGCTATTTTAGAATAAAAATCACTTGTCCAAAATTACATCATTTGATCCAAAACAACATCTTGAAACTTTCATAGGAAAAGAGAAATGATCTCACTCAATTGGCAGATTCTCCTCACTAAGAATAATCAGATTTTGCAAACTTGTTGCAAGATCAAATTACGTTTGGATAAACCTTGTTTTTTTTTTTCAGTGCACAAAGACAAACAGTTACAATGTACATGAATCTGCATCATGTATATTGGGGAACATCTAAATGAGTTGAAATGTTTAATGTCATGAACATGGCACTCCATAATAAAAACAATGGACTCAGGCAAGACAATAAATGATTCAGGCATGATAAGACACAAAAAGTGACAATGAACTTCTGAAAATATATTTTAGGCTGCAAATCCTGCGACAAGTTGCTTAATGGAGACTGATTCTGCTGCCAAAAACAGGGGAGGAAAACAGGAAGTTGAGAGTTCACTGTGAGGGCATGCAAACTACTGTAAGTCAGTAGGTGCATTTCTCCAGGAGGGTCATTTATCTTGATGAAACCTGAAGATTTGTGGTCATTTTTTATCGTCATAATAAAAAGGGACAGTAATGACTTGACTTGAGGCAAATTGCCTGCTACGGCCCACTTTGAAAATGTCTTTCAGATGCTTGAGTCAGTGGCTGGACAACATGCAAGATTCGAATGACTGTTCTAAGTAATTCCCCTTAAAATCCTCTCCCCTTTTATCAAGAGTAATAATGCAGCGTATTCATTACATTTACAAACGAAAAGGCCTGATTGGATCTTTTATAAAGCTGCTCATTTATCAAGCAACTCAAAACAGAGCCAAATGAGACATCCTTGATTAAGAAATCCCTTTGTGTACAGTTGGATTAGAAATGTATCTGTGTGTGGTCATAGCTGCATGCACATGAAGACACAATGAAATGTGATACTGGTGAACTGTGTGTGGAGTCTACACTCAAGCCCTGACAGGGTCAGCTTCGCATCATCTTATTTATTAAAGCAAACATGGCAGGCTGATATGCATCACAGCTGATACCCCCCAACTAGTAATCTCAAAACCAAACTGTTTTTGGCAGCCATGTGTATATGCTATGGCTACAACACCTCTTGGAAACATTCAGAAGCAAATATTTTCCTTGGACTCAAACCCATGGGTGTGATTACATTATTGTGTGAGTGTCAGTACGTGTCCCAACATTTTTTTTTCGCCCCTAACATGAGTGACTTGGTGGTCAAATCAAATCAATCAAATCAAATCACAATCAAATGTGACTCCTACGTGTATAGTACCTGCGAAGCCGGATTTGCAGAGGCAGTTGAAGCCACCGGGGAAGTTCTGGCACAGCGCCCCATTCTTGCAGGGATTGGAAAGGCATTCATTGACATCCCTCTCACAGGCCATCCCGGTAAAACCTTCAGGACAGGTGCAGGAGAAACCCCCAACCAGATTGTGGCAGGTGCCGCCATTGTGGCATGGTGATGGCTGGCACTCATCAATGTCTGTCTCACACAGAGCTCCTGTGTATCCTGGCCTGCAGCTGCAGGCGTAGGGCTGCAGGGGGTGGTTGGAAACAAGGATCACTGGGACACTTTCTTCTGTCTTCATATCAGGCCCGACACTGAGACGCCTCTTGCAGCTGCCTCCATTCTGGCACGGGTTACGTGTGCAAGGATCATGGTCCACTGCATCTATTTGCACCCCACTCTGCCTATATAAAATGTCTTTGATACTCTGGAAGAATGTGGCCACGCCGCTGGGGTTGACATATTGTCCATGGCCCCGTTTCACAGCTGCCATTAGGAAAGTCTGATTGTTGAGTTCAAACGCTCCATAAAGCAGCACCCCTGTGCCCAGGCCTGCTAGCTGAGAGTTGGCAATGCGTAGGAAGCTGAGGTAGTGGTTGGTAAGGAAGCTTTTGACTCCTTGAGAATGGAGTCGGATGAGTATGCTGTTGTCAACTGTGGCATTTGTGAACCCCATGAAAAGGACTCGGGCTGTGTTGCTGACTGAGCCATGGACACCATCACTGCTACGGATAGTTATTTCAAAAGTTCCATCTGTTGAGCGGGCTTTAGAGTTGAGGTTGCACGTTCCAGTCGGGATACTAAACAGACCAGAAGATGGAGGAATAAGGGAGCAGTGGAACCTGTCTTGAATGTCAGGGTCTTGGGGTTTAACATCTCCCAAAGAACCTCCAGGAAACATGTTCCCAAAGTAGTGGACAAAGATCTCCATGGACCTTGGCTCTGAAGGATTGTCATTCTGATCATTTATTTTGACGTGAATTGTTCCTGTTGAAGACATCTGAGGCACACCCGAGTCCTTGATCACAACAGAGAGGTAGAAGTCGCTAATCTGTTCTCTGTCGATCTCCCGACTGGTGGTTAAAACTCCAGCTGAACTAAGGCTGAAGTAGCTGTTGGCAGATCCAGAATTTAAAAGGCTGAATAAGAAAGGGCCTTGGTTTGGGGGTAGATCTGGGTCAGACGCTGTTAGCGTTGTAACTGCAGTGCCAGCTCTCTGATTCTCCATTACCTCAGCATAGGCAGTTGTCAAAGTTGGACCGTTATCATTGATATCTTCCAGATTTACAATCACTGTAGTGCTTCCGGTTGCAGGAGGTGTGCCAGTATCCACAGCAAGGACTGTTAGATTATACACAGGAGTTGTTTCTCTGTCTAGCTCTGCAGCCACAGACACTTGGCCAGTTTTTGGGTTGATGGTGAAAACATTTTTATCAAACTCAGGAGCAATGGAGTATGAAAATCTGCTCCAGCTTGGGACAGAGTCTGAGTCCTCGGCACTCACAAAAGTAACCAGACCACCAGGCGAAAGACCTTCACTGATCTGCACATCATACAGTTCTTGGGTAAAAACTGGAGGGTCGTTGGCATCAAGAATTGTAATATTCACAAACACCTCGTCAATATCTGCACCACGGATGCTTCCTGTGTTTTTTGCCAACACCTTAAGTGAAATTTTTTCCTCTTTCTCGCGGTCTAGAGTACCTGTGACATAAATCTGGCCTGTTCTCTTATTGATGCCAAAGCCCTTCTTTCTGCTCTTCCCAAAAATGAGGTAGTATACCACTCCATCATCTCCTTGGTCTCGATCGCTGGCGAACACTTCCCCAACCACTGTGCCTTTTGGAGCAGCTTCAGAGATTTCAAAGTAGTACTGTTTGGAGACAAAGCGGGGTACGTATTCATTGGCTCCCTTTAGCTGAATGTTGACATTGGCAAAGCTGCATCGCTCCTCGTCTGGGACATTGAAGGCCTTTACTGTTAAATGGTAGACCTGCTTAGCCTCATAATCCAAGAAGCCCTGGGTGGTGATAGTGCCTGTATTCGGGTCAATAACAAAGAGGTCACTGTCTGATGACTGTATCACGTACGCCATGACTGCGTTTGCTCCCGAATCACGGTCTATGGCATTCACTTTGACCACAGTGGTGCCACTGGGAACGTTCTCCTGTACAATGGGGAAGTACTCATCAGGATCAAACACAGGAGGATTGTCATTCACATCAGTCACATGTATTGTGACAGAGACGTAGCTTGTTTTTGCAATCCAACCGCCATCTGTGGCTGAAACTCTAAGCTCATGTTGTTTCTTCTCTTCAAAGTCCAGAGGCTGCGCTAGGGATAACACTCCAGTCTTACCATTAAGTGAAAACAGACCTTTGTCGTTGCCTGAAGTAATATTGTACGTGATAAGGCCATTCATTTCTTTATCCTTGTCTCTGGCAGACAGGGTCCTTATTGCTGTTCCCACAGCAAGGCTTTCAGGTACAGTAGCTGAAATTTGGCTTTGTGAGAACTCAGGCGTATGGTGGTTTTCCTCTGTGACTGCAATTCGCACTGATGTTCGTGTCGACAAAGGGGGGTTTCCTCTGTCATTTGCTGTGATCTCAATGAGGAAAATTTTATTCATATCATATATAAGGGAGGAGGCTACAGTAATCCATCCACTTGCTTTATCTAGTTTGAATTTACTAGAGCTGTTTCCACCTGTTATTGAGAACTCAACCTCTGAATTCAGGCCAAAGTCTTTTTTGTCATGAGCTACAATCCTAATCAGTCTTGTACCAACCTTAACACTTTTAGTGACAGGGGTAAAGTAGCTAGGTGAATCAAACTCAGGAGGGTTATCATTGCTGTCTACAATGTTTACAATAACTGTAGTCTCACTCATCAAAGGCTTGACTGCCCGGTCTGAGGCTGTGACAATGAAGCTGTGGCGATTTATATTTATACTACTAGCACCTGTTGAGTTCTGGTATTTTAGCTGCTGCTTCACAAATATTTCTCCAGTGCTGGCGTTAATTCTGAAATACTCAGACTGGGACCGAATGAAATAGAAGATTTTGCCGTTGAAACCCTCATCAGGATCTGTGGCAGACACCTGTGTGACCAGGGAGCCCACCTCAGTGAGCTCAGGGTAGTCCAGATAGTAAGAGGGCCGACTAAATCTGGGTGCATTATCATTAATATCTGTTATAAATATAGTGACGTCTGTGCTTACTGTCCAGCCAGAGTCATGAGCAGACACTTTGACAATGTAATGATCTGTGTCTTCTCTATTGAGTGGCCTACTTATTGTTATGTCTCCTGTGTTTGGATTAATACTGAACGGAAGGCTGCTATCTGTAATTGAATACCGGCTAATGGCATTTGAACCAGCATCCTCGTCCGTGGTGGTGACTCTAGTGACAGTGTAACCCACTGGGGCATTTTCAGCCACTGTAGCGCTAAAGATCTTGGAAAACCTAGGAGCGTTGTCATTCACATCCAGTACATTGATTAGCACTTTGACTGCTGTGTTTTTGGGTGGCAACCCCCGGTCTGTGGCTTTGACTTTCAAAGTGTACTGAGCCACCTTCTCCCTGTCCAGTGGCCTGGTGGTTCGTATTTCACCAGTTGCTCTATTTATGCTGAAACTGTTCTCCTTGTTGCCGTCGATGATAGCGTACTCAAGCTGTCCATTTGGCCCACTGTCAAGGTCAACAGCAGAGACCATCAGCACCCGCTGAGGTGAAAGGTTCTCCAGTATCTCAGCATGGAAGGGGTCCTTATCAAACACTGGGTGATTGTCATTCACATCCAGTACTGTTATTTCCACTTTCTCATAGGAGGAATAAGGTGGGAAGCCTTGATCTCTGGCCTCAATCCAGAGAACATACTTCTGAATGTGTTCATAATCTAATGGGTGTCTGATAGACAACTCGCCTGTTAGCTGGTCAATATGAAAAGCATAATCCAGGTTGCCGCTGGCAATGTAATATGACAAAGGTCCACCCCTCATAGAAGACCCAGTCACTGTTGTAACAATGTGGTTTGTAGACTGGCTCTCAGGGAACGTGAATGCACGCTCCTTCACTTTGATGACAGGGAAGTTTCCTCCTGTTACAAAGCGGACAGTCACAGTGGTCGTATCCGTTTTGGGGTTAGCTCCACCGTCTTTTACTCGAACTGTAAGGGTAACTTCTGAGCTTCCAGTTAGTTTCTCATTGGCAGTGATGGCACCTCTGACAGGGTCGATCTTGAACTTCTCAGAGTTGCGCCCTATCAGGGAATAGTGCAGTTGGGCGTTGGAGCCTGAATCCTCATCAGTGACAGTAACAGCAAAGACCAGGGACCCTAAAGACATGAGATGAGTTTTTGTTGTCAGGTTTTTGTGTGATAAACTGTTTTTGTTTCAAAGATGCTGACAATGCATAACCCTGCATACAAACATATATTGTGAATATATGAGGGAAAGTAAGAAAAAAATCAAAAACAGGCAGCTTTAACCATTCTTTTCCTTAATAATACAGGCTATTTCAACATGTATTATGTTCTTTTTCTTGAATCTGAGACTAAAGTTAAAGATATCTAAAAAAAAAAAAAAAGTAACAGTGGGAACGGGTGCAAACCATAACATTTTATTAGCGCCTTTTAGGGCATGAACTAACCTGCTGCAGTAGAGGCGGGTATATGAGTGACGTAAGGGTGGTGGTGGAAATGAGGCGGGTTATCGTTGATGTCAGCCACCGTCACGGACACTGTGGCAGAACTGGACAAGCCCTGGGGCTGCCCTCCATCTGTTGCCACAACCAGCAGTTGGTAATTGGCCCTATCTTCTCGATTCAGCAGGGAGCTGGTAATAATCTGTCCTGTAGCCGGGTTGATGGAGAACTGGCCATGTCCTCCAGTCAGGCTGTAGCTGTGGGAGATGATAAATAAGGACACGTTTCAGTGAAAGCTTTGTCATTCCAATTTTTACTGTTACTGCATAAATTTGCATGTTTTTGGTGTTTCAAAAAAGTTATTAGATTGTGACACGGCAAAGTATGAAATTACACAGTGAGTCTACTTCAGTTCAACTTTTACATTATAGTGAAGTAATTGTGTTATTACAGGTGGTTCTAAAGTCAGGTCTGACATGAGTCATTCCCCTGTAACAGTTTCTACATTTTGTTGCTGTCCTGCCAGTGACTGAGGGGTCTTCTGCAGTACTGTCACTATGTGGTCTATAGAGGGCACTGTTTCAAGCTACACAAATGCACATTTATTAAAAGAATACACTCAGTAAGGGTGACCACATTGTACTGGCATGACATCAAATCAGTTAACTGACTGAGGCATCAAGCTTCATTTTCTATCATTGTTTTCTGCTTCAATGCTCATACAGTCTCTGTGGTTCAGGCTTATTCAGTTTAGTTTAGATTGTAAAACATGGTATTTATAAAGGGCAAAAAAGAAGATTCGATAGCTATAAAGAAATGTATGACTTACAACATATATATGAACAAGACATAAAGTGCATGCATAAATAGCATCACATAAATAAAGCTCTTCAGAACTGAGGGGCCACAGTCTTTGGCTTTCAAACTAATATCATGTTTCACCCTGTATCTCACAAGTCCCCAGCAGAACCCAGACATAAATGTAAACTGACACATACATGTACACACCAGTGCATATTTTGAAAAGGCTTCAGAAAAAGCATCCCCCTCCAGAGATGGGATGACAAATTACAGAACAACGTGTGAAAGCGGAGTGAACGCAAAGCTTATTTAGACATCATCAACAACATAAACTGTCCACAGATGTTTGTGGTCTGAACACAGTCCAGAGACGAGACCTGGTATGGGACTTACATTTAACGGGCTGTGAGAATCAAAACTAATAACTAAAGGTAACCGGTTCTGGTCTCCATTAAGAGCTTCAAACCCCCCTGGAACCCCTGATGGGCACAACTCGTACTGTCATTGACAATTAACATCCTCATTACTGTGTTTTGGGAAACTGGAGCGCGCTGAGGTACCCCCCGACGTGCAACCAGTGGGGTTACTGAGGAGAGAGGAGGGGTCAGACTTGAGTCAGTGTCCGGCTTGAGAGAGCACGGCCAGAAGCTCTTACAAGCCCCCCCATTGAGGGGGCTGTGAGTGTGAATAAGCTGTCGTCCAGCTTAAGAATCACGGCCGAAACAATGACTTCGGGTGTTGACTAAAACTCTACACTCTGCTCCTAAACTCCTGTGAACAATTGCGACATCGGCTTGGAATTTCACAAAGCTGGTGATGAGGTAAAACATTTTACTGAAGGCGTGAGGAAAGCTAAAACCCAGTCCTGTATGGCCCTGAAAGGATATTTTCACACCAGGGAATCAAAGCAAACTAAAGCTGACCTGATTACTCACAGTAGTTACTGGAACTGTATAGAGAGACATAGATCTCTTCTGGATTGTAAAAAATGGCTTCATCAGTCTTATGCACACAAAAGATTTTATTCCTGCATTAATCTGTCGGTAATGACGTAAAATTTTGAAATGAATCTCCAGTGCAAATTATCTACTGTTTCCTTCAGAAGTCCCTGGAAAAAAATAATCAAACTATGAGGTAATTTCTGGATTTTTTTTTGATTTTTTTTTATTGGTGCATGCTTTTTCTTCTTTTTCTGTATTTGCTTCTTCTATCAAACTTTTAACCCTGCCATTAAAAGTGGAGGGAGTAATTAAATCTAAAGAGGAGATTGAAAACATTAAGTTTTGCTTTGTCTATTCTGGAAATGACATAAAATCTTAAATTTCATTTTATTTTAAGATTGTACTTTTGGTCATTTCATATAATTTGTGTAAATATTTTAGTTGGTAATAATTTCATTGAGGCCCCATTATAAATCAAAGTCAAGTCTATTTTTTACATCTTGGCCATGGAGGCCTAGTGGGTCATGAACCGTAATGTCTTCAGTTTGAGTTCTCTCTTAACAATCTAATAAAAACATAAACATGCAGACTTATACCAGAAAACATAAAACCAATAGAAAAGGGACAACAAACAGAACTGTGAAGGAATGAAGCAGGTTTTTTATGGGTCACATGGTTTGGAGGTTGGAGTATGGAGAAAGATCATCCACACGGAACTGTTCTCAAAAGTACAGAACAAAAAAATTGTTCCCTAAAAATGAAAAAAAGTCAAAAGATCAGAAAATACGTGAAAGAAACCATAAAATTGCAAGGCTAAGTATACCTTATAACACCATTGACGCCCACATCTGCATCGGAGCTATTGACCAATAGCACATCTGTCCCTGTCGGGGCGTCCTCCATGATGGTGGTGTGGAAGTTGGAGGAGGTGAAAACAGGGACGTTATCGTTCACATCGCTCACCAGAACTGTTACGGTCCCCGTTCCACTCAGAGACGGAGAACCTGGAGATGAAGGGAGACAAGAAAAAGAAAATAACTATGAGTGACAATAGCGGTTTCCGTTTCCTTCACAGAGTAAAAAAGATGTGAAGGAGAAACTGCCTCAATGTCCAGGACAGAAGCAACTCATTACACTTTCCATTCACATGACAGACGTCCTTTTTGTGCCATAGCAAGCTGGTAAAAGGGACACAGTAACATGTGAACAGCATTAAGGCTCACATTAAACACACTATGACTTATTGTACATGACTTGTCATTTGCAGTGAGATCCACGCTGAACCAATTCATACTCCTGTTAGGGCTAAGCCACAATATTCCTGCTGCATTTAATTCAAGCAAATTTCTCTGGCCATCGGTTTGGGTTTCCATCAGCCGCCATACTGCCACATCAACACACAGAAAGGAACACATCAAAAGGGCTCAATGTCTCTGAAACCAAATCTTTCAGGCGTCCTTCCTGGGGTCTTGGACACTCATAGATTTAATTTCCACAGTGAGGTATCTATTTTAAGGTGCACGGCACTGAGCGAGTTAGTCTGTGGAATTTGAGCGAGGAGAAGTGCTATTTTCAGCAAAAATTTGACCGTTTTTCTCCCAGAGTGGGTGACGAAACAGGGCTCACTGGGCCCCCGGGGGATGGATTTAAATCAATAGCAGATGAAAACGAGCCGCAATGCAGAAAAACCTGAAGAGAGAAAAAAAATCAGACATGTGCCTTGCTTGCGCTGGTCTTTATAATCCTTCCTTAAATGGCACGCTGAACTGCCTGATATATATTCCAAATATAAACAGAAGTTCAGCCTTGTTACTGAACATCACAGTATGGGATCTGGGGACATCTTTAAAGGCTTGGAGGTATTTTGAGCTCTTAATGATTTGCATATGTGTTGTTTATGAGGACAGAGAGCACCTGAGGATTGAGAAGAGCTGTATGAGCAACTTTTTCCCACCTCTGACACGTAGTTGTTCCCTTCTGGAGCTCTCTTTAGAAATCTATGTGCATGTGTCAACTATAACACATCCAAACAAAAACATACACAATCCTGGAGCTTGCGCGTCCTGTGCTTGTGTACTCAGCTGTTGAAAACATCAGATGCTTGAACTTGCGTACCGTGGGGGGACTGGATTAATAAGAGATAATAAAAAACATTTGGACGGTGGCCACCAAAATTCTCTCTTAATGCGGAGCTGTTCAAAATCAAAACATGAGCAATCTGAGAAAAGACAGTGTTGAGGGTTGGAGGGTCAGAGAAGAAAGCTTGAGGGACAAGATGAATCTATTGCTCAGCCAGTGAGGATTACCCTATAAATATGATAAAATCAGGGCAACATGCTCATTAAATTTTGTGCCAAGTCTTCTCATTTGAAAGTCAGATGAAATATCTTCTCGTCAGCGCCTCCTTAGATGATACATGAATCTACATACTAGCTTTAGAAATTAGGTATTTTAGCCAAGCTAGTAGCAGGGCTATGCAGATTGGTCGGTCGCTACTCTGGTCGAGACTCAAATATTTCAGCAAATATTGGGTGGGTTGCCATGAACTTTGGGACAGATGTAAATGGTCCCCAGAGGATGAATCCCACTGCATAGAGGTGACTTTCCTCAATCTACCATTACACACACAAGGTCACATTTGTTGTTTTGGTACAGGCACAGTGAATTCTAATAGATTTGGTGACTTTCATCTAAGTGTTGATGAACCTACAAAGAATTATCTGCAGGTCCCCTCAGCTTTATAGTGAGTTTCAGCTCACTTTTTAGCTGTCCAGTTTGCAACCATTACCATTTTGGTTCACTCTTACCGCTGTAATAGCGTTGTTTTTGCAGCAGGCAGCTGTTTTCTGTGAATAATCTCTAAAAATCCACACAATTAGACTAACTGGTGAACATAATGGATCGTTTAGCAGTTAAAGAACCAGATATTTGCCTCAGGAGTTGTTAGAGCTCAGAGAGTGAATATTGGACTTACATTTGCCAGGTGACCCGAGAGACAAATACCATACCACTAAACAGCAACTTTTTGTTTAAAAGATAAAACTAGAAGAATCTGTGAGAATCTGAGAGTGACATTTAATTCCTGCTTACGGTACTTTTCAATGCATTTTTCTAGTTACTAGAGCCACACTTTACACTTTTGTGTGCTAACAGAGTAAGACACAGGCTTTAAAGTGCTGGCCAACCAACTGAAGTGTTCTTGAGAAAGAAATGAAATTCCCTACAAGCGGCTGCTGTTAAACTGCTGACACCAAACTGTGACCTCCCTGTGGGCAGAGAGGAGAAATTTCCTCGCGAAGATCAACAAATTTGAACGTTATTGTGGGGTTTGGAGACCACCGCAGCTTCTCTCAGGACGGCAAGGGGATTCCTCACAAAATGAGATTTCAGATAGTTTACTGTAACATCACTTTACCGCCTGGCTTTAAGATAATAAACAGACATTCGACCTTAAGCTTGTCATGAATCCAGCTTTTCTGGTCAGAACAGAAGTGGCTAACATGTGCGTTCAGGATAAACAGAGCTGAATTCCAGAAGCAAAATAAATGATACAAACAGAGGTAACAGTAAACAATTTTTATCCCAAAAGAAGCCCAGAAACCATACAATCTTTAGAGACTCTTTACCAAAGTGAGTCATGTCCTCTGCAGTTCCAACTTAGACTTTACTGGTGTTTTAAGAATCCTGTGTTTATAACCAAATATAGGCAATGTTGAATTTTGAGGTGATTATGTATTTCCACCTTTGCAAATATTTGCGATTAAGAGAATACCGCTTATAAACAAAATCATTGTTGATTTATACAGGGTCAACCCACGACAAATTTGGTGTCAAATGCAAAGAATTGAAAGCGGGAGAAACACAATCCAAGCGGAAAATGTAAATTGTGGTATGCAATTTAGGTAGCAACCAGTCTATACTGTATCATCACAGGGCTATTATGTAATCAGAGGATCACAACATGCGGCTAAGTGCCCAAACAAATGTAGTCAGCAGGACTACTTAATCGACAGCATACATGATTGTGTCTTTTCTCATCCGCCTCTTGCCTCAGCCTGCGGTGTCACGTGTTCGAGCACGCAACGTGATTGAATTGACATGAGTCATCATTTGGGAGGTTGTCATGGCAACGGATTAGAGGAGCTCCTTGCACCTCCTCGGCTCATCCTCTTAACTGAGGAGCGATCCAAGTCAGCAAGGTGTCTGTATCACTTTAAGTTAACCGGCGTGGAGCCGCTGCTGCCAGGCAGAGTGTATTTGACAGTCAGCAACTCGCTAAGACTGTTGTTGATCAAAGATGTTCTGTGCAGGCTGGAGCTGCTGGGCTGATAATTGGCTCTGGGAGCTAAGTGGCTTTGTCTTCAAAAGCCATTAGAATCTACCCAGAGACAGAGTGAATGGAGAAAATATTTGTTTTTTTTGTTTTGAATATCAAGCGGGCTGCAATATTTCAAACTGCCTCCTGTTGCACAGTGAGTGCGGTCGCTGCATTTCAATAGCATTGTTTCCCAACTAAGAGCGGAAGCAGGCCAAGCTACACACAAGTTTTGTGTGTGTGTGTGTTTGTGTGTGTATGTGGCCCTCCTTCCAGGCGTTTCACTTTTGCACAGGATGTGATGTCACAACCTGTTTACTGCCTCGGGAGAATGAGCAACCTGCTCCGCCACCACTTGTGTGACCTTTGACCTGCATTGCCTCTGTCACCAAATGCATCAGGGACTCTGGCACAGGACACTGTCACCCCAGCTAATCCTTAGTAAGCACAGAGCAAAGAGACCCCACCCCCTTTAGTGAAGACCTAAATTGCGCTCAAATGCTCCCAAAGCCCCCTGACGCTCATCTGTAAGACCCTGACCCTGTGCTGACCCCGCCTTCGTGGACAGGCGTGGGTTCAAACGGGGCATTTTTTTTTTTTTTACATCTTTCTCGGTGTATCATTTCTCACACAGCGTCATGCGCCTCTGTGCAGCCTCAGGACGTGCCTTCTTAGCCTCCTAGGGCTCACCGATATCACATAACCCCTGGCAGCTGTTTCCCCCCAAACCTGCTGTCCAATGTGTTAACAGTTCAGATCTATCTTGTTACATCGCGTGGGCTGACAGATTTAGTCATCAAGGAACACTATATCTTGGCAGGTATGCAAATATATGTAAATGACAGTTGTTTCAAATAGTTATGGTGAGGGTGAGACATTCTTAAGATTCATACGATGGTGGCTGCTAAATAATGGGGTCAACATCGCAGCTGAGTATGCCGTCTGTTTCCGATTCTTAAATTTCCCCCAGAATACCATACCTGTAATAGTAAGAAAAACAAACCGAGAACAGTTTATTCAAAATAGCCTTCATCCCTGTCTTCTTTTTTTGGGAGGGAGTGACTCAACAGGAGAGGAATGCTCTCCAAGAGTGCTGAGAAATGCCAGCATCTCCTCCAAACACTCTATGCTGGAATCTGGCAAAGTCCAGGGAAGAGTGTCAGCGTCAATGATTTAGATTTCTGCCGAGTGGTGTCACCTTGTGCACCACGGCTCAAGCCGAGGAGGAGGGGGACAGGAGAGGGTTGGTGGTGGGGATATGGCAAAAATATGCCTAAATCTGGCAGCTCACAATCTGGCCCTCTGCTATACGACAAATGACATCATTCTGCCATGGAAAGACGGCTGGTGGAAATTTGCAGCGGGAAGTCAGCTGCCTACCGGTGGCTGCCATGCACTGTGGTTAGAAAACTATTTTTTCCATTGGCAGCTCCTATCCCCAGACCCTTTATTCTTTTTTTCTTTCTACAGTTGTTTTGTACATTTTACACTTTTTTTTTTTTTTTTTTTTTATAAGGCTGCAAACAACCGGAGCCTGTTTTATTTTCCTGTTGTAGCGGCTGACATTTGAAGGTACAGCGCCAATGTCATGAAACTCTAATCAAAGATACGCAAGTAATCGAGGAGATCACTGAGTGAGACACAAACATGACCCGGTCACTTCTTGTGTACCTTCCACAGGAGAAACTCTTTGCTCCATTCTTATGACCATTACGCTTAAAGACCTTTAATTTGTAGATCTTGTCTGCCAAAACAGATAAGGTAATCAAGGCAGTACCTCACCTCTGCCTGAAGATTGTGCTTTGAGCATAATCTTATTTCAGAGGTTAATCTTAGGTCACTTAGGAAAGCAAACTGCCATGATCTGACACTACTCTCCTGGCCATTATAGCCTTGCATCAGTTGTATTTACCTCACGTTGAAAAGTTATCTAGGCTCGCGATAAACTGTGTACTTTTACATAAGCACCTTTGCTGTGGCTAGAAGATTGTTTGGGAAGCAAATGCCACTCATCGCTTACAATCCAGGCGAGTGTGTGTGTGTATATTTGATCCAAATTCATCTAGGTTATTATTGCACACGAGAAAGTGGGGTTTGGTTCCAGAGAAGCATGCTCCTTCAATCAGTAAAGAAAATACTGGACCTTGTGGTACCATGTTTCCATTAGGTGGTTTTGCCCTAGAAAGCTGCACTGGAGTCACTGAGCTCTGGAGTGGTATGGATACTATAAGGATAAGTCCGAACTAAGTCCTGGTGATAACCCTGTCTCCAAGACTGAGGGTATTCTCCCTGGGAACACATCAGACTGATGGTATTCAGATAACTGTTTTCTAGCCTGTGAGCAGCCATTACATTATAGGGATAAAGAAGCTGGCGTCAGTGCACCTCATTTCACACAAAGATTCCGCCGGAGAGCTCAAAGCTCTGGAGCCACATGAGGATTCCTCCCTGCTTTAATTGAATCTAGAAACGCCATTACCATTTAATTAAACGCAGCACATTCCCTTCAGATCTGGGAATGACACAGTCGGGGCAGTGACAACCAAAACAGAGCCCTCTGTTTGATATTTCGCAATAATCCCAGAGAACTTAAAGTGCTTGTAAAACTGGCGGTGGGAATGACATTCAATTCTGTCTGCTAATATTTCATTGCTGCATCTGAGCTCAGATCTAAGCGGCTTGTTTCAGTGCGGATCACGTTTGGAGAAAATGGGAGAACCCAGAATAACCCTAAAAGAATCAGCATCCAAAATAACAAGCTCCTAGGAACCTGAGACTAAACTAGGACCAGCTGACCATCTGTTGCCTCTTCTTCCATCCTACCGATCCACAGACAGTTTTTCTCTGTAAGCCTCTCAACCCAGAAAGTATTGTCTAGCATAAACATATGGCAGGGTCTAAGCACCTTATTAGTGTACATTACCACCAGACAAATCACATTAACCTCCATGAAGGTGGTGTGGCCATACTTTCTGAACCGGAGGAGGTACATATACACGTGTTAATGACGATTAAGCTATCTGTTTTTTGACCGCTGCAGCTGCTATGAGGGCGCACACTGCTGTGAGAGCTTTGCAGGGGGTTGATTTGAAGGAAACAGCAGCACCCACCTCCTGGGAAAAGGCATCGAGTTGTCCTGAGTTGCTCAGTCTAGCCGTGCTAAGAAGCAGGTTTGAGTGTCTCTGCTGGCACATGAGATAATCTCTTCCTTCAGTATATATTGACTGATGCTTTATCGATAAAGAGACAAACAAGAACAAATCGTGGATGTCCAAACAACTGGGTTCATTAAACTGGGAAGTCCAGGACAGGTTGACTTAGGAAAGATGGATGAATGTGTAAATTTATGAGACAGCCCATCTGTAGCCTGAAGCTTAAGGCTAAACGGTTAATTACGGTTTATGGACTGCGGATAGATTGTGCTCTTAAGGGACAGCGTAAATAAAACACATCATTACTCAGAGGAGAGAGAATTGGCCGCCATCAAGGCAAAATTGACATTTTTCTGCCTCTGAGAACCTGTTGCTTTGCGACAAAGCTCCTTTTAATGCGACCCCGTCCAGCACCCATGAATGGCCTCGGAGGAGCTGAGTGCAGGGTGCGAGCTGTCCCACTGCACAGTTTGCCAAACACAACAGAGTAAACAGAGGTTTTCTCACAGTTAACAAGCGAGCGAGTGAAAGGGATAGCTCAGTCGAACACTGAAAGCTGCTATCCGGTATAAGGGAGAATAGTTCTAATAATACAGCAATCTGAGAGGCATTCGTCAAATTAAACCTAAAATGTTATACAGCCTGCCAGTTATTTATGGAGTGCTGTGTCTGAATGCTTTTTGCATAATTCCTTTCCCATATGTTACGGATAGGGTTTGGCGGTTTGCAGGCAGTCAAGGAAAGCGTATCGACAGACACAAAGTGCTGCTTTTTCCTCATATTTTAGAGCCTGCGGTGAAATTTAATAAAGTGATTTGACTTTTGTGTTTTTATTACAATAGCACTTTTGCTTTCTGTGTTGTTGAATACTTGGAAATCCCTATTTAGCGGTGCATCTGTGGACCATTCAGTGACTATTTTCCATTGTATGGTGACACAGCAAAACTAACAGATCATAACCAGCGTGAGAGGTGGAAAACATACACTGGCAGTATAACTTGCTCATAACACAGCTCTATAATGTTCATACATGGGCCATATAAATCTAAAATATGACTTTGGAAAAGTGTTTAAGAGTGGAAGGGTGCGTACTTATTCACACACACACACACACATACTACATGTTATTCAAATGTAAAGCAAGTCATGCACAGCTACTACTGGCTATGATATCAGCTTTGTGAGATTGTGATGTGCTAACTAAGAGAAACACAGCAAATAAACATCATTAAAAAGTGTATTTTGCCAGGCTAAAGCACTAATCATCCAAGCCACACCACCTTTTTAAACCCCCACATTACTTACCAAAGCTATTTACACAAACATTCAAATCCAGCAATTGTTAAAGTGTACCAGGGAGTGGAAAAGAGAAAACAGGCGATAGGAAAAAACTCTGCAAGACCACATTGTTACTGCAAAGTTTTTTAAGAGCTGATCCAGAATGTTACTGCTCTGTTAAAGTTCATTTGAGGAACCTGATATTTTATTTGGCGAAGTCTTGTGTTGCCACTAGACTGTAGACTAGCTGAAACCTTCAGAAATGGACCCCATTAAAGATTTATTGTGGCAAGCAATGGACAGTGATCTAGCAATGCCCCGGCCAGGTTCTAACACCCAGTTATCAGTGTTCGTTCGTAATTTAATTTGCTCTACAGTATATTTCTATTTCCCTAATATGCCAAAGATGGACAGACATATATTAATGTCAAATATTCTTTGTTGCTCTTGCTCTAAACCTGATGACACAGTGAAGATTGGCACATCATTATTCAACTACGTCAGGGGGGAGGCACTCTGGCGACTAGAGGGTTTATACACCAGATTCATGGGAGCCATTTAAGAGAATAAAAGATCCTGCTTTAAAATAGGGAATGGTCATTAAAATTCTTTATCTGCTAAGCGGTCGTTTAGCCCCCCAAAACTTCCCCTCACCCACCAGCTAAAAGGCTATATACAAACAGAGTGGCACTGTGGAGCAATGTGCCGAAGGCATGTGAAAGACATGGGATTTCTATGCGACCGTATCCCCCATAATAGGCATGGGCCAAGGGATTTACTGTGCCTTCTCTTTAATAAATGTGACCAAACATGGTGCATGTCAATGTGCCCCGAGGACGCTCTCACCACACGCAGACTCACACAAACTCAGAAGCAACAGACATAAAATGCAACTACAAACATATGAACACGCACAAAACCAATAATATGTCCACACACAAGCAATGTGTGTACACCGCTGTCACACAAACGAGTTCTTCTCCTCAATGTAATCAAAATTTTCCATCAATTTTGGTCAATTTTAATTTAATTTCCCAATATAACTCATCTCAGGCTTCTCAAATAAGCTGGAAAACTTTTATTCTGATTTGATTTATTCGAGGATTTGCTGAACGCATTGAAACCAAGGCATGTTGAGGGATGAGTGCTTGTTTTCAACATAATCTTAATTAACACAGAGAATATAATAAACACACAGAACAGAATATAATAAACACACAGAACATGATGAGTGAAATTAAAGAATCGACTCTGTGAAAGGTTCTCAGTCATCCAGGTCATATTTCTTTAAGAAACCCTTAAATCAGCAGAAACTAACCCTCACACAGAAGATTATTCACATGGATACAACAATAGCAAACATTTAATTGATGACTCAAATAAACCAATTCTGACAACTTGATATTTAATGGAAGATGTTCCATATTACTGTAAAAGAAGCTTCTGGATTAAAGAATGGAGAGAATTCTATCAAACTTTTGGATACTTGCAAAGTCCAACACCTGACCAGCTGCCAGATGATTAAAAATATGTTACCTTCAACCACAGATGCCCACCTAAAGCTATTCCATAAACAATGAGTGGCAAACTTATTTGACTGTGTTGCTCTACTGGAAATCTTATTGTTTCACATTCTTCCATGGGGGCATAACTTGTACGTTGCTAAGCAGTGGCTTACAAATCTGATTTGCCTGCAGCTGATCCCAGATGTTGGCCCAGCGTTTAGATCAGTCTCAGACCCTGCAGCCCCTGCTGTCTTACCATATCTGCACAACTAGTTAACTCAGAAATGCTGCAAGACAGCTTTCCATAAATAAGGAAAGGAGAGAAAAAAAATAACATAATATCCCAGGTCTGATCTTAAAGTTTCCTCTCAACAAGACGTCTTGTAAAACACCTTTAAGCTGCTTGTATGGATGCCACATTTCGGGGGAGGGCTGTGCACAGCTTTTCAAATAATGACAGACGTTTACCAAATTCTGCCGTTCTCCCGAGCCAGAACCCATTATGGGAACCGGCTCCCGGTGAGCTCTTTTGTTTCCATCCATTTCATGACAGATTTCAGTCAGCACAGCAGCAGAGAGGGTCCTGAAGCTCTGCTCGGGCTGCGATTAATGAGTTTACCTTCACTGAAATGACTGAAAATATCCCAGGAGGATGGACCACTATAGCACAATGCAGCTGGCACACAACCTTGCCTGAATACATGGAAGTCAGTCAATGATTCATTCACAGAAGTTTAAAAAAGTTTGAAAAAGCACATGTGCCTGATCATAAGTCATGCAGCACTTGTGTTAAAACACAAAATTATCTCTTCTGCTCATGATGAAGTGTTTGCAGGGCACAGTGGCTTCTGCAGAACTCTGACTTGACTATCATATAAATAACAAATATGACAATACAACATATTCTTTGACAAACATATTAAGTCCTTGTCTGCCAGAATACTTTTACAGACGGAAAGATTAGTGTGATAAATCCTTTGAGTCTTTTTTTTTTCCCTCTCTGGTACATGGTGTTTAGGAGTAGAACTAGTCAAATTGGACAGTACAAGAAGATAAAGGCAGACTTTAACATGTTAAGATAAATGTCTGTGGTTGAAAATAGGTCATGGTAGACAGCAGACTTGGAGACATGTCTGCACCATCCACCTTCAACATTTCCTGCCAGATAGCGCCTGGGAGAACCATTTCCCCCCACTGTCTCAGCCGAGGCCTCAAAAATGTGAGAAAATGCTTCTGGGTAATTTGGCCTGTACTATGATTATGGGGTTTTTGATATTTTGATATTCTACCCCAAATCCCTTTTTCTGCCTCTCACCAACATTGTACTGAAACATCCTGTCAAAATATTTTGGAATTGTTGTCAGGGCTCTAAATATGGACTCCTTGTGAAACATACAAAAAGGGATCGAATCCTAATTAGTATGTTCGCTTGTTGGGCAACTTTGTCCATGTGGCAGAAACCTCTGAACACTATATGAAGCAAGAGATTCTCAACAATACATGAAGAAGGCATTTTGACTTGATCATCTGAAAATTTCACGCTGGTGCACAGTTTTTTTTGATTAATGTACGCTTGTAATGAAAATGTAACAATCTCTACCACAAATATGCTGCTGATTCACTGACTAGGAAATGGATATGAACACACAAAAGTGTATTTGTGTTCAAGTATTTAACATTTTTTCACTTCATGCAACATTGTTCCAATTCTCACCAAAGCCTGCGCACAGTCAAAAATACACAGCGTTATGAACGGTCACATGGTCAGTCCAGGAATGAAACAGAACCAGCCTCAGACCATGACGGCCGTGCCAGAGCAGCTCGGGGAAACATATACTTAACTGGGATACCATGTGATTTGGCTGCAACGGGGATACGCATGTACTCCTTTAACTGCACATTAACTGGCCTCTATGCAATAACAAGTTAACCTTTTATCTGGCTATAACAAGCTCTACCACCGTATCCAAATAAACAGAGGATGCTGTTCAATCGAACCCGCTGAAAGGACTTCTGGAGAATAGGTCAAAAAAACACCCACTATTTTGCAAGCTAAAAACTCCCGAATGTTTAGGTTATTGTGCCACACAAAAAGAGCCCTGCGCACACTATGAAATCAAAATGCTGTTTGTTGACATTGCTGCTAGTTCTTGAAAATATTCCTTTTCAGCTCGGTTTCTGCTGGCTGATTACAAAATATGTCTCTAGCTTTGCTACAATTCAACAATGCCCGTGTAAGGACACATTACACGGTGCTCAGTTCTCACCAGATCCACCAGATCATGGATGATAAAGTTTAACAAGTCGAATGTGGTACGAGTTCAGATATAAACAACTGATTTTGGAACACTATAAACTGAAACAGAATACTGAAAGGCCAGCATAAAATCGTCTTTCAAACATTTCAAGATGGTATCAGCCACCCTCGCAGCTCCAAACTTCCACTGCGGTCTTACCTGAGTCAGTGGCTGTAATCAGCAGGGTGTATTTCCCCTGAGCCTCGCGGTCCAGAGTTTGTGTCAGGCTCAGCTGACCGCTAGACGACAGGCTGAATGCAGCCTCATCATTCCCACCGCTTAGCATGTAGCTCAGCTGGCCGTTGGCACCTTGATCGTCGTCTCTGGCAACAACCTGGACAACAGAGAAACGAGCTTTTAGGAAATTCTGAGAATCAAACTTGTACAAGAAATGTGTTTTTCATTTTCATCTGAAAACTACAGTTTGAATTTAAAGAACTGGAGAGCCAGAGAGGAGCTGTAACAACAAGGCTGCAGTGGTGGAGTAATTACAATAATAAATACAACAGTAGGTACATTTACTCAAGAACCATACTTCAGTGTTTCTATATCTTTACCAAGGCATCATATTCTAGTTGATCATATGTTTTATATGTAAAATCTGTCTCATTTTAAATAAAGTACCTAAAAATTACGTTTAAGTACAGGTCTTGAGTCAAAATACTTTCCATCGCTGGAGATAAGCTGCTTTCGGCTATATAAATAAACTCGCCTTGACATTTTAATGTAGTGACCAGATGCATTAGCTGACAAGTGATCTCCTCAATCAAAAAAATCAAATCCTTGCACAATCGCATTTTTAAAGTTGTTATTATCTCTTGGACGTTTTTTAGTGGAGCATTCTTGCAAGAATTCTCAGAGAACTTTTATTCACACAACCGAATATCACTAGAAGTAACCCAGTGTAACAATCAGCCTTACTGGATCCACCGAAGCAGCTGAGAGTTAATTACCATCACGGTGCCGAGCGCCACCATGAAGTTAATTGTTGAGGGAAGGAAGATCATTACTTATTCACTTTGTCTACTTTGTCTAATCAGACTTTTCCAGAGAATCCACCGAAAAAAAGTAAGTCACAAATGACTCCACTTTAGGCTGCTGTAGGGATTAAGGACAGACACTTATTTAATCGTTTCAGAGTATGAAGTATTAGTCAGTCTGATTTTTCCCCTTATGCTGCAGCATGAAACTACCACACTTCACTGATGTGCCCAAACGCTTTGTGGGTTCTCCAGCCCTCCCTGCCATGTATGCCGCAGACAGCCAGGTTAGCGTACAGATGTGTGTTCCTGTGTGGCAAAACCCACCAAGTCTGGACCCCTTCCCACCACATAACTGTACCCTCATTTCCTCACAAGGTACACAAGCGTAAGAAAATGGAATTGCGCCGTCACTGGAAATCAGGCCTTCCCCTCCATTTTTTATATATGGCTCATTTAGTCATCAGGGTGGTTGGGATGTTAATTGCCTTGTCATGCAATTTAGCCAAGTTTCATATTTCAGTGAAATCCTATAAAGCCCTAATTGTGCAGAGCAAATTGCAGTCATATATCATTTCTTTATCATTTCAGTCAGACATTTGTCCCGGCATTTAACAAAATAAGACCACCGTGGTAAGTGGTTTAGTGCACTGATACTGCTCACATACCTGCGCTTATTAACTTAGTATTACTACAGATTTGGTTAAGGCATTAGCTTATTTAAGGTTTTAGAACTGTCATTCAAAACACTGCCTTCTTTTCACTCACAAGTCCTGTCTGTGAATGTTAGTCGTGTCCTAACTGCTTAAATTCCAATGAATGTCTTGACAAGGGAAAAACAAAACAAACATACTGACCTGCAGGATGTTTTTTGGTAGGTTCTCCAAGTTCTCCTGAACATGGACAGTGTAAGGAGAGAGCTCAAACACAGGGGAGCAGTCGTTGACGTCCAACAACACAATGTTGACAGTTGCACGGTCCACCCTGGGGCTGCTTCCTCGGTCTGCAGCTTGGACCACCAGGGAATAGGATGAACGTGCCTCACGGTCCAGCTGCTTGGCCACTGAAATCACCCCTGTAACTGAATCAATCCTGAAATCAGAGTTGGTGTTGCCTCCTGAGATAGAAAATCGGATCTGCCCATTGGTGCCCTCATCCGCATCGCTTGCGAACACCTGGATGACATCTGTCCCAGTCAAGGTGTTCTCCTCAATCTCAATATCATAGATATTCTGTGAGAAGCTTGGTGTGTTGTCGTTAACATCCAGAACTACCATAGTCACATCCATTGTTGAAGACAGAGGGGGTTCACCTTTATCTGTAGCTACGACTGTGAGAGTGTAGTTGGAAAGCTCCTCACGGTCAAGTTCCCCAACCAACCTGACATCTCCGTCAATTGTACCGATGCTGAACTTGTTACCAAAGGGTCCTCTGAGGGAGTACTCAACGTAGCTGTTGGGTCCACTGTCAGCATCTGTGGCCTGGGCGGTGAACACAACCGTGTCCACTGGTGTGTTCTCCTGGATGTAGGTCATCTTTTGAGATGTAAAGGTTGGTGGGCAGTCGTTGACATCCAGAAGAATAACCGACACCTGAGCAGCGCTGGTGAAGCGGGTCATGGGAGATGGAGCTAGGTCATTGACTGTGACCACAAGGTTGTAGAAGGACTGGGTTTCTCTGTCCAAGGCCTTCTTGGTTTGGAGAACTCCTTCCTTGGTGATGACAAAGTGGCCTTGGGGATCACCAGACGCAATTCTGTAGAGGAGTTGGGCGTTTGGGCCTGGAAAACAGAAAGCAGAAAATCTGTAGACAATATCGATAACTGAATTATTTTCATATTCAGCACCTAAAAATTGTGTTTAGTGACTGCTGGTAACAATTACTATCATTTTCATTGAGGACTAATCTGCAGATTTAGCTCTCGGATCATCTATTCATAGTCTGGAATGCACTCAATCTCAAGTGTTTCATACCAAAAGATACTGAACAACAATGAAACAAACAAAAGACCTAGTCTCTGAGATTCTTAATTACATTTAGATTTTGCTCCCAAGGTTAAATGTGTTAGTTTCCCCGATTGGAAAACTAACAAAACCTGGTGCCAAACTTGATTTGGGGTAAACTGGAGGAATCTGTGGAGAAGCAGGAATTAAATGTAATGCTCTCTCTTGTTAGAGGGAGTTAGGGTATATTTTTAAATAAAATCTTCTTGAGTGACAGTCACAGGGCCAAAAAAAAAAAAAAAAAAATCTGCAAGGAAATATTTTAGCATGACCTTGTATTAAACAAATAACCAGATAACAAACAGACAGTACAGCATAACAGAGGTCAAATGTTGACATCCATTGTTCCAGATCTTAATATTCTGTATGTATCTGAAGCAGGTACATATATGCGTTATCAGCATCCATTTCCACAAATTGTGCATGTGCAGCAGCTGGGGCTCTGGCTGCTACTCTTGTCCTCCAAGCTGACAATCCATTCATGTAGCATGACAGATTGCTATCAAAAGAGAAACACCACTGCAAACCACTTCCGAAACTGATAGTGCGGTCATGCCGTTTTGGAAAATCCCTCACAATTTAAACATTTATTTAAATAAGATAACTATAGTGTGATAGTGTGGATGGATGCGGTAAACTATCTAACCTTGAAATCTGGCCTTATCCGCAGCATTCCCCAGGAACTGGGGGGTTAAAATGAGCTTAAATTGAGCGTCTGTAATTCAACTCAACGGGGTATTCATGTGGAAAGCGCCGGCACCTTCCCACACTCCAGCGTGTATTTACAGTACACAAGTAATCCCTTATCAAAAGCTTGAGTGGTACTTCCATCCGAGTTTAGGCTACGCCGTCTAGAGACAAAGTCTGGGGATCAGGGGTCAGGACTTAGGAAGTGCTAACAATGGCAGTGTTTTATTTTGACAGTGGAAAGCAGCAACTACATATCTGAGAGGACGACGCGGTCAGATTATGTGGACAGTGGAGAAAGAAGCCAGACTCTGGTTGAGAACTAGGCAGCGTATTTCCCAGGAATGTAGGTCACAATAACCACATTAGGCCTGGGTGAAGCGGTAATTACAGCAGAGGAGAGTAGCGGTGACTGTTCAAATACCACACGGCACTTCACAGACACGAAACCCACCACCTGAAACGCAGAAAATAACTCGAGCCACTTAATCACACGGTGAAGATGCATTTCATCAAATCATTCACGCATGACACGAAATAAAAATGAAAAATAAAATGTAGGTTTGAGAGCTTCTGTGTAACCAACTGTCATAACAAAATGACAGGCTTATATTAAATTAAGCTGCTATGGCTAACTCACACTTGATTTATGCAGCACAAAAGTACATAACTGCTCAAAATATTCCCACAGAACTGTTTCCTTTAAATATCTTGACATCTCTGGGATACTTGACAAGGGTTTAACTTCAATGACAGGGATTTAATTTTAATCAATAATTTTCATGACTTCCTGACACATTTTTTTTGCTTACATTTTACGTAATTGAAGTTTCATTCGTTTTTGTTGAATGTGTTTTGTATATTTGTAATTTTTTGCAGTATCCAGTTAAGTTTTGTTGCTATCTTAATTTTTCGCTATTTTCATATCTGAAAACAACTCATTATTACTAATCTGTTACTCTCAAATATTGATATCTGCATTGACCTAAAAGCATAAAGGATTTATCTTGCATTTAATACCATTTCTAATGCAATTTTCCACATGCACATACCATCATCAGCATCGGTGGCTCCAACAGTAACAATACTGGATCCAGGCGGCAGACTCTCGGAGACAGACGTGCTGTACACACTGGTGTTAAAGATCGGGGGATTATCATTCACATCTAGGATGTTGAAATACACTCTGACTGTGCTGGCCTGCCCCCCTCCGTCCAGGGCCTTCGCTGTCAGAATATAGTACTGCTGAGTCTCGTAGTCCAGTGGACGTGTCACATTGAAAACACCCGTCACCGGGTTCAGGAGGAACGTCTCGTCCTCATCGTCCTCCTCCAGTGAGTAGGTGACCTCTCCATTCACCCCTGAGTCAGAGTCGCTGGCCAGGATCGCCGCCACGATGGAGCCTGTGAGAGTCAGACGGGTTGTAACATGGAGGCGAGAAGTTAGACTTTACTGCCCTATAGAACAAAATGACTTTAATATATCTGCAGGGGGTTATTAGGACTGTTTATTAATACAAGTGATTCAGTGATCACTACGCCAGTTGCTAAAATAACAGACTCACTTGGCTCGTACTGTTTTGGAAACAAAAGTCTAGCTTTCACTGGTGCTTAAATCGATGACTTAGTTATGAAGATAAAGCTACAACTGAGCAAACAGCTGTGTTTTTATTAGTATTTTACATGATCACATCTTAATTAAATCCTCACAGGATGTTCTGCTTTGCTTTCCAAACTTATTGTTGTGATTGAAGCGGTGAGAGGGATGAAGGAGCTGTGCCAGACATTTGTCAGTATTGTTATAAATCATGCAGGTTGCTGATAGATTCCATATAAATCAAATATCAGTTACTGTCCCTTTGACCTATTAAACTCTTAATTTTCCCCTTAAGGAAGATACAGGGGATTTTGGAGAGCTGTAACAGTCATATAAAAATGTTCAAAAAATGTAAAAAGAAAAAAAAAAACTTTTATAAACTGCTACAAAGAAGCTGCTCCTAATAATTTGATGACCTTAACAGATCTGTCTAAGTTCAGTCTAAGGGCTTTTGCAGAAGACAAAATATTGCCTGTCTGAGTCTACAATCTTCTACTTTACGTCTTCATTTCTTTGCATTTTGCTTCATTGAGTGATGCTAAGACCTTACCTGGCGCCATGTCTTCAGGGATGTCAAACGAATACGTGACACGGGAGAACTTGGGTGTGTGGTCGTTGACATCCTTCACGGTGATGTTCAGCCTCATGTCAGAAGACTGTTTTCCATCGTCTGCACGCACCAGAAGGGAATACTTTGAACGCCGTTCCCGATCCAGCTTCTTGGTGGCAATCAGATCACCGGATTCAGGATCAATCCGGAAGCTGTCATCTGCCCCACTGATGATGGTGTACGTCACAAGAGCGTTGGGACCCTGAGGGGAAGATGGAAAATTCGGTATTATAGGTTGTAACGTTTTTCATTGTTTCAAAATGAGCTCATCTCAGGCAGCAAACCAGAACAAATTTCACTATTTGCTAGCCATGTTTTCTAGAACACTGTTCCAACTTTCTCCTTCTCAGGAATCAAGAGTGAAAAAGCCTCAGATAACTTCGAAGTACTTTGCTGAACTTTGTGTGTTCTCAGACCGCAGGAGAGGAAAAGCATCATGATTACAAGCATCAAAGCAATTCGAGCTGGTCGGAAATTAGATTGTTTACCACACATGTTAGTGTGTCACGATGTCTCCAGATCAAACTACCTACTTGTCTTACATGAATGAAAGCCTTCACGGTGACTTTTTCACAGAGACACACCACAAGGAAAGGCTTGTGGTTTCAAAAAGACCAAGCATTAGATCACAAATCAAGATGGAAGAAGACGGATGTAAAGGGATTATGCCCAGCTGACCTGCACAAATATGAGACAAACTCCAAACTTTCTGAATGACTTTGATTCAACACTAACTCAAAGAACAAAAGATTAATTAAAACTGAATTTATGTCATTAGAGACACACTGCATGAACATCTATTTTATAACTGTTATGAGGCCCTCAGCCTAGTCGTCTTTAAACAAGTGGAAAAAGATCTGTTGGTGCAGTGCAGATTATTGTATCTACTTCCAAATTAAAATCAACTTGTTTACAGAATCTGAAGAAATATGTCAGTATCTTGAAAGAAGTTTTAAGAAAATATGGCTTTTAACACTAAGGAAATAATAAATACTTCATATAACGGAGATTTATCAGTGCAGTAACTCTAAACACTTCCTTCAACCTCCAAAATCTGTCAAAACAAAGACTACTTTTATGCAGTTGAATCACATAATATATAAAGCATCATTCGTGAGGCGTATCAAAAAGAGGTCAGGTCACACTTGACGGAGAAAAAGGAAAAGAAACACAGAAGCTGAATGGCGATGTTCTAGTGAGACTCCCTCTCAGTCTTTGAACTTCTAAGGCTATAGTGTTCCACTATAAATGCAACTAATAGATCCCCTGTTACCTTGGACAAGTACAAGCGCCATGACACATGTGATGGCTATAGCGAGAGGCTTTGGAATAGGAGAGGAGGACTGAATGCGATATGACAACTGAATGAGCTTGACGACAGAGCCTGACATTTATATTTGTGCCGGGGACAATAAGAGATCAGACAACTGTCTCACTCTATGTCTTCTGCCAAAAAGAAAAGGCAACATCAAAAAGCTACTGCTATTCAGTGAGATGAAGCTCTGGTTACAGTTGGTTAAGGGCTAAGCTAAAAGAGACTCTTTCAGCTATGTCTGATGTTTGTGTGATGCTTTTTGATCCTGCCAGGACAATGGGGAGGCTTATGCTGAGAAGCGTTGCATTAAGCTGCTGCTGTATCTGCATATTGACACATTTACTGCCTTGGTGGACAATGGTGCTCACATGACAAACTATATTTTACATGTTGAAGGGTAACAGTAGCTGCTGGAGAGTGTTAGCGGTGCGTTGTGATGCAAAGAGGCACGCTGTCTCTCACCTCTCGCTTAATCTGCACCTTTCAGGCATGTACTTGCTGAGCACGTAAGTTAGATATTCAACCCCTCATGAACAATTAAGAAGTTTTCTGTGGGAACACGAGCTATTTTTAGGGCATTAGCATAAAGTGAAACTTTTCCCAACTCCCTGTTGTTGTGCTGCTCTTTGCTGTTTAGCATCTTTGCCCCTCTGATGCTACTTATAGAAAAAGTTTCCAGCGAAAAAAGCTGCATGTTTAAAGTTGCCCTGATCAACATTTTTATATTTAAATGCCTGAAAAAAAAAATGTGTAATGTGAAAGCGGTTATTAGTGGTGAGGAACTTATAGTACTATTACCCCATTACTATTTCCTGTCTGCTCTACGGAGTGTTTTAGTGTCTGTCAGTCAGTTTTGGTTCCCTCTCATCGCTCTCATTAGTATCATTTCCAGCAGTAGCAGCACAGTTACTGTACAGCCCCTGTGTCACACCAAACTTCTGGTAGACAAAGTTAGGAACTATCTGGTGGAAACAGTGCGTAGGATTTAGTGTAATCTAGCAGCGTTGCTGATTGAAATCCACGTGCCTCACCATCTTCTTTCTATTGTAAAGGACAAAAAATATATGAAGAATGTTCTGGGCCACTGCTGAAACATGGCGGTTCAACATAGCAGACCCCGTAAGAGGACCTGCTGTGTCTCTAGTTATAAAAGACTCATTCAAAAACCCAACAAATCATATTTTGAGCTGATTAGCTGATAGTCATGCAGATTATGTTCAATTTTTCACTGTAAATAAAACCCTTTAGATCTTACACACTGGAACTTTAATTAATGGTTGAGACCAAAGCAAGAGCTAAAAAGGTAAGGTATATTAATCTCAGCTGTCAGCTGGACAGAACACAACTCCGAGTAATGCTATGGTTGGACAGTGCCTGTTGGTTAGAGTTCCTGTGCATTAAACCTTGATTATTTTTATACTCATTTTGATGATGCACGCACAGACCAGAATAAATTCCGTCTGTCACAAAAATAAATATTCTCTTTCCCTTCTAACTTTAACAGACTTTGTGCATAAATGTTAATGCACCAACAAGTCTGGACATGGCGGCCATTTGCCAAAAGCTTCAGACCGAGTCAATATTGTACAGCCAAGTTCATGACTTGCTCTTATCTCTTTCCCGTGGCCTGTTTTTATAACGGATAAAACCTCCATCTTCTTGACCCAGACTCTCATTGCATTACCAGAGAACTGGTCAGAGATCCAGGCTCAGTAAAAAAATGAGGGAAACGAGGAGGACGGAGTGAGGCTCAGCTCATCTAAGGACCCTGCTGTCATCAATCAGTGGCTCCAGATCTGGCAATCCCATCAGCCACCTGGGCCGCAGTCCGGAACCCAACACCCGCGGTTTGCCAATTAATTTTCTGATAGGGTTCAAAGGCAGAGCAAGGGAGGTGGGAGAGGCTGAGCAGGGGGTCCATCTAGGCCACAGTCCAACGCACACACATACCTATACAACTCATGAACACAGGGAAGTTTTAAACACATACCATCATTCTCATTATAATGTCCCATCTCTCTCTCTTTACTGAACTAACATAAGTAATTAAGATCTTACACACACAAACACGCACTCATACACTGCTTGCCCTCTTGACCTTCACTCAAGGGTTTGACTACTTTACAACTCTCCGAAGACACCGTGGGTTGTTTGAGGGAGGGGGGGGGCAAGCTGACCAATTAAACAGTGGCGTTCCAGGGAGTAAAGCGTACCAGACTGGAGGAGCAGAAGGAAACTCATTTAGCAGATGAGTGGTTTTTGGGAGCAGGCAGTTCCTATGAGAAGTGAGAGGTGCGAAGCAGACAGCGCCGGCGGGGATAGCGGGCTTCCTGTATGCAACAGTACCGAACAAGCAAGCCAATTATAACACAGACTCCAGAAAAACAAGCAATGTGTTGTCACTGAGCACTCAAAGATAAAGTCTATGAAAGATACAGTAGAGATGGCCCAGATGGCTACACTGCTGCTGAGTAACTCTGTTTTGAATGCATTCACAACTGCAAAAAGTGTACTTGCAGTGGGTGTGTACGCTTCTGGAACATATTATTGTTCATTTTGAGGCAACTTTCAGTCTTCTCCTAAAACACCCATTGTACTTTTCGTCATTAAGAAAGGTTTTTACCTGACATATTTTCCACATAAGGTCAGAATTCTAATAAAACATTCACAGCCTTTCCAAAAGTACAAAAGGCAGCATATTTCTTTCAAATGAGGTGAGAAACATTTTCAGAGAGGCCCAGCCTGCGTCCTTTATATTGATTTTCTTTCAGTTCTAATGCAACCTCTTCCTTCTTTTTTGGGGGGGTGGAAATAGGCGTAGCGAAAAACGGATGCGTAGAAACAGCGTTTTAATACCCTCACACATGAATCCCACATGTAGCACTGTTAAATTGGATGGGATCATTATGATGTCTGAATTCAGCCCGTCAGCTGGCCAACAGCTTGCACTCTTGGCTATTCTGCACTGGCTCACACATGTGGCTTTCTCAACAAGGTCTCCAAATACGTTCCGTACGCTTAGTGTCAGCGCAACTTAAGTTTCCTGCGTAAGGATGTGGGCAAAGACTTGGCTGGCCTCATATCTGGCTCCAAGTGAGAGCTGGAATGAAGTACAGGCTTCCATTTAGCAACCTATTCATGGCTGCACTGAAGTTTGGAGTAAACATCTCTAGAATCTGTAATTCCTAAAAAGGCTTTAGGTTCTACATTCTCTTTAAGTGTTTCTATGTTTTCCTTTTCATCTGAATCTCTGCCGGGAAGCCAAATGTGGCTTCTCTTCAATGCAAGTTCTTTAAATGTATCATTCTGGAATACTTATGTGCATACATGGGAAAGAAAAAAAAAAAGAATGATTTTCTACAAATGACTCTAAGCCTTAAGTTTCATCTCACAGCTGAGGCTGGCGGCCTTCTTAAATTCAGATATGAGGAAAAAGTGAACAACTGCACAGTTTGATTTCAATACCATATGCTAAACCTTTCAAGATCAAAGCTGGGAATACTTTGGCGGTTAAAAAAGAAAAATAATCAAATAATGTCCTTAAAATCCCCAAGCTGAAAAGACTGACCTGCCTCCAGGTCTGAGATTTACAGTCAATATAGTATTCCGATAAAAGAAAAATGGCCAGAAGTGAGACTTTGTACGACTTTTCTCACATTCGGAGTGAAAAGAAGGGGGTGAGGTAACAGCTGTGCAATAAAAGACGTGTGGCCTCATAAGTTAACATTAAATTTGAGTCCATATTCACTCTGTCTAATCTCTCTCCCCTCTATGGCCTGACTTTTTCCATTCATTTCAACTGTGTCCTTTGGCGTGGGTGAGGGACCGCAGACCTTGGAGATGCAGGCAGGGCCTGTGTTTCGCTCACTGCAGGATTTAATGTCCATATCCTGCCTAAAGCGGCTAAAGATGGAGCCTTTAACTAATTGAGAGTGATGCCGGTGATGTAATGTGAACCATGGGGACCGCGTAGGGACTATCAGAGCAGCAGGCCGAAAAATCAATCGCTGGCCGTTCTCCTCTAGGCTCAGTGACACCAGTGGCCTCAACACGTCTCAGATAACGTCAACACGTGAGAGAGAGAAGGATGATTCTATCTTGGCCACTTTGTGTCACTGGTGCTTTCAGGTGTGCTGACAAAGTTCATGGGTTAAACTAATCGCAATGTACTCTCAAGTCTAGCCTCTAAAACTCCTCATGTGGCTCCTCTCTTTATTGTTCAGTGCATTGAAATCAATGGCACTTAATGAAATTACGTTGCTTCATTTCAGACTTCAAGGTATTGGAAAAAGCATTTGGTTATCATGAAATACATATAAAACATGGAAGCTGTATCCATGGTAGGTAGGTTTCTGAAGAGCCGTTGTGAATGTAGTGGCTCTAGCTGCTGCCATCTCTGTAGTCCTGCTTCTGCTGCCTCCTTGCTGATCCAAAATAGACGCCATCATCCTCAGTACAGCTGAACGATTAAATTAGTTATAACGATACAACCATTTTCTGTATGTTTATTTCTGCTGTAAAGTGGGGCATTTTAATATGGGGACTTATGGAGACTGACTTGTTTTGTAGCCGGCATCAAGAGGCCATATGAGGACCTGCAGTTTTTGGCACTTCCCTGTTGGCTTCATTTCACTGCCACAGAGGTGGCGGCTGGGCATTCTTAGACACCACACAGTGGTCAGTCTCATTTTTTTTTTCTCCACATAGTCTCCAAAGAGAGGCATAAATCATGTTTGCTATCTTAAACGTCAGAAAGTTTACTTTTTACCATTAGATCATCTTCTAATTTGCTGTTCTTATGGCTCTGACTATCTTGTCTGTTTGAGCTTCACTGCTTTTATTGTGAAGCACTGTGTGACTTTTGTTTTGCAAAGTGCTGTACTAAGACATCTTTACGTGCTCACTGTATCAGATGATGAATGTGTTACCGCTCTCACCTTCACGATAAATATTACAGGTTTGTTGAGTTTCCCTGGGGCCAGATAGTTTCCTACCACAGTCTTGATGTTGTTTGAATGACTTTTCTGCCCTGAATATGTGTGATTTTTTTGGCATGAAAATGGTCCAACGTAAAGACACTAAATGTCGACTTAACTCCATTTCAATATTGACAGCTGCGCTGGCCTCAAAAACCCATTTGAATCTATAGTGGTTTCCACACTGTAGGAACAAAAATTTAGAGCATATTTTTTAATTCAGATCACTCCCAGGATATCTATTCTGAAAGCAGTGGACTGGAAAACGGGCACAGAGAACTACAAAAACACTGTCAGACAGAATAGAAACTTGGGGAGCCATTACCTCGTCTGCATCCGTGGCTGTTAGCTGCATTATCTTGAAGCCATCTCCAACGTTCTCCTCAATGGTCACATCAAGAATGTCATTAGGGAAAACAGGCGGGTTGTCATTGACGTCCTGCAGTGTGATCTCCACCTGCAGAGGAAGAATAAACACCACAGTTTCCGTTAAAGCTCTGCCAAACTCGGCCTGCTACAACTGTTAAGATCACTGCAAAGAGAAAAAAAAAAAAGAAACACATCCATCTTCTTAGATTTCAGATGATGAAGAAGCTGCGGAAAGAAGGGAAAGTTATCACTCTCTGACTCCAGAGAGGTGAAGTGTGAAAAGATGAAGTGTATTGACTTAAAAGGTCAAAAAGTAAAGAGACTGAATTATTGTTTTATCCAAAGATCATTTATATCAATAGTCTGTCCTTAAAGCCAACCTACATATTTGTTCAACAATGAATAAAACCAGATTGTTTTGACATTTGTTGTCCAATGCCATCATAATTAGGTTAGTTCCTCTAAAGTAGTAACTAATCTAAATAATTATATAAAAAAGTAACACCAGATAAACTAAAAAGTAACCTAGTAGCCAAGCTTAGCAGAGCAGCAGTCACTGCAAGTACTGTAGTAGCAGTGGCAGGAGTATTAGTCCTGCTCAAGATAAAATACCCTCATTGAACTGCCATAAACTAACATATCTAGAGATCTCCATTGTACTCCATTGTCACTGTAGCTCAAGGAGAGTGTACAATACTTGAGGCTCTTTTCCATGGAGACTGACAGTGAGCGTAACAGAAGAGCAAACTAACTGCAGCGATGGGATTTTCACTTTTATGTCTTATAAACCAAAATAAACACGCATTACTGTAGACCACAGACCCCCCAAGTGGATAAACTTTGTCCAAGTGAGACTTGATAATCTAAATTTAATACAGACGCAGCAGTGGTAAGAGTAAAACCTATGATTAGATCAATTGTTTATATAAATGATGTGATCTCAAGTAAGTGACATTTAACTTTTCCTGATTTTACAAAGGACCATATGAGCCCACTTAAGGGCCCCCGATGGTTGTCCCACCACACTCGGAGAACCCTTCGTCACCATCCTAGCTTGCGGTGAATACAGTAGATGGCCAAAAGTATGTGGACATCCTTTTCCACGTCCTTTTTTTGTGCTTTTGTTTTTCATTGTTTTGGAAAGGTGCCTTAGGTTCAATTAAGGGAAATGTTAATACTACAGCATACTGTGTTTTAGACAATAGTGTGCTTTTAACTCTGTGGCAACAATTTGGGGAAGGCCCTTTCCTGTTAAAACATGACAATGCCCACATGAACAAAGCCAGGTCCTTAAAGAAATGACTTTCTTAGTTTGATAGTGAAACCCTATCCAACACAGTGCAAACGAAGTATCCCAAAGGATGAACTGAAGCATCAGTGGCTCAAATGTCAAATGCTAAAAAAAAACTGACTGAAAGAGCGCAAGAATTAAAAGAAATATAGAAAAATATTACAGTAATAGTTTGTACATATATTTGCTGCAACAGAGCCAACAACAATCAAACCAACCTAATTACATCCAACAACATATGGCAGGACAGAGAGGCAGTCATACGAGTTCAGCTATGCAAATGTCAGAGGGAAAGTGGAAACCCTGGAGACAGTGAGAGTGAGACATTTATGGTTTCAGATGTTCTGTGTCTAGTGTGTCAATATTACATTTCCACTCATATCCCACAACTTAAACTGCAATCCCCTCCACCTCATCCACTAACCCAAATACGCATTTCAAAGCCAGTAAACACGGCTCGCTTTTGAATCATAACAGACATTTTACTCCGCATTCTCTGTTTATTGCCTCTATAAATATGGAAAAGCCGTGTTTAAATTCTCTAGTGATAGGATCTTCATTAATGCTGACAGTGATTATGGTAATTCTTGTACCAGGCATCATAAGATGCCCCCACTTCTCTTTCACAACCTCCTGAAATACATACACATGAAGCTACGCATAGATGAGATGAACTAGGAAATGCGAAAAGAACAAAAGTCAAAAGTCGACAATGGGTGCAGCTTTTTGAGGCAACAAGAGTTTCCCAGCAGGCATTTACAGAGCAGACAATGGGCCTCAAGGCCGCGTGACCACCGAGGTGGGAGGTCAGACACAGACGCTTATTCCTACCCAACTATTGACAGGAAAAACAGACTTCACATGTCCCACAAATCTCTTTTGCAACCAACAGTAGCAGGAAACTCTTTGTAAGAGCTGCCACAGGCTGCTTTTGGAAAATAGTTCATTAAAGATGACCCAGAACAAAAAGCTTGAGGCTGAAATGGTGTCAGAGTCTGGCTGGAAAAAAATATGCTACTTGCTGTAACAGCGACCGCAAAAGGGCAAAACTGTCCAAGGTCACAATTACAACATCACTGAGCACTTATTCATCTGCTTGTGCTAGGATGAGGACGTTGTCCACTTATTAAACAGACAATGAACTGGTGTCTGTGTGTCTGCATGAGAGGAGATAATTACAAAAAAACAAGACAGATTATGTCCTGGGCACAAGTGATGCAGAAGTCGCATAAACAAGCCACAATGACAGCGGCTCTCGACTCAACTTGCGCCTGAGCCGAGGGACCGGGGCAAAGTCAACAAACAATGAATATTTATCTCCCGCCCTGTGTGTCCCCTTGATGTGTAAATAATGCAAGGCCCACTTCTGAGGAGTGAACTAATTAGGGTAGAAGTGCAGTTTTGAGAAATAATTACGCCTCACGCTTCCAGTTTGCACAACCCAGGTTCCCACGAGACGGGGATATATCAAAGAGCTTTGGTGAAAAATTCATTGGAGGAAGAGGAAGCAAGGTCAGGAGGGGGAAGGCTGAGAGAAGCAGGAAGAGAGGTTTTGTTCCCTCTACCTGTCTGCGGTGGACCCAGACGCCCCGGCTGAGGCAGGTGAAACACATTAGTTTACAAGGTAAAAGATTGTGTTTCATGAACTACTGTTTCAAGTTGCAGGTGCTGCTAACTGGCTGCCAGGGTTTTATTATTTATGGGGTGGTATGAATGATTCACGTGTCAAGTGGTTCCTGAGCGCTGTCGATTATGAGACCTTAAGTGATGGAAGATATTTGTCCAAGAGGTTAAGACTGAAGCTTGTACTCAGCAGTGCTAAATTAATCTTGTTGCTTAATTCCCAGAGCTTATATTATATATGCAGGACTGACAGGTGGGATAATTTAGATGTCTAAGCTTATGTTATGTAATCTGGTCTCTTTACTTATAGAACTTGAATTTAAACCATTAGCTCACCCATATCACAAAAAGACATATTTTTCCACTAACCTCCAACCATGCATATTTTTATTTTATTTTTTTTTTTTTATGTGTCGAGATTTTGAGTCTGAAATTTCTGTGGTGACCCCAATATAAATGGAGAGAATGGATTTTAATTTTTGTTGAGCTCAAAGCAGGGGAAAAATACATATGAAAAATTCATAAGAAAAGAAAGTCTTTCCAGTAAAAATATTCCACTTATTTTGAATAATTCACCGACCTCATTGGAACTACTTTCAACCAAAACAAAATCTGTACAAAAGCTATTCAGGGAGAGGCCTGTGGATTATCCAGATTTCCAGAAAGATATGCTACTGTCTTACAGTTTTCAAATGTCATTTGTTAGTGCTATGAGAAACACAAACTGAAACTCTGTTAACCTTCACCGTGATGGTGTGGAGACATACTGTACACTTCAAAGGAACTGGCAGACAATACCAAAAGTATTTGTGTGGCTTGGGCTAGTTTATAAATGTCTAGCCTATACTTTTGTAATTTGGGTGAACTGACTCCAAAAGAATCATCAAAGTGTTGTTGCATCATTGATTCACATTTTGACACTCCGTGTATAGACATCTTGAAAAGAAAGTTGCCTGCGGAAGCCAAGCAGACATATCAGACATCAAAGTTCAGACATTTAGCTCAAGAGTAACAGAATATAGCTAAATAATTCTTTCATTACACGACACTGTAATATCCAGAGTGAGAAGAAACCGTTCTGGTTACAGCTGAAGGGAAAAGCATCACCTGCGTCCCCGAGAGCAAACAACAGTTGCCATTTTCCCAACATCTAAAACACTGAAGTAGCACAGGTTTTCATATGTCTCCCACTTAAAATGTCTCATACTTGCAGTTCTGCCAAGTCCTGCAGACAGACTGATGAGGAGAAGTCACTGCAGGAGCAAGTGATCTATTATTTGAGTACAATCCTATGCAGGCTGTGCACATATTTTGTCAGTTACCGACTGAGTTATTTTTAATAACTGGTAGAGGGTCTGATTAATTAAGTGAGGAATGGTTTGCATTACAGATGAGTAATACAGTGCACGCTTGCTTCATTGAACACCACAAACCTCTGAGTTAAAAGGTTAAAACTCACATCATTAGCACAAACATTTCTTCCAAAACAGACCTTGCTGAAAAAATGTAACCTCCGAGTGCAACTGATGCAACAGTTGGCCTGTAAATGTTGAGCTCATCTGATCGTAAAACCTGGAGCAGGGTGCGCCTCCTACAGGAAATAATCATTTCAAAATGATTGAATGTCTGATTAGATGCTGTTGACGAGTCGGGGTCAAGGGTTGGGGGAAGCACTGACTTCCAGCTCTCATTATACTTGGCCTCTGAGATTGAATGATTCCACTTTGCATCATCCATTTTTTACTGACGACAAAAAAAACTGGGATCACAATACAATTCCAAATATAACACTTCATCAACGAGCCAGAGCCAGAATCATATGCTGTTAAAAGAAATTACTCAGGCTTTGGCGCAGTATAAACAGCTAAACGGCACAAAGGAATTTTTGCAATGCTATAAAAGAGAGTCAACACTAAAAGCCTTTGAAACGTACCGATTCCATTGACGTATAATAAATAAATAACCAAAACTAATCCAATCTGACCCATAATGCACTGTTTGTTTACAATGACATGATGGTTATCTAAGGTTACATTGGACTAATGCCTCAGCCAGGCCTTGTGTAATGTGAGGACAGTGGTTTGAGACTGAGACGAGTCAAAGGCTGGTACAGCTTGGGCTGGTTAGTAGAGTATTCCAACAGAAGCAGAAAAATACAAAGGCTCCAATTGCTTTGCCTCTCCAAAAGAGCAGGAAAGTCATCACTGAGCCTTCTCATATTCAGACGGAGAGGTTACATCCCTTCCAACCGCTGACTGCGAAACCTTCGAAAAACCGCACCCATGCAGGTCAGTAAGGACGTCCTCACCAATTCCCACAGCTGCTTCAGCAAAGCATTAAACTCTCGGGGGCTTCTAACAAACTCCATGCACACTGGAAAAATCCTACTTTCCCCAAAGTCCCTGCTCTATTTAAGAGACACTATGTTGTACAGAGGAATCTGTCATCCTCTTAACTTTTAAAATGGATTACCGACCATCAAGAAAAAGCCCAGGCCTGCATCTGTGTTCTCCTGCTTGATCTAAAAACCGTATGGAAGATCCGCATACAGCTGATGGATACCCTGCTATGTAAGAGAAATTGTAAAGTAGGGACCTTGGTGATAAAACCCCACATTCAACGTAATTCATTTCCTACAACTTCAGAGATATACAGACAAAGACCATCATTATTTCACTTCATCTTCACTTCCTTTTCTACCTCTCCTTGTGGTTATTTCAACTGTTTAGATGGAACGTCATAGACTCTTGGCTCAAGATTTATTCATGGGGAGCTTAAGAACTCGTGGGTTCTGTGGGTCAAGGACACTGGTAGAAGTGCCATCTCGGCTCTGTCTTTTAACAACAAAAGGAAACGCAACTAAATAATTAAGACAAGGTCAAACTGATCTCTTCCGTAGAGCTTCTTTAACACGTGTACAATCGCAACTGGCTCGATCTGTCAAACAAATGCCTGCAGAGTAATTCATCTTCCAACCGCAGTCATCAGGCCCGGCAAAGTGCAAGCGCGCTCTGGAGACAGGAATTTGAGCGTGCCGGAGATGGGAATGTGCCCGGGAAAAAGCAGACAAAGCTGGACGTCAGCCAAACCTCAATGCACTGTGGAAGAGAGAAGTCAGGATACGATCATATCCCCCTCAAGTCCCCCCAAAATCTACTGGAGTCCCATGGAAAGTAAAAAAAAAAAAAAAAAGAGCAAAGAGTGAGTAAGAGAAAGAGACAGACAAAACAAAACAAAACAGGAGAGTCTGCAAACGATCACAAAGCACCTTGGCCTTATGTAACCAGCAAGGGGAGAGAGAGGAGAGACAATGTCGGACAAGTGGTTTTAATAAAGGGGATCACTGTCCTCTCGGCGGACCACTTCACTAACTGTTAAAAGATTGTTTGTCTACAGCAGACCCCTTCAAGCCCCCAGCAAACTCTTGCCAAGCAAGGTTCCCTCTGAGTATTTCTGGTGGGACGTAAAAACCAACAGAACGAATAACCCACCAGGTCATCTGGACCAGTGCATTGTTTCACAGAGGTTCTGGGCTTGTCGACATCTCTGCACACAAGAGAGTGGAAACAAATCGTGATGGATTGCCATTTTTAATGGTCCTGTATCCGGCCATGAGTGGTGCAAACTCAGGTTCTTCTTCACTATAAACAGCCATAACTCTTTTCCTATTATTCCTACCTGGGAGAGTTAGATGGAAAGTTTAATTAGACCTTGTGCAAGATCAGAGCAGAGCTAATGGAGGCGAGACAAGATTTAGTTCTCCTTGAAGCTGGAGCACAATTCAAAGCCATCATTGAAATTACCATAGCCTATTAAACGCAGCGAGTTCTGTATCCCTGGATTAAAAGGTTAGAGGAACATCAAAACAAGCATTTTCCCCTTCTTGTGAGATGAAAGGTAAAAAACAAAATAATTAGCCTATTTGTGAAAAGTATGCTTTGAAGAGGTAAGGAAAGAAATGTATTTTGTTTTTTTTTATCAGTTGTCTGTCTTTTTTAAGGACTTCTTAAAAAATGGAAGGAGACCATAACTGGAGTCAGCCGTCTATCGGTATCCATGTTGGTGCCACTGGCTCTGCGTGAGTCTACGGCCTTATCACGCCGCTCTCTCCACAATTACCTCCAATTATGGCATTCAAACCACACAGACCATGGAAAAGAGAGAAACTGAGAAAAACAGTACTCTGAGTACACCTAAAAATAGATCAAAACACAATGATCTTTCACTCTTTCTGCTACTGACCTACAGATTTGACATCCTATAGATAAAGTCAGCTGATTGTAAATACTCAAGTACACCATTAAATATCTCACATGGTATTACCATTTTTGAAGACACAGCATTGCTCTGAAAGATATTTTTTATACGTTTCTACATCTGATAGCTGTACCACACAACTACCATTGCTGGAAAACATTTTATATTCAACATACAGCAAGATAAGCTCATTTGCAGTTTTCAGATAACTATATCAACTTTTCAAGACCTGCCTTGTGTTAAACTTGATGGCAAAGCATTTTTACAAAGGATAAGAAGAGGTGAGGGGATGTTTTCCAGCCTGTAGAGAAGCATGTAATCCTTCAACTGATACGCAAGGATGGAAAATCCCCAAAATTGGAGATACAAGCTTCAGCTTTCATCCGACAGCTGCAATTTAACACTTTGCTACAGTATAAACTTTCCAAGACTAAGTGAAGTAGTCAGAGTTAGCAGCACCTGGACCACTTACAACACTGAAAATATAGCTTACAGGTTAATAAATCAATAATTTAACACAATGAACAGGGTCATTCTTTAACATACCTACTTGTACTTTCCATATAGGAATACATTTCATGGTTAAGATCTTACTAACAGAAATAAATGTACATAAATAAGAGATTGAGTACTTCTTCGATTTCTGGTGATGTCTAAAAAAGTAATGTTATTGTCTTCTTCTGATGAACATTTTATTTGATTTGTCTGGAGCCATAATAAATACATAAAAGACAGGCTGATTGTTCCAAATGGCCCAGTAAGTAATGTCAGCAGGATTTTAACAGATAAAAACTAAATCTAAGTGATATACAGTAGATATGAGGCATCTTTCTCTGAGGCCAGTGTTGGTTTCCAAGACTTCTGGAAGGGCTATGAGAGGCTTTAAAGACTATTATGGCATCCATTTCATAGTCGCTGTCAACTAGTGATAAATGTATGAGATTTACAGGAGCTGAGGGGGACCAAAGAAAGCATTAGTGAAGGATCTTTGTTTGTATTTGACCTAATTATTAAGAAGTCATATCAGTGATGATGCTGACATCCCCCCTCCTCCCCCCTGCAGTAAGCTAATTCCTTACCTTAGAGATCCAAGTTAAACAATTAGCCCACTGTAATGATGTTTGGGATTGATTTTATTAGCAATTCATTAGATCTAGGTTTCCAGCACGTTTAGGAGTTCAGATAGCATCAAAGGAAATGTGGTTCCCAGACTTTTCTTCTTGTTTGTTGGTGACAGGGTTAGGGGTCTGAAATCTGTCTCCTTTTAGATTTAGCAAGTTGCTTTGGATGGTTGTTTATTAGCATATTGTTGAGAAAAAATGCGCTGCAAATCACTAAATAATGCCAGTTTTCATAAAAATCAGTTTTACATTTGAATTTTGAACTGAAGTTAAATTGAACACATCACTGGCTGGCTGAGCTCGTAGTGAAAAAAAGAAAAAAAGAAACCTGGCCGAGGTGAGAAATGAAAAAAGATGATACTTAACTGCTGTTTACTCCATTTAAACAAGCATGAGCGGAGGAGTGGAGGACAGAGAGTGAGGAATGTAAGTACATATGTATATGGTTGGGTGCTTGTGCTTGTGTGTGTGTGTGTGTATGTGTGTAAGGGGTGGTGTAGAAACCAGCTTTAATCCAAAACAGGACTTGGATTGTTGTGTGAAAAGCGCCAGGCACCCCTTATAGCCCCTGTTTATGTGAAAGACCCCTGCAAACATTAACGATGAGAGGACTAACAGAGTGGGGGTGGGTACGATGTATGTGTGTGCGTGAACCGGGGTGAGGGGGGGTCATGCAGTAGTCGAAACTTGTGTCTGACCTGTGCTCCTGACTGCCACCCAAAGATCCTGTTGTTTAGATTCAGAATAACATGGGAGCTTGAGTGATATTCATATTTAACTCATTCATATGTAGGTGAATATAAAGATCAGTTCTGATGGCATCATTTTGCGGCAAATTACTATGTAGTACTGCAAAATTATGTACTGAAAATTAGATGAGATAGATATAAATGTCATATCTGTTAAGTATGGAGCAAGTAGTTAACTGAAACATAAAAATACAAATTGCCCTGACACCACCAGTTTATACATCTAGCTACTACTACATCTAACTACCTATAGTTGGCACATGTACTGCATGGTTTAGCCATACAAACTTAATAATCAGAAATAATCATGCAAACACATATGATACAAACTCGCTTCACTTACTTTGCCTAGCCAAATGGCAAACACACACATTAGCGGCTAGCTGGTCAAAGAAAGTCAAACAGCTAACGTAATAGCAGGAGTGGTCAACCAAATCATAACTAACAGCAGAGTGAATACATTTAATAAGTGGACAGAAAACTACAACTTCATATGATATTGTTCTGCCAGTAGACTTGTTTGCTAATCCGTTAGTCGTTACAGTTTCAGAAGGAAACTGTCAGCCTGCTTCTGATTTCTTCTAGTGGCTAAATTTATTGACGCGGTTTAATATATATTATTACAGTGCTAATCAAGCTCTTCAAAATACTGTCACGCCAACTCTGTTCTAAGAAATCATCCATGAAATAATATCTGTTTTTGCTTCATTGTCATGAATGCTACTTTTTGGTCCGCCATACATCTGCCGTGGTCATTTAGGGCTCAGCAGGAACCAGCTTGGCAAGAAAACCTGATCTGAAGACATTTTGAGGGGCAAAAGAAAGAAAGAAAAAAAAAATGACGGAGAAATGTTGATGAATTTAACATGAGGTGGTGTAAAAAAGACTTCTGCCAAATAACTTGACAATGAGGGACAGTTTCCCCCCGCTGAGGCCATGCATGGAAACAGACTGGAGGGCTTCGTGATAGCCCTGCCTCTCTTTTCTCTTTCTCACAGACAAATGTGATGAAAATGCAAACTGTGCACCAATCACACGGCGGGCTGTGACACGCTCATTCATATATGTGCAATAGTAAAACCCACCCCTCCCCCGGCATACCACGCACATACCCCGACACGCACTTCCACACTACAAGGAGGTCTTACAAGGCTTCACGTTTAACTCTCTCTTATTATCATGAAGATGGGCCTTTTAAAAGTACCATCCATCTTAATTAACAAGCCATTTGTATGCACTCCAGCCCCCGAGACAAAATAGCATGGGAAGAAATCCTGTGGCCAAAAACGTATTCTACAGCTCTAAGACATCATTAGCGGATTAAAAAAAAAAAAAAAACTTCAATGGCCTTCCCATGTTGCCTGCACATTTCTTTATCTCCCACTCTTCATGGTAATTCCCTGCTCCATCCATTGCATTTTACAGATGTGATCCAAAACTTTCTCCGTGGAGCTTCCCATTCCTTTAGAGTTCCACATAATTTGAGGCACTCTCTTCATGATTTACAGCATGGCCTTAACATCAATACCTCACTGTCTGCAAAGCAAAAGCGATTGACGTATAGCATGCCATTCTGTGGCTACTGAAATGAGTGAATATAATTTCTGCCTTCGGACGTCAAGCGCGAACAAACAAATGTCAGCCTCAATATGATCTGTTTTCTCTCACCAGTCCCATGACTAAACCGCTCGCAATAAGAAGAGCTGCTGAAAGATGACTTTTAAGTGGTTAAGTTTTGGCAGATTGCTGGCTTTTCAAAATGGTCACTTCACTGTGTGATGTATAACTGTATGGGGGTCTTCCCATAGGGCTTGTGTCTGCAAAGCAAAAAGGAAATGTTTCAAAAACAGCCTTATGAGTAATTCGCCTTCACAGCCATCGCTTTTTTCTCTTTTTTTTTCTTTTTGTCTGGTGGCACGCTTGAACGCTGCTGAATAGCCGAGAGACAATTCGTCTCAATTCCCCATTCAGGAAACCTACAGAGACTATTAATTGTCAACTCATAAAGGCTCCATAGACGCCCCATGAGAGAGGAAACAGCTCATATTCTAAGACTTTTTTTTTTCTTCTCACTCTCCTCCTCCCTTCTCTCCGTCTCTACTATCATCCATAACACCTTTAGGTTTTCTCCAGGGTTTAGGGTCAGCGCGCGAGGTCAGAAGGTGGTGATTTATTCCTCGGAGCAGTTGCATTGTGGGAGCCCTTAGTTACTCTGGGGTCAAAACCTCAGTTTAGCACAAGGGTGTCATTTGTTAGGTGACCTTTCCTGCCGCTCTGACATGTATTTTGCAGATCAGGAGAAGAAAAGAAGAAGAGTGGGCAACTTCTGTACTTCATTTCTATCACTTCTTGTTTAAATAAATCCTCCAGACTTTTACCAATAAAAAAAAAAAAAGAGACAGACCGCCCAGACAAGACTTGTGGGCATTTGGGAATTTGACAGAAAGAAATACTCAGACAACAAAAGAGCAATGCTGTCCTTCTCTCCTGACTTGGGAAGTGAAACCAGCAATCAGCAAACTCAAACAAAGGGCTCCTTAAAACAGTGAACACCAAAGTCCGACAGAGTTGGTGTTTACTAGCCAGGAAATTGTTTAGTCTAGAAGCAATAGCAACAACAAAAAAAATCAAAAGTCATTATCAATATCTGTGGCAAACAATCTAGGGATGGAACATAGGCGGTGTAACCCAAACTGACTCCACACCCAAGCAAACACACAAACAGAGCCCAACAAGTGACATTTTAATTCAACATTTACACAACATTTTAAACAATGCGTCCAGGCATGTTCAGAACCCAAATCTTTAAGAGATATGTTTAGACTGACCAGCTTCACATAACACACAGCAAAAGGGACAAGATCTTATCCTAAGCGTGTACAATGCTATACAGTCAGATGTGCTTGTATTTTCCCCTTAGTGTTTCTGACAGTTTGAACAGGACGTCAACTCTGAGATCTCGTAACGAAAACAATATTTACCCACAAACAGTCAGTTCCACTTTCATGACTTTTTGTGGATTCAGGAAAAACATCCGTATGACCACAAACCCTGCCAGTATCACTACCATACGATCGGTCCTGAACGCTACAGTCAAAAAATCAAAACATTGGTTTGACGGTTGTACGTCATCCACGGCGGGAGGGAGAAAAAAAAAAAAAGCTTTTAATTTCTAAGCTGGAGGACGTCTGGCTGCTGTCAGTCAGTGCAGAGAAGAGGATTTAAGAAGGCCTGTGCCGGGGTAAAAGGGCTTACAGTGTCACATATGATCTAGTCACCGACAGGAACAGTCACCACCTCCACCTCCACCCGTCCAACACCCCCCACCACCACCACGGCCCGGCATGCATGGACGAAACCAACCACTTGGCACGGCGGAGCAGAGACAGGGAAAAAAGGGGGTGAGAGAGTGGAAAAGAGGAATGAGGGCAGCAATTGACAGACCAGAAAAAGACAAGTGAAGCCCTAAAGTCAATTGAGCCTCTTGTCTCTCCTCTCTACTCCTTTTCTTTTGTTACCCCCCCCTCCTCTTACCCACCCCAGCTCTTTTTGTTGTGAACCCACGGCCCCCTCCACACGTTTTCCCTCTCTCAGCTGTCTGGCTGGTTTTGTTCTACAGTGTTCCAAAGTGTTAGACTGGTATGTAGGCCTTATACTGGTCTTTAACTAAATATCAGATATCAGTGGTCCAAGACTGATATGATCTCAACTATAGAAAGTATTTAACATGTTTGTGTAAAAATTAAATCGACTCTCCTCAAACTCAGTGTTACTGACACTGTTAAAAGATCTGTTAACGAAGAAGAAAGAATTTACAGATACAGTTTAAAGATTCCATGAACTGTCTGGAAACCTCCTGGAAAACCTTTACAGGTGACTTAATGAAGACCCTACAGTCAGGCCAGTCACTCTATAAAGCTGTAGTAATGGTAAGGTCACGATGACAATGCTAACATTGCAAAGTACAACTGACGCTAATAGGAAAGCCATTACTTTTGCAGGCATTTGGCTATAAACACATGGTAATGGTGGACCAAATTACCAAAAATTACCAAAATAGGACCAAATTTAATCTATCCAATAGTTATCGAGATATTTCACTTGAAAACAAAAATCATGTTGACCAAAGTCAGACCAAAGTTAAAAGGATTTATTCATCTGAATGCCTGAACCAAATATCTTTGCAAGCCAACAGATAGTTTGTTGAGATATTTCAGATTTCAGTCTGAACCAAAGTGCTTGACTGACTGACCCAAACACCAACAATGTCATCCCTACAGCCACACCCAATCAATAAAGTCAAACCAATCGAAGCCGCTGGTTTATTCATTAGATTAATACTTTATTGTATTACTTCCCTCCTGCCCATCCTGTTTAAACACAGTGCATCACATTAAGGAAGTTATAGTATTTCATGGGACAGCTAGAGCCCCACAATGGTCTAGAGGCAGTTTGAGATGCTTCACAAAAATTCTTGAGGAATCCCTAAATAGAGCATGATAATGAAAGACTGCAGCAGTATCATCAGCAATATCAGCCTACAATATGCACTGTCAGTCAAACTCACGGCCTTCTCCAATCCACATGCACGTCCCTCTAGTCTCTCTCTTAATTCCTGTTTCTATTTTTCTACTGCAACCCAGAGCTCCTCTTTCATTTGAGATTCCTCTGACATGTAGCTCAGATTTCAAGTACATCCAGCTCTGGGCCACTACTGTTTATCTCTACCTGTTTAAACAATAGCTCAAGAAAAATAATGAGATACTTCTAGCAAAATAAATGCTACCGTATGCATCCAATCTGTGAAATTTAGCACACCAGACTGTCACACAGCGAGAGGTTTATTTTCCATTACGGTGATATAATTTCCATCTGACATGAAGCTTGGTTCGTCAGTGGACCATTTAATTCTCGGCTCTCTTAGCAGTGAAGGGTTTTGCTGAGCAGACATTCAAGTAGTCTGCTTCACATTCATACAGTTACCCAAATTCACACCTGGGAGCTGTTCAGTGGAAGCACAGCCATCTACTGTTGGCAATGAGAAGCTTTTCTTGAGCAGTTGTGGCTTGAATGAGTGTGGCTAAGTGCCTTTCTCAAGGGCACCTAAATGTTATTTATTGAGGTGTTTCTCATTCAAGTTGTTTGCCCCATGTTTTCCCAGCCCAAGAGATCTAAAACGTAGACTTTCTTGTTGCTCAAGCTGCTGTAGTTTTACAAGCATTTTTTTATTTATTTTTTTTTTTTTACGCAAAGCTGATCTAAAATAATTAAAACAGTAAACCTAACAGTAAATATGTTAAACTAGTAATAAATACGCCTTTAATGTTTTATTTCTTGTCTCTGCGTGGCATATTTTATGTCATTTTCATAGCAAATTAACTAAAACTCAACTGTGTAGCTAAAGAACCACAGCTCTCTGAGGGCAAATTTCTAACTGGGAAGTTGTATATGTAGCAGTCTAGTCAGGAAGTATCTGAAAATGTGAACTGTTATACCATGGGGTTTGGGATTTTTGAATAAAACCAGGCTAACTACTGTCTTTACCTTGACCTAGCACTGGGCTAGTCTGAAATTGGACCATGATTAAGCTAGCTAAACTAGCTATAGGGAGCTAGCCTTCCTCACTTCACTTTGCCTTTTCAAAGGGCTTTAGTCTCACATTACTTATCCGGTATAAAATGGTTCTTTGTCTGTGTTCATAAAGCTTTGAAGCAAGGAAAAAAAATAAGTTTCTGAGGAATGTTTTCATAGTTAAGACTCCTAACTGCCTTTCAGAGCGAGTCTTTCTAACCCTTTAGTTACTGCCTCTCTGCATGTCTCCACATTGTCTAGGAATGCCTTTGCATAGCACAGTAGCCCTAAGACTTGGTAGGCCAAAAAAATCTCTTCGGGCCAGATGGTTTGGCTGGACAGTGGAGGCTGTCCACAGAGGAAACACCAGAGTTGGATCTTTTTCAGTTACGAGCCAAATGCAGCACCCTGTAATACCATGATTCAAACTCATTGGGCTGCGTGATGTTTAATTGAACCACAAGCTGTTAATCCAAGGAAAGAAAATCAACTAATCCAGATTAAGGTCAGCCAGACGGGGAATGGAATTGTCAAAAGCACTCCCTAGCATGCTGGGTACCTTTTAAAGATCAGGCTCATTACTAGAAAGCCAAACATGCTCACGTGAAACAAACACCAAACGGACCGGAGGGTTTTTATGTGGCAGCGTGAGAAGATTTTGACATAATCTCACATGAATGACACAACAGTTTGTTTGTTTTCGGCTAAACTAAGGATCTAAATCAAGAAAAGATCAGTGTCAGAAATGTGTGAATGGACTGATCTATGAATGGAAACAGGAGAGTTGTTAGGTGCGAGGTAAGCAGACAGTAGGTTATTTGATTGCAGATGTTGGCATAAGTTTCACTGTTAAAACATTAATTCACTCTCTTATCTTTTGTAAATAGGCAAACACACTTTCTCACTCAGTACTTTCTCTTACAAACACACACATCCAGACATTATTGGCACTTTACCATCTCTCTTTCACCATCCCGCTTATCTTCTCTCTCTAAGGGAATGACCGACAACATATCTTTAAGAATTCAGCGTTGATGGGCAAAATTCGTAAATAGTTCTCCGTTGCTCTGGTGACAATCCCGTTCTCAGAGAAAATCAAAGATTATGTCACGTCTGTTCATCACATCAATGCAACAGCGGGACATTTGGTCGGGTTCACACATTGTTCAGTGTATAAAGTGTGAGAAAGTATAAATAGTGAATGCATTAATAGAGCCATTCTTATGCACTTAAAGGAGAAAAATCGGCTTCAAACAATAAATAAAATCTACAAAATGGGATGAAGGTCTAAATTAATAATCAGTAACACTTGAGTCCCCCTATTTAATGGTCCCAGCCTAAAATCCCTGGATTAGTATTTTCATTTCAATGATGATGGACAGTCCAACTGAGCCACTGGAAGTGGGCTATTTTTCACTTATAATTGAAAATAAACCGCCTTCACTCGTGTAATACCAATTAAATCAATGTGTTCATTTTTGCACTGCATCAGGTACTGTTGGTGTTGATGTAAAACATTGTATGTGATATTTAAATATACAAATAAACTTAATTTTAGCATTAAAGTTCATTCTTAAGCTTTGAAATAATTGTATATTGAAATAATAGTTTGACACAACGATCCCTTTTAACTGTAATACATGCTTTTTATCAATACATAGAATTGGCTTAGCAGTCATACACTCATGTCATTGTTCATGTTATTAATGAATAAACTTACTTATTTACTGTGGTCCATTTTAGTTCAGTAATTCAGTAAGGGGGTATCATGCACCAGGTTTATGAAAGTCCCGTGGCACTCTGAGGTGCTTTGGATTAATCCTTGAAAACTAACAAATGACATCAAGTGCTGGACTTTAATTCTTTTGCTCGTTGGTCCTCTCTGGTATGCAGTAATAGCCACAGAATGTAAACTATGTGGCGGTAAACCTACATGAAAACAAAGGGATCATATGTTTTCAAGTCATTAAACATCAAACTTTTTGGTGCTTTGTGCATGTTAAAATTTAACTACAAGCTACAACTGTTTGCAAAACTTATTATTTATTTAGCTGAGACATCTCTACATGTCTTCACATCTCTCTCAGGTAATAATTTTAAGACTTTAAGGCATGTCAACAAATGTGACTACTGCTTGATAATTTACAGTTGAGGACGGTCAAGCGGTGTTCCAGAGGCAGGCATGGATAATGCATAACGCACTCAAGTGATTTCAGGTGGGCTGGACACTAACATTTATCCACAGTGTCTCCGTTTTTCTTGGGTCAGCAGTGAAAAGAAGGGGGGGGGGGACGACCGAATTTTGACTGAGCAGCTGTGTTTGGGGAAGGAAACTATTTATCAAAAACAGGGAGTGATATATGCTAGCCTCTCTGCGCTAACGTCATCTCTGTGTGTGTGTCGCCTCATCTGTGAACCGCTCTCATCTGCAACTGTTCTCTGAGATCCATCACGGACTCAAAAAAAGATACGCAGCGCCGAGAGGCCTCCGCAATTAATGCATCAGCAGCTGGGGAGACCATTAGCCACTCGTGGGTGTCTGCTTCATCTCTTTTGTTTAAAAAAGTCCGAACAGCACGGGCAAATACGAGGACACTAATGAATGGTGTCTGTCATTGTGAGAGCGGACGCCTGGGTGGGACCCGGGGAAAGTTTTTAAGGGCGCGATGTGAATTTTGGGGTAAAAATGTCAGGGAAGGGGGCTGAGGTAACGTCAAACAAACTGCGGAAAGCAGTTTGGAAAATCTTATTAAGATGTGTAATTTTTGCAGATGTTCATTATAGTTTGGCCAGGGTTAAGAAAATAAGTGGTATTACAGTTTTGCCATTTGTCTTTGGAGAATAGATCATTGGCTGAAGCCTTCACTATGAGCTATTTGAGACCATTGTAACGTATGCAAGGCAATCAGACCCAAATGTGAACGTAATGCTGGCCTGATGAATACTGTGTATTTTGTGCGCTTTCAGGCTCGCTTGGGCAACTTTAAATCACTCGGTTAAATCACTGAATGGGTTAGTGTGCGTGTGGCCGATTGCTACATTTCTGAGCCCAATTATCTGCATCGAAAACCAAATTCCCATCACTGACATTAATTCAAATCCTCGCAGACTGCAGGTAGGATCCGAGGCAGTGAATATGGTGAAATAGTGAGAGTGTGGGAGTCTGAGAACTGTCCACCTTATCTTAAAGAATTAAGATAACCCAGAAGTGAATCACTCAACATGGTCTAAACCTAATCTAAGCCCCAGCTGACGTATTCTGCATTATCTCACCTACACTCACACACACGCAGGCGCACTCACACACGTATAAAAACAAACACAGATTACACATGCCATTTATTCTCTATAAGTCAAACTGAGGGCAGAGTAAAGTGTACGCACAGATGATAAAAACCTTTACCCCAAATACCCCGAATGTGGTTAAGTCTGCTTTTAGGAGATACTGACAGAGATGAGATACAGTGTGTTTGCACCAAGCTGCCATGGCGTCCAAGAGAGTGACAGTGATCATTTTTTTCCCTTTTCTTGGGAGTTCAACAAAGGTTGTAAATGTAATCCATCCGAAAAGGAGTGCACTCCTCTTTGCAGCAGACTCCCCTCGATGTTGTTATTGGCAAACGCCCTGGAGCTGGCAATTGAAAAGAGTGATGCTATTTTCTGTTAATCACTCTCCTCTTTCTGTCTTTTTTTTTTTTTTTTTTTTTTTCTTTTTGTTTGGTCTCGTTTCTCATCTATTCCTGAAATGTTATACAGTAAATATGTTGATTCTTTGGTCAATTGTGGGCTAGAAATCGAAGCCCTGTAATCAGTTTTCCAAACCTCTCTCCGCCTTCGCTCGGCCTGGCTGTTTATTTCTATCTTGATGACATTGTCCAAAGTTGGTTCATGCTTAAGTATGAAACATCAGTACTTCCAAATCCACTCTGCTGTATTATGGCTAAAAAAACTATGTCAGGATAAGCCTGTGTTTTGTAAGGATTAAATACAAAGCAGCATAAATACAGAGTATAAAAATTAACTTTCTCTCCCAGCATGATCAAGATATGGGGTTGTCAAATGTAAGGGTACTACATCATTTTCCACACATTCCACATGTGTAACACAAGTGTATTTATGCTGCGCAGCACGCTGCCCATAACCTGTGACATGAAAACGAATGGGATAATTAAACCACTATTGACACTAATTAAACGTTCTCCAGCATCCAGATTTAGAAGATAAACAGAGCGGAGCCAGATTTAGTTCAAACTGTAATCGAGTGTGGCCATCATGTCTGTAAATCAGCTTTACAACCACTATATTTACAACCTAACCAATGCTACTCACCACTGAACGTTATATGCTCATATAAGACATGCTATACGTGTGATTAACAGCAGAGAATAAAAAGGTTTAATGCTGCAATGCCACACTTCACTTTTTAAGCAAATATTATTTGAAATTCACGGCAAGTCTGGAAACAACAGCTGGCTGATTTATCAAGCAGACCAAAGTTTATATTAGACAAAATAACCTACCAACTCATCCGTTTACTGTGATGTCAAGAGTCATTGAGTCAGAGTAAATGTGACAGTTATCAAACGCCGTCTTTCTCCATTTTAGTACGAGATGCTTCAAAGGAGGAAAAGCTTTTAGCAGACCACTTTTACAAATTACTTGGACGAAGCCTACATGGAAAAAAATATGCTTCTGACTCAAGTAAGGAAGATCTGAGATGGCACCAAGAGTTTCCAAGTCAAACTTTACAGTACTTCTGCAATAGGAATAAAGAACACGTAGCACAGAAGAAAAAAAAAAAAGATCCTGACAAAGAGCAGCTGGGGCTGAACCTCTACTAAATAAACCACTAACGCTGCAACAATCCAGAGCACAGATATGTTTTCTCTCTGTTTTATTGTCTTTAGTATCAAGAATTTGAGTAAACTGACTCCCTCCAGTGCTTTTCCTTATTTGGCCTTTGCTTCTAAATTTGGAGAAAAAAGCTGGACAAACAAGCAATCCCTGAGTCACAATGTGATCGAAACAATACCCAGTAGCACTGCTTAGTGTCAAATCACTTCAGGCCACATCTGACCGAGGCGACACAAGGCTGAAAGAGGTCGTAAAGTTAAGTCAGCAGAAGAAGGGAAGGAACGAAATACAAGGGTGGGGATTGTTGGAATTCTCACAGCGCAGCCAGCACAGCTTCCTGTTATTTGTTTTGTAGTAAATGCTGACTCTCAGGGGGATATGACTGACCGTGCTGCTGGACACAAGTCGCCGTCTGTCCTCTGACCGCTGTTATCTGTGCGGCTTGGTGTGTGAGTGTGTATGGCCGCACTGGTATGAATGCGAGTGTGTTATGTGTTGTTTTTTTTCTCCATGTGTCTGCATTGGTTTTATGTTCCTGAGTTGTGTCTGTTTGTGTTGTTTTTCACAGATCAGGTTGACTTAGACAGTGAACAGAGACTAAAGTTAATACTGAATTTTAAGTTATTTATCATGTTATTGGATGACTTCCAGATTCCAGTTCGTATACACAGATGCTGCAAAACGTATCTAAGTCTAACTAAGATGCAATATGCACACAGACTGGATGGAAGTCTGTACTGGACTCGACTGAAAGCCTGGATTTGTACTAAGAGTGAATGTGATAAAACTTGGGTTTTTCTGGATAGCTGATAGGCTTTGACTTAGCATGACAGACATCAAGACTGTAGCTGTTGTTGCCCTTTAGACCAATTTTGGAATGGATTGACAATCATCTGATGTCAATTTATTCTCCAACGAGGGGCTTTGAGTGTAGCTGGCAGATATCCAGAAACAGAAAAAACAGGTCTGGCTTCTGCCCTCCGATTAGCAACCTCTATGTAAGATATGTAAGAATGATGAGAAAGACACATTTCGGCTAATGTCTATAAAGATATACATTTTTACAAAGTTAATGAAAAGCTAAATTGTTGTCGCCTATTGGTTCCACAATTGCATTTTGGCCAATGTGTTCCACCTCTTCTGGTTACCTGCATGCAACCAAAGCCTGCTCAGACATGACTGGTCAAGTACAACTCAGCCTACCGAAGATCTGGTAACTGAAGATCACACGTGCAGATATCTGTTTATAGAGATGATCCTTCCGAGTAACTATATGTAAATCTGTCTTAGTCCTTGCTTTTTTGAAACACATCCAAAACTACATAACCACACCTACATGGTGAACTGTTTAGGCCGATGTACTAACACTGAAAAAAAGTGGTTTAGGTCAACTTTGGTGAAATACCGCATGAGGTTTCTTCTTCTCTCTGAAGTATTAATGTATGATAACAGGATTTCTTTATTTGATGGCAATCTCATCTGAAGTCCAATTTCCCCTCGTTTTCTTTTCTGTCACACAGATGGCACAGTTGGAGACAAAAGAGCATGTTTCCTTCCCTTCAAAAGAAACCATTTACTGGCTTTATTCTTCTATAAAAACAAAAACAACTCCCGCAGAGGAAAATATCCGATCAGAGTAAACATGGCTTCATGGCACTTTCTCAATTACAGCACAGTAAGAGTGCTTTCAGAAAATATTTGTATTTTAGAATGTGAAAAAAAAGTGGAAAAAAATGCAGAATAACTGGTAATGTGTAAACAAGACAAGCAAACAGGTTTAAATGAAAGTGACGCAGATTCATGTGCGTGCGTTTGTGGCTGCATGAGTCAGCATATCAATATGTTTACCACTAAGTAATGTGACTGACTCAACACCGTAAAAACATAAGAGTCATACAAATCTCCTGCTCTCCTCCATCGAAAGCTAATGGGCCGGGACCTTTCCTCGCCTCATTATCTGGTTCTGCTCCTTCTCAGCAAAATAAGAAAGAAAGGGGGGAAAAAGAATTTTAAATAGAGAAAAGACAAAGAGGGAGTTGTCTTTTCTCTATTTAAAATAAAAGAGACAGGGACACAGAAGGAAAAATAAGGAGAGATCGCATACGGAAAAGTTAGAAAGAGGTGAGGAAGGACATGAGAAGGACAGAGCGATGTAAGTTGAAAGAGAAAGAGTGAGAGAAGACGAGCTGAGAAGAGAAAAACAACAAAATAGAAAAAGAGATAACATAAAGGGGTAAAGAAGTGTGACAAATAAAAAGAAAACGTCAAAAGACGGGCGAGAAAAGACGAGAAAAAAAACAAAACGAGGACAAAGTACTGCAGCGAGAGCAAGGCGGAGGACTGAGCAGACTCCACGGCGTGAGTTTTATTGTCTAACTACTTAATTGTAAATAACAGGCCTCAGCAATGTGAACGACCATTCATTCGCCCAGACAGAGTGATTAATCCATGCTGGGCTTTGGGAGAGTGGGCAATGTGTGTGTGTGAAAGAACGAAAGAGAGAAAAAGAGAAGGGTCTTTCATTTCCTTTCTTGTCTCTATCTCACTACCCTGCAGGTCCTAATTGGTTAATTTTATAAACCTCTCAAAGGGGCGCCCACTGAAGCCCGCCCACCCTTTAATTGAAAAAAACAGGACTAAGTTTAGCATCGCTACCTGCTGCTCCTCTGGTCTTTGTTGCGGAGCGGGATGAGAGTCAGACAGTGACCACAGGGGTTCCCTCACAGGGAAATACAGCAGGGAGATAATAGGCAGACAGGGAGGGAGTAGAAGCTGGTCACTTCTCAGTGTTTTGTCCATGGGAAGAGTCTGTGACCTGCTCATTATTGCTTTTTGTGGTGATGCTGTGATATCATAGCTAACAAGCTGGTCAGGGAATTGAGCAAGGCACTTTTGAAAAACCACACTGACCGTTTTCACGTGTAATTTGTAGTTTCATGCAAGCCCTCATCGCACTAAGGACCTGGTTAAATGCTAGCTCCTCACAAGTTCAAACTTAGCCTTGGTATAGTAATACCAGGTAACTTTAGCTTGCTAATGTAGTGTGAACCTTAGATTGAAGATTGAAGAGTAGAGTAGTACTATTAGATGTGGACGACATATGATGTTGAACAAAATACTGTTATATAACAACTTAAAACATTTAAAAAAGAATAAATAATAACAATAATAATAATACAATACACCTGAAACTTCAAAGTGTTATGCTAATATGGTTAAGCAAGAAGTATTTTTATATAAGTAAAACAAAGTAATGCGTACAGTTACATACGTACAGCATTGGCAGTTGAGTGTAATATATCACTAGGCCCCTGACAAATGTGACTTTACTAGCAAGCTTTACTGGTGCAACATGATTATAGAGATCACTGGTTTGAAACTGAATAACCTGTGCAACCCAATCCATAGTATTATGACCATGTGTGCATAAACCACTGTCTGCCATCAAATGTCTAGTCTGTCTATTTCACTTGGTAACCAAAGTGACTCAGATTTTATTTTTGGCCCAACTACATTATTTTCATGCCAGCTAGTCATTTGGCTTCATGCACAAAAGTGTTAATGTTTGTTTGCCAACTGACCAGGGAAGTTGTTTCTTCTACATGAGGCTGAAAATAGATTTGATACGCTTGAAGTAACATTCAATGAATGAAGCATAATTGTGCATTACAAAAACAGCCAACTATAATCACTCAATAATAACTGCATTAAATGGCCGCCTGCAAAATTGGTGTAGCCAGACATTGAAATGTCTACATCAGTTACTCTGTAAGCAGGAGTCGCCACGCAAATGCTGCTCCTTTGGAAGAAAGGTATTATGGAAACCTCCCTATCAAGGCTCGGGATCAGAGTCTTTAAAGTGTTTCGCTCCTAAAATGAGCAAGCGAGCCGAAGCTCTGATGCCGTGTTTACACTCACCCTCCAGAACAACGTGGACCCTAAATGCATGTCTGGTCCAAGTAGGAGATACCATCGAAGTTCATTTTTGTTGCATGCGACGGGTGTACCGCTGCCTTTCCACCCACCTTGACCGATTATTCCTTTCATTTATTTATTTACAGGATTTTGTGCCGCGGTATCGAGCTTTTACGAGAGGAATTCCAGCCTTTGTACAGTGGAGGGCCCTTCACAGCAGATAAAAACTCAAAGTATAAACATGCTCCCATTAGGGAACTGGCGGCCAACCAGCCTTTACCTCAAAGAGATCTGTGTTATCTGCAAAGCAGCCTCGGTCTACGTCCAAGTGATTCACTGCTGGGACCGCTGCAGAGGACTTTGAGATGAGCCAGGTCTAGGTGCAGCTGCGGCCTAAAGGCCAATCTGTCTCCATAAAATTGACTTGTTCACTCGAAATGAAAGAACAAGGGGTGTCAGCATGTTTGAATCCATGTGTATGCTCTCTCAAAGCAATCCTAAATGTGCTATGTGTGAACTTTGCGTTTTAAGTGTGCATTAAATCAACAAGTATGAGCCTCACGGACCATTGAGAGTGCAGCATTCTCATGAAACAGCGAGACACATACCTAAAAAGAATGAATTTCCCTCAGGTGGCATTTGTCTTGGAGCTGCTTCCTTTAAGGGTTGATAAATATTGGGGGTTTGGAATTGAATGGGATTTTAAATCGACCCCTCCCTGTGCACATGTGCAACACTAGAGGCACTGTACTGCTGCTGCCATCCATCAGCATCACCGGAGCAGTTTACAGTTCTATAAATGTGTTAGTGTGTCTTTGCCTATCTGTAAATCAGGTGTGTAGAATACTGACATCATAAGTAACATAAGACTAATAAAGCAGCAACTAAATCTGAAGGAGTTTCATAAATTATGTATATTAAGAAGGTGGGGTGGCAGTAAAAATGGAGACTGGTGCACCATGGGAATGCTGTCCTGCTGCTTAGGCATTTTCTTATTCCTTGTACAGTCTCATGAAAGCATATTTAAAGAAGAATGGGGGTTTGTCTTTCAGTTGGGTTGAGAATAAAGTTTGAGACAAAGTTTGAAACGCAAACTGTAAAATGAGCCACCAGAAGAAAAGTTTGCAGGATGTGTTTCAGCGAGGAAGCCAGAAAAAGAAAAGAAGTAGAAACACAAACATTCACATCTGCAACTTTCTTTCATCTCAACTTTCCATGCCGTTAGCTATGACCACTCTTCACATTTGCATTTACATATACGACTCTGCAAAAGCCATCGTATTTTTTGCTTATTGAGGCCGCTTATCAGTTGCTGTTCCCAACCCGGCATAAATCCTGAGGATTAAAAGACTTCAAAAAAAGACGTTTTTGAGGGTGTAGGAAGGTGGGGGGGATAAAGTGGGGGTTTCGGGCGGAGGGGAGAAGAAGCCGACAGGATGAAAAGAAGTTGGGGGCCCATAGAAATGCTAAGGAAGTGGCCTTCTTTTTCTCCCCCCAAGTCGCTCAGGGGTAGGAAGTTCCCAGCTCCGCCACTTCATTAATTCATGCTATTTAACAAGCGGGATTGTGGTGGGGCTTCTTCAGCCCCCTTCACACTGGAACCAACAACAGTGCCATCAGTAACTGACAACCCCCCGGGCAGAGGGGCTACGGCCTCCGGGGTCCACGCTGCAAACAGAGCCACGGGAAGCAGAACCTTGCCATTCAAGAGTTCAGCCTTTATTTGTCATCCCTGGTTTCTCCCCACCATACACATCCCCAGTCATGGGCCTCCGGGGGTGGACGGCGGACTGGAGGATGAATCTCCACTGTTTCCTATTAGGACAGAATAGAGGAAGGAGCGAGGGGGGGGTTCACTCATCAGAGGAATCAGTATGCTCATCCATAACTTCTTAACGTTCGCTGACCACAGGATTTGTGAGATGCTGTGAGAGGAGGAGGAGAGTCGAGGTGGCAAGTGCCAAAAAAAAGAAAGAAAGAAGAAAAAAATAGCCATGCCTGCGGACCAAATCATCCAAACTTTTGCGGCGTATTTTGCTATGTTTTTGTGGGTAAATGATTCACAGAGTGTTTTGTCTTCCAGGAGCAATGACACAACCAGAGCTCTGTCCAAAAGAAATTTACAGTCTGTGAAAAATGCAACAGCACAAGCTCATTTAGACAATTCTTCACAGATAGAGCTGATTATGTCCCACATGAATTAAAAAAAAGACTGACTACTGAATTTTTTATGACTTAAATTTAAGGTTGTTGATATGAAATTCCTGAGAGACTTGGTAATGCCTGAAAGCTAAAGTCATGGTATTGATTGATTTTGAAAAACAACATAAGCTTTTCCAGACAGAGAAGAGGACAGGAAATAAAGGTAAGACACAAAATATGATAAACATCTACAAATGAACTGAACTGAAATGTTTTGCGAGCTGGGTTAGTCAAAACAACTCATAACTCCAAGACGTGATAAAGGTTTGCAAGAAAACATTGCTTCATTTTAAAACATGCTACAATCATGTACTGAATATACACCTCGTGCCCAACACTATGCTGTACACGTTGGTTTCTTCCTACAACGGCTTCGACCCCCAGAGAAGGCTCATAAGGACATAAGCCAACAGATTATCATAGCCAAGAGGGCGGATCGTGATTCAGCCTGAAGAAAACCTGCATGAAATGCAATGAAATCTTGGTTATCCTCTTGGCGAATTAGTCAAAATTAAATTGTGTTAATGCCTGTCGAAAAGAATGTTACCCAGAATCCTTCAGGAGATCCCGTCCGGGCCCCACATCACTCACCGTGCCTCAAGGTGTTGAAATCGGGGGTTAGATTCCCATATCTGTAACCTCAGCTGTTCCACGATCTGCTCATTTATTTTCTTACACAACTGTCGAGGGATGGCGACTGAAAATAAACACTGCGTATGGTGTTATATCGTCAAGTGACATTATCTTGAGTCTGTTATCTATTATGGTGAGACCATAATGAATGAGGGCAAAGGAGTACATGGATGATGTCTTCTCACAGGCCATTAAGCTCGGCCACAAGCGGACGAGATGAGGGAAGACGGGATGGCTTGCAGGGCGGCTGCAGGTTCCAATTGTGGATCGGCCTCGTCCCTTAATTGTTAATACAGTTATTAAGGGATGCCAAAGGGGAGACCACCGGAGTAGGATTGTCCCTGAATTATCACAGTTTCCTTTCAGGGCCGTGGAAATCCTCTAAAGGCCAGTGATTCAGTGTCAGACAAGGCTTTTATCAAGGTCCCCCTGGGGCCCAGGAGGATCGCCACCAAGAAACACAAAGCACCACACCAGCGCCATGCGCACTCATACACACACTTTGCTCACAGATATACTGCACACAGGAGAATCCACATACATACAGCACCTGGTGATCACTAACAGTCTTCATACTTACGTCAGAAACCAACAGGCAACTATTTTGAGGGTCGATTTTCACTGAGGTTATTTTTTTCAAGTAAAAACACCAAACATTTTCCGCTTACAGTTCTCTTATTGTGAGGTCTGTGCTGCTTTTCATATGTGTATATATATATATATATATATATATATATATATATATATATATATATATATATATTACTACACAGCATATCTTATCCTGTGGACTATAAAGTTAAGATAAAACTTCTGTCTTTTCTCTGGATCTGCGAGGGGATAGGGATGTTTAGTTACAAACATAATTGCCATAGACATCCAGAACTTTCTAACAAGCCAAACCATCAAAGCTTCATACAAACAACACTCTGATACGTCTTTGGAGACGACAGCTTAAATTAATGGCACAATCTCATTTTAAGAGAGGTCATCTTTTAGCTGAAATAGATCTGAGCAGAATCAGAAGTGCTGTTTAGTCTTCAGACGTACTCAGAACCAAAGGAAATGCTTTCAATTAATACATACAAGTCTCCTCCTTGAGTAAACTTTATTCCCATTAGTAAGAGCTAAATGTATTGTGACAGATGTAAAAAAAAGAATGTACCATTTAGATGACAAGCCTCTTCTCTCTCTTTTTTTTTTTTCTTCATGTCTCGGTTTTAAAACATTTCCCAGGATGGGACACATCTTTTCTGAATGAAGTAATGAGCATTAAGGACGCTCTTGCACACCAACCTCAATTTTTTCAAAGCTTTTTTTTTTGTTTTTTTTCCAACTGGCTGATGACTTAAACATACACGGATGGGTAAAATGGGTAGACGCTACTTTTTTTCCCTTAGCCAAACAAGGGGAAATGCCTGGGAATTACCTGTTGGACCCAAGAGATCTTGGCAAGCTCTATGCCAGGGCAAAAGGGCTGCAGTGAAAACACTCACTTTAACAAACAAAGACAGAGGCAGCTCAGGTCTCAAGGGCAAAATTCGCTCATTAATTCCACTTAGCTCGATTTTGCACGGTTTTCACTGAGCGCTGACTGACAGAGCTTCCTACAAAGACAGCATTGAGACATCTTCACTTCTGTGGTGAAAATCGTTAAAGTTTGATAAGGCTACTGTCACGCTGCTGGAGCAGAAAAACTGTGACTTTGACCACCAATTTGGCAAGGAGAGAGTTTCCGATCCGCCCTCCCTTACGACAACTTAGGCTCAAAGAAAGGAGTCCTTAACACACTTTTTCCAAATTAAACGCAATATGCTGTTACATCTGATTGCTGGAGAGAGCTTTGCTCAGCTGGGTTAACTTAACCATCAAAAATGGTTCAGTGCTTTTTAATGTAACTTTGTTGCCAGAAGGACAGCAGCCCTCAATTAATTGTCAAAGGGAAAGAGGAAATCCTGCAATAAGAGTTTCTAGAACGCTTCTGTCAATAGGCTGTTAAATGCGATGGAAAAAGAAAGAAAATTTTTGGCTGGCAAATGTGTCATAGTTCTTGACTCTTTCCCCGTTTCTGCCCTGTATTGTTTCATCTGAGTCAGTGTGATAAGTAATGGTGGAAAAGACTGACCAGGCGTCGCTTTGAAGGCAACAAAAGCCTCCTGGGCTTGTGACATCTCTGCCTGGTGACACGTAATCTTCGCCGTCCCAGGCTGTGCCACTATTAGCATGGCAGCAGCAGTGCGCAGAGAGACGGCCGGCCTCTGTGCTTGCTCAAACCTCAGCTAAATCTGTCTGATTCTCATCAAACATCAAGATGGGGAGGGGGCTGATGGGGGGGAAAAAAACTCAAGCCTAGACTCAATACAGACACTGCACCACACAACTCGCCTGGCAGGCAAAGCTGTCACCATTCAGTTTACTCCAATCCTCCAAAGAGACAAGCCAGCTACAAAAACAGTCTGGTGGTGCCTTGAATCATGAGAAGGAGTGAGGGTACAAAGAGGGGAGAGACAGGAGTGAGGTAAGCTCAAGTTAATGGACTATGATAAGGAAAAAGGTGTCTTTATCAAAACAAGTCAAGATGACAATAAAAAGGTTGGTTTTAACGCTGCTTGCTCAACGTTGTTTAGGGTGGAGGCCTCAGCAGTGGTAGGCGAGATGAATCCTTGACCTCAGTTTCTGCAAAGTTTCACTTTTCAAGTGGGACAAGATGTTTTTTCCACCTCTTGTGTGACCCATTTTTACCACCTCTATCCGTCCACTATACACTTGCTCCGACTGCTTTTGTATTTTTACTCCCCCCCGCCCCTTCCTCCTCTCCAAGGGTTTAACCTCGGGTCACCACCAACTTCTTAATCAGTTCAGCACATGACCATTCCTTTCAATCCCCACATACCAGGAGAGAAGCACTCCCTGATACAGTAAATTACGATAAAGAGCTCACGACCCAAAAATCGAGGGACCATATCCCCATATGAAAAGCCGGGGCCCTGATACATCAATAGACAGATTTGGGTGTGGGGCGGCAGGGAGGGGCTGTGAAGCACTTCTCCAGAAAATCCACACTTCAAACGAAGCCAGTATTAGATTGAGGAGGGGGTGGGTGGGATGTGAGGAGGATAGAGTCCCTCTATAAAGTCTGCAATGCCAATCCACTGTGGTCACCAAGAGAAAAGAAAGAAAAAAGAAAAAAAATCTGAAGGAAACTAAGATGCTAATGTGTGTGTTCATAAAATTCTTTGAAGGCTACAGGCTCGAGTCTCAAATAGCTTAATGGTTACCAGTTGGCTTATCATCATTTTGATGTCTTAAACCTAAAATTCATGGACTGTAATGTCCTACTGTCAACACTGTATGATTTCTGAGTGTTAGACTCTCCATTGTGTTCTCATTATGGCTCTTTCACCAAATGTCGGAAAGATGGTGATAAAGGCAGTGGTGACTGGCTGTCAAGGGGGCCGCGGTAATTTCCTGGGTTAGCCAAAGAGCCTGAAGGTTAGAGGTCAAAAAGTGCTCAGAAAGGTTGGAAGCCAAGTCACAAGGGGTTAGAGTTCAGCCTTCACAGTTGTAATTCTTTTTCCTGCTCGTAAACCTACAGGGTCAGTCAACTCCCCCCCCCCTCCTTTCTGTTAAAACTGGCAGGATCGCCTTTCGTCTCACGTCTTCTTCTCTGATTGTGTAATTTCTGTTTAGTGTGGCCTTTTCGTCTGTGTGCAAGATTACAGATTAAGCTGTGAAAGGGTATGAGATGTCGACAAATGATGACAAATGTCTGTTTATGTCATTTTTACCTTTCTGTTGTAGAGACAGCAAAACAATGGTGCTCTGAGGTCAAGAGCTGGACCGAGTTTGCACCCAGCAACGCAGTACTGCATTCTTCAGCAACAAATCAGGATAAAAATTATTTTTGGCAATCCTTGGCAATATATTAGTTGGTGTTTTGGAACACGCACGACCAGAAGTTATTCCAGAAAATCATTCCATCCACACATCCTGGACGTCTGCCCAGACTAAGCCCACATACAGTATTTATCAGGAGAGAAACAGAGCCAGGACTTACTTCAAAGAGAGGCCTTGATAAGACTGACCTGATAACCTTAAACCTAGACTAGTGTACTACACACTCTGATGAGTAGCCAGAGCTCTTTGGCTGACTTGTGAAAACAAGAGCAAGCGCTTGAGAACAGACTTGACCAGTATTGAACTTGTCTTTTAGACAAATGTTTTTTTTTGCCAATATTTCCATCCATTATTTAGGATTTAGATGTTTTATTCACCTACTATTTCAAATTGTCACTTTTTATGTGATCGCAAGTTGCCAGAGATTTTCTTCCTGGGGGCTTTTTATTTATTTGTGGTGCTGTGGAATTTGCAGAGAAATCACATTAAAAACAAGCCAAGACACAGCTGTTTGGCATTATATATTAACTGTCAAGTATCATATGCCAACTACAAACATATAAAAAGTAAGTTTTGGGGCATATTATGCATTTATTAAATCACTGACAATAGAGATCAGGGAGACATGATACACTACAAAGCAACAGTGACTAAAGACAAGAAATTCTTGCTGAGGTTATAGCCCATTTCGCCACACCCCAGTCCAACCTATGCAAAAGAGGTGAGGCTGGTTTCATGACAGTATTTGGAGACTAACACTTAATTCAATGATTCTCAGACTGTCAGGACATTGAGCCACTGCAGAGAGAGAAAAAAAAATCTTCTGATGCCAAAAAAAAGTTTGAGTTTAGGTATCAGTATCAGAAGAGAAAAGTGAGATCAACGTATCCCTCGTGACAAAGAAATGACACTGACAGGACATGTTGTATTACAGTAAAAAGGACCAGTCTAACCCTTACTTGACAACACCAGTGAGGCTCCCTGTATGGTCCATGATGGATACAAGTGAAGAGCATCTTCTGCAAATGAAGATGACAAACAACCTCTGCACTCACAGGCGATGGGACTCGGAGGGAGGGTGTCAGGGGTCAGAGAATGAAATGGCAACACCTCTGCAGCCACTTGACAGGATGAAAAAAGAGCGGGAGACGGGGGTGGCGGGGTGTTTGAGAGAGGGTGGGAGTAGCACTTGAGGCCAGAATGGAAGACACAAGCCTCCCAGCAGCAGCAGTCAGAGGCAAGGGGACACAGGGGCTACTGTTCCCATTGAGGTCTTTGTCTCCCAGGCGCTCTCTTGTTTTTCCTCAGCAAACCGTGGGTACAATGAAGGCGGCATGCTCCCCTCCCCTCGCGCAAAGGGCTGTCAATACTGGACCTATCAGACCCTGAATGGCCGAATCAGCCTTCCCATGAAAATCAAGTCAATGACCTGCTTCCCCTGGCTCTCCTCCTTGTGAAGTGGGTGACAGCTATAATTTCAATAAGTAAAACAGAGGGGAGAAAGAGAGAGAGAGAGCAAGGAGAGAGTAATGGAGGGAGGGAGAGAGAGAGACAGGGAGGGAGAGAGAGAGAGAGAGAGAGAGAGAGAGAGAGAGAGAGAGAGAGAGTTTTCTCACATGTTGCTGAGGGGACTTTGCCTCAGACTCGGCATCCTCATATAAAATGCATTAATTCCTTCTCTGTGAGCTCACCGTAAATGATTTGATTGTGGCCGATTCGACATAGTTTTCCAAGCTTCCCTGAGCGGCATAAAAAAAAGAAAGAAAAAACATGATGCTGGGAATGCTAAGACAATTTTGAACCAAACATTTAACTTCAGCCTTCTGACCCAATCAAGTGGAAGAGAAGACAGGCTTTGTCCACCTCGGCCCATCCAAGAAAAGTTAGCCAAAGGAGGGGGGAAGAAAAGAGGAAAAGAAATGTAAAGATTTTGCCAAGCTTTTGTCACGCCGTAAGGACTGGCTTAGTCAATTGCTGTCAGATCAAGAAGACAGAAAGGAAAACAGCCGTGGTTGCCTTATATAAAAAAACACTTTCTCTCGCAGCCAAGTCGGGAGAGTCCCCATAGACAGAATTACACAGTTACTTTTAAAGGATTTGCATTTAAAAGATTGCGTACAGGCCTGAATGCGGGTCGTTTCCCCGTGACCATAGAAACACTAGAAAAGGTGGAAAATTCAGTCCACTGAACTTTAAACGACTTTATTAAAGTGTCACTAATCAGACGTGAAAGACACAAGGTTTTAGTGTTTGGGCAAACTTACAGAAAAACCAAAAAAAAGCTTAATGACCTGTTAAGAGCATTACTTTGAAAAGCCTTGTTGATGTCCCGTTCTATAACGAAGAAAAGGACCATCGCTCATGTCAGGGAAAAAATTAATACCCAAAATATTCCAAGAATTTGATTCAAGCATTGTGCTGAAAAATTCTGATATCGGGCCAACAGAGTTATAAAAAACAGTCCTTTAATACAGCGTCTCGGCTCATTTTGTAATTTTATAATAATTTAAGTGCAGTATAGTTTCCGCCTGCATAAAGCAAGACGTGCTTTTCCATTTAAATACAGGATCAGCGCCTCAGTGCAAACAAATATTTTTCACTTCAGACAACAATTGACAAAGTCTTCTAAAAAATCACCAGCCGTGGAAATGTACTCGAACACTTTTAACAAATTACTGATGATAAATGCATGATGCAAAAACTTTCTGGCATGTATTTCCCCGCAAAGCCAAATTCCAAAGCAGAAAATTGCTACTATTACAGCGTAATGGGATAACAACCCAAAGAATAATCCCTCGCTAACAATGGTGAGGTTTGAAAAGACTCCTGTGAGTCCTGTTTGGTGTCTGCCAGGAGAGAACTGCATTTTACAGCCACCAACCGGCGATATAATCTCTGCTCAATGGAGACATGGAGAGAGAGCCTCCGCACGGGGGTCTCTATCCCCACCATCCATCCATCCACTGATCTATCCATCCCATCTCTAAAGAAATGGATAGACCTCATTTCCATCCGACACACACTGCATGAAAGGGTTGGGGGGGGTCTTATGAAAGAATAAAACCGCAACAAGACAGGAAAGGATTGAGAAAAAGAGGGGCGTTTTGGGGGGGGAGGTTGGTAGATAAATTAGCATTGGTGCTACAGATTAAAAAGAGCCTCTGATCTTTCAGGCTGGTCCTAATCATATACACTCTAAATGAATCATCCCGGGACTTCTCTCAAGTTAATTTGAGTGCAAGAAATAATTAACATTAGAATGAATTGATGTAGGCAGAGCAACAGACAAACAACAATGTAAACAACCCCAACAATGGGGTAATGATTGCAGGGGGGTAATTTGTGTCATAATGATATGAATTTTATTTTGTGAAGTGAGCAGGATTAATGAGGGAAACAAAAACGCATATTCCCAAAGATGAGAGGTGGGATGTTGGCACTCATTTCATCTTCTCAGCATAAATCCTGAATAATACGCACAAGACTGTGCATGAATTACTGAATTTTTGCCACGATTAATTACAACTACCACTGCAAACCGCTGATGTGTATTTGTTTAAGTTTAAAAGTTAAGTTTTAAATTTGCAAATTTTAAATAGTTGCTGGAAGTTGCTGTCAGGTTTTGATTTTTGCATGCATTTGTTTGGATGGTTCCATTCATATTTGACTTACCAAGCTTTCTTGAGTTTGGTAATCCATCAAGCATTCATTTCTGTTGTTGTTACATTACAGATTAATGCAGATATTATGTTTTATGCAATAAATGACACCATTTAAGCAAGTTTAAGAGTTTGATTTTTGTATCATATGAATAGGAACCAATGGCCAATAAACTCTTCTCTTCAAACTGCTTTTAAATTCTATCAATAAAAGAGAGAAAATATCAAAATTGTATCTGTATGGCAGTATTATTAGAAATACAACACCACTTCAGTGAATTGAAAAACTAAAATCTAAATATTTACTTGTCAATGTCAAATCCACTTTATACTTAATATTTCCTCTTAAGCCATTTAAACCCCAAGTGGGGAAAGAGGAGGTAGATATACAATACCAACTCTTAGGAGAGACTGGAGTCGTTGTTGTGTTAATACCAAACAGCACCATGTCCACACAGCCTCCATATGGAGTCATACACGGGGGCAGACGGGGCATTTTGACAGTCAGGGGATCAAACTGTTTCCATATGACCACAGCTGGCATTACTCCAGGCCCGGGGCCACTAAGGCTTCCTCGCAGCCCGAGTCGAGGGCTCGTGCAAACTCAACAGCGGGTGTCATGTATAAAGCCTGAGAATAAATCTTGAGTTTCAAAGACGATTTGAAATCTGATGCTCATGCCCTATTATATATTTGATTTCCACAAGGAGAGTTTAATTCCCAGAGAGGATACTCAGGATTCAAAAGGAAAAACCTTACTGTAAAACAGACTTATAATAAGAGCTACTATGTGGGGAATTTTTATGAGATTATGGCATTCTTCAAATTTTATGATGGCATATTTTTTGGGGGGGGGGAAACTGGTACTTTCTATGAGTTCCTCTTTATTCTCAGTGTTCCAAAGTGTAAACTGTTCTCACACGTCTTTTTGATACTACCATTGGAGAGTACTAAAGTGAGTTACATAGTGGCTTTAAAGATTTGACTTCTACTATGATTTTGATGTATAACTGTATTTTAAAATTAGTTTTGGAAAAAGACACAGCTTAGTTTAAGTATTAACTGCATTTTTTTTAAATCTACATCTACATCTACAGTATGTTGGAGTGAAGCCAAATATTAACAAACAAATGACAAATATTCAATCTCATCTCAGATCAGTTAGCTTGAATTTTTATTTTATTAAATTCCAACATCCACAAGCTAGTCAACACTTTCATTTTTTTTTTTTTTTGGCCACTTGGGGGCATCAAAACAAGGCTAGAGTCTTAGCAAACAGTTGGCTATTTAAAACCAGATTTTACATTTGAAGTGTTGTTTCTGGTGACCTAACAAGAAATATTACTTCTGTTTTTATCACTAGCAACTTTTGGCAAAAATGCTCAACAATGTTCCCTAGCTAGGTGCTAAATATGTCTGCTGTGCACTGGCCAAGCAGCTCACAGTATGAACCTTTTCTCAGAAAACACACTATGTGCTGCTGAGGGCGAAGACACTGGTGAGGGCTTGTGAGAGTGAAGCAAAAGAGTAAAACTGCAAGCTGTAAAAAACAAAACAATGACCCAAAAAGCGCTAAAATGCTGTGTGGAGCTGAGGGGAACAACCCATTTCTCATTCACACACAGTCATTTCGTGTTAATGATCACAAAAAATAGTGACGAGTGCAGCTTTAAAGAGTAGGCCTATCCTTTCTGATGCTGCTCATTTCTGCAGAGCAATCAGCAAACACACCAATAGCTTAATTAGCATTAACCGCAAATGACAAGACATTATAATTCTGTGTCTTGGTTTGAGATTAAGACACTTTTTCTTCATGCAGGCTATTTAATCTTAAATCTTTAGTCTAAATTGATATGCTTAACTGTAAATATTGCAAAAGGATGTGACAGAATCACTGTCCTAACATGATGAAAGAGGTAAACATGGTTATACTTTCTTGTTTAACAGGATAATATAATAAAATCAGACATTGAGCAGGAGAGAACAGACAAAGAGAGGTCTTTTCAACAACAGTTTTGTGAATAAGGTCCCATGACGAGTGTGTCAGTAAAGTGTCTCAACAGAGTGAAAAAGCTTCATAATAGAGCAGTAAAGTGTTGGTCTCCATAGGCAGCCGATGAGCGACAAAGAGAATATACCGCACTGTTTTACGGCCCAGCCTGCAGCGAGGCATGATGGGAAGTAATAACCACATCATTACCAACAGCGCCTCAGCCTTGTCAGACGTCAGAGGAATAAAGGAAGCATGCAGAGTTCACACCCAGGCTGCCAGTCTACCGCGCTGTAGGGCCCTGTCACACATATGCACATGCTCATTCACACATATGCACAAACATTTATCGGCCTGATGAAACACAATCGCACTTTCTTGAAGAATACATGCACAGACACACACTTAGACATAGCTGTTTGTTTAGCTGCCAAGACAGGAGGCAGTGCTTCCTGCTCGAGTTGTGTGCCAAGACAGGTCAAAGGTCACATGATTCACTGGGACAGTTCTGTGAGTGTGTCTCTCCACTGGAATGCTCACTCATTATCAAATAACTGCATTAAATAGCATGAAACGTCTGCGAGATCATGTGTAAATCTGCAGGAGGAGGGATTAGCACAGAGGCAGCTGGCGTGCTGGACGACTGCAGTGGTTTCAGGGTAGGATGCAAACACATGCACACACACACACAGAATATGAACAAACACAAACACATGCCTGCCTTTTCGCTCACGGGTTTTTCCTTTGATACTCCCTCTCATACTTTCTCTCTCATATTGTCATGCAGTAAGTGATTTAGTACATTACTGCCAAAGCAGTTCAAACAGTTGTAAGCAGATAAGTGTTTATTAATGTGTTTGTTAACTGAAACTCCTCCCGTAAGTGAAAATAATGAGTGACCATACAGCCAATCACAGATTCAAGAACATAAAATAAGTTGTCATAGGAAAAGTTATAATTATTGACAAATACTACATATTAATTAACACAAAAAATGTTATCTGTGCGCAGCTACATTAAAGTACATTTCTTAGATGTGTATGTACTGCTTAAAATAGAACAATAAAATGGTGAAATGCCAACATTTTTATCAAATCATTTTTAATTGTAACAAAGCCCTTAAAGGGGAACTGAACTGAAGGTGATTTAGTATTCTAATTCCATAAAGTTAGATACTTTTAGTACAATAATAAAAATCTAAGCAATAGAGGTTGAAATATCCTGACTTTTAGTCATTAATATCAATAAGCAACAAAAAATGTTTTGATACATTTCCCATCATCTAAGTTGAATGTAAAACACTGCAGTGTGGACTGACAACAAAGCACCATATCTATTGAATTTGGGTTTAATTACCTTGAATGAAAGATTAGGCTGGCATGAGAGGCGTGCAAAACTCCCCTGAAGCCACAAAAGACATAATAATGTCATCAAAGATGAGTGTTCTCATAGGCCGAGCAGCACAACCCATGAGGAGCAAACTGAGCTCGATGTGTACAGTCAGTGGGGTTTCCCTTTAAAACCTCAGTTTCTTAAAACAACTGAAAAAGAATCTGAGAATTTTGTGCACGTTTCCAAAGCAAACCAACTTGTTTAAGTACTTTCTAAAACCAAGATCCTGGAGCTGATATTTAATCGCATACTGTAGATACTGACATGGTCTTAAAGAAGATTCTTTAGAGGCAGTTAAGAAGACGTTTCATGTCGCTGTGTTGTTGTTGTAGTACTTCCCCCCGTGCAGACCTCAGTGTAAGCAAAGGCCCAATAGCTGCAGCCCCCTGGAGGAGATAGAGACATAATGTAATATCTGATCACCCTCCTTGTAATACCATAAGAACACAATGTCCTGTGAGGGAGACTTCATTACGATCTGTCCGTCAACAGCAGGCCAGCCAAGTTTAGACAAAGTTTTGGATGATTCATTTTTCAGTGGGCTGTTTTTTTTTTTTTTTTCCTTCATCTCGGGGAGCAACGTGTCAGTGCCAGAGACGCCGAGCAGGATAACTGCAGAAAAATGAGGAGAGGGTGCCAAGATTTGGTAGATTGTGTTAAGTATGCAAGGTTAAAGCTGAAGGCATGTACAGTTACATGGAGATCTGCACGTGAGCATAGGAGGCACATACACACACACACACAAACACTGCGTGTAATGTATACAGAGTCAAAATAGCCCAGTGTTTGACAGGAAAGACCATAAAGTTAACTTTAAGAACGGCACTTTGTTAAATTACACCTCGACATCCACACACAATAGAGCCTGGTGAAATTAGGCCACTTCATCCATTTGCATTTACAGGAAAATCACAGAGTGGGCAAAAAAAAAAAAAAAAAAAAAGAGAAGAAGAGTAAAAATAGCACATTGTCAACGAATGTAATCGAAACCAGAGCCGCAGCTTTCTCTTTTACCCTTTAGAAGCTTCAAACAGTCAGACTTTCTTTTTGTGTGCAGCAGACATCACCAACTTTAATAAAAAACATTATTTTTGTCTGACAAAAGAGCCAGGGAGGGCAGCTCAGGTACCCCAGTTGCAAGCGAGCAATGCTTGAGTCACGTTGACTGGACCCGCACATCTCTGCCCAGAACCCTCACCAGCTGGTTTCAATTAAACAGGCCCGACTGGAGAGGGGAGAGGAAGGCCGCATTCACCAAAATGGCTAGCTATTTCAAGCCAGGAGTTCTTTCTGCTCTCTGTTTCTGACAGCAGATCAGTTGTTCGAAATTTGTGTAAACACAGTGTTTTGTTTGCTATCGAGGGCCAGCCTTTGCTCCGCTGCCATGCAAGATCTGCACACTAAACCGTGCAAGATGGAAATGTTTGAACGCAAAGCTTGCATCCAGTGTGCTCTATGATATTCCGCTGAAAAAGATGCTTTAGGATTATTGCTTTGGAAATACAGAGTAGCCGCGCCAACCTCGAGCTGACTCTGATCCAAGAATCTCCTTGAATGAGATAATAATCCTCCAAAGTGAGGCTCATGCTCTGCAGTTATTGTCTCAGTGACCACAAGCTATTTTCCCGAGACGTTCCACTCGGCTACGTGCTCAAACAACCACAGCCTTTCTGCAAAACAACCCATGGGAGGATGATGTGTATGCTTAATTTAATGAGTAGGGAAGCCTTTGTGTTGAGGAGGTTTTGTAAGGTGCTCTGGAGTCAACAATGCTGCACACAAACACCTGATAAGAAGCACCTGTCAGTTCAATGGAACCCAAAGGGCCTGTTCCTCCAAATCTGCATGGATAGGTACAATAAGTTATTTTAAATTTATTGAGCACCGACCCTTTAATCTCAGATTTTTTTTCCCCTTCCCAAGCACATATATTCTCTACAACTTAAATGAAGATATATGTTTACTCAGTGAAATATTCAAACCCAAAAGACCCAAATGATAACGTTAGTACATATCCTTTTCCCCAAATTGTGCCTTATATATTTGGTATTTTCGGAAACTTTAGGATCACCGCTAAAAGTTAAAATAAAGTTCTGTGGCTTTGAACAATGTTTGGCTGCACAGCAACACTTTGAAATGACTTGCCAACCACAGGATGTATAGTGTTTTTTAGAGGTAAATGCAATTACTTCTTTACAAAAGGAGGGTATAAAGGATTTGAAAACAAAAAAAAGGACAAAACATTGCACATTAAGCGCTATTATAAGAGGGAAAAAAAACTTTTAGATTGCACTAGATAGGTCAGTGGATTTTTATGGCTCTAGACGAGGCCAACAAGCTGTCAAATGAAGACCATGAGCAGAATTACGACTAACACTCTATTGCATGGTTTTTGAAAATCGAACAACTTCCATGGACATTGAGTGCCGGAAAAGTCATGCAGGGACATTTTGAAAGCTCAAATATTTCAATTCTAAAATTGAAAACAGCTGCAAATCGACTGTGGCTTTGGCGTATTTTTTGAGTTAAGACTTGCACAGCAGAGCAAGCAAGAAAACGCACAAGATTTTGCGAGCCTGAATACTAATATAATCACAACAACACAACTAGAAAACCCTAAAAAATAAGTCCTGTACAAATGCTGAATCATAATATGGTAAACCTCTTAATAAAGTCGGAGTGTGCGGCACACACAGGGCTGCAGCGGGAGCTGCTGTGGATCTCTTGATGGAAAACTCATAAAATAAGAGGGGAGATAACAATAACACGGCTCTCGCTCTCTGGTGCCAGTCTATCTTTGCTTGTCTCCTGCCTCTGACACTAAAGCCCTATTCCAGCCCTCCCTCCCTTGCTCCCAGCTCAAACCTCACTGCCCCCTCCACCCCCCATCCCCCCTTCCTTTCCTCCCTCCATCTCCCATATAGCTCCTAAATTATCTGTCCGGGCTGCAGGAGATACCCCTTCCTGCTCAGGATCTCTCGTCTTACCACAAGCTGGGGAGATGAGGTGTGTGTACATTTCTCTGTGTGTGTGTGTGTGTGTGTGAGAAAGAGAACAGTGCATACGATGCAGAAAACGCACATCCTCTCTCCCCTTCTCGTTTGATGTCCCTGGAGGTGGGAGGATCTGTGAAAGAGGTGACCGCACTAAATGTCACTTTGGAGGTGCTGTTGATGGACGGGCGGTGGGAAGTGAGATGTGCAAAAGAGCAGGAGTCAGTTCTTTTTTTTCTCCGTTCTTTCGAGACAAAAAGCAGGGATAAACAGGTCAATGAGGCAGCACGGTGAAGTTTGAGCTCTGAAAACAATGGAAATTTGCTGTGTGTATCTCTGCATGTGGATGTGTTCGAGTGTTTGTTGATGCTAGGGAGCTGCTCGGTAAGTCACGTGTAAGAACAAATCATTCTGTAGCTGGGATCCATTATTACCGCAGAGAATATGTGCCAAAATCAACCCTCCACTCTCCCTCTTTCTCTCTAACTCCCTTCGTTTTACAAGTGAAAGTAGTGGAACATTTTTTTTTTTTTTTCAAAGCTGGACAGACTTGGGCATATTTTATGGTCCCTTCACAGTCAGAGCAGAGCAGAGAAAAGTGATGAAGAAATCTCTGGGATGTAGTCATACTCAGGCAAAGATTTATTTCCCCTTGTAGCGCTTGCTCAGGGAAAATGTACCACTCAGATCATAGCTATACCTGATCATTCCCACTTCAACTACTCCCAATCAACCTTGCCACGGTTGAGTGACTATAAAGCTGGGAAACTTTAGATCGCAGCTTCTGATGGACTTTTTCTGATTACACTTGAAGAAATCCCTCCCTGCCTGTACAAAACCAGTAAACGGCTTCCTTTTGATCACATCTGATTCTGCAGACCAAAGGAGAAAAGCATTCCCAGAGGAGATTAATACTATTTCAGTCGCACATTTGGTCCGAGCATGTGTGCTTAAGACAGAGGAATGACCCCTCCCAAATGAGGCATGACAATCAAAGTCACAGAGCAAGAGAAATGTATCTCTGATGTGAAAATAAACCTGATGATGCAAAACTCTGCGGAGCATGCACAGCTCTGGCCACAGTCATTTATTATTCTAACCCAAGGTCTTGCATTGACTTTGCATGAGGCAGACGGGGGACAAAAATGAAAAAAAAAAGAAAGAAAAAAGAAAAACGTCTGCGGACAGTCGACCGCAGAGCTGAAAGAGTTTTCTTTTAATATATATGTACATTCCCTTTATAAACATAATTTAGCGGCAAGCCGAGTTTAAAAATAGTGTGTGAATAATTTTTGTTTTAACCTGTTTAGAGTAGCTGCAGGGTGGAGTTACCACACCAGGACAATTCAGTTTGCCACAGAAAACAATACAATGAGTGCTACAAAGTTAAGACAATGCCAGTGAAATCGCAAAGGTAATTTTATGTACTTTCACTTCAGTTTACTTTAACCAGATCTAACAATATCTAGACTTTACTGATGCAGTACCTGCATCTAGTGCTGGGTAACATCGATAGTTGGTGGACAGAAATGTGTCCTTAGCAGCAAGAAGAAAAAAAAAAACTGCAAAGTACAACAAAATATGCATGATCATTGCTTACTCGGTCTTGCCCTTTTTACACTTGACAGATCTGGATTCTTTTATTAAATAAATGTGTGTAGAGTGTTTCCCCAACCTGAAGACAAATTTGTGGGTTCACTAGATGATTAACATGATAGAAGAGTTGAAAACAACCCTGATTATGTTTAGTTTAAAAAAAAAAAAGTCCTTTAATGTTTCTTTTTTTTGTCAGTTGCTCTTTACTTGAACATTAAGTTAACAAATGCAACCTGTGACAAGGCGGCTGAAGACAGAAAGGTTTGGCACCGCTGTGTCTAAGGCAGTGGTTTCAAACTGGGGTTTGGAAAACCAATAGGGGTCCTTGAGTAGGCTGTAGTTGCGTCCTCAGCAAAAGGGAGTATAGAATACTTTTAGAATAGGATCCTTTTATCACATTGTTGTTGACCTTTTTCATTAATTGTAACTTATAATGACCTGAGTTTTATCATTGATTGACTTTTTTTTTTATCTTTACAGTGATAAAATCATTTTCCTTGACTTGAAAAATGTTTGGAAACTCCTGATCTAAGGTATCTGAAAAATCATCATAAAAAATAATTTTAGCATCAATATCAAAACTATGGACACAAGTCACACAATACAGACTCCTTTCCACACAGGTCCATTCTTTACCCGTTTATAAAAGGTATCATGTATTCACTTCTTAAGATTTATGACTGTTCTGTGAGACATTTTTCCAATTACACACAATACAGTCTGAAACATTTCGGGTTTTAAGCACAGGTTAAAACAAATGCTGAACATGACAAACAAGCCAGCGGCACAATAATGAAACTTCATGTTGGTGAAAGGCTTGGCCATGGATAATGAATCTGACTCCTCAGTCACTTGAGCAGGTAACCAGCCGTGTATAAAGATCTGAATCTCTCCGGAGAGTTTTCTGGTTTGTAAAATACCTGAAACTGACTGTTGAATCGTGGGATTTAACAGTCTTTGTGGCTCGTGGCCAAGAAAAAAAGTTACTTTTGCTCTTTCATTACAAACGTGACACTTCGCTTAACTTTATAGAACATGGCACAGCAGAACAACGTGACCCTGCCCCTGACCTCTCAGCCCAGAGTTTGACAAATGTGTATTATGAGCCGTGCCAGTCTCTGCTTTCTGATGAGAAAAAAAAAAAAAGTTAAACATGGTGAAATGTGAGACAGCTTGTTATACAACTGCAGCTAGAACTGTAGAGCCCGAAAGCTGTAAGAACTCTATAGGAAAACACAAAGCACCGTAACTTTAATATTCATCTGAAGTGGTCAAATGAGCTGGAGAGCAGCCCTAACTGCTTAACACTTATCCAAACAAAGTTAAACTGTGCCACAAAATAAATGAAACAAGACAAACACTAACAAACAGTCTCATGCAATAAAAGGAGAAGACATAAACCGCTGGCTTCATTAAGGCTCACATTGAATCTGCAGGAAAGAAGTCACAAAGTATCCGGATGATCTTATTTGACATTAAAATAATAATAATGTAAATGAAACTGAATTATTTTGACTGTAGCTACCATTTAAAGTTTGCCTGCACTTGGGAAGGAGTGTGGTCAGTATGTGTCAGCGTGCGTGTTTGGCAGCATTTGCTTGCACGCATGTATGCATGAGTGAATGTTTATCCAACTTTTATGGCGATTGTCTCGTAAAAAAACGGACAGGCGCTCTGGGACAACCTGCCCTCCTCAGCACCGGCTCACCCGCAGGTTCACCCAGAGCGACCACCTACCAGGAAAAGCGAGCAGATGCTCACCTCCTCGATGACCATTTTAAAAGTGCGTGTCCAGCCGGATTAGTGCATGAATTACAAGCCGGACTGGACTTTTACCACATGTGCACAAGCGCAGAAACACTCAAAAAAGTCACAATTAGACCATGAATTACAATACTCAAGGAGACCATTTGTTCTGCATCATTCCTCGTCCAGTTGTTGTAAAATGTCCCTTCAGAGGAAAATGAAATTTTAATACCAAGCTTGTGTATGATTCGAATGTAATCAAAGTGTTTTTTTTCTGTTTGGTTTGATTCGTCAAAGAACACTAAAATGCTCCGCTCAGGGAGGTATCAGTATCACAGTTCGACCTTTCTCTGCAGTCATCGATATTTCAGTTTTTATTAATACTCTCACACACAGACACAAATACACAAACAAAAACCGGCATCCGTATCATATTGTCCAGCTGCACATGACCTTCTCCTCTCTGCCTGGTTGACCTGGCTGCCTTTACAGGTTTTATATATTTTCCTCTCCACCATCTCCTCTAAAAGCTTAACACCGCCTCTGACGCCCTAATCACATTTCTCTCAGAGTTCATGCTGGAGGAGGTCCGCCATCACCAAAACATGGCAAAAGCAAAAGAGGCAATGAAAGACAGACAGAAAGAAAAGAAAAGCGACTTTGAAGTTCGTTGCCAGTGAGATTTATGAATCAGACTGATCCACAACACAGAGAGACACACAAACAGCTTCCCAGAGACACAAAACAGGCAGGCAGATACAAAAGAGATGGAGATATACAGCTTAACAAAGAGGAGGATGAATATAACAGAGCTGAAGCTATCCATAGCAACAGAGATCAACACTCATTTATATATCTGTCGCAGCCATCTGCATACCCTGACTGTGATGTCCAAAAGTTCTGGGCAGGCAGACTGCTCTCCTGCTTGGGACATGACGAGGACCCCTGCCTTTGCCTCTTCCTTCCCATGATTCTACTTCCAGAACCCTCCTAGAAATGTCTCCCTTCACCCCTCCTCTTCCTTCATTCCCACAACTCCCAATAACACCGTCTGACACGTCCAGAACCCTCCCAAAAACACCCTTTTCTTTCTTTCTTCAATCTCACAACTCACCGTGCGTCCCTCACTGATGAGGAGAGGGGAGGAAAGCTGGCTGACAGGGGCATCCATACACACTCCTAAATCTGCCAAAGCAAGACGCTGGCACAGACAAAAAAATAACAAAAGACTCCCAATCCGCGGCCGGGGCAGCGCAACACTTTATCTGCAAAGGCAAAACAAAGGAAGGCCTGTTGAACGCTCCGACTGTGTTTACTTTCAAGGAGGAACAATGCCTTTAAGAGGAGGGGGCAAGGACTGATGTGGCACTTGAGGGCCTCTCCAAAAAAACAGCACTTCATTTTGATTCAGAGTGAGTTTAAGAAAACAGTTGTAGCAGTCCGGTCTATAGGGGCTAGAGGGTTTGAATGTGAGGAGGCAGATGAAGGGAAAGACTTCAGACGACAAGAAAAAGAGTTAGTCGAGGTTGCGACGACTGGGAGAAAAAAAATCTACTCGTTCTCTTTCTTGCTTTTTCCTAAGTTTTGAAAGGGGTCTGAAATATTCGCAGCATACATCATCTCTGTGAAAGTTAATATCTGCTACGTCATCTAACTTTAACCTTTGCTCACATTTTTCTCGTAATGTCTGCAATTAAGATAACTCTGCTCTTGGAAATGAACATTTGAACAGGACAGCGTCAAAATAATAAAGTTCAATAAAGTTGCGAGACATGTTGTCAAAACATAAGCAACAAAACACAGAAAATCCATGCACTTCCCTCTAAAAACTTAAACTTCTGCTCCTTCTCCAATCAGTGATGTGCAGGTGTTTTGTCTACAACAGCTGATGGGAAACTGATGCCGTCACATCCCTGATTAGGTTGGAGCCAAAAGGGGAACCAATACCTGAAAGTTTCAGCTCTTGGAGAGAAAAGCCTGCCGTATGTGATTCAGTGTGACTATACTGTACTCAGTAATATGGAAGAAGGCCTTCTCTCCACCTCTAAACGAGGACATCATCATGCAGGATGTGATGAATCAAAACTTGGAGTTGAATAAAAAACATCCTCCCGAACACTATGAATGGAATCTGCGTTCACCAACAATGGATGTATCTGCTGCCAAGAGATTTTATTTCAACATGTTTATCCATACGGCTACTAAGAGGAAGAAACACACACATTTCTAGGTAATGAAGTCATTTGCGTGACATTCCAAACAGACACTGACACATCATCTAAATTTCTGCAAGCATGTCTACTGGTTAGGCTAAAGGAAATACCCACTGCGCATCATACATTCGCCAAATGTGAGACAAAAGCTACATACAGTCCTGCAATGACAGATCTAATCAACAACTGCTGACAAAGTGAAACTTTCAAAGATGCCAAAAAGGAAAAAAAAGAATTCCCTCTCCTCACTCTTTCCACTGCAGGCCCAGCAGGGGCCCGAGTTGTTTAAGATCATGACCGTTGATAAAGCATGTCCAGCCAAATTCTCTTTGTTTGAGTATTTCCAAAACATCACACATGGTGCATAGAGGAGGAAAAAAAACGCCAGCTTTCCCTCATGCATCCAATCAATGGGGAAAATGGGAAATGGAGAATGTGAAAGGGTCACAACCCTGGGGCTGGATATAATCCCCCAGTTGCTACCGGGTATATGGTATATAAACACTGCTCTGGAAAAACATTAGTCTAAATTTGAAAGTTTACACTATTTTATCATGCTGTCTGTTGAGATCCCATTGACGGAGTTGATACAAATAGTATGAATATGATCTGTTCAGCTTTGCTTTACGACTGCCCGTTGCATTTCAGCATTAAACCAACCCAGATTTCCGAATGTGGAAGGTCATTTGAATTCCTCTAAGTTATTAGATCTCACGCTTCTCAAAATGGAGAGATTGACTACGCAGCCAGGTGGTATGGTAAAGTCATCTCTCCAAGGGGTGAGAAAGTTCAAGCTTAGCATGAAACCAATCTAGAGTTTAAGGTTTGGGAATGGAGTGCTGGAGCACCATATTCTCTCATTAGCCTGACAGTAGAGTCTGCAGGAAAGCAGATTGCCATCTTCGCTGCAGGCAAAGTGAGAGAACATTTGATATTCCCATTTGGCCCGAGCAAACCTTTAAGTTAACTTAGCTAACACGATTTTGCCAAGTAATCCTTGATTTCAATAATATGTGAGTTTGTCTCCAAATAACTGATTGCCGTGTTGGGTTTCAGTTTCAATATTTGCAGTGGTTGAAAAGGCATCAATAACAACTGTCAAAAGACATCCCGCTAATCTTAAACTCTTAAATCATTTCACATCAGGCATTTTTTTGAATTGGAGTAACACAAAACACATTTGTTAAGAGAAGAAGAAGCTTACACCTATTGTTTTCGCTTAGAGAAGTCCAACTTAAATGTAGCATGTGTGCCATCAAGCCTGTAATAACATGGCATTTCAAGTCCTGTTTAAAATTTCCAAAACATATATAGACTCACATTTGTTTTTCATTTGTCTAGCGGCAGGGCCTTAGCCACCCAGGGTTCCTGCATTACACTTCAGAGAATTTAACTCCCTCTTTCTTTAGGGAAAGCCTTAAAAAGGTGCATCGCACAATGCAAACTCAGTGGACAGCTTAAGTTTCACTCTCTCTGCCCTCAGCGTCTTTTCACAGAGTCTTAAGAGGTCACCCAATTGTAATGGTCACTTATTGCCTGTGGAGCAGTTCCCGGTGGTATAAAGGTACCCCAAGACCACCCCAGTACCAAAACAGCCTCAGGCTCAAGGGCTCAAAGTAATACTGGCACAGATGATGCATACCTGCACTGGAAGACCTTATGAATTACTCTCTATTTCATTTCTACCTGAGACACTGTAGAAACCATCACGGGCCTTGAACCTGAAACAGCAGCCCTGAATGATTTATGTCTGCAGTGGGGAAATTAAAAAGTGTTCCTTTTTTTGATTTGTGCTGTTCATATCCGCTGATAAGAATATTTCAGTTCATGAGAACAGGAGAAGAGCTTGTGCAGAAGACATGCAACACTCATTTCCCTTTCCCAGACTGCTCAAACATTAGAGGAGGCATATTCATGATGAATTATTATGGCTAGTATGTTTTTGGAAAGGGGAACAATAAAGTTATCATGCCAAAGAACAAGGCTTTCTTACTCATGTCCAAGAAAATTATGATTTAATATAATGCAGAGCCATGCGTAAAAAAGGGAATTTAATTAATGAGCAGACAAATGCAATAGGTGGCTCTGTTTTATGTGTGACTTGGACAGTCTTACTCCCCATTTTTTCCAGTTCAAGACTTGATCTCATTACACTTATTCCATCCAAATGTCTATAACAAATGCCAGTGGGTGAGTTCATGCCCTCTCCCTGCCAAACAGATCAAATAGACCCATAGAGCAAAATATAAGGTGGCTTTCCAGTACCTGTAGAGAATAGAAAAGTCAGCAGTGTACTAACCTCAGCACGCTGTGTTCTGGGCTGGTTGGCGTCTGTCTCGATGGCATACACATCCACCAGGTAGAGGTCGGAGCCTTGCTCTCGGTCCAGCTCTGCAGCCGTCTGTATCACTCCAGTGTGGCGGCCGATGGTGAAAAGGCGTCCCACTGCTTTTCCGCCGCTGCGGACTGCAACGATGAAATACTCCACTTTAGACGCTGACCCCCGTGGGCTTGAGGCATCCAAGGAGATGACGTTGGTGCCTGCTGGCTGTCCCTCTTTGAGGATAGTGATGTATTTTGGTTGGGAGAAAACAGGCCCATCCACCCCTTGGAGGATGATGGTCAGCTCAGTTCTGGAGGTCTTGCGCTCTGTCCCGTGGTCAGTGGCCGACACTGTGAGGGTGTACATGAGTCGGGATGGAACCAGCTGGGAGGCCAGGCGAATATCTCCACTGTACCTGTCCATGATGAAAGTGTTAGCGTCTCCTTCCACAAGCTCGTACTCCACTTCCCCGTTTGCTCCCTCATCGGGGTCAAAGGCCACCACTGTTGTCAGAATGGAGCCGATGACTATATTGGGCTCAGCCACAAGGGCATTCTGGGACACAAAAGTGGGAATATTATCATTCTGGTCTGTGACCCATATTGTAACATTTTTTAGGGCAAAGCGGCGGAATTCAACCGGAACTGCCTGGTCAGTGGCTTTGATAGTCAGCTCGAACAGATTTGAAAACTCTCTGTCTACTTCCTTATTGGTGTATATGAGCCCGGTGCTTGGGTCAATGCTGAAGTGGTTTCCCCTTGGAATCTGTTGAACAATGGAGTACTCCAGCTGCCCGTTTATGTCTGCATCTGTGTCATGAGCTGTAATTGTCATGACCGAGGCTGAGATGGGAAGATTTTCAGGGATGGATTTGAAAATGTCGCCAGGAGTAAATATGGGAGGATTGTCGTTAAAATCCCTGACATGAATGACCACAGGAATGGATGAAGAGCGGGACGGTCTACCATTGTCCTTTGCAGTGATGTTGAGTTTGTAAAATGACTGAGTTTCAAAGTCCAGCTTTTTAACCAAAAAGATGCTGCCGGTGTTGGGGCTGATGCTGAAAGTGCCGTGGTTGTTTGTAGCTGTTATGCTGTACGTTATGTCTGCGTTCTGACCAGAATCTGCATCAGTGGCGGTCACAGAGGCCACCAGCTCACCAATCCTCATGTTCTCCAGGACATCCACAGACAATGAGGATTTCGGGAAGGAGGGGGAGTTGTCATTCTCATCCAGGATGCTAATACTGAGCATACAGGAAGAGGACAAGGGCACAGCTCCAGCATCAACAGCAATGATTTTCAATGAATAGGAGGATGTAGATTCATAGTCCAGCTTTCCTACTAAAGTAACCTGCCCAGAGCTGCTGTCAATAGTGAACTGTCCTTCCTCGTTACCTTCAGGGATGTGATAATGAACCTGTCCATTTTTGTTCTCATCCACATCGGAGGCGGAGACCCGCAGGAGTTGTGTCATGTTTTGAGCTGACTCAGAGATGGAGGCCTGGTAAATGTCTTTGGTGAATTTAGGTGGGTTGTCGTTGATGTCTCGAATGTAAACTTGTACTTTGGCCTGGTCTCTGAGGGGTTTTGGTAGACCCTGGTCTGACGAGACGACCACAAAGCTGAACACGGCGGCGCCTCTTTGTCTCATGAGTGACTCGCGATCAAACTGCAGTGTGCTGGTCAACTCCCCTGTGATGGCGTTCAGCTCAAAGTTGGGCTGCGGTGTCTCAAATGTATATCTGACCTCACTGTTTGGGCCAAAGTCCTTATCCTCAGCAAAAACACGCCCCACCAGTGACCCCCTCTTCTGCTCTTCCTCAAAATGAAACACATAATTGGTGCTGTTAAAGAGGGGTCGGTTATCGTTTACATCATCTAGAATCACGCTGACATTGACGGTGGCGCTAAGTGGTTCCACAGCCCTGTCTTTGGCTACAACCACTAAGTTATATCTGTCCTGTATCTCTCTGTCTAGCTCTGCTTTGATGTACAACTGCCCGTCTGGAAAAATGCCAAACACTTCACCTGTGTTGCCACCAGCGATGTCATACATGATCTCCCCATTAAGACCAGAGTCTTTGTCGGTGGCCTCCACTTTGAAAAAGCGGCTGTTGACAGGCTCAGACTCCAGGATGATGACCTCATACGAAAGCTGGTCAAACACGGGAGAGTTGTCATTGACGTCGTAAACACTGACAATGAGGATGAGGCTGGAGGTGTGCTTGGGAACGCCCATGTCTGATGCGATGACCTCGACCTCGTAAGAGCTTGTGGTGACCTCCAGCGGCCCAGTCAGTGTGATGAGGCCATGCTTCTCGTGAATATGAAAAAGGCCTTTGGGGTTTTGTTTGAGGCTGTAAACCACCATGCCATTTGTCCCTTCATCAGGATCTGAAGCTTTGGCCTGGAATATGACATGACCGGTGCTCCAGTTCTCCACCGCACTCACATGCTCCACAGCGTGAATAAAATGAGGAGCATTATCATTTAAGTCCTTCACAGTGATGTTAACAAAAGCCTCTCCTGTGATCTCCCCAGCTCTGGCTACAACTTTGAGCTGATAAAAACCTTGTTCCTCTCTGTCTATCTGGCTCGATGCTGTGATCTGACCTGCATTGTTTACGGCAAAAAGCCCTCTCTGGTCTCCTGAAGTGATTAGATATGAAATGTTTGTGTTTAAATCTACAGTGGTGGCTGACACGGTCCCTATAATTGTCCCAATACCCACATTTTCAAACATGACAAAGCTGTACACCTTCTGGCTAAAGACTGGTGGGTTATCCTGTGTGTCTATAACAGTTACAGTTACTATGGCCTGGATGTGTGAGCGCAGGCCGCTACCATCTGCTGCTGTCACCTGCAGCTGGTATGCAGTTTTCTCCTCTCTATCCAGGGGCACAAGCGTTGTAATTCTCCCTGTGTTGCTATTAATGCGGAATTTGGAAGCGTCTCCAGCTGTAATTATATATTTGACTGTGCCATTTCGACCCAAATCGGGATCTGTGGCTGAAACTGTGGTTACATAAGAACCCGAGGGCTCATTCTCTTTCACATTGGCAAAATACTGCACAGGGTAGAAAACCGGTCTATTGTCATTGATATCCCTCAGGGTGATGTTGACTTTTCCTACAGAGTGCAAGGGAGGGCTGCCTGCGTCTGCTGCCTGGATGTGGAGTAAGTAGGAGGCCTGATCCTCCCTGTCTAGCTCCACGGCTGTGCTTAATCGCCCTGACACGGCATCCAGGCGAAACAGCTCCTGGACTGAGGCTGGAGTCTCTGAATCAAATGAGAAGCGGATAGTTCCATTGGCCCCGAGGTCGTCATCTGAAGCAGACAGCACCACCAGCTCAGTACCGGCAGGAGCATGCTCCACCAGGGAAACATGAAATGTGCTCTGTGTAAATGTGGGCACTTGGTCATTCACATCAGTGATGTTGACTATAAGTTTAGTGTAAGAGATCTTGGGCTGTAGCCCTTGGTCTTTGGCACTAATGTTGAGCACAATTTCAGATGCTATTTCCCTATCCAGCAAAGCGGCGCTGGTAACCAGACCACTGTTTTCACTGATGGAGAACCAGCCCAAAGCGTTTCCAGACACCAGGGAGTAGCGCAGGTTGGCATTCTGCCCAGAGTCACCATCTGTTGCAGAAACCCCTTTAATGTAGCTGCCTTTTGGTATGTCTTCACTGATATCTACTCTGTACAGCGTTTCCTGGAATATGGGTGGGTGATCATTGATATCATTCACAAAAATAACCAGACTGGCAAAGGAGGACCTTGCAATAGGCTTCCCATTGTCTGACACAGACACAGTTAGGTTGTATGAGGAGATTCTCTCTCTGTCTAACACACTGGCCACTTTGATCAGACTTAAATTGGGCACAGGAGACGTGTGCACTTCAAAGTGCCTCTGCTCGTTGCCTCCTAAGATTGAAACAGATATGTTCCCATTAGCCATGGGGGAGTCTGAATCTGAAACAGTGAGTAGAGCCACAACGGTGCCAATCTGTGCATTCTCATCGACAGACGCAAATTTAGAAGTTGTGGGGAAATACCTAAACTTCACAACCGGGTCATTATCATTCACATCTAAAAGTTTGATTGTTGCTTCTGTTCTGCCGGACAGAGAGGGCACCCCGTTATCCACTGCATGAATAGTCAGGGAGTACTCTCTCTTACTCTCATAATCCAAACCATCTTTTATAATAATGGTACCAGCTTTTGGGTCAATTTGAAAAGGTGTCCCTTCATCTAAAAAGTACCGGATTTCAGCGTTGGCTCCCTCATCCTGATCTGATGCTGTAATCTGCAGAATACTCGAACCTACTGCTGCATCCTCAAAAACACTTGTTTGATATTGATCTTGATCAAAGATAGGAGGGTTGTCATTTATGTCTTGAATGGTAACATTTACTTGCAGGTAGCCAAACTTTTTCGGGTCTCCTTTGTCCTCCACCTCAATCAGGAGCTGGTAGAAAGGGGTAACTTCCCTGTCCAAGCCACCAGTTGAAACAAGGTGCAAGAATGCCCCCTCTCCACTAGGATTGACTGTAATATCCAGGCGGAATTTCCTCTGGTCGTTGCCTTTCACTATTCTGTACGTGGTGTGATCAACTCCGTTACTTCCAATGTCTGAATCTGTAGCAGTGTCCAGAATCACTTGCCTGCCGCTGCTGGCGTCCTCTTTGAAAGACACGACAATTGACGCGTCTGGAAACACCGGAGAGTTATCATTAATATCCAAAACTACTATCCTGACCTCAGTCGGGTAGGTGGGTTGACTGGACAGCACCACAACGTTGATGACATCACTTTGCAAAACCTCTCTGTCAATCACCGAGGAGGTGTAAATTACTCCAGTGGTGCCGTTAATTGCAAAAAGTTTGTGGTTCTCGCTGAAGCGGTACGTGAAGCTGGGTTTGGTCTCTATCGTGCCCACATAGGTGCCAATGGGCTGCTCCTCCAGGACCTGAAACTCTTGACGGACTTGACTTGATGCTGAGTACCGCGACAGAGTCCATAACATCAGTAAAATCAAATGAAACCGGCCTAAGCCCCTACCTGTGAGCGCCATGGTCATTTAGCCAGCCACCTTTCTCAGACAGAGTCCATGCCTATGATGCATCAACTTTACTGAGGTCGCACGAGTCACTAAAGCATTGTATTCCAGCGAATGTGCAGAAGAAGAAAAAACTCAATGGGAAAGCCAGCAGTGACTCTTTTTGCAGTTGTTCAGTGTTCCAAAGAACTCCAGAAGTGCTGTTTTATCCTGCGCAGCGCCGCTTTTCAATGCAACCAAATCCTCTGAATGGAGAGAATGATTCCTAGTTTCATTCCAACTCCTCAAACAGCATTTTCAAAGCGGGATCTGACAATCCCTTTAAAGGCAAAACAAAACAAAAGTTCCTAGCTCCTTGGAGATGCGTAAAGAAAAGTTTATCCAAAGTTAGCGCAAGTGAGCGGCGTTCAGTGTGTGCAGGCGGCTGTGCCGACGCACCGTCCCGTGGAATAACGGTACAGGCGTTTCAGTCATATTGTGCTCAGGAGTCCCAGTAAGTTAGGACAAAGCTGGAGTTCGACAAACTCCCTCCCATCACTGATCCCATTGGATAGTGGTGCTCCTGCCTGCCCTCCCACCGCCTTTCCTCTTCCATTGTGCTGCGCAGCTCCGCCGTACCCGCCCGTGGAGGAGGATGTCAATCAAATACGACAGGTAATGGTGCCCTTAATTACTTCAGTAACAGATTAATGCGAGTTCAAACGGTCTTAATGAGCTCAGGATGTCAAAGTAAATCAGACACATATCAGAACATGCATATACACACAAAAAAAGCACATCCCATGATGGAAATACTTTACAAAATATGCTCACAATAAAGTCATATCAGTGAAATATTTTAAAATACACAGGAGAAAAGGAGGTCAAACTAAACATAAAATGTGAAATAAAAGTTATTTTTAAAGCCACATTTGAGTACCACAACGTCCTATTAGGAATATTATAAAAACATGATTATAAATATATGAATAAATCTAGATAAACAATATTTGTACTACAACCTGCTGTTAGAACAACGCTTCATTTGAATAATGGTATATATGTGTTGGATAATTGAAATGCTTTCCTCTGTTCATTGTACATGGAAGCTTTTTGTCCTCTGTGTATGTCAGTGTGGTCTCTTCAGTTATTTTGGAGCCAAGCTCTGTTAAAATATATATTCTACTATTATCAAGTGTCTTATGAAGCTCAATGTTTAGTGTCACTTCTAGAGTTCATAATTGCTGGTGACATATTTGCAGATAATGGAAGTTGCAGGAAGCTTCCTAAACGTGGGTAAGTGGCTCCATCTAGTGGCTGCATCATGGTACTTTGAATTTTGTGACCCATAAACACAAAAGATGGAAGCACAAAGTTATTAGTAAAGACTAACAGTGTAATAACATAACAGAATCATCTGTTTTTTATGTAATATTATACTTAAGAAAAATATAATTTGTTTGTCTGATCAGAACTGTACGATAGACACATCAAAAATGACCAATATTGTACCTACAAGCTTTAACTGCAACTAGAACTGACACATGCAACACAGATTATCACCCTGTGCAAATTATAAACTAGAAATAAAATTAAAAACTAAAAGTATTGTCGATTTCAAAAGTGAATTATATCTCAGCATCCTCCATGACATTTCCCAAATGTTATGTTTTTATGAAAACCTGTGATTAAATGTTCTAAAAATCTTTGGCTCCTTGTTATGTACAATTAAAGTACACAGTTATCTATGCAGAAGGGACATTCAGGGTCGGGATGACATAAATACAAAATGATATATTGGTTAGCAGTAACAGAAGCTAGATAACTTAAGGGTTACAAACCTAAGGGTAGATCTATTAAATGCAACTTATTTTGTGATTACTGACAAACATGTAACTAGAAATGTTGCTTGTTGCACTTTTCTGCCATTTCTAAATGTTTATTATCTGTTTCTTAAAGTTCGTCTCTTTCTGCTTTTTTTTTTTCCATTTTCCAATGAACACAACATTTTCACATTGGTGTCTCCTTATTTCCTATAAAGGATACATTTTAAAGAAAGTAATACGGTTACATATTCACCATTGTTCACGTCGTTGTTTCACAGAAAGCATCAGACTGTTGAATTAAGATGGATAAGTAATTATACTTCTGTAACGCTGTCTTCAATCACTTTCTCACGGAAGACTCAATCCACACGTTTCAATTTAGTGCTTGCATGTGAGCATTAATTGTACAGCCATTATTGATTGCAATGTGGAAAAGACATGATCATGTGGAATTCAAGGCATTAATAATTTCCAGAGACATACTTATGATAAATGTCTACAGGCTGTGGGATGAAGTTGGGTCCAGGTCAAATGAGTTCATTGAAAAATCTAATTGCAGTAGAAAAAAAAAAAAGTTCTATGTAGATGATCTGGGAAGTGAACTCTTGTGCTGCCTTCATCTGTCCTGTGAAATAACATTATGGAGGGATAATTACAACCCTCCTGGTTTTGAGAGACATAAATGTTTATTCAGGTTTGGTATTTGACAATTTGTGGCTTCCGTAATCAGGCTGTTGGCTGGCTGGACGTTAAGTAGGACATGAGTCAACTAATGTAATTGAATTACAGAGTGGGCTGGACTGGTGGTAGCTGCTCAGTCTACGCAACCTGACATAGATTCAATGTTTTGGTAGCAGTCAGAGCATCAAAGTAGATTACTTCCCCACAGGAGACGTTTAGCTAACCTGATTAAACCAGCTAAGCCAGAAGCTCTCAGGATGCTTTTGATATAAATATCAAGTTGTTGTTGTTTTGTTTGACTTAATTCCCCTATGATGTTTTCACATGCTGTGACTGATCCGAGCACTAAATGTGACGTGGATGAGATGTTGAGCCAGTGGCCTGTGCCAACATTGAAAACACATGCAAGTACACGAGCAAGATGTAAGCTAAGACGACTTGTGAAGCTGTCTGTCTGAGTTTTTACTCCGCTATCACATTATATTATCGGAACACGGATACTGTTTGGATTGGCATTGATCTTAGCTTGGTTTTGCTATGCATCAAAAACCTGTCAAAAAAAGGTTCATGTAATTTCTATACTAATTCTACAGTTTCCACTTTCTGACAGCCATTTTGCATCTTTCCATATACTCTAACCTTTTTTTCCCCTCTTGGTGCCAGAACTTAAAGATGTTAAAGACAGTTTGTCAGTGATGCAGTGGGTCAATAAAGCCACACAAATGTTTAGGTCCAAACCACAATATCATGACAGTCACTGGTCAGCTATCAAATCCGGTACTAATTATACTCATAGTCCCCAATGGAGGATTCTTAATAATCTTGGTGGTACCCATAACATCATCGTCCGGCGCCACAGTCAGTGCAACATTTCTATGTGACAATCACTGTGGTCCATGAGGAAGTATGTTGAATACATCATTAGGTAATAACTGAATCTGTTAGGTGGACATAAATGGTTCCTAGAGGATATAATCCAAAGTTTTTGGTGATCCCCACCACCATCACCAAGCAAACATTTCCCATTGAACACCAAAAGTAAAAAGTGGGCCGATTGTAATGAAAAATATACTGAGCAGATTCATGCTCGCCAGACAATGTACCATTTTCTTTCTGTGTTCCATTATGCCATCTATTAAATGTCAACTATGTCCACAAAATACTGTATCTCATAATTTAACAGATAGACAAACATGGAATCTAATCATATTTTCTCATGACCCCATGGCATTTCTGATCCCCTTATAGTGATCTTTTTTACATTAAATTCAGATTTTATCCACAACAATAGCTGAATATTTTGTAGTTGTTGTTGTTCTATGATTCATCTGATACTTCTGTATTGTGTGGGTGTTATAAATGTTGCAGCAGATAGAAGCCTCTTACTATCTATTGTTATTTTTCATACTTCGGTTAGAGACCCCGAATGATTTGGATGATGGTGCAAAGGCAGATAGCCAAAGGAAAAATCAGAACTTCACAATTCCAGCATATCTTTGCCCGTGTTCTTCGAGCAAATCAGTCCCAATATGCAACTCTGTCACTCTATCTTTCAGGCATACTATTGTTCATCTTCATCACAGCCATGACCTCCATGATGTCCAAGTTTCCATCAACTATCTGCAGGCTTTACACACCCACCAGCAGCATCTATACCCCAGGTAACCCTATCCTATCTCCCATTTTCATACGGGCATGCTTTATGATTCTTGATACATTGATGGCGTTGAATCGCCAAAGACTTGCACTGTTGCTAAATAAAAAGTTGATTGATTGATGGATTTTTTTAATAGTTCATTTTGTCTAGCGCCTGAGTGACAGCTGCCCACTAGTAAATACTGTCTTGTCACTTGGAGAGGCTTTCAGTTCAGAGAGTCTTGTAAATGAGTGATGCACCAACTTTTTAGTTGATGATTCTGTATTCCTTTACTGTAGCCATGAATAAGGCTGCATGCAAAACAAGTTCACGAGGATGCTGAAATGAATGTGAAATGAAATTATCTTTGGCTCTGTTGATAACCAAACGTGGACCAGGCAGAGACAGGCATGTGAAATCCCCTCAATAAGATTAGTTCAGACTATCAAAGGCCGTTTCCTCCAGCCTAAGAAAGCTCAGTGAAAGTACAGTGCCGACTCTCATAAAATCTATCAACATATTGTAAAGTCAAAGCTCGGTCATAAAGATCAAATGCAGGAGTCAATGAGAAGATGAAGGGCTGCAGTAATCTAAAGCAGCCATTCATGCACCGTGTTCTGTCTTCTGTGAGGGGTACGGAAATGGGATCTGACCCGAATGAACTGACGCAAAATGGGACGATCAGGTTTGAACTTGAACTCGAGTTAAATTAAATATGAGGACAGATAATGGGATGCTAATCACCGTCTTTTCATTCTGTGGCACTTGAACGCAGCTTTCAGGTCCAGTCCTGTCTCATCCTTAGATGGCTGTGGAGAAACAATGTCGAAGAGTAGAGTAAATTGGTACTTTTTTTTTTTTTTTTTTTTTTTTTTTTTTTACAAGCAAGTCGTTGGTTTCAGTCTCAGGCAACAGGAGTTTGGTTGAATAGGCTTTTAAAAAGTGAGCTACAAAAAGGTTATTGTATGCCTTGGGGGAAGCGAGAGCCAACAAAACAACACTGCCCTCTTTTCTAATAACGAGTGTGTGAACAGCCAAGTACTAATGCTGACAGTGGATCTATTGCATGTCTGTATTTGTTTAACATGCTTCTTGGTTTTAAATTGTCGTCCTGGTTTTCTGCAGCCTTTTTTTTTTTTTTTTTTTTTTCCCAGCGACCCCTTGTTGCTGAGTCTAATGTGAAGGCCTGCTGTTTCCTAGCGTGTTCGGCTTCTCGCAGTTTCCATCTCCCTCGTCTGCACACGCTGAGGAAATCTCCACGTGAGGAAATAAATATCAATCAGTAAACTCCACTGTTGGGTACGTTACATGGGCGTTGCATGAGATATCGTTTGCACCAGCATTTGCCAAACAAACCAAACAGTCATTCATTTCAGGGTGGAGGGCCAAACATTGCAGCCATGTTGAAATGTAGAATTATAGCATACAAATCTTTTGATGAAATATACAGGAGGTATTTCAGTATTTCCTCACTGGAGTGAGTCAGAAGGGAAAAGGGTGGGATGATGACATGTGATGGAGTGGTTAACCCATCCTGGCACTAAAGAGCGCAGCTAACTCACTAATGAAGCTGCCAGTACTGTGTGATTTAACATCTAGCGTTATTAACTTTAATCACTTGACACTGAGCGCTGAGGCAGATGAATACAACATATGTCCAAATGTCTGTGGACAGCCCTGTCTATTACAAGTCTGGTTTTCCCAGTTTGGTGTGGAAGAACGTTACTAAGCCCAGATTTCAATCCCGTCCAACACCTTTGGGATGAAGTGAAATGCAAGCCACAAGGCAGAACGTCACAAATAACTGTTTTCAACAAAATAGTTCCAGGAACCAGACCAACTACATTAGGAAATAAAACCACAGCCACAGTCTCTCTCCTTTGCACACATTTCTCTCTTTTGAAAGTATCAGGGAGCAAACAACAAAGCCTGACTACTTTCTTATTTTGTGAAGAAGCTGCGTGTAAGTTTCTGCATTGTCTGTGTTTGACCAGGCAGCTAAAGTCCAACCTGTCATTCTCAGTTCCTGAACCATCAGGAAGTACTATCCATGGAGAAGGGATTTTTTTTTTTTTTTTGCCATGGACACACCAAAGAGGAACAAAGTTTAGTCCCTAGTGTTTCTGGGAAAGGTAATTGTTTCCTCAAAAGTTTCTTGATCCCCTGCACCCATGAAGCAGCTTTGGGTGTCTACTTTTGTCTATATACTGTACCTTAAGTGAACAGTGATAAGAGTCTTAAGTGCTTTGTTTTCTCTTCCTTTTTTTTCATATAGCATATTGGTCACTTCATAAGAAATACGAAAATAGAGTGAATGCTGTGTGTTCGGGCTAAATAAAATCTGCATAATGTCCCACTTTACATAAGTCATTTAATTCCTTTGATCTACAAGGCCAGAGCGCCTTGAAGATCCCCTACAGACATGTTTAAAAGACTCTTTGAATAATAATTTATGTCTGAAATGATTTTAATGCAAAAGATGTTCAATTATGAAGGTAAAAATTCTTAAATTACATCTACGGCCACAAGCTAATTAAAAATAATCCAGAATCTATGAAGACAGTGATATCTTTATCATCTGCTTATATCATCTGCTGGACGCAAAGTTTCTCATACTTAACTGTTCAGGTTCATTCTTAGCGTGTGTTGACCACGTTTCATGTTCACACATCACACTTTGTACGTGGGACATTAATGTAACTTTAAAATAAGCTTTATTTTTGAAATTATCAATTGAATATTAGTGAACTGTTACAGCAGAAGAAAAACAATGATACATCAGTATTATGCTGTGAAAACATTGAATGCACTCTACAGGCAGTACCCCAACCTTCCCACAGGTGTCACTGTTGTACCATTAAAAAAAAAAAAAAACTCAGCCATCAGCCATCAACAGTCACAATGCAGGCATTGCAAAGCATTATGTAATTTTTTTTAAATTCATTTTTTTTCTCCAAAATTGTTTATTCCTCAGGACACAGTTTATAGCAGAGTCATGCTGATGGAAATCTGGAAAAAAAACTAAATATATTTGTGAGAGTCCAGGAGGGGGAGGGGAAAGGACAGTTCTCTGCCTTTTAATATCACAAAACTTCTCTGAAATAACGCTGCCAGTGTGTTACACCACAGACACAGAAGACTATAAATATTGTTATTTAATTATTTGTGTAATCAGTGAGTCAAGAATGAAACAGCATGTGGCATAAGAATAATTAGCCCAGTTCATTTGAGAGCTGTGTGATTTGTTTACTTACATAAAACATTCGACGCTGAAGTGGTCACTGCTGTGTCTTTGTTTGACCCGGCATAATTGATATGCCGCATATAGTCAATTATTTACATGAAAATATTGCAAAATAATGTAACATAATTAAACAGGAGACGATAAACTTTATGAAACGTCAGTCAAATCCCAGACAGCAAACATTTCGACACTGAAAAGACGTTTATTTGGATGTTTACCCCAGCACAAAGCAGCATCTGAAAAATAGCATCTGAATTCAGTTTCAGGCTTCAACTTCTGTAGTCCACAGTTGCTATGTGTAGGTGCACGTCAGTGTGCATCATTTAATAAAAGGGTATCTAAATATATTTCACATTTCAGTTGAGAACAGTTGCCTGTGGTGTTTTTATATTAATTTTTATATTAATGTGCCAGTTTACTGAAATACTTCCCAGGAGAGATTCACATCTTCTGATGCGGATCACTCAAAGCAAACAATCTAAAGTAACTCAAATCCTTTCAATAACAATCTGTTCTGTGATAGATACAGATGGGGCTCATACTGTATGCGAGCTAACATATACATAGACTGCAAATTGCTTTGCTCATGCAGTCGATCCGGATTCGAGATAAGAAAATGAAGAGGACTGTGCTTTTTGATTCCCTTGAAACTAATTTAAAAACTCTACACTGAGGCGGCAGAGGAGTGAGGAGGACAGTGACAAATAACATCGAGTGGAGTGTGGTGCTGTTCATTAGACCCCTTATCCAATTTCACACTCGCACTGGACCCCTTTTTTTTGGATGCCCTTTCAAAGCAAAGTCCTGACGTTTTCAGAGTTTGTCTGAGTTTCTTCAAACACCCGGAGGTGCAAGATGACAAATGTGAAATGTGCTGCCCTTTATGGTGAAGATTTCCTTGTCACACAGTATTAGAGTCTGAAAGTCATATGTATGCCTCTCTATGCTTTGACTATAAACATAAATTTGAAATTAAATGTGAGAATGACAACAGACAGAAGCATTAGAGCCGTTTTTTTTTTTTTTTTTGGCTGGAACAGAAAGTCATGTCTGACACTTAAGGCACATTTATAGTTGTGCATTAAAGGGATAGTTCAGATTATTTGAAGTGAGGTTGTATTATCCATAGTCAGTGTAAGCGGCAATTGGCATACCAACAGTGTGGGGAAGCAGACAGGACTCCCAGCACACAAGTGCACATGTTTTCACCACTTTACCATGTCATCAGACTGCGCTTTCCAAAAAGGAGAATGAAACATTCATAGTCTATGCTCTCTTTAATGCCATCAGACATAATTGACAAAAACATCTAATTTTACTTCACATATTACAGAAGTTCCTCTGCTGCCCCTTTAGTTTGTTTGTGTTTTAGGTTTAGGTTTTGTACATGTGTGCAGTACATTGCTTTAGCTTCCGTCCTGGTCCTCCTGTCTGCTTCTCCAAACTGGGGCTGTGCCAACTGCTTTCTGCTGTAGGTAATACACTGACTTTGGGTAAGTACCTCATACAACCCCATCTCAAATAACCCATACTATAGCTTGAAGGTTACAGTGTCACTATGAACTGTAGCAGTAACCTTGGGGCTATGGCAGCTTCGAAAATCAACATATAAAGAATGGAAAAATTGCTTGATCTTCTCTGTGACAGACATCTATCAACGATATCTCCACAGCAACTGCATAAAACAAAATCTATGCCATATCTAAGGCATTTAAACATTTAAACATAATTTAATTAAACATAATCTGGTATAAAATAAAAAAAACAATCTTTTTTCACTGAACTTCCTTCCACCTTCCTTTTTAGCTCTGTCTCTATACATCACAGTCTTGGAGTGGTATACCTGATACTGCAGCAAACGGCTATTATTTATTTGTCATCCATATTCAAACTCTGCTGACAACTTGGAAACCCAAAAGGAAATGCTGATAAGTCTCTATAACATGTTAAATCATGACAGCTTCCTTCTTTCGAGCTGTGATGTCCTTCTACTACTTTTCTCAGGCGTTAGAAGATGTACCTCGCATCACGAACTAGCTCCCACATCACAAATAAAGGTAATGACTTGGCAAAAGCTGAAATGAAGATATCATGTACCACATCAACAGGGGCACCATTTTCTAAAGCTATGAAAATATTCCAGTTGCAGGAAACTGTGCTTTGGAAGGTTTATGATGATGTTTTAATGACACAGGGTAATAGGAGGATCTGAACCCCACACTGGGTTTGTCGTCAGGCTGATGGCATCTTGGGTTGAATACTAGTTGGAATTCTCTCAAATGTTTAGGTAATTCACTTCAGTCTAGCCTGATTGCCCCTTCAGACGGGTTCATATTTGAATTATCCGCAGGACTACTGCACTGACTTGTATGGAGTGAAAAATCAATGCAAGCTGTCTTGATTTAAGATAATACTGTGTTTCCTGCAGGACCGGGCTTTCATACTGAAAAGTGCTCTACTGAGGAAATAATCTTCACTAAAAGGCACAAAAGCAATTTATGCAATTAGATTTTAACACTGGACTTGATGACTAAGGCATTATTGCAGAGGCGTGTGGGGAAGATTATGGCGCTGGCAGAATGACCATTTCCTACTGTTACATCAACAAACTGCCTAAATGTTACCATACAGTTGTGGAAATTATGAAATGTACTGACCAACTGTGCATGAACACACTTTTGATTGGTATTATGTTATGATGTGAAAGGTTTATTGTTATAACTGATATGTATCGGTTATTATGACATACAAGCCTATCACATTATACTGTCTTTCTTGTTATAACCTGCATGTCATAATAATAACATGAAAAAATGTTATAACATACGTATCTTTTGCTGATATTTAAGCTAAATTAATTGATTTTTACAACAGTAAAGAGCAGCAGAATAAATTTATTAACATAATACTGAAACGCTGTGTAATTATTTAATTGTAAAAGGATGGTAAAACTAAAATAAATCTGACAATATATATATATATATAAAAAAAAACAAAAAAAAACTTGCACAGTTGTTCAGATAATATTATTATTAACATTTTAACTTGTCTTTTACTGTTTTTTGTTTTAGACATTTCCTGCGTTGTGCTTTTGCGTATTAATTATTTATTTTAGCCACTTTGGGGGCAGCAGAAAATTGATATGGTGAACGTGTTAGCAAGAAAATATAGAGCTGAGTGGAGCGCAATAATTCTCTGCAGGTTTGTCACTATAAGCCACCCCTACCACGTTACACATAGTTATTTGATCCATTGCTGATATAGAATTATTGATTGGTGCAGCTTTTATTTAAGGATCTGAGCACTTGGTCACACATGCATGCTGTACATTGCAAGACAAATGCCTCATGCAGCAGGGATTATGCAGCACTTATCTATTTACACAGATGTGAAGCATGCAGCTCTGTAGTCGAGTATGTTATCCTCTGTGGCCATGAGAGCTGTGTATCATACACAGATAAAAGCCTGAAGCTGTCTGAAGCAGAAGTGTGTAAATCTTTTACTGTACACTGAGCCACCTCTTTAAATGCCTCCCGCAGTTCTATTATTACCAGGGGATGGATTTCATGTTTGTCAAGGCAGAAAATAATAGCTTTGAAAGTGTTACGTTCATCCATGAAAAATGTGAAAAAGAAGAGCTCTGCTCAGATATGCTGACTGTGGGCGACTGCGCACTGTACCTCCCACATGGGAGTGGGGATCCCTTGATTTGTGTCCCTCGATTCAGCGATCACATATCATGAATGGTGTCGCGGTGGGGGGAAAAAAGAGCAGAGGTGCAGATGGATCCCTGAGGCACCCCATTAAGCAAAGTTTAACATCGTAAGCATTTCTTGAGTTACACTGGTATCAAATGCACTGGTGCCTATGAAGTGCTTAGGGATATACTTTTCAAGTATGGAATAAAAAGGTACTTTCAGACTCAGGCCTTGAGCTCTTGCTGGGAAAAATAGTTAAATCAGGGTAAAATCTATTTATAACATCCCATTTACCATGCTCAGTATGAAGCAAAATAAACGTCCATCTGCTGTATGATAAGCTAGAAACAACCTTGGTACAGAAAAGTCTATTTAGCCAGCTTGAAACGGGAACGGGAGATTCATTAGACTGCAGGAAGCTGGTCCTGAAAGTTGGCAAGCTCTTGCTTTGAGTTCCACTGAGGCTGGGAGATGTTCTGTAATTTCCGACCCCGAGCTAATCTGTACAGCATGCTGTGTGGTGAGAGTGCGATTTCCACTTGGGGCAGGGGGGATGACAAATTTCTTTGCATTTGAACTCCCTCATGTCTTCCTTGTCACGTCTGTAATTAAATATGTGCTCCCTGGGAGACAGTGGGGTTCTGGGTAATAAAAAGCCTACTTTGTAAGCTCCCCCTCTCCTCCTCTCTCTCCTCTGCTGTTTAGTTTGTGTTTGTCGGCATAGTGACAAACCCCAAGACACGCTTTACATGGAATTTTAATGCTTGCAAAGTTAATCTCTAGATCTGCCAAGAAGTATATCTGCTCAAACCAGGCTACATCAGTTTTTATGCAGCTGAACAATCTTGTCTAATCTTAACTAAATGACTCGAACAGACGTCTCCTTTCATACAGCTCAGAATGCAAAAGACCATGTGGAAATACTGGGGGAGGGGAGGGGGGGTCTATTTTTTACAGCAAATTGGTGCCACTGTCTTGATATTTTTTCAACAAAAGTTGTTCCAGCCTGGGCTGCTTGGGGTTTATTCACATAAAGACTGCTACTGTTAGCGGCTGGTAGTATAGTTTAGCTCGGCCCCTAAACTGACTAAGGACGATAGCACAGCAGAATAAATCATTCCCTCTGATTTTATTTATTAGTCACTGCTGACCGGCATGTGATGTGTTACTTTATTTTCTTCTGTTTGTTTTGTTTGTAATGCGTATCACTCCTCCCACTGGGGCTGGGTTTTTTTTTAATTCATGTGAGACATGTGATGGGTCCCTATATGACTTGTTGTACCGTAATGGATGGCAGCCAAACACCACTGAAACTGGTCAGGTACAGACCACAACCTGTAGACTCTGTGTTGTGTTATGTTGGGCTGATGAATGATGAAGCGGAGGCCTGCATTTATTTCTGTGCTGACATGTCTGCCCATTCGCATTCCCAGGTCACGCCTTTTGTTACACCTGCCTTCAGTGTAAACCCGTGCTAAACTCTGCATCCGGAGGCTAGGTTGATCTAGATAGAACAAGCTCAAATAAAACACCTAAATAGACATATTTTTATAGGTAACCTTGTATGTTTTATTTTAGAACTGTTTCCAATGATTGCCATAAATGATCCTTTGTCCATATGAGTAACTTGTTTTGACAGTGGTTCAGTATCATGATGTAGGTAACCTAACTAGCTTAATAGTTTTATGGCTCATGTAACTTTGTGAGAAATCCCTGTTTTCTAGTTTGCTTACCTGCAGTTAGCTAAAGTATTTCTCCTTTTTCTAGCCTTTTATGGAGTTTGTACAACTGTACACATCTGGCTGTGTAAGAGCTAGTCCCGTTCTTTTATTACCAGACGCTAGTTTGTGTCCTAAGCAACTGCCACATGATCCTGTGAATTCGAGAAGTTACGTACAAAAATATCAAAGCTGCTTTTCAGTCTCTCAGTCCAGGTTCGTGTCCAGTCTCAGGTCTTTATTGGGCAAGTCCAAATCAAACTTAAAGTCCTGATTTAGGAATTGAAAATAAAAAAGCTTCAGCTTCCTGTTCACATTTGACCTGGAAAAGCCACAGTGCAACATTTTCTATTCACTCTGAGGTAAACTCCCCTCAACATTTGGCCTTCAGGTCTCAAGAGCAGTCTCGTGGCAGACAAGTCCAAGTCCAGTTGAAAGTCTTTGTGACTTTAACAGTCAAACTGTTGCGTATTATTATGTTAAAAGGTTATTAAGAATTTGATGCATTCTTCTAACAGAAAAAAATCAATCCCAAGACTAGCTTCCCATAATATCATCTTCAAGTTACTTGATGATTATCAACGATTCTGTCCAATTGTCTACAAATATGGCATGATATGTGAAATGCTGTACTTGTGTTACAAGTTTTAACAATGAAAGTAAATTAGGTTTCAACAATGTGTGCCTGACAGTGCCCCCAGCATACATAACTGGCCATAAATCCACTTTTATCACTTCTGCATTCCTGAGGATAAATGTCCTCTATATAAAGCAGTATTAGGTTTCACTGTGCAAACACAAAACCGATGATATCTTCTTCATCACATGCATTTCTCATACAGTATCTTTGTGATCAGGGTTAAGGGGTTGTTTTGCACTGAGCGTTTATCTCATATTTCTAACAACACGGGAAGAAGCCAGCTTTCAGATTTGTCGCCATGGTTCACTGGCGCAGGTTTATCGTGCTCCTTTTGTCAGCAGATTCATACAGTGCTAATAACTATTTAAGCTGTTTCTTAAGCTTAAATTACTGTCTGAAATATACATTTTTATGCTTGAATGTACAAGAGCCTATCTTCAGAGTGGAAAATGAATAGTGGTTCTGATATTGCCATTTTGACAGCCTTTCCAAGATCATACTTGAGGTCTTACATGTGCTTCCCTTCAGCGTAAATGACTGTACAGTATGTGCAAGGAAGTGGAATACATTCCCTCCAGAAAGCTGGCCAAACTCATACCATATCTCAGCTTTCATCAGACTGGATAATGCACTGTGGTTCCACTCTGTTGCTGTTGAGATTGCCGTTTCGACAAAGAGAAGAAAAAGAAGAAGAAGAAGAAAAGAAAAGAAAAAAACGTTTCAGGGAAATGTGGTGCTTATCATATCTGCCCTGATGCCTGCTGTGTCAGTATGTGGATCCCGTGTTTCTCTGTACACAAACTCAGGCTGTTTATCAAACTTGTTATGATGGACTTGGGTTTGTAATGTCAACTCAGCAAATGATCTGTGACGGAGGCCGTCTCAGAGCCCTGAACATGCCGTTAAAGCATGTTTGATACCACTTTTTTGTATTCCTTTATGTAATTGTGTAATTAAGTTTTGTATAGACTGTTTGTGAATGTTTATTTTATGTATCAAGATGTGGATATAACAGAATAACATTTATTTTCCATTTCTAAGAAGAAAGATATTTTTTATTTTGAATTTTGATATGGCTGTTTCCTCATATTTTGACTTCCCGTGTGATTTTAAAGATACACTTTTTTTTTTCATTGTTTTCTTGGCTCCTCCCAGCTAATATTTTAAAAATTGTGATGTGGGCAGTGGAACCTACAGTAGGTGGGAGCAAACCACTGGGCAGATATGAGCCGTGATGCCACGCATTGATTTTTGGACAACGATTTTGAAGTCTTGACTTTGACATTATATAGCCACTTTTTTCGGAGCCGGAACTGACCATATTTGGATAAGAGCATGGAACTGGTGGATCAGTTGGGTTGCACTTGGTTTTGAGATTTTTTTCAAGCAGGAAAAAAAAGAAGAAAAATGTAAGCCTGCTTGGTCACAAACTACACTAAAATATCTGAAGTGGGAAATATGCAATGCAGTAACACAAACTGCCTAGTTTGACAGTTTGAAATGAGTTTTGTGAGCCAGTAATTTGCACTGGATGGATTCAATGAGGATGACTTTTCATTCATAAGATAGCTACACATTGTTTTGTATACACACTTATACCCTGCTTTATCATCTATTATCAACTTTAATTAATGCCATCTAATTGGGACTATGTTTTACAAAATAAACATGCTGTATGGAAGAAGACTTATTTAGACTCATTAGGAAAACCTAATACTCAATACAAGTGGACCTTTTTGTTGCAACCAATAGATCTGACCCCTGCTGGCCATTAGAAAGAATACAGATTCAAAACATGTTTGCATTGGCTTCACTTCACGGACCCAGAAGCTCTGTCCATAATTATACTGTCGATGGTGGCAACATAGCATCTTTTAACTAGCATGGATATCTTACGACTCTTAGATCAATTTTACCACAGAACTAGGGATGCACCGATACCGATGTTTAAAATTACAACTTGGCCGATGCCGATGTTTGTTACATGTATTGTAAACTGCATAACATGGATCTTTCTCGAAATGTCCCAGAAGCGTCTCAATGCTTTAGCTGATGCGAGCGGCACATGTCAATCTACACAGAGCACCTCGAGTGGGTGGAAGCCAGACACAGAAAAAGGATAGAGAAGCCGGTGGATTTTCAAAATAAAATACCCTGTGAAAACTGCCGGTCATAAAAACAGACAAAAGCGAAACTAAGTAACTACGTAGCATATTTACACACGTGTTTAGAAGAACATACACCGTGGCAAAATGGCCAAATCTGAGTAAGTAAACAAAGTCTGGCAGGCTAAACTGAAACTCTCTGTGGCAGCGTTTGAAGTCGCATGTGTGACCAAAACATCGGTGCATCCCTACACAGAACAATTATACGAGAATGCCTTATCTGAACCAGAGTCCTCTAAACCTCTAATGACAATGAGCTGTAAGATCTCAGAGGCCCCAAGCTTAATCTGCACTTCCCAGAATTGAGGCTGCAGCTGGCTTTGTAGGTGTCCATGGAGGTCCAAGAGAGGATAAGGGACCTAGCTAGCTTGATAAAAAAGTGAAGTAGAAGTAAAATAAATAGAAATATTTATATAAATTGGATCAAATTGCAATTAACTGCAGTGTATTGATATTGTGCAACATGGGAGTGTTCTTTTAACCTCCTGACTAAGAAGTTTGAAATTTGGGTTAATTAAAATTGACATCTGCTGCCTGCGATCATCTTGTTCCTAGATTTTAGTAGATGGCTGACAAACACAGGCTGCATTTTATATAGCAGCACTAATCAGATCAGTTCTCCCCCACATACATACATTAGTTTGATATATCAGTATAGGCCTGCTGTATATTGTCACTGTAATATATTACAGAAGCATCAAATTAATTATTGCTGCAACACCCTGTAAGCTAGTTTAGCTAATTGTAATAAATGATTTTATCAGACACCTTCCAGCCAATCAGAAATCAGTATTTTTTTGTTGTCAAAGTATAAAGCATGCAATCAATTTTATAGTATTTTGTTAATGTGATGGTTCATTTGTTTGCAGACTTGTGTTAATTATATTATGGTTTGTTTGCGACGCAGTAGCAAAAATGGACAGTATCAATGACTCAGCAGATACCTAGCCAAGATTTGGTAGCCTGGTTCCAGACTTATGAATCACCGCCCACATCTCAGAGATTTTCAGTGATACATATAAGTCTGCTGTTGTGTGCACTGACAGCTGTTTGCCCAGTTGGAGAAATAATCAATCAAAGATCAGTTAGTCAGAGCTTTGTAAGCAGGATTCAAATTGTGGATGTCATCTTTCTGTGCTAGGGCCAGAAAAATAGCCTCATTCATTACAAACTGTGACAGAAAATGATGTCCACAAAATGGCGGCATACAATCTGTTCAGGTTATAAGTCAGCTTATACAGGAAAAAAAAACAGCAAGTCATACATTAGCAAACTTCTTCAATCATTATGAAAAATGTTAAATGCAGCCTTAGTATCTACTAAAGACGGCAGGGATGATATCTCACTCACAACTCATTGTTAGGACATAATTAAAAGAATAATCAACATATATTTATGAACAATACAGTGTGCCAGACAGTTTATTCAGTGCAATGAAAATGCAGTCTGAATATGTGGTTAAAGATCTGAGGCATACAGAAGTCAGTTTATCATTTTGGAAACATTTTGGGAAGCTGGTGACTCACTTGCTGATCTCTCTACTTCGTGGATTTTCAGCCACTACAACGGGAGATCAGAACAGATCAGCAGTCAGAAAATCTTTGTTTTCAAGCCAAAAACGCAGTTAGTTTTTCCATTCCTCCAGTGATGTTATCACTACCCTGTGCTTTAAGAGGGAAACTTACTTGTTTGCTGTATAAAATGTGTTTTTTAGTGCATGTGTCAACTCCAGTCCACTCTTCAATTCACACGAACAGACAGAAGCTGTGAAAACTGACACTGAAAGTTTGTTCTTTTACTGTACTGCTTGAAACTACCGTAATTATGACCACTTATTCTCAGCCAGTAATTCACAAGACTCCGGGGCAGTCTTTAAAAACTTTGTAATGATTAACACATTTTTAATCTAATCAAACATTACTGGCCCCACTTGGGCAAACAATATGAGTTTCATTGATAAAATAGCTGTTTAAATCACCCAAAGGTGTGGTTTTCCTTTTCTTGGCCATAATGTAATGTGGATCATTGTTTGAGTTCTACTTATTTCACAGCCAGATTCTTCCTCCATTACTAAGACCACTTCAGAGCTGTCTTTAATGGACACATATGGGCTGCAAGCCAACAGTCGTTTTCAACTCTGCTGCTCTATGAAATGACTCACAATTAGCTCCATTGAGGTAACTGTCAGCGCACTAATCTCTGGCTTCTTCCATATAATTAAAGGAGAGGCTTTCAGCCTGTTTACACAAAAACATGATCAGATTCTTGGGAACAGTGGACTTGTTGAAGAGCCGGGCTTTGTGTATGATCCCCCTGAGGCTTCATAGTGTGTCAGAGACTTGACGGACCGTGTTGGGAGCCAGGTCACCTGCATCAACCACCTCCACCCTACCCCCAGGATGATGAGGGTGGTGGACAGATGAGTGTTGACTCAGCGGTGCTGCTCTGCCCTAAAACATGAACATGTCTCTGTAGGTGGTGGGCCAAAAGTAACTTGAACCAACAAATAGAAATTTACATTATACCATATTATTATATGTGTTGCCTCAAGGCAAGAAGATTCCTGATTCAAGCTGAGGCCTTTTCTGTGTGTAGTTTGCGTGTTCTCTCTGGGTAGTCCAGCTTCCTTGCACAGTCCAAAGAGATGCAGGTTCATCCAAGTGTCAGCCCTGTGATCTGCTCCATGAAGGCTGATTGTATACAAGTGTTCTTGCCTTGGTTGTGACTTGTGTCTCGACAATTTGTGATGAACTCTGCCACTGCCAGTGGACACTACAGATAAAAGACAATATCAAAAGGATAATGGCCTGTCATTCTAGACACACTTTCATTTGAATGCAGGAAAGTCCCGCAGTTTGTGCTGGAACATTTTTGATGAATACTAAAACAACAAAAAAAAAAAGGTGTAGGTGTATTTTAGATTTGGCAGATGAAGTGAAGATGAAGAGTTTTATGCAGTGACTTGCAAAAAAAAAAAAAAAAAAAAAGAGTTGTATGTAGATAATTAAATACCTAAACTCACACACACTTTATCTACAAGTTATGTAACTGATGCATATTAATATGGGAGATCTTTGACTCTCTACGTAGCATTTACTTATGGATTTCTATATTTTAGCTTGGCATAATATCTGGTGAGAAGTTTCTTGGAGTGGACACGATTGTCAAACTTCTTGGAGATCACAACCATCTCATCTCATGAGCTGCTTGTGGAGATAACACATTATTTTAACATACCACTGTATATTCATCGAGTGAGTGTTTTTTATTTCCTCATAGGATGGATGAATGCCCGTAACGTGACAGGACATTCGTTGCCAAAAACACAGACGTTGAAGAATTGTTAAAAAGGATTCAGGACAAGAAGTTTTACTGGGAGATGTGTCAGAGCATTGTTCTAATGCGCTGAAGTGGTGAATTGTAGGATGTGAAATGCATAAGCTGTCATTACTTTTTGAAATGGCTGTCATACCTGCTTTAATAGGCACCTGGACGCCCATCCTGTGGGAAAATCCAACTTCAAAGCAGTCAGAGAGATTCTACTTAGTGATGAGAAAATTATATTATTATATATTATAGTCAGATTTTTGAACCTAGTAAAAAACCTTAGTACCTAATACCTAGTAGTAGTTAATCTGACTGGTGGCTTGCAATTATGAAGTTTGATTTCATATTCATCTCCTCATATCTGCAACTTTCAAAGCTAAACATGAAAACTAATAATTCATCATTTTAAATCATGCATGATGCAAGCAAAAGGTCACTTCATAAAATGTGAGGTATGAATGAAAAAGGAATGTGTATGATGGTTTTTGACATATAGCATATCTCCATGTCTGACTAACTTCATTCAATTTATGTTTTATTGGTGGCAATCAGGAAAGAGCATGTACAGCATGTTCTAAATCTCTTTCCAGTCAGCAAAAAATGCTTTGATTCACTCAATCCAGTAACATTTAGAACACATAGAAGAGCCAGGTGATTAAATCAAATTAAATTGTATCGCTATTGAAGTTAGCAAATATGGGGAAGATCTGGCCGATTCCATGCGTTGAAATAAATGACAGTATAAAGAATGGCAGAGCATTAATGACGCTGTAATATGTGTCGCTGGCTGCTGCCATGCTGGTTGTACTGCTTCTTCCAACTCCCTGTTAATCTAAATACTGTATCAGCAAATATGTGGATCAAAAGGAGACCTGAGGTGTGCTAAATGAAGCCTTGTGCTCTAATATGCCATCGATAAAGGCACTTACTTGTAGATCAAAGTGGCCATGGAGAAAATCATGCATAACATTAAGCGTGCATTATGCATTAAGCCTTAATATGATTTGAACGGGTGAGTTAAAAAAAAAAAAAATCTGCGCCTGTACAGTTGTCATAAACAAGGAAATTAGACTAAAGCTATTTTTGTAGCAGACTGTAAATGTTTATTTCTGCCGTGAAGTTGGACATTTTAATGCGGGCATTTATGGAGATCATGGACATATGGAGACTTCTGGAGCCAGCCTCAAGGAATTACTGTTTTTAGCACTTACGCATTGGCTTCATTTCCCAGCACCAGAGACTGCCACTTGGTCGAAATCGAACTTTTTTTTTAGCTTTAGGTGCCGCTGAGCAGCTTCCATGTCAGTGAATGAAGCCCAGCCTCCAACTCTGTATCCAGTTCTCTGTGTACATCTATGGTTAAAACAGACAAACAAATAATTCCTTCTTCTTTTGTGTCTTTTAGTTTGGGAATCTTATAAAAAGACACAACCCACTTCTTCTTTTAGTGCCACTTCTCACAGCCCCTTGTCCGACAGGGCTTGACAGACCTGTCTCACTTACTTGCAGTTGCTAGGCTATAATTGGACAACCACTGTAACTGTTTGAGGAAAGAACTTTGTACCTGAACACAGTACACATGACAGAATAAAGGTCCATGGGGGAAAGATGGAAAAAAGTGAGGACATTTCACTTCTTTAAGAGGAGATTTGGGGTCAAGGGGAGAGAGGAAATCTCATCAGCGAATGAGTGGTGATGAGATGGAGTCAGTGAAAGCTGCTGTGGGTGTAATAACTATAATATGTGTATGTGTGTGAGATAGAGGCTAGAGGAGAGGGGGAGGAAAGGAGAGGGATGGAGAGCAATTATGTCATAGAGGAGAGTAAGAAGGAAAGCAAAAGAGGGGTGAGTGAGAGGAGAAAGTGAGGAAAATAAGGAGTAGAGGAGAGGATATAGAAGCTGAGAGGACAGTAGAGGATGAAGAAGAGAAGAGGAGATGAGAGGAAGAATGACAAGAGAGTAAGACAGGAAGAAGAGACGAGGAGGAAGGGGGCAGTCTGCAGCTGAAAGGCTGGATAGTTACCTGTCAGATTAGCTTACCGCCCTCAGAGGCTGTCTTTGTAAGGGCGGCTGGTTGCTGGTGGTAGCTGGTGGTGAGACTGGGGCCTGTACCTGTGACTCACTGGCCACAGGTGTCAATCAAACTCGACCTGGCTGCCACAGGAATGTGGTAAACAAGGCTGTGTGGTCCCAGAGACCCGGAGCGAGCTGCATCTAAAGGCGGCCGGAGCTGCATAGTGACGGCTGAATCACACATTCAGCTGCTCGCTGCATTGCAGGTAACACCTGGAGGCGAGGAAGACAGAAAATACACCCCTATCTCTGCCTCCGCTTTGTGTTTTTTTAGGAGTTGTAATCGTACGCCAGGTTCTCCTGCCTCGAGGCGATGCGAGCACAGGTTATTGTTCAGTCATCTAACAGCGCGCCTTTCTTCCTTCTCAGGTTCCACTTGAGCACTTTCATTTGTCGAGTGTGAAAGGTTTTTTTCTTTTTTTCTTTGAAAGTTTACAAGCCACTGTTTCTTCAGGCGAAGACACACCTGCATCACATCAAATGATCTTTGATGGAATCGGCAAATTGTCAGTCTGATAATATACTATTAAAACTTGCAATTTTAATTTTTCAAAATCTCAATAAAGGAAGAAAAAGACAGCATGTATAATCATAAACAAAACATAGGGAAATGTATTTCCATGAGCTCCTACTATACATTCTTAATGGATCTAAATAAGTAATTATAGCAGTATAATAACAATATCAGTAGCAATAAAGCAATAAGTATGTACTGGTCTGAGAGGCTCTTCCTGGGTCTCCTGGTGTATGTGGAATCTTCTTTCTAATCACAGCAGGGAAAAAAGGATGCTATCTGGGCGATTGGCATCCTTAATAATTCATTCAGCCTTATTCTTGCAACATCTTAGATACAGCACCACCTATTGTATGTTCATCTGCTCTTTGCAGGGCCTTGTTGGTCTTGCAATGCCAGTCCTATTAACAACTTATTTCATTGCTTAGCAGAAATAAATAACTGGATGCAAACATTTTTTTACAACTCAATCAGGATAAGACCGAAATAATAATATTCGGCCCTAAAACCCAGAGAGATTACCTGGCTCAGCACTTCCATTCCCTGGCTCTCCACACAAAAGACCAAGGAAAAAAATCTGGGAATAATCATGGATTCCGACCTCAACTTTGAAGCTCACATCAAAAACATTACAAAAACTTCATTTTATCATCTCAGAAACATTGCCAAAGTCAGACCTTTCCTGAATCAGGCCGAAGAGCAGATAGAGGGCACACATAACTCCCATTTTAAAATCCTTGCACTGGTTGCCTTTTAGTTTTAGAACTGATTTTAAGATTCTCTTATTGGTTTTTAAGTCACTGGATGGTCTGGCACCTATCTTTCAGACACACTACAGAGATATGAACCAAGCAGGCCCCTCAGATCCTCGACAGCTGGACTCCTGGTTGTGCCAAGAACCTTCACAAAGAATCATGGGGAATCTGCCTTTGCTTTACACACTATATTACAGTAAGTTTTGTACTTTTGGCTCTTTGGTCTCTTGTGGTTACATTTTCAGTATTTTCTCTGTCATGTCACAATGTAATATACTGTTGTTCTTCACTTAAAGAAAAAAGATGTCCTTGTTGCCAGTAAACAAGCAGCTCTGTGCTGCTGCTCACTGTCAGATGACCCCTGAAGAAAAAGTGCTGCTGTTCGCTGTGTGTGTGTGAATGTTTAGCTCCTCTTCTTTACTGTCTGTTTTCACCCTTCACTGATGTTTTTTTCTTGTGCTCTGGCAGTTACAAGTTTTATGTAGTTTCCAGTTGTATTATTTTTATAAATGTTTTATTATTGTTATCTCATAACCTAACTGTGAATTAAATTCAGATGAATAAGAAAAATAGTATAGTCCTATTTTATTTTGCTCAATGAGGCAGTCACTGGCAGAGTTATTACGTAAACATTTTTATGCTCTTTGCAAAAAGTGCTGTGAAGTGCTTCTTAAAAAATATATTAGAGAAGCCATATTTCTTGCAGTCAGAAAGGAACTAAAATAGCTTGCACCTCCTTTCTATTTTATTATCCATCAGATTTTATAATTAAGCTTAGATATTAGGCTTGAAACACTACAAATCTTTTATCATTCTTTAATTATTAATCAGTCTTTTTTTGTTTGTTTGTTTCAAACAAAAATACCAAATATTTGATGGGTCCAGCTTATAAAATATGAGTTTGTGCAACTTTTCAATGCAACATAATAACTGTATTTTATAATAACAATTGAGTTATTGAATTTAACTGTATTTTGGATTGTTCTTCAAACAAAACGAGGAAGCTGAAGACACCACTTTGAAAATTATAATTGGCTAAATACTGAAAATAGTACTGAAAATATTTATGGCTTGATACATTATGAAAACTACCCATTGCATTATAATGATAGTCAGAAATATCATACATCCTGTTGAAAATGTAACATTTCTGTGTGCGGATGTATGTGTGTGTTTGTCATTTGTATTTGCTCCCTGATTAAAACAGTCACATCAGGTTCCTCCCATCTGTCCTTGGTTTGATTTTCAGAGCACGAAGGATGACTGACGCCTGCAGAGTTTCTCCATGTGTCTACATGCATTGCCTCATTTCTGGGTGCTCAGGTGTAGCTACAGTGTCTGTGTTTGCTATTAAACATCACCACTCTCTGTCAGTGCACATACTGTATGTCTTAATGGCTGCATATGAAAAGATCCAGAGTTGATTTATTGTGTAATGCTTTAACTCCTTCAGAAGTGAAGGTTCTATTTCTTTCAAGCTGTTTGAATATTTCACTTCCTACTGTATGAGGTATGATAATGAATTGTGATTATGAAGAATTATAGACACACTCAATAAGAAGCATTTTATTTGTCATTTTGCCAAAATCTATATAGTGTTGGCCCCTGATTCTCTCAGTCTGCTGGACTGTGTCGATTGAAAGCTTATAGGCTCGATTTGGACTTTGCACTCAGCGTTTATGTGATTTTTATTTTATGGGTGCGTTGGCACATGATTTTATTTGTTTGCAACCTTTATGTACGTCAAGGATTCTGCTGCTGTAGCCAGAACTCTTAAAAAAAGAGTTTAAATATCAATGTAGTTAGATGAAGAAAAAATAAACTGCAGTATAGGTTTTTTTTTTCTCCTAGGATGTTTATGTACATGTTTTGGTTGATCAGCCATACTAACTATGATGTTTCTAGGAATGGCGATGTTGGTCTGTTGGTCAATCTACTACTTTGGTCCAGACTGAAATATTTCATTGATTAGTAGATGGATTGCCTTGAAACCTTATATGGACATCTCATATAGTTATGATCCTCAGAAGATGAGTCCTAACCTCTTTGGTCATTCACTGTATTTTCCTTAGAGCCATCATACAATGATCCATAGATCATTTCTTCAGTGTTATTCCAAATACTCACTATTCAAAATAAAGTTTGCCTTGAATCTTTGGCCAGGTCCAGAACAGTACACTCCAAAGACATTAGAAATGATCTTTCTAGATAATCTGATGTGACAACTGGAAGAAAGTTTATGAAGAAAAGATATATTTATAAGCCTATCCAATTACCATGCATACATTTCACTGATGACTAAATATGTGATTCATCATTTAAAATAAAATGTAGACTACAAATGTCAAGCCTATGCAGTACTGAGTCCAATGCAGGCTTGCACAGGGTATCATTATAATCTAAAATTGATAAAAATATAAATCAAGCATGTTTTTTTAAAGCAACATTGCATAACTTCTCCCCTGCGAAATCAACGATTTTAAATCATTTTGATGTTGATGACATTTGATATGATGAATGGTGTCTCTGTCATTCCCACTCTGTGCTCCGTACACCTGTTCTGCACTATGTAACTCTGTTCTCTGTGTATAATCACCTGCACAAGTACATAGCACTTTACGGGACAAATTCATACACCAACTATTCTTCTGATTTTGGTGAAAGTGGATCATATTTTATTGAGAAAATGTTTCCTGGTTTCTTTCTGATACCCTGTAGCTGCTCCGCATCAACTCTTCGAACTGTAGGTGCTGTTAGTTAATGCTCGCTCAGTTTGTTAGCTGGGTTGCTGCTTGGACTGTGAGCTCAGAGCACTAGGGGAGTGTTAATGTTTGTCCCATAGATGTTTAGGACCACCGCGAAGAGGAGTATTTCAGGCCCAGGGCATGGGGGCATGCTGACGAGGAGCAAAGGTCTTACCATAACCGGAGCAAGCAGAAAATGTATGTCCTCCTTGGACATAATGACAGAGGTGAAGAGACTGAAGAGGGCACTGAGGAGGAAGCTACAAAGACCAAACAGTGCAAGAGCAAGAAGCCACTGGACAAGAGTAAATCTGGGACTGACTTTAAGTTGTTAGTGAGAGTTTTGTGAAATAAAAGGCTGAAAGACAGACACTGAGCTTGGCTTCATGCTGTTGAAGTAAGTAATATTAACTATGTCTTGTGTTGTTGTACTGGCTTTGTGTTTGGCTGAAAATGTTCTATGTACTGTCCATATTTATGACAGTGGTTTTGCACTCTGAAAATGAGGACACTTAACGGCAAAAATACATTACAATTACAATTATATTGTAATTTTTCTTTAAATGAAAAAGTAGGGTTTAACTTTTATCTGTGCTCCAGTGTTACAAACATCTTATTGCTTACTCACTGTTTCAAGTTCTTTCAGTAGAAAACCTGTGTGAATCTCTTTCAGCACAGCTCTTTCTCTGTCTGTACAATGATACTAGGAGTTATTCTTTTAGACAAGGCACAGAGGTGCTTTCATGGTATATGTAGCCACGGACCTGAAATCAAGCACAACAAAGCTTTAATTCACTGCTCAGCACTATCTCATGTCTGTGAAGCAAATAGTTCAGTCTGCCAGAGCTGAGTGTTTCTTACAATAGCTAAGAGACGTATCTTAAGTGCTCCACATGGAGGGAGGAATCAATGCTTGAGTACAGCACAGCAGCTGCCCTAACAGCCTGTCTTCTTTCCCCAATGTCTAATGCAGTAGGGGGGAAAATCAAAACATCAACTGTTAGGAGGTCTGGCACGTGTCAGCCTGACAACCTGTCGTTTTGAAAGTTTTGACAAATGACACATTTTTGCGGTCACGTTTCTCTGAATCTTTTCCCAGCATTTTGCTGCAGCTGCCACCGAGGCCGATGTCTGCGCTACAGCTGCATCAAAAACATCTCACGCTGTTGAGTGCACGTAGCTTGTTTTTGAAAGAACGTCCTTTATCGTGCTGCAACTTCTAAATTGTTCAGGTAAATCATTAAATGTACAGTGTGATTAATAAAGTTTCTAAATACGAATTAAAAAAAAAATGTAGGTTGAATGTTTAAACGGACAATGTGTTCTTACACTTTTTATATCAAAAGAGGTCAAGTGTTTTGTTTTCAAAGTATAATCCATCGAGTTTGGAGCAAGACTAAAAATATAATGTATGACTGATTAGTTTAATATTGATGATTTTGCTTTTCTTTGGACCTTTGAAATATAAAGTCTGTCCTGATGCAGATTATGAAAAGCTCACTGGGCAATAAAAAATCAAAATCTGAATCTCCTAAATTATATGCTCTTCAAAGAGATTTGATTTTTTTCCCCCTAATATTACAATTTTGTTCTGATAGTGTCTGGAAGAAAAGGTCAGGGGTCACACACACACACACAGAAATATACAGAAAAGTGACAAAAAAATACAAAAAAGCACACGTTAATTCACCCTCTGAGGACCAGAAATAAATTATTAGTTTATTAGTTTTAATATCTGGCTAAAGAGCATGGCTCTCTCTCTCTCTCTGGTCTAGTCCTTGAAGATGAATTGCCATGACAGTTTGTACAGACATTCATGCTGTGCTGAGGATGAACCCTGGTGACCTTGGTGATTTTTGTGAAAGATTAAAAACTATTCAGTTCAACTAAGATGTAAACATAATTAATGTTTATATCTAAACAAAAGCAAAAACAAAACAGGCTAAAACAAAAGCAACAAACAAAGGCTATTTGGATGGACATTTGGCTGTGGACCTAAACATTCAGGGGAAGGATGGTCAGAGTGAGTGACCTTGCCATCCTTATGTTCAACTCAGTCAATCCAAAAAACAAAATTTGCAATATGGCTTACCTTCACTCATTTGACTGAAGTGGGCAGTAAACCTGCTGGAAAATGGAACAGAAACCAGAGATGATGAAAGTCTAGGGTGTAAGAGTGAGAAACTGTGAGATGAAGGAAGAAATCCAGTCCACTTCTCCATGAGACCTAAATTCAGTTGGTGAATATCGGCTTCTTGTTTCTTTTAATCATTTTGGCTGAGACTAAAATCTGAACAGACCCGAGTTTAAACATTTGATGACATCGGCAAAAGGAACATCCTGTCCTCTGCATGATAAATAACACTGCGGTTTAACTTGTACTGGCACTGACTCTCTTTACCTTCTCATATCCAAGGTAAGTGCATATTTACAGACTATTTCCAACTGAAATTAATTTTCTAGATTGTGGCTTAGTGCTTCAAAAGTGCTTCTTTATGTTACTAGCAAGGTTTGTCCTAATACAACAGGATGATGTAAATCTTACTAGACTCCATAGTCTACGACAAATAATTCATTGAAAAGAGTCCAAAAAAGTGACTTCAGAAGTTTTAACAGCTACCCTTTTTATGTCTATAGCCTAATAGTGTATTTGTGGCTAACACCTATAATTGTCTTCACTAAAAAAAAACGGTGTGACCATTATAAAAATGGCTTCAATGGAAATCAGTCAAGATGATACAATTAGGAACCTCACAACTGAAGGCTTCATTAGGCAAGGTACAGTATCAACCTGAAAACATATTGACAGATTAAATATTAAGAATATAAGGTACAACTAGTGATAACAGTATTAAAATAAATACAGTTTCTGTTGTGCATAACAGAATTATGGAGGGTGCTTCCATTTCACAGAAGTCTTATAAGAATAAGAATCACCATTTGATTTCTAATTGACTAGTCTAAATTATCTTTTTTTTTTTTTAAATTGAGATACGTAGTTCTTATTCTTCCACCACTAACAGCACATTGTCTATACATGACCTGAGGCTACAGCACTGTGTTGTTTGGAAAGACTTATTACTGACAAAAGTTTACTCACTGTTATCTTCCACTTTTCAGTGAATTTTCACATTAGAAAGCTTTCCACTAGACATGTGACTGTGTGTCTGTCATTGGACAGAGTATCTATCGTAAGTGATTTGTTTGTCGTCACCAAAATGCACCAAAAAAAAAAAAGTATTTTGCAACTGTTTGTGAAAAAAGTTGCAGAAAACCATGTTTTTTTGAAAATAGCATTTTTAAATGCTACCCCCTGATGCTGGACTTGATGAGTTACAAACTATATTTCATGATTTTCAGATTTCAGTCTTAATTGTTTGGCTTTGATTGGGAACAGTAGGTGCCAGTCTATCTCAACACTGTGGTGGCCAGGGTCAAAGAGACCTATTGCTGCCTTCCTAGACATAATAGATAGCTTGCCCTTGACGTTCCAATCTGCGTAAACAGACTTCTGGGTCTCCAGACTAGAATATGCTGACAATAACACCTGCATGAGTAAAGACATTCTCTTTGGCTAATTCTGGGCCTATAGTATTTGTGGTGTTATCTTGGGGTTTAAAGACTATCCCCCAGCATGAGTTGGGCAGAATGTAAGACCGACTCAGGCACTTCTGATGCACTTTGAGAGTGTCTCTAATTCTCCTTGGCCAAGCGTCAATAAATACTACAGCATAAGACATCAGAGGCTCCTGAACACTTTCTTCCCTCCTGACCTCACCATTGACCTTTGACTTCAGCAATTTCTCCACAACACAAATGTTCCAGGAAAAGATCAAGAAAATGAAGAAAGGAAAGAATTTTCACAGAAAAATAATAATCACCTTAGTATATAGCTTTGATCAGTGTTTTAGCCTTAGCCTTTTTGTGATAATGTTGTCCCTCTCCATGTTTTCACTTTGTAGGCATGCTCTCTCAGGTAGGCTGGCAGAAGCTGGATCTCAGCTGTTGCTTTGTTTCAACTGTGAAGAAAAACTGGACATCAAGCAAAAAAGATTGCATTGCCAAGGGAGCAGATCTGGTCAACAGCAGGAAAGAGCAGGCGAAAAAGAAAAGAAAGAGGGAGAAAGAAAAAGGGAGAGAAAGAATAACCTGGGATACATTAAAGACAGTGTATCTTCAGTAATTAATGGAGCAGAGGTAGCTTTTGCAGCATGTTTGAGAAGCAGAAGATTTTCTTGATGGATTTGCGAGTGACGTCACTGTAGCTATAAGCAATGCCCAGCTCGGCATCTGTCTTTCAGCCTTTTAGTTCACAAAGCCCTGCCAATGACTAAAAGTCAGTCCAAAATGCTTTTGTCCTGTGGCTTCTTGCTTGGCCACTCGCTTCTTTTCTTTGCGTCCACCAAAGAGACCATCCTCTTTGGTCTCTTCACCTCTGCCATTAGGTTCATGAGGCTGCTCGGCCTGGATACATTTCCCACTTGCCCAGCTCCAGCAATGTCAAAAAAAAAAAAAAGGAAAAGCAGAAAACATTTTCTCCATTCAATATGATCCAGTTTCTCCAAATTCAGTCAAATAGTTTGTGGTGTGTGACTGTGCAGTCAAGTGTTACGTACTTCTTGCTGGTGATCGTACCAGGGGCACAAAGTTATACAGTGGAAGAACAGGTTTATGGGGTGCAGAGTAGAGACAGAGACACCATTCATTTGTTCGTTCGTTATTTTATGGTAGAAAAGTTACATAATGGGGCTTTAATAAAGGTAAGAAAGAAGATTTCTCAGTGCCTTGTGATAGACATGCTGGTTAGCCAGCCTTAAATCTTAAATCCATACAATCATATTGTGCTTACACATATCACCTAATCATGCTTATATGTGACAGTGAATGACTTCTGTTGGCTGGGTTTGTTGTCAGAGGTCAGCATGTCGAAACTACCATTAAGTGTGTTTTTGTCAAGATTGTGAACGCAAGTCTGAAGCAGGGAACATAACAGTAGAAAACAGTTTTAGCATTTTTATGTTTTAATTACGATTGACGTCTCTATGTGTTTCACTAACAGGCATACAGTCTGTGCTTCTGTTATAAATGTAAACCCAACATGATGTCACCAGTTTGGTATTGTGGCTGTCTATTGACATTTTGTTTTACTAAAGCCATATTTGGTAGAGAGCGTGGAGCTGGTGGGTAATGGACTGCCAGTTGGGGTGCACTTGGTTTTGACTCAACCAGAAAAAAAATATAGTATGCCTGGTCACAAATATTACAGCTAATCAGTACACTAAAATATGTTCCTGTATACAGAAACTTTGATGGGAGAAATGCAGTAACAGAAGCTTGATTCATATTTGATCAGCACTGCTGAGTTTGACAGTTTGATCTGAGTTTCGTGAGCACAGTGTGTTTCGCTGGACAGACTCACTGAGAATGACTTGCCAATCATATGGTAGCCCCACCCTAAAGCATATCCTGCTTTATCTCTGTTGTGCTCTATATGGAACCAGAATTCACAAAATGAACGTCATGCTGTGTGGAATTAGACTTGAAACTAGATATTTAAAAATTATGGTCATTTTATTAAGGCTCTAAACAATCAGACATCTTTTTGCAGTCAATGGAGCTGCCCTCTGCTGGCCACTGCAATGGAACAATGAAGGTTCAAGACACTTCCACATTGGCTTCACTTCACAGACCCGGATGGTTTGTCTACTATTTATATACTGTCAATTCTCTGTTATCTTGTACATCAAGTACTGGGGAACTGGACAGCCCAATAACCTCAGTGGAACCAGGACTGTGGAGAATTCATGCAGGAGAAAGGAGGGGGAGAATGGAACAATGATGGCTGTTCTGGTGAGCTCTGGATCTGTGAAAAATAAGATCCCATACCCTGAACTTACCTCTGATTTTTAAAAGAACCTGTGTTTTATCTTCCTGTCCTTGTCCTAGGCTCTTTTTAACCAAGGTGGCATTGTCGGCAACATTTTAGTTTAAGTTATTTATTTAGAGTTTTAAATTCCAGTTAACTAACCACTTGTTGTCACATATGGAAAATTCTGACGAATTACACGTTTTTGCATTTGTGTTTCTCTGCATCTATTTCCCAGAATTTAGCTACAGCTGCCACCGTGGCCACAGCTGCATCTGAAAACATCCCGTGCTGAGAAGTGCAACTAGCTTGCAAATGGCTTGTTCTCAATAAAGCATTCAGGGTGTCCTTGGTAGGTTTGTGACTTGTGAATTGTTCATGTTAATAATCAGATGATGATATCAAAATTGTTATCTCCTTGGAAACTTGAAGATGCTAAGGGAATATAAAAAACAAAACAATAATATACCTCAAAAGTGTTCTTCATTGCTGTACTTGAGTACTTGTTATATACTAGTTATATGCATTTTACATGCAAAATAAATGTGGTAAAAATAATCCATAAGAGGGTAGGGGTTGGACAAACTATAATAACAACTTGACAAAATACCTCAACTTCCAAAAGTACTCAAGAGTTCTCTTGATAAGGAGCAACAAGGACTGAACACAGTAAAGTAGGATGAGTATTGCATAGCTGTTGCACTGGATTACATCATGTCATAAAGGTGTTGGCTCTACTGTGTCCACCTCCGCCTGCCAGCCTGGACAGATGACAAGGCACTGACACAAGTGCTGACAATGGTCTCTACAGCCACACCAGTCTACATGTTACATAACACAGAAGAAGACACAGCACGTTTTAGAATCACTCACATGTGAGCGGTATATGGAGCAGATGTATTTAGCGGGCAAAGACACCATGCTCTGGCTTGTGGCTCATTTTGGGTGTGGTGGCGGTTGCATTGAGTGTGGTTGCTCTTGAAGGGGGCATCTCAACCATTAATTGGACTAAGCCTTTTCATTCTCCCCAGAGATGAGTCCGATCCAAACCGTCTGTGGTCGGGTGGTGAGATGGGGCTCCCCACCCGGGACGTGGGCGGGTGGTGAGCTTACGCTTTGGGCTGCCTGACTAAAAATAAAAGATCAAGGAGCCTCAACCAGACATGTTGGTCTGGTTAGACTCACACAGCAGAAAAAAAGGCTTTTAAAAACAGTTAAAAGGGTGTTGCATCTGCATTAGCCTGGTGACCTAATGTATCTAAATAAATTAGGTTACTTTTTCAAGTAGAGTACATACTAAGTACATATTAAATGAACAACATTTTGAAGTAAAGTAACCAAATTTCTCTGACTTTTCCTGATGATTATGAATGTGCAGTTATTGTATGTACTTTTTAAATTTTTAATAAAGTAACTAAACCTTTTTTGGACACATTTATGAAAAGCCCTTGGGTGGGCAGACCAAGGTTGACTGACATCTGAGAGCTGGCCTTCCTCTGAGAGGTGCTGTCAACCTCTGTGGTGTACTATTACGTCAGGCCTTGATTATGTACTAGCTAGGCTAACAAGCATCTACTTGGAAAGCAGGGTAACTTGTTAGCACCAGACCTGGAATTTCATCATTTTGTGACTAAGGCCACATGGCCTTTGGTGGTGTCAGCTTTTTAAGGGCACAAAAGTCAAATGCCAGGACAGCCAGGCTATCAAACAACACAATGATTTTAAGCCCACAGTAATCCCACTTGTCCTTATTGTCTTCTGTTTTACGGCTTTAGCTTAAAACCTTGACTAACAGTAGAACTAGTATTCACAATCTTTACGAGGAGGATTTGGGCTGCTCAGGATGTCCTTCTGCTCCTGATGGCCAGCAAGACAATGTTTTTTTCTTTTTCATGGTTGAGTTTGATGGCGAGGGCAGTCATAAGGAGAAAGATACATGATTGTTGAGTCTCATTAAGTTGTAATCAAATAACAACATAAATGGGAAACAAACAAAGTGGGTCAGAGTGAGCATAACAGAACTTGGAGACATAGAGTCAGTTATACTGGCAGATAATTAGGTGGCAAGATGGTGACAGCCAAGTTGGCAATTTTGCCAGAACACTGGGAAACCCCCTTGTAAAATGTGCCATGAAATCTTTACACCATAGTGACTTAGGACCTTGGTTTAACATCTTATCCAAAGAACCAATTCTCCTATAGCATAGAATCCCTGTTACTGTACTTAGACTGTCATGTGACTTGGAAACCATTAATACATGTTATAATCTTCAATGCTATAATGTTTGCAGACTATGTTTATTGCAAGCACAGATTAATTTATTTGGGAAAACAATTTATTGGTGTCAGTTACATGTAATTGGTACAGTAAATTATTAATACCATATGCAAATGTTTGTACATAAGTGTGTAATATAATATACGTTCATTTTCATACATCTAATGCCGAACACCACAAAATGCTACAGTAGAGTAATACACATTCATAGAAAAATCTGTTTTTGTACAAACAATCATAACAATCATCAACTAAATCAGCTAACAATGTTCTGCACCAAAGTTTACTTGTCTAAAATCAGTAAAGCTTAAATATGTGATACAAATGTGATGATTTAAATAGAGATGTATAAGTAAAGAATGCGTGAAAAGCCCATTTGTACATTTCCTGCTATGTGCCGTGTCTATAAAATGGTTGGGTCACCCAAATTACATAGAAATTCAAGTAAAAATTATAGATTTTTTTTTTTTTTTTTTTTTTTTAATGGACATCTTTCCAGTTAATTGTATTGGGGTGGAGGCAGAGATAAATATCTCAAAACCTTAAAACATGAAATGAACTCTACGAGACTCCCACTAGAGGTATTAAGATATGACAAATGTGATTAGAATTTGGTGTTTAATTGGGATCTTATTTTTCACAGATCCCGACCTGTTCACCAAAACAGCCATCATCGTTCCATTCTCCCCCTCCTTCCTTCTGCACAATTTCTCCACAGTCCTGGTTCCCATTGAAGCTGTTGGGCTGTCCGGGCTGCCAGTACCTGATGTACAAGATAGACACAGAAATAATTAACTCCTCTCCCAGTTTTTTGTTTCTCAACTGTTCTGACCTGTTGTTTCTGATCCAAACCCATTTGCCTAGTAGTAATATGTAGAGGCTTCATGTAACCATGGAAATTTTTTGAACCGCCTCCATCACCACCCCTCAGTGCTTTGAAACACATTCACACAAGATAATGGATTTCATTGAAATCAGTGTCTCTGTGGATGCAGTTGTGTAAGATCTTTGAGCTGAATGTGCTGTTCTTCACCTTCCTCCACATTTTTACTACCGCATTGTTTCATGAAGGATCAAAACCAACAGACAGAAATTCAGTTCAGTTCACAAAGGATTATAATCAGGTGGCCTCCATCTTTAACAAAATACAGGGTTAAAATCACCACAGATTCTTGATAATAATTAATTACAGGTTATTCAGAAATACAAATACAATTTGTGCAAGAAATTAGTTGCTAGTAAATCTTACAAGAAACCTGTCGAGTTCAGTTCATGATCCGATTTACTTCAAACACTTACGCTATGGTGATTGGAGTCCCATCCAACCACACCCAAGTCCCCTCTTCAAGACTGTCACTCAGACCAATCCAGGCATTGTGGCCTGGTTTCAGTAAGCCATTGAGAAATACCTGTTAGAGTTACAAATATATGGAATAATTAAAACATAAATATCCAAATTTCCTTCAGAAACTGTACAATATATCTAGCTAATTATAACATTTGGCTAATGATAGGGGAAGGTATCCAAATTGAGCTGTGCAAATCATTAACACACAGTCATTTTTGGTTATATGTGGATAGTATAGTAGTAGTAAAGCAATGTGCAGTACATTTATAGTGGTAAATTTGTATGCAGCGGCATTTCCAAAATGTTTTTTACGAAAAGCCTCAATTTGTTAGATGTCTGTTGACTCTCACGCCATCAGAGGGGTAGCATGGGTTAAAGTCACAGAAGCCCCGGCCAGACAAGGAATGTCTGAACAAGTCTAGCATGATGACTTTTACACCCAAAGTCATCAATATACCACCTCTGTCAGTCAACAAATCACACACTGATACTCTAAATCCCTGGAGCAACAAAGTCAGTCTCCTCATTTGCTGGTCAAGACCTCGATCATTACTCCCAAATCACAGTGACCATGAATTCATGACCTGCTTCCATTGTCGCTCATCAAGGACATGTAGTCTCCTTCTCCAGTTCCCACTACTGTATGTAGAACTATCCACCACTTTATCAAAATGCAGGGATTCTAACCAGATAGTTGGTTAGCTTGAAATATCAAACATTTTTCCACTTACTTTGCAATATGTTCAGTTTAGAGGACAAAACAGTACCTCATGCTGATGTCCTCATAATCTCTAACTCAGTCATCTTTGTTTTTTAAACTCATGCTTGGATCTCAAAGCAACATCTATAGCTGCTTCAGTTTAACCACCAAATCACCGATCATGCATTTAAGATGTTCTATTTCTTTTCTTTCTCACCTGCTCTTCCCTGCTGTCTATGATGACCAGATCTGCTCCCTTGGCGATGCAATCTTGTCTGCTTGATGTCCAGTTCTTCTTCAGAGTTGTAACTAAGTAACAGCTGATGTCAAACTTTTGCCAGCCTGTCTGACAGACAATGTCTGAAGACATAAATGGGGACAAAATATCATAAAAATGCAAAAACAAAGACACTGAATTAATTCAATTAAACCTTAATGAGAAACATCTTACTTCTTCTTACTTTGTCGAGCTTCTTCTGTAACTGTTCTTGACTTGTAGCCAGACTGCTGTAATTGGTCTGTAACTGCTCTTTTTCGCTCTTGACAATGTTATAACTGTTTTGAGATTGTTCTTTGTCTTTCCATAACAAGTTGTAGGTGATCTGAAGGAGATTCCGACTTATATTCAGTGTGTTGTAGCTTCTTTGCAACTGGTCACTATCTCTCTTCAATGAAAAGTAGTTCCCCTGTAACTGGTCGAAAGTAGTCTGTAACTTAACATTACTTCTTTGCAGGTTATTGTAATTGGTCTGTAGCTGGTTGTTACTTGCTGTCAGGTCATTGTGATTAGTCCGTAACGTCTCAAGACTCCTCTGCATGTTATTAAAGCTTGTCTGCATCTGATCGCGCTCTTGTTTCAAGGTGTTGTAACTTGCTTGTAACTGGTCCTTGTCCCTCTTCAGTGAAGAGTAGTTCCCCTGTACCTGGTTGAAAGTAGCCTGTAACTTAACATTACTTCTTTGCAGGTTATTGTAATTGGTCTGTAGCTGGTTGTTACTTGCTGTCAGGTCATTGTGATTAGTCCGTAACGTCACAAGACTCCTCTGCATGTTATTAAAGCTTGTCTGCATCTGATCACGCTCTTGTTTCAAGGTGTTGTAACTTGCTTGCAACTGGTCCTTGTCCCTCTTCAGTGAAGAGTAGTTTCCCTGTACCTGGTTGAAAGTAGTCTGTAACTTAACATTGCTTCTTTGCAGGTTATTGTAATTGGTCTGTAGCTGGTTCTTACTCGCTGTCAGGTCATTGTGATTAGTCCGTAATGCCTCAAGATCCCTCCCCACATTATTAAAGCTTGTCTGCATCTGATCTTTTTCTATAGTCAAGTTACTCAGTCTGACCTCTAACTGTTTTTTCTCTGCAGTTAAAGCATCATAAGACCTCTGCAGTCGGTCTTCTTGTGTGTTGTTGAGTTTTTCCAGAGTGTATCTGGCCTGTGCTGGGTCTGCCAACATGAGGCGGTTGATTATCTCATCTGTAAAAAAATAAATGAATAAATGTGTGTGTGTGTGTATATATATATATATATATTTTGTTTGTTTTTTTTTGTTTTTTTTAATAACAACAAATACAAATGACTTACAGTAGAACATCTGTCCAATGTTACCAGCCAACAGGACAGCACACAGTAATCCAAGACACACACTCGTACATCTACATCTAGAGGGCTGCTTTCTTCTCTGAAAATCCACTAAATCAAGAAACAAAACGTTTAGACATTAAATCTATAAGAGAAAATGTGCATGCTCTTCTTTAGAAACCACAATTGGCATTTATATACAGTAGGATAACTTCTTTAAAATTTAAGCTCACAGGTTTCAATACATGATGCGTCTTTATTTATTGTACCTAATATTACCAATATTTTGTCTGTTCATATGTTTCCAGGTTAATGCTGTACCTTTGCTAATGGGGTCATCCATCCTGAAGCTCTTATTTATATATGTGTCGTCGATTTCCATTGAATCCATCCTGATAATGATTTCACAGTTTTTCCTGTTTAGAGGAGATATTTATAGATTTTTGTAAAGGCACAAATACAATATTGGGTTCTTAAGACATGTAGTTTTATTGTTCTTGCATTTTTGTTTTAACAGCAAGTCCAGCATGATTTGGCATTTACATTCAGTTCCTGCTCAGTTAATACAAACTTTGTCTATAATCTCATGTCTGCTTTCCTTTGGAGTTTGCAACTACTTAAATTTTAGTGAGTTCCTTTATTTTACAGCACTAATAATCTATATAAAAACATTAAATAAAACTAGAAAAAACACTATTCGGTATAATATTCAACAATCTAAGTTAGAAATAGTCTCTAAATATGCACTTACCTTGGATCTGAGAAGTTAACAAGAAATCAAAATCAGTACGAGTGCTTTCAGATTCACATGCTGTCACTGATTTATAAAAAACACAGCAGCATTATTTATTGTGCACAAAAGAGGATGCTCTTTCGGCACATCAGCAAATATTTGACTTCACATTTCAGGTAATTTTTGGGCAAAATTATTAAACAAAAGAAACTGAAATTCACTGGTCATCGCACGTCAGGCTCCAGACTTTATGCCTGTTGGTGGTTTCTGTTCTCTTTTCCCACAGATTAACTTCCCACTTAGGCCAAACAAGTGAAAGTTTTTTTATGACTGGGGTACAAGGTAAGCAATATTGTGAATTTCAAAACTGCAAACTCAATAGTGCACAATAGGCCACTTCACAAGCACATTTATAAAAATAAAAAAAAATAAAAAAATGAATGAATTGAAATGTTTTTGAATCTGATAGATACATTCTTTATTGTCTTCTTAAGGCATTTTGCTACCAGTCTTTATATAGCATCACTCAAATACTTACGCCACAACACGTACGAGAAAACACATAAGATGCAGCACATTTATACACACATAACCATAGCACCTTAACACAGGACAGTTACCTAAGCTTTTTTCTTTCTTTTTTTTTTTTTAACGCCGCAGAGGCCAGAGATCTGTATCTGCAACTGGATGAGAACAATGTGAAGACTGGGTTGAAAGGTTGCCTTGGGTCATGTGATATGCTCTCTTCTCTGTGTGTACAGTAATCCCTCTGCTGTTCAGGTCTGAGAGGTTGAGGGTGGGGAGACTAATAATTTTGGAAGTGTTGTGTGCCTGTGTTTGCCCGTTAACATCATGAAGAAACAGGGAACAACTAGGGTGTAAGGGTAGAATTATACTTTTGTAGAGCAGCAATAGAAAGTGAGTTTGTGGATGGCAGAGAGTTTGTAGCATTTGTGCATGTCAGGGTGACCATCGTTCACCTCAATATTTAGAGATACATATCTTCACATCTACTGACCAGATAACCTTTAGATTAGATTTGGTGCAGATATTCACCCCCCTTGAAGCCATACCTCACAAGAACTGGGAATGTCCATAGTACTTAATGACCCCACATTTAAGACTTATAAGCATTATATACACACCTCAGAAGTTTAGATTCACATTATAATCTAGCTATCTTAGATTGTTTTTATTTAGCAGTCAATAAAATTGAAATGCATAAAACACTTTAACATATAGCTACATATAATTCCTCATTATTGGTTATACGTCATTGATGGAAGCTGGATGTCACATTGTATTTTTTATACTTCCACTACGGGGTGCCAAACTCAGACTGTAGGAGGAAAACAGTAAAACAAAGCATCCCTGCAATACATTGTGTGTGTATATATATATATATATGCACTGTATGCACCATATATATATGGCACTGTTGATGATTCACCTTCATGATTATTTTACATCATGGTCAATGATCAGTGATTGTAATTAGCATTGCAGGTATTAGGCCATAAACCAAAGTATTAGATGTAGATGTTGTATTGCAGGTCAAGGATCACAGAACTCATTAGAGTTTATCCTCTGTGGAGATGAACAAAGCACATGCTATGCTTTGACTTTTGTTAGATTTGTTTTCAAGACTGATCACACAGCCTCGTAATAATTTATTTATATTATGTAAGAATTATGTGTTGACTCTTTTATGTATAAGGAGTAGATATCTGCTGTCTGATCTGTCAGGCTCTAACATTTCTCTTGACAGCACGAGGAAGCTTAGGCAGTAACTGAGCTCAGCCACTCAGAAAGCAGATAAAAATTCAGCTGACAGAAAACACAAGTCTATTTTTGGTGGCTGGACTGAATTTCCTAATCACCTCCAGGACTCCTGAATGAATAATGAATAGTATCTTGTCAGAAACATAATATCACAAAACCAAACCCGGCTGAGCCTCTAAAACCAGTCCTGGAAAATGTCTCTAAATCAGATCACACTGAGAGCTGATGTTTTTATTTTTTTTATTTTTAATGTAGCAGTTTGTGACCCCCAGTGACCATTATCATGCAGCCGTACACATCTTCCATCTAAGCTAGAGGAAGGCTGTGAATGGGGAGGGTGAAGTTGCTGAGTGTCTGATGGAGATAAGGGGAAATGACTGCGGCTGAGAGACGTCATCCTTCAGCCTGTCACACCCTGTGCTGCACATATTAATTAGCCTCCATAACTCACGATCTGAAACAGCCACTCCAGGAAAAGAGGAGAGAACTTATCGACATCTCAGGATCCTGCTATCTCTACACAATAACAACACAGTGGCGTGTGTCACCTCCTTGATATGATACACAGATGGTGATAGGAACAAAATTCAGATCATAATTCCAAGAAAATATATCTATTTTTTTTTTTCAATTATGACCCTCTATATGCTGTGGATCGCATTTCCTCAAATTTAAATTTTGCATTCACATTATTTATTTAATTACTTTCAGACAACAGACTTGTGTATCTACAGTAAATGATTCATCACCATTAGTTTATTACTCATAATCGTCTTATAGTGAATAGTCCACAATGCAAATATGAGGCAGGAAACCAGAAAGACTAGATCAGTTCTTTGAGGACAGGGTGGTGTGGGTGTCGGTGGTGAGGAGGTTGTTCAGGGAGGTGCAGAGAGGTTGACAATGTGGGCTGGATGTGGGAGTGTAAAAAAAAACCATAAGGTCAGGAACAGTGAGATTACAAAAGGGAGAGTTTAGCCATGGCAGAGGTTAGCACTTGGGAGACGGGAGGCTGAGTTGGTCTTTTATCCTGTGCGGGTTGACTGGATGATGGGATACAGGTGTGGTAGTGATTAGAGGGAACAGTGGAGGCCATGCCTAGCCACAAACACAAACAGACGGAGACAGACGTGACACAAACTCACCATCATATATTGAGTCCTTGAGTTCTAATTTAAAGGTCCAGTGTGTAAGATTAAATCTATTCACAGGAAATGGTAGAAATTAAATATAATAGCGAAGGCTCGCTGCAGCTGGCCCGGGTTCGAGTCCCGACCTGTGGCCCTTTCCCGCATGTCATTCCCCATCTCTGTCTCCCCATATTTCCTGTCACTCTTCAGCTGTCTCTATCTAATAAAGCTTGGAAAGGCCAAAAAAAAAAATCTTAAAAAAAAAAAAAAGAAATGAAATATAATATCAATAAATACATCTTCCACAGTGTCCACCATGTTGCACCACCATGTAGCCCAGATCAGACAAACATATGTTTCATATTTTTCGCAAGATTCACAGCCACCATAGGTTCTCCTCCATGTTTGAAAGGGGAGGGTGAGGCGAGAGGTATTCAGCTGGTTGCAATTTTCAAGCTCGCCACTAGATGTCACTAAATCCTACACATTGGTCCTTTAGTAGTAACTGTGTGATGTGACTGTCTTCAAGTTTAACTTTATTGAGCTATGAGAATTAAACATTTTACCCTTTTCTGGTGTTTTTAAATTAGTGACTTACACAAAGGAAAAGCATATCAGTATACCTGCATGAATTCATTCATGGAAAACCATTTATTTAAAATTGTAATCATGAGTTAATAAAACACAGCTTGATGCAAAAACAAAATAGCCATCAATGCATGAGCCCAAGTACTTCCATCATCATGATTACTTTGTTAGGATCCTTATTCATGCTCAATGTAGTAGTTGTGTTGTTTATTTAGGTTTCCAATTAGTTGTTACCTTGGCAACAACAGCTCTTTCAGGTTCATGGAGTGGTTCGTGGCTGTCTGAAGTCTACGAACAAAAAGAACAAAACAAACACACACACAAAACATCAAAAGAGTTAAGGTCACATAATGTACTTTCGATGAGGATGTCAAGTACTGTCGTCACTAAGGTAATACACTGAAAACAATGTTTTGTTATCAAATACTCATACCAGTACTAATGACAGGATGTTTTGTAGATTGGACAGTAATTTGTAATTAAAAAAACAGTATTCTCCTTCCAAATGTAGCTCAAATGAGATGTCATAATAAAAAAAATGCAGATAAAACATCCAAAGATGTGGAAAATATGATTGAAATATGGCAGTTGTGTATGATTGTTAGGCTCCTCATTGCTCCACATATGTCTTTGGATGTTTAAGTCACATGATTCATGTGTGTCATAATTTATTCAAAAGTCCTTTGCATTTTTGTCACAAACTATGCAAGGTTTAGGCACCGATGATATGATGTATTTTCAAAATGCATAGGTCCAAGCATCTGTGCTGGTGATGGTGGACCAGAGCCAGCTGATGGAAGATGAAACCTTTCAGTTCAGTGGATCATCCTGGGGGACGAGGAGGTGGTGATTGGGAGGTGACGGATGGGTTCAATTGCAGGTCTGAAAGACAGATTGACAGAAACGCAGTGATATTTAAAGAACAACCTCTGAGGACTGATCGGCCCTGTGAACATGGACAGAAAGATCATTGTGCAGATACGTGGCGTCAAAAATGAATGAAAGGAGACTGACAGCATGGGAAAGGAGAAATAGCAGGACGTCCTAATAGAAAGAGAAAAGAAATGGAAAAGATCTTGCTAACCGAACTCTCTCCAAAACTTCATCAAGTGGTGTCAGCTACAGCCACTGTCCTCTGAGAAGACTATTTTTCTGAGCTTTACAACATCTGTGGCCCTACAACTGAAAACGGTTCCTTTCTAAGACTGGGGGACAGGGTTTTGAATGGAAGGATGAAATAATTGGAAAATGGGATTAATTAAGTTTTTAGAGTGTGGCTGGCACAAAGGAAGACTGTTCCAAGTTTATCAAAGAAATTAAAATGCACATTTCTCTGTTGCTGCAAAAGACCATTTTAAGACAGTTGGACACATTTTGAATGGCTTTGCCTCTTCCATAATCCATGCACCCTCTACAATAAAATCTTAACTATATCACAAATTGATCTTTCAGCTTTGACTTGCAGAGTCTGTTATAAAGATCTCATTTCAGTACACACCCAAGGCTTTTTTGTATACATCACCAGATCATGACTTACGAGTCAAAGAGCTCTGATACCACCCTCCCCCATAAGGCACTGCCTCTGTTTTAGTTACAACCTTGAGATGAGAGCGTATGGCTCCCAGAGGAGGTACTGAAGGAGGGGTCGTTATCATTTTTGGCAGTCCTCCCATGTAAACCCAAAGGCCCTCCTCCATATTCATCAAGGGTGATTATGTGCTGACCTCCATCTGCTGTTAATGCTGAGCTGATGTATGCCCACCAGGCAGGTGTCGTGGAGGAGGGCGAGCAACCCTGACACCGCCACCAATTAGTTGTCTTGAGGTGAGAAAGAGAGAGGGGGAGGGAGGGAGGGGGGAGAGTGCAGGGGTGAGAGTTTAAAAGATTGCATCCATATCCTCTGTAAGGCCTCAATATTCATTTCTGTATAAAGACTTAAATGAATTTCCTAATTGTGTTATTTCCACATCATTACAGAGCATGAGTACCGTATGTTATCATGTGGACCAGAAGATCTCTCCCCAATAAGATGGAGGAGCTAACGGTGCTAACCAAGCTACAGAGGGAGTATGGAGAGTGTCAGCATCACAGAGACGTGGCTGAATGAGCTCACTTCGGACACACTGGTAACTCTGGATGGCTTTGTAAGAGCAGACAGTAGAGCAAAGGAGACTGGACAGCTGAAGACGGACATCAAAGCATGGAGAGAGAGAAGGGGAATGACACACAGCAAAGGAAACATCCGTGGACCACAGACTGAAGTCAGAACCGAGTCACTGCAGGAAGGACACAGCCTTTCATACTGTACATGGGGAGCCCACTCTACCAGATGAGCCACCAGGAAGACCCTATTTATTTATTTATGAGTATTTATTACTTTACTGTAACAAGTTAATTTCCCCAGTGTAGAATCAGTAAAGTCTATCTTATCGTAAACCAGATCCAGAATCCATTTAGAGAAAGAACATTTAAACATTTAACATTTAAAACATATATTTTCAAAGCAAATGGTCTTGTCAATGGATGCTTATGGATGTGGAAGTAGGTCATGATTTATTCCCCAAGTTGTTTTGCATTTTGTCACAAACTTTGCAGTGTTTCCACTCAGGTTTTCATTTGCACACATCCTGTGAGTACTATTTTTTTTATTTTATTTATTTATTTTTTTATCAAATGTTCACCAAAACATAGCTTAACACATGGGTTGGTCACTGAAAGAGATCAACTGAAAGTGTATAGTGATTTTTATTGAGGTTAACAACAGAGATGGATTTTGCTAATAATAATAATAATAATAATAACATTATGTATATAGCATCTTTAAAAAACAATTACCTGTTGTGAAGACCTCCTGCTAGCTCCAGGACTCCCAGGACTTACTCTTGGCATAGACTCGTTGCCTGCCACCGGAGTGGCCATTCTCACCTCCGACCTCCATTCACTCATCAGCCACCTGTGCCCGGACTGCACTGACATACTCTGAGACACTGAATTACTTTGCTGTCCTCCACACATGGCTCTAGTCGTGCGTTCAATTACAACTTTTCAAGTCTATCCCATCCATCTGATCCTGCTCTTCAAACAGCATATTTCTATAGCTGTCAAAGCTTGTTGAGACAAGCTGGCAACGTTTTGGTGCCAAAACTTTGATACCTGTCTCAGGTATCATCGCCGTGACAGTTGCAGGAGTTCAAACATACGTCACGTGTTCTCAACATGTCATGCTATACTTTTGTTCTTTATATTTAGAAGAAGGAGAGAAGAAATGCAGTGCAGCCTTTTGGCCTTCACACCGATGAGAGAGCATCATGTTTGCGTCACATGTGACGGAAATACATCAGGCGTGTGACAATTTTAGATGCAGTGCGAATGCAGCTACACAGAGAGGCAGATGGAGAGTGTGAGCTCCTATAGAGAGGCAGAGCAAAACGAAGGGGGAAAGCAGAGAGTTAGACAGATGTGTTAGTGGTCAGATCACAGCTGGATCAATTCTCTGCTGTTTAGGTTGGCCACATTAATGAGAACCCTAACACCCTGTGGGCTCCAAAGATCCAATCTGGGAGCTGGAGAGGCAAAGGGAATCCATATTGGAGAGTTACAGCAGTAGGGAGGGATCACTCTGTATCAAATTAACTGCACCATAATTTATGTGCAATCCTGCTGCATTATTAAAGCCTCAGTGCTGCTTTTTCTTGACAAGATCAATTACGGGTATGTTTTCTCTTCTAGTGTGTAATTAGCGGTGCAACCATGGAAAGTACAATTTAAAAGTATTAGCTATACATTGTAAATGTTCATCAGACTGTCACTCAAAATACAAATACAGGTCGGTTTACCACCAGCGATAGAAAAAAAAAAAAACACTAAAGTAAACACCTTACTAAGGCCTTGTCATACATTTAAAGCAGATGTGAAGCTGTCATGCCCCGAGTCTGTCAGTTTGAACCTGAGTAAGACTCAAAAATAAACCTTTCAAAACCACCCAGGAATCTGTACGCTTCATGTTGTGAATTGGTTTTACAAGGTTGAATACAGGTGATTTATTCCACTTTTCCTATTGATGTGCATGATGTGTGTTTTTTTTTCTGTCTTGACTAAATTTCCCCTGGGACACAGTGATTGACATGGCAGAGTGGTTGAAGGTGTGTATTTTGAGGTTACAATTTATTATGTGGAGGACATGAGGCAGCATCATAGCTGAAACAAATCTGATGGTTAATTAACTTGAATTTGAAACTGAATTTGAATAATTTATTTTGAATTTGAATTGCTTAACTTGAATAATTGCATTAAAAAAACTGAATTCAATTCACATAATTTGAAGAGATTAGAGATTAATTAAGACAACCTTGCAAATTAATGCAGAAATCACGTAATGGAAATGCCAGAGAGTCAAATACAACTCTTTTATAAACCTGTTTTATAAAATAAAAACTAAAAACAAGCAGATAACAGCAGCAGTTGCCATGCCAGGGCAGTGGTAACTGCCCCAGGCACCGGCAACTGCTGTGGCACACACACACACGTAGGTGCTGATTGGCCGAAGAGGCGCTCTGTATATCCGCGCTCGATTGCTCTGCCTCAATTCCACAAATCTTTTCAGTGTGTAACATGTAATTTATTCTTATTTAATTAAGGTGTAATTATTCTCTGAATTGTATTGCCTGCTGAGTTAATGGGGTTTTTAAGGCAAAACCACCACTCAGCACATCTCTGTCATCATGGCCCCGACGCTGTTTTGGTCCATTCTCCACGTGACTTCAGAGACCAATTCCTGGGACGTTTCAGTGGGATCCGTGCCTGGTGGAATTTATTTATTACAACTGAAAACAATTATTGGGATGCTGTTGGTGCAACTGCCATTACTGCTGTTATTTTTACTTCCTGTTCATGTTGCTGATCATTTTGAAGTTGCTGGTGACCTGCCTTCTGCTGCTTTTCTTTCCATTAAAACTTACAATGGAAGTTCTTTTCACTTTTTTGTTTTTTTAATTTGTAGTTTAATAATTTCAAATTTACTTCCCCTTTGAAATGTGCAGATTCAATCCCCTCCGGCTGATTCACAGGCCTAGGAATGATAATCACTTGTAATTAACGCTCAGCTGAGTTTCCCTGCTTCCAAATGTGTGAGTTAAAATCAGCCTTCCCCTTCCTCCTCTCTTTTCCAGCCTTTGACACCAACACCAGAATTAAATTGCCAGTTTGATGACACTAAACAACTCAATTAAAACTGCCGGACTTCATCAGCCAACAGAGAACAGAATGCAGTGTACTGATTTGCAGCAGGCAGATTCTGTCTGGGATAATACACTGTGGAAGGTGTGTATTTTTCACTTCATGTCGACTGCTTAAATACCTGTTGAGTTCAATCAGTGAGTTAGGAGTGAATTACAGAGCTTTTAGTTTTTCTTAGTAACAGCTGGCTTTCAAGGGCCTTGGAAAAAGATTGCATACAACTCCAGCTAATGTACATATTAAAATAATTACCCGGAACTGTATTTACAATTTTATTTTGTCATTGTGTTATACTGTTCTCACTGTCATTTGATATCTGTCACTCTGTCCACTCTCTCCACTCACAGACCCTGTGAGGAAGACCAGTCTCACACCTGCAAACACTTTGGTCTGCTAGCATGGAAAGGAAGTATTTCTGTGCCATCGGAGTTTGGATATGAATTTTTAATACTGATTTTTTTCAGCATCAAAATCAAACTTTGAATTTTAAAAACCATCGAATTTTAAGCACTGTTTTTTTTTGTATTTTTTTTCCAATGTTAAAATAAATACAGTGTAAAAAAAAAAAAAACGTCTCAAAGTATTCATTTTTTTTCAAAATTCGACATGTAAAAAAATCTCAAAAAATTAATTGTAAAGAGAACCAAAGTCAACAACCAGGGAGAAGCAAGAGATCCCTATCTCAATTCATCCAACACCCAGGCAAACAAGTTACGCTCTATTGGTCATGTGACATCGACACAGGCAGCAGGACAGACTAGCAATGTCCACCAACGGGAGTGATGGTGCTTCGGTGAAATTAATAAATTAATTAATAAAGAAATTTTGAGTGTGCCTGACTCTGGCCCCGTAGTCCCGATACATTAAATAGCTGTCAGCGTGTGTGTGTGATTTTTACAAAGTCTTTTATTTTGAAGGGACTCTTATTTTGAAAGATTTTTGTCGTGTGCGTGTGTGTGTGCCTATCTGTCTGTGGGCCAAGTGGAGGCCACCAATCAGAGCAGAGCAAGCAACCGCATCGGCTCCTGTGACATGTGACACCGCTGAGAGAGAGAGAGACAGAAAAACGTCTGAAAGTACCCCTCGAACAACAAGGCTTTTTGGCCAAACCATAGTTCTTATCATTCAACCAGCTTCACTGTGAGCATCCTGAGCTCTTCCTGAATGTCTACATATATATTTTAATTGTTTATTTTTATTTTTCCTAAAGTTAGGAAATTGGACCTTTAGAGCGATGGAAAGAAACTGTTTACCTCTGCTTTCCTCCAGAAATTTACCATACAGACATCAGCATGGTATCAATCTAACTCTCTTACCGTTTTTCAGTGTCACATGACCAATGGAGCATAATCTGATTGGCTGGATGTTGGATGAATTGAGACAGGAATCTATTGCTTCTCCCTATTTTGAGTTGAATTTATTTTAACACTGAAAAAAAAAAATCAGAGGCAAAAAAAACACTCAGTGCTAAAAATTCAATGGTTTTAAAAATTCAAAGTCTGATTTTGATGCTGAAAAAATTCAGTATTAGAAATTCATATTCAAACTCCAATAGCACAGAAATATGCTCACAGAACGCAGGTATGAGAAGAATAATATAGCATGCCAAATATGTTTGCTGCAAAAGAAAGTTCTAAACAATTTAAATGTGTTACATTTTTTAACAAAGTTATATGACATCACTCTTATTTCTGTATGCTAACCCTGAAACCCCACCGGATATGTCTCCGTCATGTCATTACTGCAACGCTGACTCGCGTTTCAGAAGTGGAGCGGGTTGCCTGTCAAACTTTGTTTACTTGCTAAGATTGGGCCATTTCCCTTGGTTTATGTGCTTCCAAATATGTTTCTAGACGTGTAAATATCCTACATTGTTAATTTGTTTAGCAATTTGTTTTGTCTGTCTTTAAAACCAGCAGTTGGCATTGAGTGTTTTATTTTGAAAACTGATTGGATTCTCTATGCTGTTTCTGTGTGTGACTTCCGGCCAGCTTCAAGCTGCTCTCTGTAAATTGACACGGCTGCTCGTGGCGTCCATCAAGCCGAGTGGAAGCCCACTTCTGGGACCGTGGCTGGGCTGGTGGGTATTTGAAACATTAACTAGAACAGTAACGCATCGCTGCTAGACAGTGGTGCACATGCAACACAGCGCTTCCGTGCCCAGTGGAATCTGGGTGGAAGTTATGGAACTGGAGGCAAAAGGCAGTTAGCTTAGCTTAGGTTAGCATAAAGCCTGGTAACTGGGAAAACAGTTGCGCTGCTACTTTGGCTTTTTCAATGATCAAAAGTCCAACCTACTGTTGGTACTGCTTGTATCTTGTTTAATGTAAATGTGAGATTTATGAGCAGTTCTGTGCTGTCATGTTTTGATGAACAAGACTCACAAGTTGTAGCTTTTTAATCTAATTTTAATCTAATTTAGTCTGTTTGTGTACCAAGTAAAAAAAAAAAAAAAGAAGCAACACATTAATAGACCTTTTTCACAGCAGCCATTTTGGCATGTAGGTTAACACAGGTGTTTCCAATGATAGTAATTAAGGTTCTATTCAGTGTCACGGTGCACGGAGTTGTGCATGTCGGCTCACTGGAAAGGTAATCTTTAAGGGTATTTTTAAGCCAGTTTTTGAACTTTGGAGAGTAGAAGAAAGAACTTTCTCACTCTGATGTGTCTGGCATATTCTGTGTTTACCTGGAAGTTATGGCAACTAGAAAGAAGTAAGTTAATGCCATTGGTGCACCATTCCAAAAATAAAAGGATTGTTGAAAACATTTAATATAATGTAAGTAACAACTCAAAAAAATATAACAGCATTTTTGGACACCTGTTTGTAGAAATCCTACATAATTTATCTTTAAGTATACATAAACCTTACTGAACACAAAATGATCAGGCAACAGAAATATCAATTTTCAAAAATTAAGTGACAAGACTTTATTATTATTTTATATTCTAAATAATAAATACAGTTGTGTAGCCTGGACCACACATCTTTGGGGTTCGACTAGCTATGTTTTAAAAAGTCGACAGCAGACACTGACGTGTCATAGCAGGAAACTGGGCTGTAATTAATAACTTTAATGATGGCTACATTCAATCTAGGTGTGTTCATGCTGGCTTACTGACACGGTCAACGTTATTAGTTCCCCCACATCGACAAGCTAGAATGTCTGCTGTGAAAAGGGCTCATTGTGTTTGGTTTCATGCTTTGTTAAAGTCTCTTTATCTGTTTGGACAGGGGATTTAGAGTGCTGGAACCAGTCCTGTAAACATTAACCCAACATTAATCTTGAGATAAATGCTTGTCATAATGTGAAATCCTCCTCTCATGTTTGTATTTTATATATTTTTTAAGAATTTTCTATATCTTAGTTTTATCCCATTTTTCATCCAGATCAGATGTGGCCTTCCTGCTCACTGCAGGTGTTGGTGGTATAATTGAGTGAACCCTCACCTTTCTTTGCCCACTGTGTTTTTCTATGTGTTATTAAGGTGTTGGAGGTGATGTGTGGTGGTTCGCCACTCGCCTCTCTTGGCCCTGAGGTAAACCTGCAAGGTTTTCATCGAGTTGGTTATGGTTATTGGTGCATTGGGTTCACCTGCTCTAATGCAATGAAATACAATACCTCTGCAGTAAATCCTGTCTTAAGCCTGCAATCACTTTTTGTTGACACTCTCTAAGAGGTGTTGATTCAGCTCTATGGTAATTTGTCATGCCTTCTTTAGTTAGTGGGGCTGAATTATTGGACTGTATTTTATAGAGATGTGTTTGATTGCTTTCATATGCAAACAGGGGCAGTCAAAATATTAATTAGAAAGATCTTGACTTGATTTCTCTGGCACATTGACACCAACTTGAATTGCACCCACTGGTAAAGGTGCTTAGGAATTGAAAATGGACTGGAGAGATTCTAGACTAACTTTATTTATATTATTTATAAGAGAATCTTAAGGTCTTATTCCCATTTGTGGAATAAAAACATGACACACAAAAAAACAGGGCTGACTTTAGACTGTAAACTGATTTTTTTTTTTTTTTTTTTTTTTTAAACATCAAAGCTATGATGTTTCTGCGTAATTACAACATGGCGTCTAATTATGTCATTTTTATAACCCAAGGTTAACTCTCTGAATTCCCCTAGCACGCCATAGAAACATATTGGCAAAACATATTTTAACATAAGAGTATGAGTTGGACCTGCATCACAGAACACTTTCAAATAATTCTTACTGTTTGTTTTAAGCTTTATAATGGATGGGTGGGGTTGACCACAAAGCAAAATACAAAAAGTGCCAAAAAATTTCAGACAATAACAGGAAAAGTATTTGAATGTCAGTTCCCCTGTGACTGACAACTTGGCTGACATTATCTGATTCATGAGGTTGCTCCCACCCACCTGGGCAGTTAAAAACAGAGATTTATTTGCATATAACTGACCAAAGTCTGTTCAGTTAAGTTCAGTTCAGGTGACAAATGTTCACACCAGCTAGTTGAGAAGTGTCTAATGTCATCTTCTGTGTCCACGAGCTGGTTTCACATGTTCACTGTGAATACACATGGTTTAAAAGTTGAGTTAGTACATAAACTTTATGTTGACTTCTCCAATACATCACAAAATGCATAAAAACAGCAACATTTGGAAAATTAATTTCAAACACAAATTTCAGACTTTTTTGGTACTGCCACTAGGGGGCACCAAAGCCAGCAATTTTCAAATCCTACATATATGGCTTCAACTGTCTAAATTTATTAATTGGTAATAATTAAATCCATACGTCTATAATTATTCCAGCTACGCACTTAAGACTCCACTACTAGTTTTTTATCTCAGTTCAAAATAATGTTCATTAGGTCCATTAACTTGTTTTTACCAGAGCTAGACTATGATACACATTTTTGAAAAATGCGTATTATAGTCTTTATCAGCATATGGAGATTCTTTAGTTTAACAGCAACAACTGGGCAATTTCCACCTGATGATGAAGACTGAAAGATGTGCTAAACAGCTCTGAATACATCATGATACAAGATTATTTTTCCGAATTACTTTTGGCATAACAAGAAATGATAGTTTTAGTTTAATTGCTGGCAAGTGGCCACGAGCCGGGTGATCCCAAATTATTCCTGCAGTATTCCAACATGCCAACAAGTTTGGATGGATGGATGGATGGATGGATGGATGGATGGATGGATGGATGGATTAATGAACACATTATAATAAATAGTAATGTGATTTGGGCATTTTTAATCCACCTTCCACATGGGCCCACCTAACATGAGAAAACAAGTTAATTTCCAAGAACTGACCCTGTTTTAACTGCAGATGGCAGTCATGAAGTCAGTGTTGGAGATGCGATGGTGGGAGGAGCAAAGACTTTAAATTGGACCATCTGGATGGTGGATTAGACACCTTAGTGCATTCATTCAATAAGCTGTGTGTGTGTGTGAGAAAAAAAAATCTTTATTGATTGGAACAAAAGCCAGACACAGTGTAGCGTGAACAACAGATGCTCTAGTCACTCACTAAAAAAAACCCTTAATCTCCCCATGTCAGAAGGAAGAAAACACTTGACATAAGTATTCAAAGTACCAGGTGTGAATGTGTTATTTCAGTGAATATACACATGGCCACTGACTATCACTTGTTTTGGAAGCACTTTCTTCCGTTTTGCCAGGGCGAGAAGCCTGTCAGGCAAGCTGTTTTGAAATCGTTGCTGCTGATGACGCACAGCTTCTTTTGCGTTTCTTATTTTATCACTAAGTGTTGACTACAACTATACTGTACACTGTTCAGAGGTGGCACCAGACTTGAACCCTCTTGAGGTTAGCAGATGTGGAAAGAGTTGTGTCTCCTTACAGAATCTGATCCACTGTAGTCAAAACAAACGTACAACATGGGCAAAATCCAAGGTTGAACGAGAAAGGGAAGAGATTAGTCATCACGACTCAGTACTTTTTCTCCACTTGTACAAGCATCTGCACTTGACATGTCATGTCATAGATTTCACCTGGTGCATGAAAAGATGGCGCTGCATGAGTGCCTGCAAGTCGCAGCAGGACAGGTTATCTTGTGGGTGTGTTATTCTGTGGATTTTGAAGGGAAACTACATCCTCAACTTCTGCTAGACCCTCCTCCTCACAGCATGTTTAAAAAGTTCAACGCAGGAGTGAAAGAGCAACGACTGTAGGAAGTAGTGGAAGAACTACTTAGATCTTTTATCTCAGTAAAATAGCAATAACACTCTTTAGTCAAATATCAAAATTACATTCTGGATTTAACTTCAGTAAATGTACCAATGTGTTCCCAGCAAAATGTACTTAAGTAGGGGCAGAATGTTCCCTCTCAGAGAATTATATTATTACTCGTATTAGTGATGCTTTAACACATAAGCAGTATTAGTTATATTTTAATGTTGAGGATCCTTGATTCATTGTTAGATAAACTGATCACGTGTTAAATGACGGGACTCAGATCAATGTAGTGGAGTAAAAGGAATATTTCTCTCTGAAATGAAACAGTGACGTAGTCACAGTATAAAGTATCATAAATTTGATATACCTGGGTGAACTAGAACTAATGCTTAGTTATTTTCCACTATTCACAAGAGGCATGGTCTCATGACCACAGTGTGTGACCCTCCATGTCACACATTGGGTGACAGAGCTGCTATAAAACTCTCTCTCTCTGCTGGAAAGACAAAGAGTCTGGTGGAGCATTGATAGTCGCTCGAGGTACATTTATGGTCTTTTGAGAGAGTTACTGTGTGTGTACCTACATTGTGGCTGGGTAAGCAGCTCTAATGTGAGAGGCTCTCTGGTCTCTGTCGACAGTCATAGTCATGTTGTTTACCTTGGTTAATGCTGCTGCTTGTCAGCACTAAATATCTTATTAAGCTCTTAATATAAGACAGTTACCAGTGCCCCCCTGTGTTTTGTTTACTGCCAGTAAAGAGAAAGATTTCTTTTGACACAGTTTTTCTGCTGGAACTTATCAGGGTAGCTAATGCTAACATTGCCAACTTTGTATGAGCAGAGCAAACTGGGGCTATGGTTATCAAGTGCTGCTTGTTATAGCTTGCCCGGCAGCCATTGTAAAGACAAGATACACTTGAAGATGATTAAGATAGAAACATGGTGTTTGCAGAAGCCCTTTGACATGACCTTCTTCGGTGTCCTTATACTTTGATATTATTTTTGATACAATGCTAATATTGTTTTAATGCATTTTGTTTTGATGCCCTAATACTGAAAGTTTGAATCTGTTTGTGCCAGCTAGCTTTGTTAGCCCTAACTTGCCAGGTAATATGCTTTAGCTACTGTTACATGTAGTAGTGATGCATTAGCAGGATGCAGTCAATGGCAAAAACAACAACAAAAGAAGAAAATAACAGAGAAGAAATTGAGTAAAATGATCTGATGAAAGATAAATGAAATTTAGAGCTTTGTTTCTATTTTTTTTACATCTACCGATTAGAGGTTGAAGGAAAAGCATATAACTATAAGGTGTATTTCTTTTTTTAATTTAGGGCTTCTATCTACAGAAGTATGTTTTCATTAGTCTATAATCACCTGAAAGTCCTTAGCTGCAAAATATGTATATTTAAGAAAAAAATGTAATCAGTGGGAGGTTGTCCTGTTACATGGTTTACGTATCAAGAATTTGATCTTTTACAATATATTTTCCCTTCATATTTGAAGAACAGAGATCAAATACCCCCCCAAATAAGCTAAACAACTTTAAAAAAACATCCGTTCTCTTAATTTTTCCAACATTTTATTGACATTTAAGTAAGATTAGTTCTTCAGTTCTTTAACCCTTAATAGAATTTAAATGGATGAGTCAAATAAATTCAGCCTCAGTACAGTTGTCATGAATGGGGAAATTAGCTGTAGAGACTAAAACTATTTCTTTACTTTTAATGTTCATTTTACAAACTTTAAGTCATGTCTGCAAAAACTGGAGCATCCGGGGTAAAACCACTGTGGTGTTCAACCTTCCGATGTTAGCAGTTGGTGTGATTGTTTTTACCGTGTTTATGTGCATGTGACCAGAGTGTTCTTAAAAAATACCCCGATCCTATTCACACAGTAACACATTCACACCTGGAAAGCACTAGTTTGATGACATTAGTGCAATGCTAAACATTAATGAATGACACATATGTCAGATGATCTTTTTTCATTCTCATTTCAGAAGGTGCAATATTGTTTTGTTTTTTTTAAGCAAATTGACCATAGTGGAAAAACCAGAGCTCCCAGAGAAAACCACTTTGGTGTCTACGCTCTAATATGATGACATAAAAAACCCTTACAGTCTCTGTTCTGGAGTTTTTAGTCATATAACATGATCTTTGTCCACAGATGGGTTTTTTTTTTTTTTTTTTTTTAAACTTTGAATTAGGTCAGCTTTAGCTTATATCTACATAGGGAGTGGGTCTTCCTCTGGTGGTTTGCAGTCCACTTTAATTCATGCAGTAGTCTAGAAATTCTGAATGATTTCTGTATAAACAAGAAAAAAGAAAGCAAAGCATTTGATCTCTGGCATGCCATCAGTTTGAGGGAGAGAAAGAAGTTTGTTTTAAAGAGATATTGCCCTGCTCTGCGGATTCAGTGTCATTTCGACACAGATTTTCCAACAGAGCTGTATTTAGTGTAAAGACCGAGCTTTTGTTCACTCCACTGTGTGGGAGTCTTTTTTCACCACGTGCTCATATTTCACTGAAAGCTGCAGAAAATTATTCCGAGATGGTAAATGTTGAAATAATTGTGTTGCTGCCTGCTGAGGAATTAAATATGAAACCAATGTTCAAATCAGTCTGATTACCACAGCCAATGTTTTACAGTAAAAAGAACAAGTTATATTTTATTATTTTGCTTTCAAATTTATCCATCCACTCTGCTTCAGTGGTTCCACTGAGTTTCATATATTCTCTTTGGGCCTTCACAGTCCGAAGAGGCCTTAAAAATAGAATCAACATAGCCTTAAATTATACTATCTAAGCCACTGAAATATGGATCACAGAGATGGGTGAGACCAATTGCAATCTGCATAAATAAACATGAAAGAGTAATGACTCACACACACACACACACACTGCTCATTTGCCTACCAAGGTTCAGTCTTAAAGTAACTGAATTTCACTGTGTAACTTCTAACCTTGGCAGAAATGGCTTGATAATGTGACTGATTCAGCTCAGATGGCAACAGCTCCAGAGCAGAAATAGCAGCTCTCGTCTTATATTAGTCTGTCATAAAAAAAAATACCATTAGTATTGGGCTAGAAAAGTTGGCATTTCATATGATGTGATAAAGGCTGACAGGTTTTCCACATATACTTTGACATACCATACCTTCTTATGCTTTTTCTACTGTGGACCCAGTGTTCATATTATGCTCTTGCTCACTGTTACATGTCTCCATATAGTGGGGGTGTCGGGTTGTACATAACTGCACACCCTTGTCAAGTTAAGGGGCATAACTGTCACAACCTCTAACACGCTCCAGCCGAATCTCACACCAAAGCGTGCAATAAACACACTGATCCACTCGAGGATACCGTGTCAGTGTCACGTTTTGCCTTGCCCCGATGTGAAAAGTACACGTGTATGAAGATGCACCACCAGTAGGGGTCAATAATGGCGGGAGAAATGGACAAACATATGATAAACAATGACAAATTCTGCATGTGGAGGATGGCGTTGACATGTTTTTAGTTATGTATGTAAGCTGACTTACATCAGGTATGTAATGTAATTCACAAGTGTGACTGCATGTTGCCTATTTATTATTGCTGACTAAAAATGGTGTGTGTATTACAAAAAGCACACTGGCATGGTGCTTTGCTCACCAAAATAAAGCACACAAAGTCAGAATTATGAGAAATTAAGTCCTAATATAGATTTACTAAGTCACAAATATGAATTTTGTCTATATTTATTTCTATCATGCCTATTCTTGCCTTTTCTTTTTCTATTTTTTGGCAGAAATGAGCTTTGTTGAAGAATTAATTCATTAGCCAAAGTAAGAAGAAGGTGGAATGGGTAGCAGAAAAGAACTCAGTGCTGCTCATTTATCCTGATGCAAGGTCCTGACAGTTTCTCTTTAGACATGCATAGGCTCATATTCTAACAAAGATCCTGCTTGAGCAGCGCTGCACAGAACAGGCAGTGAATGAGAAAGCAGCTGCTGGTGTGCCATATCAGCTTGATCTGCACCAGTTAACCCCAATCTGCAGCCCAGTCGCTTTCTAATGAAGGCTGTCAGATGGCAGATCTGGCTTTTTCTCAGCACCTTCTATACCTTTCCGCACATTACATCTGCTCACATGCTGGTGTTTGTAGACACTGCAGTAAAAGTCTCACATCTCCACAAAGTCAACTATTCAGGATTTTATGAACAGGCTCATTTTATGATGAATGAATCTGTAGTTTAAAAAAAATAAAATAGTTTTCTACTGTACGGGTCTGATATTTTCTGGTTCATCTGAGGACATTGTAATTTTTCAATGTCAGTGACACAATAAAGATGCAGATGGATGACACATTAAACATTAAAGTCTGTGTAAAGGCAATTCTGAGTTTTCTTTAAAAATATATTAAATATGTTGGAATTTAGTTGCTGAAAACGTGAAAAGACTTTGAATGATATATTACTGAAATGTGTTAGAGGTTAAAACACTTTTCCAGTTTTCACTTCAGGATTTTGTGGGCGGTCCTAAAGGGTGGCTCGATGACACGGCGAGGCCACCCTGAGCATACCCCTGCACCCCTAGCAGAGGTTAATTCATTTTGCTCAGAGTGTTTTGAAGTTAGTCATGTCATCTTCTGAACTCATTTGGCACATTTCAGTCGCTTCAAATTTTCTGCGTGGCTTCAGTGCATTCGGCAGACATGCCCCAACAGTCCCTCACTGGTCATTTTTACCCCATGTTGACACCCAATTTCATAAACTTCAAAATTTCAAATTTGGCTGGTTAATAACACTTTCTTCTTTGGTCTGACAAACTCAGAATACATGTATGTCCTTACTTTGAACAGACTTTAAGAGATGTCAATCCACTGTGAGCCTCCAGAGCAGCTTCAGTTTTTAATTCTCAAATTGTGAACACCATTCATCCAAAACATATTCCCTCATTTGTTTTTGTTTTTTTATGTACGTGGTGTAGAGTGCTGTCAAACATAGCCTATAGTGTTTGCCTTTATTTTGAGAAAATGAAAGTTGCACAACTGACTCATGACTCATGTTTATATCTATTATTTTCAAGGGCACAATTCCACAAATAGGTTTTTGGCCCCTAGAGGTGCTGGGAAACAATTATAATACAGATTTGAATGATAAGTCCTAATATTTATAATGTTTTCTAGTTTCAAGGATATTCTCACTCACAACCCATCTTCAAATATCTATCACTTGATTTTAGAATGATTCACAGTGCATATCTACTGACACCGATGCAATTGTGTGAATGATTGATTCCACTGGACATGGCTATGATGGGTTCCGGCTGCGATGCAGCTATCAGAGCTGATTGCAGGGGTTATAGACAATGCCTATGATTGCCCAAAATCCCTGCAGTGGGTGTTGGAAGTGTCCCAGAAGTGGCTGTCCACTCCACTCTGTGAAAAATATGCAGCCTGTTTTTGATGGAAGCAAACAAGTATGTCAAGAAGCACAGAGCAGAAAGAGCTGGCAGGAAGTCAGACACACAAACGGCATTGTCCACATCAGTTTTCAAAATAAAGCACTCTTTGCAGACAAAAGCAAAAAGACAAAAAGGAAACAATTTAACTATGTAGCTTACGTACTCGTGTTGGCAGCACATAAACCAGAAAAAGACCAAATGTGAGCAAGGGGACAAAATCAGGCAAAAGTTGAACTAGACAGCAAATACATTTGAATGCATATTTAGAGACACCTTAACCAAGGAAACACATTTGGTGCAGCCATTTTAAAGACTTGAATGCTTTTGTTTTATCTTTTTATCTACCATCATGACTCTTATTCACTTATTTAATTTAATTAGCCTGATATTTTGTTAAGCAGAGACACATTGGATTGGATAAGGCTTTTAATACAGTTTAATGAATAAATTAGTTGATTAAATTTCACTTAAGATAAAAACCTCAGGGGATGAGTCATCATGACATTAATGACTGACAGCGCTGCAATGCAAGGCATCATTATGACGGAGACTGAGAGCTAATTGCCAACATCCTGACTGTAGAGATGTTGTATCAGACACTGAGCTTTACAGCAGAAATGAAGGTGAGTTTGTGTGTTTGCCACCTTTACTTCTTTCTTTTTCTGAGAATAATTCCACCGAACGTCGATAAAAATTTAGTAAAACTAGTGAAATTTGAAGATTCAAAACTCATTTGGAGCTGCACTGCTGGAAAAGCTTGGAAAACTGTTGAGAAAACACGGACGTCAGAGTCGGTGGGCTGGCTCACCAGTCAAAATCCTATATGTACCTCACACCATCTGGTGATGTATTCTGGAGACCTGTGGGATATGTGTGTGTGCGTGTGGGTGTGAATGTAAATTCTGTGTGTCTTGAGTATATCAAGTGGGAGTTTGTGCAGGAAGCAAATCGGAGACATATGGCCTGTGAACTTTACCTCAGAATGGATGGAGCAGAGGAGGGGGGAGGCTGTGAGCAGTGATGGTGAAGCTGTTAAACTGCTCACGTCGCTCGTCGAAAACCTTCTGAATGAGACAAATGAGATCGATGTGAGGTTATCACACCCTCACATCCCTCAGCTTTGTCTTTAGTGTCGATAAATGGCACCTTCATACCAACCTTTTTGACTGTTATAAAGTAAATATTAAATATTCAAAATATAAATATTCAAAATGCAAAATCAATTGCAGCTGATTTATTGTGCATATTTATACAGTTACTGTAAAATTGGAGTAAAACCATTAATTCATGTCACATTGTATGCGTATAAATTGATCCAGAGTTTCACACGTGAAATGACACCGTCGATACAAAATGTAATTCAAGCTCTTGATTGACGTAACACTTTTCATACAAAAATGATGATCTGCAGACGGAGCTGTTATCAATTCCACCCACACAAATTAAATAAACGCCTCTGTATAATGCAGCATCATGTGTGAGTTAGTGAAAAATCTCATCTGCAATACCTCAATCTCAACTTTTATTATTCTGTTATTTACAGAGCTATTTCATCACCTTTCACTGAGCCCGTCTGTTCTCTGGTCTTTTCAGATCATTCATCTCCTTTGTGGAAATGTGATTTTATTGTTTGTGTCACATAGAGCCTGTTTTAACAGGAGGACAGCTAGAAGACTCTTCTGTTGATGTCCGTAGTGGTCACATAAAGGTTTGTCAATGATCAGAGTACATAACATAAATTTACACTTTAATTATGAGCATAATTCCTGTTCTTACAATATTTTTTTATGTTCTCATGTATTACAGTAGTTGTGTATGACTCTTTCTTAGAACTGAAACTACTGTGTATCTGATAAATATGTAAAAGCAGCTCAGACATTCCTGCCATTCTAACAAAGTGCCAATATAAATAGTTAAATAAACCAGATCAGATATCCCAGAGAAAATCTAAAAGAAATAATAATCTGTCTTTTTTCTGGCAGAAACAAACATAACAAAACACATTTATTTCTCTTTAGTGTCACATGAGAACAGTGTGAGAGGTCATCTGAGAGTAGGAGTACTCCATCACAACTCCTGAATAGTGATACAAAACAAAGGAAGCCAAAGCTTTTGCCTGCACTCCACCACATCTCAGTGGCATGTGAAGTATGTGCGACGACTCATAAGGCGACTATTGTCTGACTGCAGCTCAAGAGGCAAAGGACGTCAGCGTTACAGTATGAGTGATCAGCGGTCACAGTCTGTCGTTTTCCAAGATGTTAAGAAAGAAACATTCAGAATATAGAGACAGCAACATGTTGTCCAAGCTGCGCTGTGATGTCACCTCTTATTGATAAATCTAATGCAAAAATGAAAGCTGAACAAAATCACTCCAGCCACCAAGACAAAGAAACTTTACAATGTCAACACATTCTCTGCCCGTGTTGTCAAACATCGGTCTGCGAGTAATACAGATGACACATTTACCACACGTTCATACAGACACCTTTTAACACATGGTACATTAGGTTAAGACAACAAAACTACTTGGTCAGGTTTAATAAATGATCATGATTTGGGTTAAAATAAAAGTTGCATGTCAGTAGAGTCAGCTGGAGTATGCTGGTTTTTCCAGACACAGCTGAGCTATGTTGTGTAATGCAAAGTCATGTGACGTAAGTCACGTACATAACATTATGTAAGTTAAAAGTTAAGACTTTTGGTTTAATGAAGCCTGGTGAGAAATATAAGCCCTGTGTGCCTCATACACTAAAGGCCTGCACCTTGTGCATTTGTATGACAGTCGTAACAAAACATCAGTATTTGAGGCCCTTGAAATGAGAATCCACTTTTGGATCATTTGTCGGTATTTGTCTTCCAAATGGTTGTGAGTTTAAGAGTTTTTGTCCCCATTCTTGTCTTGTGCACATGCATGAAGATGTACATGAAGGAGGCGATAAGCTCTAACATATACGTTATATATAAGCTCTAGTACATACAGTACATACAATGGGCACAGGGGATTAATGTTGGGAGGGGATTGTGGTCAGGGTTCAAGGAAACCAATGACTATTGAGTGTTGGTAGTGGATAGGATACAAACTGTGGTCTTGAGTGTTAAACCTAGATGCTTTGTACATCCAATTATTCAATCTGACTTCTTCCTTAAAAGGATTTGCGGCATGCCAATGTTCAGCTACCTCTGCCTGAGATAACAGTCAGTAGTCTCTCATCAGCAAAACCTGCACAGTTTAAAACTAATGCTGTCATCTTTTCTCATGAGTCTCCTCCATACATTTTACATTCCACTAAAGACCCTTAAATACTCCAAAATGAAGGAAGGATGTGGTTCTGTATAGTATACCGTATTCCTGCAAGGTGTCTGCAACTCCTTTAAGTGCGGTTAATTGTAGACTGTAGTTTGCAGAGCCTTGCGAACATGGGGGAAATACATTTTTGTCACACAAGCTCCCAGAGATCGACTCACATGGCTATGGAGACCTTGCAATGCATAATTTAAGCAGGGGCATCCAGAAATAATGCTAGAGGGGTGCCTAGAGCGTCATAGTTTGTGACCAAGCTGCCATATGGAGGACTTGACAGTGAGAATGAGCTGCTATGGAGGTAGTGACTTCTCTTCCACAGAGTCTCCAAGGAAAGCATTGTTTGGCTTAATATGTTGTTTGGCACATTATGGCATCTGTTAATGGGGAACCTGGTTTTTACTTAATGCAATAAATCAGTTTCATTGCGGAGGGAGGTAGAAGGTGTCTGAAATCTCAGTTTCACCATTTCCCATTAATTTATTATGAACTACAGGCTTTAGATATTCATAGCACAGCGTAGAATATGATTATACTGAAAAGAAATGTATTCCATGTGTGGAATAAAAGAGATTGCAGTAATGGCCTTGTGTGGCATTTTGGATGCAAAATACTGAGTCTCAGTACGGATTCATCATTTCTTCTCTAGAGGCATACAAATAACCAAAAATGTCAGTAGTTCACATGGCCGTCATATTTCACATGACAATTTGTGTGTGCTGGTCTGTTTGCTGTGGGTTGCCATTAATCAGTCTATCCTCCACCCTTTGACGGAGGGAGGTTTGTCTGAGAATGTGAGGCATTTTGGTGGGAAAATAGTGTGATTGGCAAATATGAAATGCTGAGAAATGCCGGAGCTTTTTACATGAAAAAGAAAAAGAAACACGAGAAACTCTTTTTGCAGCTCCATCTACTGTATGTGTGGGCACGTGCACACACATGTACACACAATGAGACACACGCTGAGGTCTCTGCTGTCACAACAAACAGCTGTGGGTGACCCGCGGCGTCGGGAGGCGTCTCTGAAATCAGCTGTCTTTGTGTAAAAACAGTCTCCTGCTGTTTGTACAATCGGGTCATTCCCAAACCCGGCTGCCTGGGTGGAAACGCGTGCAGAGAACCAAGAATTTCCAGATAACATCCACACCCTCTGTAGAGTCTTTTTGAAGTTCTGACAACTAATAGTACAATCTGTCCGAAATGAACGTGCTTCACTTACACACTTCCATGGGCAACTTCTTTATACGATGCAGATGGCCAACGCTGCCCTGAGCAGAGAGACTGTTAATCGAGAGACAAAAGTCGATATTTTTTTTAAGGATTTATTTAACTGGGCACTTAACAAAGAACAAATTCTTGTTTACAGAAATGGCCTGTCAAAATAGCTGCAGGCAGATGAAGAACTCATAGAAAACGCAGCAGGCTGACATGCAGCCTTCTGCTGCCGGATACTGAGCTGGTCCACTGGAGCAGTTAGTGGGTAATGGTTTGCTCAAGGGCAAGTGGGCAGAGGAATGTTAGTCACTGCCTCCCCCGCTGATTTGATCAAACTAGTGACTTCATAACTTCTCTTTGTGGTTCACAAGTGTGCTACTCTTTAATTGTGTTTAACCAAATCACAAAAATAATGTGATAACAAAAATAACTACACTGTAAAAAAAAAAAAAAAAAATGTAATTGTAATTGTAAAACAGTCATATTTCAAAACCTTTATTTGTACAGCATTTTAAGGGAATTTATATGGAATAAAGTATTTTATATTAGAAACTGTTAATCGTACTGTAAAACACTAATATTTCATGTCAAAACCTTTATTTTTATGGCTTTCAAAGTTTTTAAGAGTAACTGAAAAGCCCCACTTGATATTTCTCTCTTCAGACTCAGACAATAATCAAATTGAGATTCAGGGCAAGGAGCCGTCTGCAGCTCTAAAGTCCTGATGCATTTTATATATATGGGATCAAAATATGAGTCCATGTGCACGTAAGTTATTTTTATATGTAAACATGTTATGTGTTTGAGGCAGATTCCTGGCAAACACTGACATAATGCATGATTATCCATTCATACATAAGTTTTACTTTAAAGGCCATTTTCTTCAACATCAGTCTAAACCATGGATGTACTTACAGAGCTAGATTGCAGGTTGGTTAGACTGGTTAGCCTATGTTTTCTTACTATAATTTAATTATAAAAGAGATGTCTGTTAAATGTTAATTTTTTTTTTTTTAAATTCAAGATTGATGGCTGTACCACAAGCATAAACAAGCCTTGACAAACCAATGTGAAGAAAAATCCTTTCGGGTTATTTGAAAGAAAGTCTGTCTGTAGTCCTGTATCAGTTCTCATGATCTAAACTATGATCTTATCGTGTTGCAGCTCATGTATGAGGTCAATGACATGGTATAAATCTGGATATTCCTTTGGCCAGCAAAGCCTGTTGTCTATTAAAACATGCCAATATATATTCCTGATGCTGTGGATGCTGGACTGATCCAAGAAAAATAACTTATGATGAAGTATTCCAGCTCTAGACAGGAGAATACAAATTGACAGACAAACAGTAACACAGGCGGATGGATAGATACATAGATAGGAAAATAAATAAAGAGAAATGGATCAGTTTCGAGCTGGCAGTGTAAACCAGGTCACAGTGACAGCTTTAATGCCCCAAACAGGAGCATCATGGCTGGTAAAGAGCCTTCTCCCGGCCCCTCGCCCTCCTGTAGACAGCAAGTCAACTGTGTCATTGGCCTGCTAATGGGAGGGATCACGCTTGGCTGTATAACAAGAGCAGGACAAGCTGTCAGCGGTCCTCTGACAGGTGCGGCTTTCCCAGAATGCCTTGCAGTCGTGCCGCAGAGCGCCGTCGAAGCCCCCGAATCTCCGGCTGCTCTCTGCTGACGAGCCAAACGCGTCCATCTCCCACAGACACAAGTAATTAGGTTTTCACCCGGGCCTTACACAGCAAACTGGGAGAATACTCTGCTGCTCCATCGCTCTCACTGGCTCCCACTCTTCTTTTCTATCACCTCCAATCAAACCAGCTCTCAATGACGAAGAGGGCTGTGCGCCTGAGACAGAAGGGAGAACAAAACAGAAAAAAAAAAAAAAAAATGAAAATGACACACAAAGCCTGAGAGAGTGAATGACGCTGATACACAAAGCTCCCGCAGCTGATAATGGTTCTTCACAAAAAAGTGCCAAAACATCTCATCGAGCAAACAAGTGTGGGAGTGGAGCCCTTGTCATTCAGTCAGGCCCGCTGAGCAAACACATCATCCCAACAACAGTTGTTATTTACATAACACACTTATATAATGGAAAGCCAAATGTAGCACTTCGACTCGTGTAAGAGCACTCAGAACAATCAGTCTGCAGTTTCTGTTAATTCTACTTTGCTTAGTTTACAGCTGAGTTTGTACATTTCGGTGTCGGAGGCACGTTTCACCCGTGTCGTGATCAGCAGCTGATGTTGTTTTGCTGCTAGTTACAATTGTGCGTTACGTAGAAACACACGTCATATCACTGTCCACTATATTCACAATGGGGTACAGAGCCTCACATATGCCACAAAAGCTACCATGTCTCCTGGAAATTATGTTTATCTAGCACTTTTGGTTAAATTAAAATGTATTTGTATAATGTATTTTGCTTTCAAGTCACAGATAACTTTTTTATATGTGTCTGTGTCTGTAGTTAATTTAGCATACTACAGGACTGAATATGTTTTGTACATATTTTTATGCTCAAGGGCCTCTCTAAACTATTTTATTGACTGTTTAAACAGCTTAAAAACAGTGTATTAAATAAGCCCAAGTTATCATTTTTACATTTATTTTCACATTGCAGTAAGTCACTTCTTTCTCAGTCAAGCTTTGACAAACCTCACAGGTCACTTTCTGTTGTTCTTAAATTCTTTGAGTATCTTTTGAGATTTAGACTTAAGTGATGGTGACACGAGTCGACTCAAATCACTGTTTGGATGACTTGTAACTTGACTTGACAGAAAATAAACAACTTGAGACTCGATTTGAACTTGGAAATTGACTCGTCTTAAGTAAGGACTCGACTTGGCTTGACGTGTCCAACAAAAAGACGACTTGGGACTCGCTTGAGGCTTGGACTACATGACGTGAATCACATGTCTGCTCAGCATACAGATGATTGGCTGAAAAGTGGGTTATGCTTCAGGAGTAGTCTGGATGTTTTGATACGTTCTGACTTTGCGTTGCTGTAACAATCCGTTTTACCTGTGGCTGCCGTTCTCTGCAAGGGACCGACACACACTTTTTTTCTTCATACTTCAGTTGTGAAAAGTAGTGAAATCAGTTTATGATGGATATGATACAAAAAACATATGTTTTAGTATAAAAGCTGCAGTGTAACATTACTTAAAAGAACTAGATCAAAGTATCAGATCACACAACATAATATATAGCAATTATTTTTGTCCTGGGAATTCCTGAACATAACTGAGAGTGTCTTTTGGTCTCCATACAGAAAACAACACTAGGTTGGGCTGCCTTCTTAGCTGAAGCTATATTAGATGGTGTAGTGAGATGGACAATGTGGATTCTGGATAGCTGTTTATATTCTGACATGCTTTTTTAAACACTGGAGAGAGAAAACAAGCAATATGTGTATTCTGGCCCTTCACTTTTTAAGGCCATTCGACATAAGTAGGGCAGCAGGAAGCGACACGACATTTTTCAAAAGGATGTTTGGAACACACACACTTACAGGCCAGAGGTAATGTTTTTGATTCTGTCGCTGAAAAATGTGAAATGATACATCTTGCTGTGTGTATTTTCTAGGCCAACACTGTACGCCAGATTCACAGCGTGTCCCGCCACGAAGAGGGAACAAATTTATCTTGGCACGTATTTTCCGGCTGCCGCCGAAGAAGTCTTCACTGCATGTTCTAGCTGTCGAGTCATCTCTGCACTACGACAAAAACAGTGATTTTATCCAGCATGGAGTGACACAGTCTGTTTTGTGTTGTGTTTGTGTGTTTGTGTGTGTATGTTGATGCGAATATTTGAAAGAAGTGAAGAAAAAAATATATCCGTCTGCTGGTTGAGGTAGTTGTCCTTCTAAAGTTGTTTTTTGCTTTCAAAAAAATGTCTTAAAAAGTTTCCATTCACACTTTTTTTTTTTTGTGCTGTATGACATTCCTAGTGAGCGATGGCACATAGAGCATCAATGTCCAGTGAAAACTTGTTAACTTTCAGGAAGAACACGTTGTTTAGTTCTGCACAGATTATCTAGTGGGATTTGTAAGGTTGCTTTCAGTCCAAGGATGGTAGAACTTTCTGAAACTATGCCATGAAGTTACACAAGCATGGCAGAAAAATATTAACGTGGTAAGGACACTGACATAATATGGTAGGATGATTTGTAATACATTCTCAATTTAGAGAGTCATTTTATTAATTTAATTATATGCATACATGATATTTGTCAACTAAACATCTTGATTAATATTTGACAACCATTATGTGAGTTATTGTGTACCTAATATACCAGCAACTGAGTGTGTACAAGCACACAGACAATGGACACACAAGCAACCCACAGTTGACAGTCTACATTAGCTGTTTGGGGCGGACTGCAAAGACCTAAAAACTCAAATTTTGCATAAATAAAACAAGGTAATGAGGCAGCTTTGCACTCTGCTTGAACAAAGCTTCAGCTACAGATAAGTCACAGATTAAAAGAAAAATATAATTGGAGAAATCTAACAAATCCAGGTGACGGCTGGGGTGTTACGAGTATGAAAATGATGTGAATAATGTGCTCTGATCATTGCAGTCACTAGATCTCAACCCAGTTGAGCACTGGGAGTGAATTTTGTCCGAACTGACACCAACCTTTCTCTCTTACTTTGAAGATGTTTAGTTTTGATTCTGGCCGAACTCATAATGAAAGACATCCATCACTTGAATTCATAGCTCACTTGGCGTTTCTTCAGCACTTCCACCGCTCAACATTCACACAGACTCGGCCATCTGGGCACTCTGTGAGCTCTCTTCAATTCAGCTCGAGGGAAGCTTTTCTTTCCTCTAACAAGAAGCAGCTTTTCACGATTTAACGAGAAGCAATCTTTATATAAGAAGTGTCTCAATGCCACTGTGTATCCTCTACCCGGCATGCCAGTTGGTAGCTGGTGCCACTATCCAAGAGAAAATAAACAAGCAATAGAAAAGCCCCTGCAGACTCTGTATGTCTGAATACAGCACTGTTGTTTCAAACTGTATACAAAGGAGAGTGGTTGTACTAGGCCCATGGGTAAATGACTGAAGTATGTTTGGACCACAATGGTGCTCCACATTCAGCGTGATTCTTAGGAATACATATCAGACAATGACCTACAGATGTTTGCAATGCCAACGCATAAATATCACATTATCTCAGAAACACGTCCTTCTTTCTGCATGCATGCATGGAAAACAACTTCAACCTCCTCTAATCATCCTTGTTCATATAAACACAGCGACTAGCTGCTGAAGAAAGGGGAATGTCTAACAGCTACACGGCCTCAGGAGGTGGTGGAGCCCTAAAAATATATAAAAAAAAAAGTGTTGGACTTCCATTCGTCATTCGGACAGAAACAAGACTCCAAATGAATGCTTATGTTGTATTGTGTCTGCGGGATGTGTAAATGTGAAACTGTTTGCAAAAATGCTAGCTATAACAACTTTATAAGGTGATAATTGCCAGGGCTATGTGTCTATCAGCTTGTTGTGAAATTCTTCTGCACCCTAGTGACCAACAAAAACAATAAATGCAGCCTTTAGGTCGTAAAGTTGTGGAAAATCCCTTTGTTTGGTCTTTATCTATTTGTAATGAATGCAGTTTGAAATGTTGGTGCATCATTTTTAGATTGCTTCCTACGTTGTTAATACGGTAAATGGCCTTTGGTGCAATTCATCAGCAGCTTTTTTCCTGGCAACCCAAAAGTTTATTAGCTTATTAGAGTCTTATAACTGTTCTTTAAAGCACAAGTCATTAATAACCATTAAAGCCATTGGTGGTGGTTGAAAGTAACTATACATTTACTTAAGTATATTAAGTAGAATTTCTAGCCACTTTACTTTTTCCTTTACTTCTATTTTACTTACTTGTACTGTTACTTTTCAGATTAAGATTATTGACGGTATAAAGAATGGACAGTGTATGCCTGACGTCACCCAGAGCTTTCTGAAGAGCCCTGTGGTTCTGGCCAACACCATGCTGGCAGTACTTCCTTTGCCGCCTCCCGGCTAATCGAAAAATTGGCAAAGACGTGGACCTGAGGCGGGCTGAATGAAGCCTGGGTGCTCAAACAAGCCATCTGTAATGGCACCCACCTGTCAATCAAAGCAACCATGCTGTTAATTGTGCACATATATTGAAGCCTTAATATAATCTGAACAGGTCAGTTATATAAACGGGAAAACTAGCTATAGAGACCAAATGTGTCTTTTAACCAGGCTGTATAGATGTTTATTTCTGCTGTAAAGATAGACATTTTAACATGGCGGCTGACTCACTTCTGGAGCCAGCCTCAAGTGGCCGTCTGAGGAACTGCAGTTTTTAGGCTTTACTTCACAGAGGTTGCCGCTATATTAGGATTTCATTTACAACTCATATGGACTTGTTTGACCAGTTTATAAAGTATGAAGTACATGACTTGAATATTTCAACCCTGGCCATTAGTTACAATTTACAAACCCCATATAAAAGCTACTTTATTAGAAAGTGGTACCAAATGGTGTTAAATGCAGACTAGCACCAAACTCTCCTCTATCCCCTAAAATTATAAAATAAGACAAAATCCACTTGTAGTTGTGTAGCTTTGGAGAAAAACTGCTGCTGGACAGACAAAACAGAAAGCAAAAGACGATACTTTGAGCCTCTTTGTAGTAGTAAACACACCCACTTCTTTTTCTTTTACCAATTCTTTTTTCTTTTCTCAACAGAAACTTTGCGGGGTCGTACTTGTGTAAAAATAAATAAGTAAGACTTTGAATAAAAACCTCAAAAGCTTGGTGTAGGCGGCTGAGGGCCTGTGTTGAACCAAAAGATTGTCTTTCAGCAGCTCCTTCTTCCTATCCCAGCACAGAAACAACAATGGAGGCAGGCAGGCTACACGCTTGGAAGAAAAGAGCATTTCCCAGAAGTCACCAACAATGTCAACTCACATGCTTTTGAAACACACTCACATGCTTTAGACCCGCTTCAGAATAACAGTGCATTACCTTAAAAACCCCATAATAGCATAGGGGGGGGAAGTTAACGTCAATATACCCTGAATAGATAGCATTCCTACAAAACACGCAATTTCCAGCACCCGGTACAGCATAGACCCCACTTTAGGTGATAATTGCATATTGGTTGTAGATGGGAAGGAAGTGGCACGCATTGAATTGCCACCTGTTATAGGGTTGACAGAGCAATCTTCTCTCAAATGTATTGGAGGAGCGATGAAGCACACTCAGAGGGAGAGAGGGGAGGAGTAACAGAGAGAGGTGGAAAGAAGAGAGGAGAACAGCTTGTGAATGTTGCAGATAATTTGTATTTTTCTAAAGGCATTAAAGGCCCTGCTTTTTTGCCATTGTGGTTCCAGGTTACATTTTATGAATGTTTTCTTATTACTGGAACAGCAGAACCATGCTGCATGCTAGATTTAGAGGAATTAATTCAATTTTGTGGATGAATCTTGGGACTTAAAGCTACACCGAGCAAGATTTTCTGTAAAAATACACCAATTTAAATGACAGCATGGGGCGGTGGCAGAGGAAAGCACTCCATTCCCTCAAAATTCAAAATGCTACAGAAGAACAAGTTCTGGTACCTAGTATGGTCCCAACAGAAAGAAATATAATTAAACAAAAGCCATGTTCAGACAGAATTAATATTACATGGGTAGGTAGGGAATGAAAGATTTACTGTGCTCCACAGCATTTTAATAATGGGAACATTACGATATACAGTCTGCAGAGATTCAGCAGGAGAAAGCCAAAAGCCTTCTTCCCAAGAGGGTGTAGAAGAGTTGAAAGGGAGCTATAGAGGGAGAGATGTGTGGCAAAGATGCTGTGCGAGGTGAATTTGAGTTAAAAAAAAAAAAAAATTGTGATTTTCACTTCCAGAGCATATCATTGACTCCAAAGTCCAGGTCAAAGAAACGTAGAAATTTGAAAGACAGCTCAGAACTTGCATGAGAATCATCCCGTTCTTAAATGTAATACTGCATTAAAGTAATCCAGTGACAGTTGTGCATGGCTACACTACAAACAGGAACTGCTAAAAGTTAATTCTGCATACTTTTAATGTTGCTCATTTGCTAAAATGTAAGGTTTCTCCATCATTATGGGAGGATGAGCGAGGTCACAGAAAAACATTCTCTACACATGCAGTATACACTATAATGACATCCTCTTCTTCACCTGAACAACCTGAGTGATTGTCTGTCAGACTGTCAGAAATTGCATTCATATACTACTTTCTTGTTATGCCAAATACGTTACAAGACATCCAGCATGAGGTTTGTTCAGGTAATACAACTTTGGTTGTGCGGAGGGAAAGCCTGTGGTGTTGGTTAAATGTTAATAAAGTCCACAGACTTTTGCAATATTCAGCCAAGAACACAATCCTTTCCTAACCACTACCAAGAGAAGAGTGCCTAAACAAAACCATAAAATGTTTTGTTCTCTTTCAATGCAACAAGCACAAATTTCAGGAAATCAAATGAAATGAAACCAGTGAATGTGTGACTTTGCAGTTATGTTTATTAACAATCATTGTCCATTATATTGATAAGGATAGATGGTGTTACATTTCTTTCAAAATATATTGAAGTATATTGATATACACTGCATAGAAGTTTACTAATCTGCAACAGAAAATGAGTGAAGTAGTACTTAAGAAGAAGTACTGAACTGAACAAGACAAGTTGAGAGGAAGTTGCTATGAACAAAACAAAAAGATTCACTTTGATATACATACACTGAACATGAATTGATCATTCGACAGTTTTTTTCACCATCTGAAAATCTTCTAATCTTCTATTCACACAGTATATTTTTCACAAGTGTACAAATTTTACTGACAAAACACATGGACATGCATATAAATGGCAGTGATCACTTTCATTGTATTTAATTTTTAATTAGTTTTGTAGAATTGTAGATTACATTTGGCTAATTATTCTCCTGGTAACCTTCTGGGAGCCCTTTGAAAACTCCCACAGCTCACGGGTCGTGATGGGTTTTGAAAAACATCCTATTTTAGCATTCAGTTCAACTGAGGAAAGGATATATATTAATCTTACTTTCTCGGTTGGTACAAAATATTTAAGTTAATTCAAGAATTTTGTTAAATTTACAATTATTAGTAGTTAAAGTGAATATAAAATATTCTAAATGATCTCATGATGAAGAAAATAAAAGCTGAGGAGAGAGGCTGGGGGGGAGTTTTTACAGCAAAAAGCATTTGTGATTAATTTTCATTTCACATTCCATCTCACACACTCCGCTTGCAGTCTGTGGGCCGAGGTTTAAAGGCTTTAAGACTAATGAAACAGATTTCGATTTTCACACTCTGGGACGATGATTTTCAATGTCCCTGACTGTCAGAACCAAAAACAGCTTCTAGTATAAAGCAGTCCTTGTTTAATCCATTTTTTTTTCAACTGCAAAGAGTCTTTATGATGCATTTTACGGCTTCAATACACTTTACCTGGCATTTATGAGAAATTTTACTGCTTATGACTTCAACTACTCGTCTTATAACCTTCTGCAAGCCAACTCCTCCTGCAAGGCACTGGCCATTAAGTCACCAAATTAGTCCAAGTGGAAGAGAGAGAAGAAAAGTTAAGAGCCTCCGCTCAGAGTGCGGTGACCTCTGACCTCTTTGGCCAGTGCACACTTGAGTGAATGTGTGTGTGTGACTGTGTGTGACAGCAAGGGGTTAACCAAAGAATGCATGATGTCTGCTGGTACCTCGGATAATTGAGCCAATTGTTGCAAGGTCACTGCAGAGCAAACCACCACCCCCTCACCAAACCTTGTGTCATCAACAGCCTTGACCAGAGCACCAGAGTCAGAGCTTTTGTAACATCGGTAAACAGCATGGACTTGTTTTGGTTTGTTCCACCTCATATATTTTGATGGGCATCTGTTAAATCACTGTTCTCTTGTATCTGTTGTTTTTTTTAAATGTTGGGAAATATTATTTTAAAACAACATTTATGTATTTTGCTGTAGCATCAAGTAACAGCTATAATCAATACTATGTTAACAATGGATGTAAAAGGAAGTCTGCGGAGAATTATCACCTGAATCTCTACCTTCCTTTGACTTTATGTAGTCATATTGAGAGTTTCAGCTCATTTTTTATCAACTTTAATGTTTTGGTTCATTCTCACTGCTCTCAGAGTATCTTTTTTCAGCCACAGCTGCATATAACAGCAACTGAATGTTGAGGATTCTTGAACTTTTTGTCCCTTTCATAGTCATACTGTCATGTAACATTCGTGCAGTTCTTGTTAAATAGAGAAGGAAAAGAAAATTACCTTCAAGGCTAAATCTAAAACCAAGTGATTTTTTTTCAGTGGAAAGATATCTGATATTCAAGGAATAATTGGAATGTTTCGACAATGATGATATCATCCTGTATCGCAGCAAAATAATGAAAGGGAAATACTACTACAACGAGTCTTTGCAGAAGTGTGTTAGATCAGTCACTTTTTCAAAAAGAAGGAAGTACAATAAACAGGAAAGCTTAGTGAAACCTCGCTCTAATTGACTTTATGGCCCCGGCAAACACAAACTGCAGACTGAGAGTGTGTGCCCTTTAAACAACCAGTATCATGGTCATAAAATCACCCAGACGAGTTCTTTTCTAAACACTGGAAGAAATGTTAAGTAGAGGTCAACAAATGCTAGAACTTGTCAGTTTCACAGAATGAAGCGTGCTTTGTAACTAGCGTCATAAGTTTTGGTACTTCAGTTTTTGGGGCTTTCATAGCAATTCTGTCATGGGAAACAAAAGAAAGGAATTATTTAAAAATATATATATATATATTTATTAAACTATTATATTTATTTTACAAACTATATTTTTAGCCCAAAACTGGATTTGAGATTGGAAAAATATGTATTTTATAAAAATTAGATATGAACAGTCTGTTCTGTATAGCTAGCTTAAGTAAGGGTGCATTCAGATAAAATCCAGCACTGAGGCAAATCGCTGCAGAGTTGTACTTCTATTGTGCGTCTATTTGTATGTATCGCTGATCCAGTTTGTCTGAATACAAACCTGTTTTGGTTCCCCCTGTCTTTAAAATTTAGAATAATTATTACATTTTATAGCAAGGCTGAAGATGAGAGCATGAAACTCCTTTTTATTTCATATATACCACTTAGGAAGCACGTGGGCCACATGGGGACAGTGTAAACAAATTATATTTCTACTGCAAAGGGTTCATGTGACGAATGGCAAAGATGTTTCTGTGAAGTCTCTTTTAGCTCAATTTTTGGTCCCCACCACCTCCTGAGAAAAATATCTGCCGCTTTAGTCACTAAATGCTCCACTATGTTCAACAGTTAGTTGCTAACTTTATCTGTCTGCAGCTTGGTGCTGTACAGGTACTGTAATATACAGTGATTGATGTTGAGGACTGAATGTTTCAAGAGGGATGTACAATTGATTAGTGGAGTTTAGTGCCCCATTATTTCCTAAATGAATTAAATAAAAGGAAAATAAAGATGAATCATCTGAACTAAGATTTAATAAGCAAAAAAAAACATCATGCTAAAATCCAATGTCATTGACCTGCACACACTCACTCACACACAACTGCCATTTTCATTTCAGAGTACTCAGTGGGTCAAACCTTTGAGCTACCAAGTTAAAAGTATTTGGAACAAAACACTGAAACTTCAGGAATTCAAGAAAGAGCTGAACAGGAATAAAGAATGACACTTACAACTTGTTCTGTGGTGGTTATGTAACAGAAACACAACCGGGTGATATTTTTAAACGCTCCTATGCAGTAGTAGAGGAACAAATATCACACACCTCCCTCACCTCTCTCATCTCCTTCGGCAGATGTATCATTAATGATGCACAAACTGTAATGTTTTACTGTGTTCACGAGTCAAATCTCATGTCCTAGATTTCTGGAGATGACATGTAGCTGTAAGACGTCTTTTGTGTTGTTTTAGAATGAATTATTCATTGGGGTTATAAATGTATTATAAGAGTTGTGTGTTGAATTTGAAACTGTAGTAGCTCACGTTAGCTCACAGCAGCTGACAATGCTGGATGTGTGTTTTGATGAAGAGTATTTATTCAGCTCATTCATTTGTTGATTAATTAATGAATTCAAATGAATGATGATGATGATAGCACTAGATGAAGGTAGATGGAACACCAAACTATTTAGTCTAAGGGAAACCAAATGTAACTGTAAATGATCCAATAGTTTCAGTCAAAACTAGATAAAACATCACTAAAGTGAGAAGAATTCTTCCTCTGGGGAACAATCCATGTAAGAGTCTAGAAAGTTCAGTCTTGACCAATCTGGTGAACAACACTGTAATCCCTACAGCTGAAAAGAAAAAGGAAAAAGTCTTTGTTTTATTGATGGAATAAAGCGTGCCTTCTATGTAGTAATTAAAGGAAAGTTCTGTTTTATTACAATCTGGGTGTAATTTTCATATTTTTGGACATCATCTGGCAACAAAAACAATATACTCATCAGTTTATTACTGAGATTTAGCAACGTAGCAGTATTACTAAAAATAAGTCAGACAGGGCACAGTAATGAGCAGTCAGACAATTAGACACTTTGTAAACAAATGTAAGATGGCAAACAATAAAATTATCACCCAAACTGTTCATGAACATTACATTACAGTTTACAGACTGACTTCCCTGATTCAACTTTGACTGTGTACACATTTTTCAGTTATAGGCCAAAGCTGTAAAATTCTTAAAGTACCCTCTATGTCTAAATAAATTAACTTGACTTTGCAGAAAAACAAAACTTTTTATTTTTTTATTTTATTTGGGACCTTCTTAATTAACTTCTTTACCTGCAACTGTGAAAGAAAATCTCAGATTCCACAAAACTAAAATGATTTAGTTGGTTACTGTTTGAGAAAATCCCATCTTTTTGAATATTCATAACAGAATCTGCGAGGAATGCCGATTGTGTACATGACAAACTCAGTATGTGAGGGAAGTCAAGACAGTGTTGACAGTGACAGTGAAAGAAACAGCCTGCAGGCACACAGGGAAGAATCTTTGCCTTAATGCAGTGCACACATTAGTTTGGATGTTATGTTGTGCGACTTACACACACAGACACACACACACTCTCTCCAGAGACATAAATATTTCAGAGGGTTGTTGTTAGTTCCAGTCTGCTGGGCTGGACATGCCCGTAGCGAAGGAGCTAACACCGTTTTCTAGAGAAGGACACGAGTTCATGACCCATATAGAGGAAAGAAAGTCAATTGAAGCACTCTGGCTTAATGATTTTATAGTTCAGTCTTTTGGGGGAGAAAATGAAATTAAGAAAATAAAGTGTTAAAGTTAAAGGACGTTTTTTTTTTTTTCATTTTTCTTAATATTTCTTTAATCTGTGCCTCAGGTTAACCTTTGACTCCCATCCAATCAATCAGACTCATTATCTTCATGAAGACACTAGACGTTCAATCAAAACTGCTTCAGTTTTGATTAGTAGTGATTTCCAAAAATCTTCCAAAAATCAGCTATGGTAGTGGATTGACATGATTCAGCTGAAAATAAAAGATAAATAAATAATATATAAAATATGATATCTTTATATGTAATAGATTTTTTCTGCAACGCAGTCTCATTTTTAATGCAATTCCTTACACCTAAACAGACAAAGCAGGTTATTTTTTGGTGCCTTCCAAAAAAAAATATGAGCCTATAAAGCACTTTATGAAAGTTAAAGCTGCACCAGTTCATTTTAACAATAGAATAAATGTGAAAGGAATTACTTGTTGTGACTATCCAAAGAAACAGCACTTCCATTATGAGCATTTTAGTGTCTTTTAGCTCACTGTCTTGGCCAGAACTTGCTCTCATTAGTGATATCTCCATTTTCAGCAAACAAACAAACAAACAAAAAAGCTTTAGCCAACCGTACGGTGCCTGCTCAGCACTAAGAGGCAGACAGACTCACATAGTGGCTAGCTCAGGAAGACAGTCAAGACACTTGCCAAATACACATATATTTTTTTCAGGAGTAAGTAGAGTGAATATTGGACTTATATTCATAATCATTCTAGTTTATGTTCGCCATAACCATTTTAAATACTTTGAGTACAAGGCTATTAATTGTTATTGCTGCTTTGAAAAGTTGGTGTTCAAGTTTTAAAGGAACTACTATTGACTGTTGATAAGAGACAGGATGTAAACTGTGGTCTCTGTCAGAAACCCTCTTTTCAAACCTTGCAAGGCAGCTGGAGTCACAAAATAACATGAGAATCCATCTTGCCAGACTTCAAGCTATACACTGGCGTCTGACCCACAGTGGTTCAGGCCAATCAGCATCCTGTGAGGCTACTACTGGCAGCTACTGTGTGAGCTACAGACATGGTTTAGCTGTGTGTGAAGATGTGTGTATGAAGTGACTGCTCAAAAACAACTATGTCAGCTGCTAAAGTGGTTAGCGTCGAGAGCAGTTGTCTTTTGACTGACTTTGATAAGAGTTTGACCACATTTTATGATTCTTCTTCTTCTTACCTGTATTTTTGAAAGTTACTGCCCTTTTCCAAACAGCTTCCAGTGACAACTTCCCATATGATTCTGTATAACAAAACACCTGGCACAGTCAGATTACCTCTTTCCTCTAATATCCTCAGATTGGCTCTTGCTTGACCTTTAACTCCCATCAAATCAATCACCTGCATGAAGAAGCCAGACCATTCAATCATAACAGCGACAGGTAGTGATTCATGTTCAAATATCAACATGTCCTTCCTTGAAGGTGTTTTTATTGACTGTAAGATCTCAGAACAATTAAAAAATGTCTCTTGCCAAGTCTGAAAAACAACTTTGATTTAGTCATCTTAAATCCAAGAGCTCTGCCACTGGGTTGAAGTGTTCAGGCTTTTTTTACCCTGAGTGTAGTGTTTTGTGTGTCAGAATTGGATTTCATAGAATCAGGTGTTGGCATGTATATTTTATCAGTTAAATACATATAAATGAACACGTGGAACAATATGACAGACGTTTTAAATAAAATTTTAAGTCAACATAAGATTGATGAACATATGATGGATGTTTCTGCTGTGCAATTTGTCAGTTTGACATGAAGTATCAAGCTAATTGGAAAAGATTCAAACTTTTCTTTCTCAACATGACATTTTAATTTTGGTCTCTTCTTCCAAGCAGACATATTGCATCCTCCTGCTAAAGTAAATATCTAAATATGTGTCCTCCTGACACATTTATCACTGTATCTCCCTGATCTGAGAAAACCTGTGCCGTGAAACGCAACATAATTTTCTGCTTTCAACCGTCATGCAGCTCAGTAGCCTTGAAACTGCCAAGTGTGCTCCCTCATTTTGTGAGGGGTCACTCATCTGAATCACGCAGTTTGCCTGTCAACTGTTTGTGTATAGGCCTGAGGATACCGAGCAGGAAAGACTTGTCCAATCTGACAGGGCAAAAAAGAAAATCTCTATTTTCTCCAAAGGGCTTTGGGCTCTACAGCTGTCATGCAGAGACAACATAATCTGAAAACTGACATGAGCAAGTAGAAAGCAAAACAAAAACCAAAAAATAAACAAATAATAAATAAATAAATAAAATAATAGATATAGTTTATGACTGAGCCATCATTTGACAGGAAAAACTGATTTAATGAAAGCGCCACCATTTCAGAGAATAATAGCAAAGTTTCTTTCAAAAGATTTGTTCTTTTTAATTTACATTTACTGGATACTCTCAGATACAAAAATAATTTCCATATATATATTGTAAGACACATGCTATACACAATATATTGTACACTATAAAAATCTCCAATGATATATTATCACCTTTTAAGTTGATGTGGTGAACTTAGCTAAAAACTTGGTTGCCTATTTAGACATTCAACAGATACTGAACAATATTAGTATTTATTTGCAGTTGTGTCTGGACACCTGATTAATGCAAGTTCAATAATAACTCTGATGACATACATGAGTATAGAGTATAATAAAGTTGCGGGCCATAAAACCGAAACATCAAACTAAAAGCCACTAAAGCGTTTTCCACTGCTTTCTTTCCCATTTCTTTTAATAAAAATAAATATTAGAGACTCAGTTATAGACAACATATATTATTTTCTTGCACTGCAGAGCAGAACACAGCTTTGTGACTGCAGCGTGTGCTACAACAAATCACTTCAATGAAATATTATTCCATAAATAAATGGACACACTAATCAGCTGTGAATGCTAGCAAGGTACATGCCAGGTTTCATCTGTTTTCTCACAGCTTCTCATCGCCCACAGTCACCAAAATTGATCATGCATCTAAATTATTTCTGCACTTTCTAGCTCACGAGCACACACATAAGTTCTCACACACACACACACACACACACACACACACACATATATATATATATATATATATATATATATATATATATATATATATGCACACTTGGCCACACACAACTCTTGGAGTGCCAGCGCTGCCCCATCCTGTGATTACTAATTAGTGCTTAGAGGCATGTAGCTGCGGGTTCCATGATTGCCAATTATGTATTACTCAGCTTCTATTCAGAGACTGAGTGAAGTGCTGTTGCATGAGTTATCACGGTCAGCATCCTCATTGTTCATTATTACCACATTATCATTCTGGGTGGTGAAATATTGATTTTGCTTGTCATTGTGTAGAAGTCATTCCCATGATATGACGCAGTATTTGCTCTGCAGGGACGTGTGTGGACATTTTGAGACATGGTGGTTGAATTTTTAAAAAAGGTCCCCCCCTCCCCCGACTGTATTGTCAAATGAAATGCCATGTCAGGACACACACACACACACACATTCATCTCTCATATGTATGCGCGCACACACACACACACACACACACACACACACACATTCACTCCTCCTCATATGTTCTACAAGGTTTGTTATTAACTGGATTTGGGATGTTTGTTGGCAGACCTTTATCACGGCAGATGCAATTAATAAGATTAACTGTGAGTACATTCCTGGCGTTGTGCATGCTAACTCACAGTCATGGCTTACTGGGACACTGGGAATGGAATTTCACCTGTGTTTTTCCTTTTATGATAAGTCAAAATGTCTGAAAAAGGTCTATTATTTTCCAGCTCAGTGATGTACGCAGTCATTCTGTAAGAGCACGTCATCCATTTTATTTTGGTGGAACACTTCCTCTCTTGTAACATTATTTTCCAACCAGTGGGATCTTGTTGAAGCATACACAGTATATTATTGTCATACCATTCCATAAATAGAATAAAATGTTTAAAATATATTTAAAGATTTTATTTTCTTGATATGTTTTGTTGTAGTTTCTATGATAAGTAATTTTCTGATAATGTATCTTTTTATTGTTATTGAAAGCCTTGCTCATTTCAACATTCAACATTTGATCTTTATGCTTCTTCATGTTAGCCATTAAAACCTGAATTAACCCAGGCCTACTCAGACTTTTTATGCATTCAGGTCTTTCCTTTAATTTAGACAAACATTATCTGGTTTATGTTAGAAGCTGCTCGATGGTTGTGAAAACTGAACTGTAGGTGCAAAAGAATCCCAAACGTTTGATGTATTTTTTGGGTGACTTTATAAAACATACCGTTGGCCAATGAAGTCAAGAGCAGACACAGTCTGTATGTGAAGTGAAGGGAAAAGCAACATGAGCGGATTGCTGAAATAATACAGAACTTCTTATAAATGGAAATTTACCACCTCTCCTCCACACTGTTACATGTCATTCTTTGGGAAACACTGAAGAGCATAAATACTGCTTGAAGAATATAAGCACTGACATCTTCCCTGAAGCTTTTGCAATTTCCAAAGACTCCTGACAGTTAACGAGAAAACAATGCCAAAAACAAATAACTGCAACATTACCCTTTATGATAATTATTTAACTAATGAGGAACAATCACAGCAAAGAAAACTTCAGCCAAACATGCCAAACAACCACAATAACTGCCATCCATAGCTTACTTGTTGCAGCACTCTGGGGCAGCAGCCAAGTCAGAGAGAAGAAGAGACACAAAACAGAATAGACATGGACTGCTCCAGCTCAATTTTCTAAAGCAAACCTAGTTTTTCCCGGCCAAACCCCAATCACCAAATGTGCGTCATCACGCTGTTAACAAGGTGGGGAATATTTCTACATTTTCACAAAGAGGGAACAATCATGCTGATTCAGCCTCCTGAGGACTGTGACCAGTTGCTTTTTAGTCTGCAAAAGGACAAAAATAATTACTGTAATTATGTGAATCTAAAGAGGAAATACGCATCGATCTTGGTGTGAAAAAAAAAAGAAGGGACATGCGGCTTTGCAGTTTTCCTGTGGGGAGGACTTCAGCTTGTAACTTGGCTCCTGCTGATACTGGAATGGCAGGCTGTTTGGAGAGTACTGTTGTTTGAGCATTCTGTATGTACTGGCCATAATGTGTGTGTGTGTGTGTGCGCGCACGTGTGTGTGTATGTCTACAACGTGGTCTAAAAGTATGCCTGTACTGCTATAGGCCTTCCTCTTCCACTCTTATTCCTAGCAGATCTGTGGAACAAAATGCGACAAACGATGTTCTGGTGTGAGGTAATAAATCAAAATATTTTAAGAATTATGCTAGCAACTCTGTGCGGTTGCTAAATCCTAAAATCGCCATGCTAAGATACTCAAAAGGCCAATACTAACATTTTGACATTTAGCATGTAATGGTAAACATTATTACCATTTTAGCTTAGCAACAAATTCTAATTAGCACCAAACACTAAGTACAGTCCAAGCTGTATCATCATTTTTGTTACAGGTATTTGGTCATAAACCAAAGTTTTAGACAATTTGATTATGACCTGATGATGGCAATTAAAAGTGAAGTCACCAAAATGTGTAAGATTCATTGTTTAGGAATCATGGCTGTATCTACCAATGGGCAATCCCACCATTAGCTGTTGACATATTTCAGTTGAGTAAATTGGTAGACTGACACAACGCTACCACCCCTAGAGCCATGTAGCTAGCTACCGAATTGTAATTATGTCAGGATGTTGTCCCTTAAATAAACTACAACTCCCTGTTGTCAGCCAGTCTTTTGTCTATGCATTATCTGACTTTGTCCTACAAAGTCATTTCAAACTTGTAGTTACACTGACAAAAAAAAACCTCATTTGAATTTTTTTGTTTGAAATGTTGTTGTTGTTGATGAGGTTTGAGCTTCTGTGGTCAACATTTCAAGTTGTTTTTGGAAAATACGGATAAATCAAAGTTTTTTACAGCATCCCAGCTTTTTTAAGAAAAAAAAAGTTGGAGATGTAAGTCTCATAAATCAAGTTTCCACTTTCTCAGGAAATACTTTGCCCAATGGCTGACAGAATTGCATAGTGAAAGTAAACATGGATTCTGTAGACTCGATGATGTGTTTCATTGGCTCGTCAGAAATAGGAAATTCTCAGCTCCAAATGTACAATAATAACCACATGGATGATTATTCCAAACAAACTGGAGATGTACTGAGCATCACATGTTGTCAGCATTGATGGATTTTTCTAAAGATTAACTGCTGCACACTAGCTGCTGAGAGCAACAGCTACTAAAGCTTACCTAGCTCAAAAAGCAGCTCACTGAATAACTGAGCGTCTTTGGATTTCTTTGGATTTCAAGCCATCTGAAGCTGTTAACCTTTAAGAAAAAAAAGTAATTTATTGATTAATCATAATCATTAGTTGCAGGCCTTTAATTAGCTGGAGAGGTGACATGGACAGCCTCCTTTTGTCCTTCTCTCGCTTGAATAAGGAGCAGGTATTAGGAGACGAAGTATCATGTAAGGTCAATCAGTGTTTGTGATAACTCTGGAGGGCAGTTCAATATATTGATTTGTTTATCCCCTGTCTGCATCCACAAGGGGCACAGCCACGCTCCCCGTTCCGCATCGTAACACCAACACCACAGGTTACACATCCGACAGAACAGAAACTGAATGACACCGACCTCCAACCAGTTTTCACTTAGGGAACTTTACAAAATGCTCAATGTGTCCTTGATGTAGTATTTACTGTTTTAAAATCTCTGCAGGGACTCAAGTTTGATTTGTTACAGAATTGACAGCGGACAGCTGGGAAGTATACAGAGAGAGAGTTTTGTTTTCCCCAATCAGCAGGCGTCCTACTGTTGTAATAGTTTGTTTTTCCACCACTGCTATTATCTCCATGGAGTGCTTATTTTGTGAAAAAGATTATTATAATTTTCCTACAATATTCCATTAGTGGTTTCTAATATATTTTTTGGAACTCAGTAATGAGTGTGTTTACAGGAACTTGATCAAACTTTGGCTTATTATCGTCAGGTTTTTACTGATATTATGACTTCTGAAATGCTGTTCACATCATCATTTTGTGACAATGTGCACTGTGCTGAACTGATGTATACTTATATAGCGTCTTGAGTTTCAAAGTGCAACATCATTGTAGTAAAAATGTACAGCTGTACACCTGCAATGAGAAGACGAGCAGCAGTGTTCTGGATGTTTTGGAGTTCATTTAGGATGATGCGCCATATAAAATGCTGTTGTTGGATGTGATAAAGGCATGGAGGAGAGTGATGGGCAGTTCTGCTGATTTGACTGACGTGGTGTTCAAAGGAGGAGTTAAAAAAAGACTCTGACGTTGGGGTTGTGTGGGGAGGGAGATAGAAAGTAATTGAAGTAGTGAGTGGTTCTGGTGAGGGATTTCACTATTTTCATCATATCTGATTTATCGTAGTTTTAGGATGTTGGCTTGCTTGTTTTGCACTTTCCAGTCAAGTGCTGTGTCACAGCCTGTTTCCACATCAATTTGTGTCTGCCCTAGCATGAACCTAAATCAAGCTTTAGCACTAACCCCAACCAGTCATCTAGAACCCCAGACATGGAGCACAGCACTATAGGGAAACCAGATTTAACTCCAAGATTTAAAGTGGAAACTGACTCCAACACAAGACTGGGTTATCTTCATGCTTGAACAGACTGCGTCAGCCTGTAACACTGTCAGTTATTACAACCTACTGCACATACACCTCAAAGAAAAAAGTCCCTGAAGTAATTCTTTGGGGAGTGATAAATAAGTTGTAAGATCAGCAGCCTCAAGATCAGAACATGCCAACCTGCAGGCCCCATGTGCACTCTTGCTTGCGGGAAGAAGAAAAAACTTGACAAAAATCTCACATTTCTGCTCCGACTTGCTCCCTCGTACATTTCATTTCTAAAGTGTCTCATGTAACAAATACGATTTTGTTCAGTTGCTGAAACCCAGCAAACCACAAGTGTTTTCATTTCTAAATAAATCAGTGCCAATCTTCGAGCATTACCCAGAGATTGCCAAATAGAAACACAGATTACCAGCCTTCGTATTCAGGCTTCAAGATAGTGGAAAGCCTCCTCAAATTATAGTCAAAAGTAGAACCCAAAACACGCACCTGCCTGCTGCTCGCTAACAATGACAACATCTGGTGTATCAGCTGTGATGAAACACGTCACAGTTAACAACCAGACCATGGAAGCAACAACCTGGAACAACTTCATTTCCAAATAATGTTTCATTCATTATTTTCCATCACATCCACAAACATACATAGCCAAGTATAAACAATGTAATTGTAAAGTAATTAGGTGACAAATCAATAGTTAAATAACGTGGCAGAGGTTAAATGACAACTTTCTGTAAGCAATTCCGTCAAGTACACAGCATCTAGATTAAGAGTAGGGTCTTGCTCAGCTGTTAAGTGTTGTTGTCTGAACCCATTCATCAACAGCCTTTGGCAGATGCTACAGATACACTGGATCTCCTAAAATGAAAAGCCCTGAGCTGAATGAAAACAGAGCCAATAACTTTTACAACTTGTTTTACTAGACATATTCCAGTGTACCGACAATCAACGCGGGAGTGTTTCTTCTGACAGATGATGAAGGTTTTCGAAACACAACTTCAACATTTCTTCAACTTCAACAACTACTTTAATGCTTAAATGATGTACAGTAGCCCAGGACAGAAAAACTAAACATTTTTTTTGTGTTTTTTGAAAATTAATAGAAGACTAAAACAAAAATGTTTTACTGAATTCTTGAAAACTGCAAGTCAAACCTGAATGTTCCTTTTTGATATAAAATGTACCAGTTAAGGGGGAAAACATCGTATAGCATATATTGTATATATGTTATATGTTTATATATATGTTTGGTACCTAACCTGTTTCTACTATAGTGGCTTCATCTCACATATAGAACTGGATTGTTGATCATTTCACTGATAAACCTTAAAAAATATTTTAATTATGGCCAAGTACGTCTCTGCAGACAGATACTATGTGAGAGAAAAGAGAGTCAAAAGTATTAGTATAGTATAATATTAAAATATGTGACATAAGTTATATATGCATGAATGTATCCTAAAGTCAAGAGTTGTGGTGTGTTTCTGCTGTCTGTGTGTTTCTATTAGTAAATATCTTCACACTTTTTTATTGGACAGCCTCATTAAATTTCACTAATGGCGACGAGAGGGTAGAACTCAAAGTCCCAGAAGGCCCTGCGCCGCTCATCGGCGTGTGTGCTCTGCATGCAGTGGAGAGAAATGTAGAGTGTTTGGAGGCGGAGAGAGTCAGTCGGCTCACTGTGTGGAGCTGTGTCGGGCAGCAGGAGGAGCCGACACCGACAGAAAAAGAGACCGATTCAAAGAAAAGATAGGAGCGTTGTTCAAATGCACGAATTCGGGCTTTGAATTGCGGGCGGAGGAGGAAACGGTCGTACGGTTTATGTTGAGGTTTTAACGCGGACTGAAAGGGGGTGTTGACTCTACGGACACAGCAGCAACCCCCCCTCCAAAAAAAAAAAAAAAAAAAAAAAAAAAAAAACACTAAGAGGAATCGGCAAGAGGTGAGGAGATGAGGGGGGAGACCGTTTGGGAGATGTGAGACGTTTGAAACTGTAGCGAAAATAGTGAAACCCTGTGCTAACGGCTAAATGGAAGTTTTAGGAACAGTTTGTGGTATACTGCGATAACACGACAGGTTTCTTCTAACGTCTATTTTAAATTGTTTTATTTTGGATATCCTGAAAGCATGCAACTGTTAGCTAGTCTTTTTTTTTTTTTTTTTTAAAGCCCCCCTCCTCCAACCCCCCCATAGGTGTAAATCGTATCCCATCTGAAATGGGTGAGGTTTGTCTGCTCATACAAAAGACTTGTGCTGCCTTTTTTTTTTCAGTCACTGGAGTGAATTCGCGTCGTTTGCTTTGAATATTTGTCGCCTTCCGCCTAACACACCAAACACAGCAGACCTTTTGGATATATTTCACATTAATTTGTTAGGCTTTGTCCTGGAGGCGCCTTAGGGAAACGGAAAGGTGGAAATGTATCACAACCCGGGTAAAAGCTTGTTATTTGGCAGGGTTACAAAGTAACCACCAAGACTGTGTTTGAGTGTGTGTGTCTCTCTCTCCCTGTGTGTGTGCGTGTGTTTTCATGACTGTAGAGGCTGGCTAATATTTGCATTTGCTCCAGTATAGTAGGCACTGATGAAAGGCTCAATAAAAACGCAGTTAGCCAAAGAGAGAAGCTGACATTAGATGCTGTTTTTAAACCTCCATCATCATCATCATCATCATCATGATGGGCACTTTTCCTAATCAGACTATCATGTACACTCTGGATTAAACTCTTTAAGAAAAAAAAATCTGCTAATCCCTTAAAGGTGAGGTTACCTTGCACATCCACCTCTGTAAGTGTCAGGAAAAGGGGGTCCTCACATTTGGACCTACCCCACCCCTCCACAGTTGAGTACGGATGTGGACTGTTTGCGATTTAAAGCCACATAGGAAGGAAGGGGGGGGGAGATCAGGGACTAGAAGAGAAACTGGACGAACCCCTGCCAAGAATTTAGTTGCAGGGCAGGCAGGCAAGCAGGCAGGCAGGCAGTGATGTGGGTTGTGCAGGATAAAAGCACCTAAAAAGCCACCTTTTGTAGCTGCGGGAATAGAGTTAACCCTTCGGTGTAGGCTGGTGAATATGTAACAGTAATGTGCATCATGAGTAGTACAGTAGTAGTTAGCCCACTTTTGTGCATCATCTCTCTCTCTCTCTCTCTTAGACAAACATCTCTGCGTGCAGCATGGTTAATTGTGCATTAGCATGAAGTTGTATTTTAAAGTGTCCTAATTTAGCCTTTATTTCTGTGTCTGTTTTCCAGAGAAAGAGCCAGGCTTAGTATGTTATTGGAGAAACTGACTCGGCACTGGCAGCCTCCATCATGTTAATGTAATGGAAAACGCGCCTTGGTCACCCCCGGTAGCATCTGAAATGCATCAGCGGAAATATATCAGCAACTCCCATGGCTAATTGTATGAAGCGGTGGTGGTGGCGGCTCGAGTTTGCCAGTGGATGCACTCAAGAGCCGGGTGCCCTGTCATGCCCAGCGCCATGCTAAAGCAACACACTCATAATAACAAGGAGCACTCAGTTCAACCAGTGGGAAAGCTGTGGAAAAAGTTGGTGGAAAATCTATGGTTTGAGCCTCAAATTTGATTTCCTTTTTTTTTTTTTTTTTTTTTTATTTTGACCTAGTTATTCTGTAACGCACCACAGCTCTGCTGCTTTTTTCCTGCAGCTCTGCTTCTTTCTCTACTTTCACTCAACTTGCATTCACTCTGGCTTCTTCATAACATCAACACCAAGGACAGGGGCGAGACTGCAAACTGCTTTCTGAGAGGCACGGTTTCAGCCGACGGGAATGGATGTTCGAATTTACTGCCGGCCTTTGTTGGAGTTGAAAATGTGAGGGTCAGAATGAAGAGACTCCTATGAAGAGGAGGAATAGGTGGAACAGCAGCACTATATCAAAATGGCCCAAACCAGTTTGCTGCAGGGGAAGCGCTTTTATTGCCGGGAGTGGGTCTTTCATAAGATCCAGCATTGCCTCCAGGAGAAAACCAACAACCTCAGTGGAGTGACCAGCACTCCCAGTAAACAGCCCCCGTTGGCGCCCAGCGGAGTTGCGTCCAACCCTGGCACCCTGACATCAGGATCCGGAAAGTCGGGTAGCTCCTGGGGGGTGTTGCTGGTGGGCGGACCAGGAAGCGGGAAAACTGCAGTGTGCACGGAGCTGTTATGGCCCACATCTGCCCAGGGAACGCACCGGGGTCTGCACCAGCAGAGCTTGGCTTTCCACTTCTGCCGGGCGGACGACTCAGACACACTGTGCGTCGGCGGCTTCATCCGAAGTCTGGTGGCACAGATCTGCCGTAGCGGGCTGGTGCCGGGATACGAGGAGAAGGTGCGCGACCCAGCTGTGCAGAGCACTTTGCAGCCTGGAGAGTGTGAGAGGAACCCCACCGAGGCTTTCAAGAGGTAAGGATGAACACACACAAATACATGCTCCTCTTTTTTTTTTTCTTGCTCTTACTGTCAGTGTAGATGATTATTTCACCGATTATCACACCTTCAGACAGAAGAGGAACTAATGCATGAGGTTAGTGCTGATAAGTAGACGACCGTGTCACAAGTAATTAATAACTATTCTGGCAATCCATTGTTTAAGTCTACTGAAGCATAACTGCCAAAACTGCTTCCCAAAAATGATTTGCTGTAGTTTTATATCACAGTTAACTGAATATATTTGAGTTTTAGTCTCTCAGTTGGACAAAACAAGCTTTTTGTAGACGCTATCTGACATTTCATTGATGATTAATTCCAAAAATAATGAGCGGGTTCATTGCTAATAAAGATAACAAAATGTTGCAGCCCTGCATGAAACCACCTGCACTGTAGATTTGATCCAGCGACTCCTGTCTCGTCATTCCAGGTCCTGTTTGAAATCTAGGAATTTGCTTTGCCTAGAAATGTAAAATGCAAAGCCAAACCCCTCCCCCGCCCTTCCCTCTCCACCTCCTGACCCCGATGCACCCCTCCCCCTTCCTCTTTTTTTTTTTTTTTGACTGCTCACACTCATCGCATAGCTCCGCCTCAGCAGCCCCTCCACTTATTTGATGTCATGGTTTTGTTGGTTTTCCCCCCTGGTGTGGCATGTTGGGTGGGACTGTCCCCGCTTGGCTTCTGATTCAAGAAAAGGTCAGATATTTTTAAGTCTGCTGTTGAGCTCAGGTGGCCAGAAGACTGTTGAGGAAGGAGCTTTGAACTGTGACTGACTCACTGACTGACTGACCTGAGTGACTGCGCTGCAGAAAGATGAAGTGCACATGTGAAACAGAAGTACAGTAAGCTTGTGGGCTTCCAGCGCCCTGCCCGGGCATGTAACACGATCAAGATGGACTGTTATTGTAGACGGAGGCTTTAAAGGGAGCTGCACGTGAGCGTGTGTGTACGTCGGTTACTTGCGCGACTTGTCTACACAGTATAGGTCAGGCACACGAAGCAACACAGGCTGGAATGCAGCACTGAACACACACACACACACTCACGTTTCTTGTCTGGCCATCTGGTGATGCTTATTGCACCATCTCAACATCACACACACATGGAGGGGAAAAGTAGGTCAAACGTTCAGCAAGGTAAATCATTTTTAAAACGCTCACCAGAGTCAACATCTCCGCCCACACTCTTTTTTTTTTTTTTAAACATTCCCAAGGAAGTGAACGCTCCTCTTGTCATCTGCTCGTAATCATGCGGCCTCTACCGATGACTCTGACTTCAGTTTGACCCTCTCAGATTAAAGGCAGGTTATTGTGGGGACATAAACAGAGACCGTACCCAGCAGGGACGGACTTCTCACTTCAGCTCTGCTCTGTGTCACGCTGGGATGCCTTTTTTTTTTTTTTTTTTTTTTTTTTAAACAGACACTCACATTCGCTCAGCTTTCGCCTCTTGAAGCAAATATCGTGTAGCACTTTAAACCTCAGGCCTCTAAATTTGTGGACAACAAAAGCACAAAGGCTTATCACCAGCTCCCTGTTTTGTTTGTGAGCCAAATAAGCACTTCGGTGACTGCCTTATCGCCATCTCAGGTGTAAAAGTGTTCCAGGCACCGTTGTACACAAATAATGTGAGCGGCTCCCCTGGTGTTCTAGATCCTATCTGGTTTCAGGAAGCCAAGATTGTCGGCTGTGTTTGGCAGTGACATAAAGCGAGAAATGGAAGGGTGTAAAACTTTATTATTAGCCCAACATTATGACCACTAATTCACATCAGGGATAAAAATTCACAGAGGGGTGCGTGCCTGGTTTTAAATGATTCGGGCCTCTGCCACCAACCCCCCCCCCCCCCGCCCAGCTGTGATTTTAAATGTTAGCCAGCCAGTGAATGCAAGAGGCCCTGTCAAATTCTTTAGCCCGGTCAAAGACAAACAAATCTGTTTGTTGATAGTAATCACCAGCCTCGTGTTAATACATTGAAACTGGTTCAGACACAGGTTTTACGTCCACTCTGCGCAACCTGATCATTGCTCGTCTCATCTGTGCATCCGCGACCTCAGACAAGCAGGACGTTTGAAAGTTTTCACGACACCTTTTTCCAACTTAGTTACTATTTTAATTAGTAGAAAAACATGAGATTCTTATGCCTACCTAATACTGGTCTGATTCAAGTGCTTATTACACATACGAGCAGTTAGTAACAGGGTTGGTGAGCAAATGAATGCCCTTTTTGTGATTTTTAAACACGCCTGTGTGAATATATTGGCAATCAGCAGTTGTTGTCAGTGGCCAGTGGGAAAATTTCAACATATTGCCTCAAACCTAGCATGAAACACAACTTTATAAAGCATACTAGTGAGACATATTTCAATCAGTGTGTGACCGTAATGTTACATGTTACATTTCCTGCTTCCAGCAAACAAGAATATTTCTTTTTATGGCCATCTCTGATAGTATTGTGATTACTGTTTGTTTTTGGACAAAAAAAATCTAGATGAATCATTGATGACACGATCATTAGCTTCAGCATTAGTATCTAAAATAAAACTCCTCATACCAGACTAATATTGTTATATTGATTTCAGTATTATTACAGAGACTCAATAGAATGCATTTTTATGTAATGCTTTACTAGAAGTAATGCGATGCAGCAGGGCAGATGCCTGCAAGCAAAGGTCATGAGCTGCAGTCCTCCAGATAAAAGGCAGTTTCACCTTTCAGTTTGCCTTTCTTCTCCTTCAGGTCTCCCAGTACAAGACGATGACTTGTTCAGACAATAAACTTGATACTTGTGGCACATCGACTGCCTGTGTGGGTCAAATTCATTCCCATTAGTACTATCTAAAGGGTTTGACACTTGGGTTGTAGTGTGTCATCAAGGGTTATATTTGTAGACGGAGCCAAAGCACATTCCTCTGTCTAATCAGTCTTTGTCTTTGCTTTATCAAAGGCCACTGCCATGTTTTGACTGGAGTCCTCCAGTTTGAATGAATCTGAATCAGCCTCCTGCCATCCAACATGCCTCACTTTCTCCCTTCTGGACAAAAGAGCTGGCTTCAAATAGGTGGAGTTAACCCAGTCATGTGGGTCAAACTAAAGGCAGCAGGGTTTTTTGTGCTGATGGGACAAAGCTGCCTTTTAGTTTAGGTGTGACCTTATGTGGAACTGTTGTCGGGCTGTTCTCCACCAAACATGAGTTCGACTTGAATTGTAGCTGGACAAGTTTCTATTTCTTTGTAAAGGGCACACACTTCAGAAATGATGAATGACCGTGACTTCAATTTGTGAACAAGAAGTTTCTTGGCAGTGTTTTATTCCCTCAGCGTGTCCACAGAAGAAATTGATGCTGCAGTTCAGATATTTTTTTTCTTTCTTTCTACAAGACATTTAAAAATGTTGATTTTCTGGCAGCTACTTGAAACATTTTCTTTGTAAAACACCGCCTGTTGCTTTGTTCCAAATAACTGTTCAGATAAGTGGCGACATTAATCAAAACAGAAGCATGATTAGATCTCGTCTGGTGGCCTCCAGTGAACATGAATATTGTTTGGGGCTTTTTTAAGTTGTCATTTTACAAGACAGCATGGCATTACCGGCTCACAGCAAACTCTTTTTTTGGTACATTGTGACAAGTGAATTCCAGTTATTGGCTCTTGGAAATGTAGAAAATTGTGAGGTGCAAAGCCAGAGATATAAATAAATGGGTAGATGTTTGTAAAGGCGTCTTGTCATCTAACCGTTACCTAAATGACCCTCAAATGTGTCTGTAGCGTCTCTTTGTCTGATTTTGAACATAGTTCAACTTGTGGCACATTTCAGTTTCAAGCAAAACCGACCAAGACATTTTTTTATGAAGTCAGTGAGGGAGCTTTTTGTGGTTTTTCCTCTTCTTTTGTGTTGACTTTTTGACTGTTGCACATTGGGCGGCCCTGCTTATTGGGGTTAAGGGATGCTAAATGAAAACGGCCCTGTGGCTTTCATGTGGTGCACGGCTGTGGAAAACTCTCTGCAGATTAGGGCCACGTTTTAGAACCCCCCCCCACCCCTCCAAAAAAAAAAAAAAAAAAAAGGCTCCCAGTGTGACGCATCAACTCCAGTTGAGCAGATGAGGAGAAACAGCAGCACTGGTGCGGCTGCAATGATGACTCAGCAATCTGAGGCCAGCCTCTGTCTCCACACCACCGGCGGATGGTGTGTGTGTGTGCGTGTGTGTGTTTATGTGTGGGTTTTATTTGTGTGTGTGTGTCTGTGCCTACGTGCTTGTGTGGGCACACATAACTCATTCAGATTATTGTCATCCCACTCAATAAATAAAGCTCATATACTGTGGTGCTCAAGCTTGTATAATAGCTCATAGAGAAAGAGTTGAAGCAAGTTAAGACTCATTCATGAGGCCAAAAGAGGGCTGTAACCTTAGTCTGTAACTATCTGAACAATAGTTTAGTCTATAAGATATGAGGAAGGAAAGAACACCCATTATATGTTCCTAGAAGCCAAGGTTAAGTCTCTAAATTGCTTGTCTGGTCTGGCCAATAGGCAGTAAATTAGAAAGGATTCAATTGTATGATGAAAGTCTTGAAAGGTGAGGTTGGGAATATGTTTTCAACAGTGTAATTCAAATATACTCCTTGAAAATGCTAGATTTTCAGAGCTTTTATTTCCACATAATCATTCATGATAAACTGTTTTAATATTTAAAATGGAACAATCCGGCCGTTGTATTGGTTTGTCGTCTCCTGGCGCGTTCACTCGTCATTCATAGCTGGATAACTCCTCCGTTGATCGCTTAATCTGGAAAATAGTGAGCATTAATCATGATCGAAACATGCCGGTAAAATAAACGAAGTCACAGTATACATTGATGCTGTGGGTACACAGGAATGACATTTATGGTAACAGTTTGGACGTGATGATAAAAGCTTTGATAGTCTGGAAATGTTTAGTTTTCTGTTACATTAAATATTCACTAAATAAGCACCAGTTAGAGCTTAAGACACCTCCTCAGGTGTTGTTTGTTCAGAGTTTAATTCTTTTTAAAATCCAGCTAATCTGCTTCACAAAGACCGTGTAGGTGTGGTCTGATCGCATTAGATTGACAGGTGGTTTGGCAGTGTGAGCAAGACGCGCCACAGCTGTCGTCACATCACTCTCATCGGTGGGCGTAAATGTGTGATAAAGGGGGGGAAAAACAGAAATTCAGAAATTCCTGCGACGCATCCAGACTGTTGTAACTTTGGCAGAATTGTTTGTGTATGTTGGATCCCTCAGAGCTCATAGTAAGAAGCTGATTGAGAAAAGATGTTTTCCAGGCTTTCAGTCAAATATCAAAGATTGTTTTCCGAGTTTTCAGTCGTTTCAGTGTGTTCATCTCCGTCCATGCCAGACAGCTCGCTCTGCTGCCCTGTGTTATCGTAAAGCTGTGGAGTTGAGGTAAAGCTGCGTTACCTTTCTTGGTTGGCACTGGACGCCATATAGGTTTACATGTCCTTTTGAAATCCAGGTGAACTGTGTGTGTTCATGATCAGACAGTTCTGTTTCCATGTGTGAGGAGAGCAGAGAGTGTTTTGGAGGCAAACTATGGCAGGAGTGTCGGCGGGGGGAAGAAGGGAGGGGGCTGCAAAGGATGAAATTTCAGATTCCTTGACAGTATTGGATAGCTGGCCAGGAATGCACACCTCGTCTGGGTTGGGAAGAGCTCGGGGATTTGAAATAGTTATCTGAGGTATGTGTGCTGGCCAGAGAAAAAAAAAAAACGTGTGCAGTCTGTTTACACTTTTGCAAATCATTAATAGGCTGTGCTATAGGTGTTAAAGGAGTTTGACTAATGATTGAAGAAGCTGAATTTAAATGTTTTTAATTACAATTTTTTTTGTGTGTGCTTTTGATTATTACCAAAACAGTCCGGGGTGACGTAGTTAAAGGGTGGGGAATGAGTGAGATTTCACTCCCAGATGCGGTCCACGCCGTCACAAAACCAATGTGATCACTGTGTGTGACCAGTCCCATGACAATGTGTTTGGAATCAAAAACATCATAAGATCTTTGTCTCAAAGATCATCAGATATGAGCTTAAGTCATTTTAAAGACATTAGTGAGGGTCGATTATGGGGAACCATTTTGGGCTCATTTTTTAAAAGAATCTGTTGTTTCTGCATGTGTAAGTTTGGCTCTCATGTGCTCCTCATTTCACCCCCGACCGAACAGTCTCCAGGACATTGTTTCTCAGGCAGCTGGAGGCATTTGTCTGCTCGGAATCCAGCACAGAATTGATTGTGCGAATCCATTAAACCGAGATCAAATTCACACATTGTCCAGCATGTCTAAAGAACAGCAGATACAAGCAGTTTTTAAATACTTACAGAAGCATTTATTGTACGAGGTCATCTGCTGACAGTTTGTGGGAACACCTGCTTTGACGTCAGTGTTTCAGCTTTTAGGATGGTGCTGGATATATTTTTCCTTTATGATATTCAAGTTTTCATTTGTTTTTCTTGGAAATCGAATTTGGCTTATTCAGCAAAATAAGACGTATCAAGTGCATCAGTTTTATGTTTTTCTCACACAAGCAGCAGTGCAAGAATTTAATAAATAAATATCTATAATAATCTGAAATTGGCAAAGTCAGGAAATGTGTTTTCAGAGAATAAAGAAACAAGACTGAGAATCTGACAAATGCCAAGCTTTGGTATGTGATCCGCTACTTGTCTTTGTTGGGTTGGTACTCAAAGTATTGATATTTTAGACTTAGCCTTTGTACACAGTAGTGTTGGGGTTGGAAAACATCTTATTAAATTTAAATCCTTATTAAGCTTGTTGGCTATCCATTAGCTTTTGACAATTTTGAATGATAAAAGTTAAAAGTAACTGAGTAAATGATTATTACAGCTCAGTGATGATGATGACATGCTGTTAACAGTTTGGTATAACAGTTTGTCATCTTCACCATCTAAGTTATATTAGTTATATTTGTTAGTTAGTTACAAGTAAGTACAGCTGAGGCTATTGGGAATGTCAATAATTTTGCAGGTATTTAATATTTAAACCCAAGCCTCATCTGGGATCATGGTTGTGTTTATTAGTGATGTCTAGATTTCATGGCAATCCATTCAGTAGTTGTTTTTAGATATTTAATTATATCAAATATTTAACCCACCGATATGAAATGTGGGTAGAGTAGCTTCGTGTTAGAGGAGATGTTGTGCTTTATTTGTCCTGACAGGATACAGGCATTTAAGCTTAATAAGAAGGTCGTCCAATTCTTCACTCAGCAGTTTTGAACAAATATTATAATGGCCATTTCTGTATTTTTTAAAAATAACTAATTTACTGCTCCAAGGTCAACATCCTCAGAGGGATATCGGTCTAATAAAAGGCCCGCAGCACATATTAATTTAAATCTGCAGCTCTGCTTCACTCTGCATTAAACCCCTGATTTGTTAAAAGCTTTAAAAAAAACAAACTCTTCAATGCATACCCGTTGAGAACCTGGAAAAAAAACAAAACAAAAAAAAAACCTTGTAATGAAGCCTTACATTTGGAATTTATATCCAATCAGATTAAACTGGAGTGAGATGATAACAGATGGAGGAGGAAACAAGGGCATATGGCCTACGTAACGGGAAGAATCCAGCTGAAGTGTCTGAGCCTGGCTGTTGAGAACATTTGCTCTCACTGCCAGTCACTCTTATTGTTCTCATCAGTGTGATTACTTTGAACAAGATGATTGCAGTAACGTTATGCATAATGTAAGAATCGCATAAGAAAGCACGAGGGAAGAATCTGCAAGATGGTTGTCTCTTTCACTTTGCATGAGCCGGTGCATGAGTCAGCTGTTGTTGTTAAGCTCGGTGGCACTAAGCTCTCCTGACTTTGCAAAGACGCTGAGCAGGCTTCCTCCAAATTGACTTGATAGTAAATGAAGAGATTGGTGGGTTCTTCCAATGAAAAGGCAACTCCGGTTTTCTACTGATCACGGTGGGAAGCATTGTCAGTATCTCTCTGCGTGGCGATCTGTCTGAAGCCGAGAGCTCCACTCACCAGTTGTCCTTTCATCCATTAATAGAACAGTGTCAAGGCTGGACGTGGACGGTATATATTACCCAGTGTTTTCTTGAGCATTTGCTCCATCCTGGTCAGTGTTTATGTGTGTGAGTGTGGGGGTGTTTGGATATGTGGCATGGATTTCAGGATCTGCGCGCGCCCTATAAAATGAGCTGTGTAAATTTGTAAGGCGTTGGCTCGGTGCCCGGTGCTGCCCCTGACGGCCCAGACATCTTCACTAAACATCACACTGAAAGCTTCACTTTACACATTGTGGTGGGAGCGATGGTCGCTGGAGTCGCGAACACAAGGCGACAGATGGTGAGTGCATTAGATGCATTTTACATCCCCCTTCTTCCCCTTTTATTTGTAGTCTTAAATAGCAATTGGCATCAACCTGGACATATGCTGAGGACTTGAGCGAGAACCAAAATAGTTGATACAAATGTCCAAGACCATGGTGTGTGGGCTGAATTACTTTGAAATTTCTTGGCTCAGGTATGCTGCAGGTTTGTCTGGCAAACTAAATCAGCTTTTCCTGAGCTTATTTTCTCTCCATCCCCAGTGTCCTGTGGAGTTTCCTTTGTCTGCAGCCTTCGTCTTTTGACTCTTTGACAGGTCAAAAGTAGCTGAATTGTGAGAGAAGAATGACTCTTTGTTTTGCCCACTTGCTGTCACTGTGGATTTGATTGTCTCAGTAGGCAACATGGCCTCAGACACAACCATTCACTCACAGTCACCCCTGTGGATGGACATTCCTTTTGGCAAGGCTCCCAGATGGCACTGCAGGTTCTCTGTGGGCTGCAGCCATCAGAAGGAGTGATTGACTGTGTTTCTGAAAGGCTGAGCAGCATGATGACAAAGGGCGAAAGTTGTAGGCCATTTGCACATTTTCTTTCCCGTTGAGGGTTCAAACTGTTGGGAAAAATGTTTTAAATACAAGCTAAAGTTTGTAAGAGCTTTGCAAAAACAGTTTTAACTGTCCAGTCTCCACCATGTTCAATCTTGAAATGGGACAACGTAATTTTTTCACTCATATGAAATGTATAATTAAAAGCTTCTACAATGTGAGAATTTGTTGCCTTTCTCAATTTAAAGTGAATATTCTTTTTCTTCACCTGGACATATTTTACATTCTTGCATTGAGGTACTTCCACTTTTCTGTGGTATCCTGAGGGAAGTTATTGTAAAAATGGCGTCTTCTGTACTTCCCAGTGCTTTGGAATGAAAACACACAGACCTTCACCCCCAGTCATCTCTGCTCCCATGTGTTTAAGGATAATGAACTTGGGCTAAAACGGTAGATGTTTAAAAGGAAATGACTTCGGAGCCACAGGCTTAGTGACAGGCTGTTGAGCATTCAGAGGAAGTCTCATTAAAACAGTATTTCAGCGTTTTATGACGAAGCTTACAACCGATGTCAGTTCCATTAAAGAGGAGTGGCACTTGAAGAGTCCCATCATGTGCAAGGTGACCGATTTTTATCTGCGCGACAGCTACCCATGAAAAAGCCTCAGAAGCCCTGAAGCCATCTCTGCTCTTGAATCAAGCTTTCACATTGATTAATTGATTTGTCCAACTCTCTTTTTAAATGTTTAATTAGACTCCGATTAAAATGTCACTAATATGAAATCCTCACATTGTTTATCACAGCCAGTCGAGCTGGAAGTAATTTTATGAGTTTTGGGAAATGACATTTTCCCAAACGGACGTCTTATTGCTGACTTTGAACTGTTGGTAGCAGTCGCAGTGGAACAAAGGTCTTGCCAACACAAATCTAAATCGGAACAAGAAATGCATTTGTTGGTCATCTCGCTCCAGTGCGTGAAGTTACACGTTAGCTTTGGAGGAAGTGCGTTCAGTGTCTGTTTTTCAGTTAAACAAAAGGTTAATGTAGCATTCAGCGTGTGCGTTCATTTGACGCTAGCTCCCAGAATGTTATACATCATGTTTGTTTTTATCACTGGATGCCACAGGGCTTATTTTAATGGGTGTTCATATGTAAACATCAATATTTAAGTTGCAGGGAGATTTGTTGAAGTTTGGCTTGTGAAAAATCTTGCACATTTATAGTTGTCATGATAGTTGCCGAACACATTTCTCTCCTCGTCTTTGATATAATCTCAAGGCTGAACATGTAGCTCTTTTTTTTCCGGACAAACAAAAAGGCTCACTGAATTATAAATGACTGCTCTGGATGTTTCTGTGAGCTCAAATCATCCGCAGTGGGCCTGTTAATGGATGCAATTTGGTTTGGATGGAGACATATTTAAACGCCTACACTCTCGACCAATTGAGACTGATGAACTGAGAATGATGATGATCAAGAAAATCACTCTCTCGTTCGCTGTGACTGTGCATGTTGCGTTGCGTCACGGACAGAACAAATGTGATTGAATCAACAGTGAAATGTTCTCAGGCACAAGTGTAGAATCTACAAAGATGCCTCGCTCAGATTTTCAATCATGACTGACACGGAAATAGCACTGATTCACCCATATTTTAGTTGAGTTTGATATATTGAAAGCTCATGAAAATGTTTGCTTTCATTAGGAAATAAAAAACAGTTTAACACATAGAAATGATATTGCACTACTGAAGTAAACCCAGCAAACTCAAAGGCAGAATATAACACTGATGGATTGTTTTCTCTAATTATATAAGAACTAAAGATGATCTTTTATACGTCGTCATCAGCCTGTTTTCATTTTCAAAGTCGTCATTGCTACATGAAACCATACCCTCAGACAGTAGCCAAAAATTAGGCTATCAAAGTTACCCTAACCTGGTGACTAACCGTACAAACATAAACAAGCTAACAGCTAACAGCTAATACTTTTTCTTCTGCATGAATTTAGCCATCTTCATGCCATGGCTTGCCCTTTCTGTGGGCTTATGTTCCACCAAAACAGGTCGGCAACACACGACAACACTTTTGCAAGTCGCTGCACCCTGGGCTTAGTGCTGCCCAAGACGCTGGTGATTGGTTTAAAGAAATGCAAACAAGGCAGAGTTTATTCCCCTCTGAATTTCTTCCCGTAGCGGAATGATGATGGGCAGACCTTTCTTCAGCACTGCCACAGCACTGTGGAGAATAGGTCTACAACAATCTAAGACCAGATTAAACAAAACCAACTAGAACTATCCTAGAATTTATCTCAATAGGGCTAAAAGTGTTACATTCATATTATTCATAGTTAATTCTAGCACAGACTCAGATAACATGCAGTCTTTCATTAGAGTCCGCCTTGCATTCCCACCTGAAGCTGATGATAGATTGTTTGTGGTGGTGGAGGTTTTCTGTAGATCAGCTCGGAGAGAGAGAGAGAGAGAAAGAGAGAGAGAGAGGTTTGTTGGAGTGACTAAGGGAGTGGACAGAAAATAACATCTGTTCAATATGTAATGCATTTAGATTGCATTTATTGTAATGCACGCTATGTTTATGGATAACAAACATTGTAACTCAGGCAGACTAGTGCTTTCCCTGAAGTACACTTCATATAAAGAAGAAATGATTATTTTTATTTTACTTTAACTGCAGTTTACTGCGCGCTAGTAAAAGTAAAGTTTTTCTGAAATATTTTTTTTTACCATCCATATGGAATTTATCTCAACCAGCGCAGTTATATTCTGCCTCTCAGAAATGTTTGTACAACAAAAACTAAAATCTCATTTCTTGTTTTACGAGTCAAACACAATCAAACAGATGAAAGCCTAACAGTTCTCTCTCCCTTCCTCCTTCTGTCCTCAGATGTGTCCTCCTGCCTCTCCTCAGTGTTAAGCCTCCTCAGCAGTCTCTCTTCCTGCTGGTGGACTCCATCGACGAAGGCTGTCAGCTGGGCGAGGGGGAGCAGAGGTCCTCCCCCGGGTCCCCCAGGACCATCGCGGAGCTCCTGGCCAGTCACCATGAGTTCCTGCCTCCCTGGCTGCTCCTCATCTGCTCGGCCCGGCGACAGAACAAGGCCATCACTAAACTGTTCACAGGTAGGCATGAATGAATTACACGGCGTAAAGGTTATATCCAACATGATTTAAGGTTTCATATGTGGCATGATTATCATAACGGTAATACCTCAATCACAGCTGAACTGAGCTGATGTGAAAAGAGAGTTTGATAGATGGGACAATATTTGCGCCTGTCAGTACTGCTCCCCTCTTGTTTCCTTTCAATGGCAGCTATTTTCCTGTGTAAATGTGATACATTTCACCTGATAATGCGATTACGAACAAAGCCTACAGCGCGTTCCCTTTCTGTCCCGGCTGTTCGAATAGCACAGATGCAAAAGGCTTTCTAACATCATGACATGCCCAAAGAGATTAGGGTCAGCGTTGCAGACCTCTGTAAGAGTTGCAGCGCTTCCTTGATGTCCTGTGACACTGTACAATACCAGCTGCTATTATCGCCCTGTCAGTCCATCAGCCTACTCTGTGGTGATGAGCTGGCATAACATTAATCAAGAGCTTGACTGTGTGGGAGGAAGTCTCCTCCGCAGACTCGCACTGCTGTGTGTACTCTCTCTACCTTTCCAAAACCACCGAATGTGGGAGCTTCTCAAGCCCTCGGCTCACCTCTTTAAACCATTACGTAACATCCCAGAAGTCAAAGCAATCGTTGCGCGGCTACTCCCCACTCAGGAGATGCATGAAGTCAGGGTCAAGGCCAAATGAGCTACATGTTGCTGTTTTTTTTTTTTTTCCTTCTTTCATTGGATAAAATAACAGCACGCAGTGTCTATTGGTCTATAATTGGACTATAATTCGGCATTGTGCATATTTCCAGTGTTATGTCAGAATGTGGCATACAGACAGAGTCGTGTCTTGGTTTCGGTGTTGTTGTCTTGGTGCAGTTGCTCATGTGTGTCATCATGTAGGAATGATGCAAAGTTTCTAGAAAGTTGGAAGCTGCTGTGCTGAGTGCAGCAGCACAACGGGCAGCCAATCAGGCACCTGTATGATACAGGTACGACCGTGATGTCATTTGTCTCAGGTGGACTGTGGTCAGGACGGACATGTTATGATCATTTCCTTTCATATCACCTTAAAATGGTTTGACAAATATCATTCTTTCAGTGGGTAATGAATTCAGTCTCAGCTGTATAATCAGAAGAATGCCATGACTGCTACGCTAAGTGAGTGAAGGTGTGTGGGTGTATTTTAAACCAGCTGGCTTTCAACAAGTGCTACAACAAAGTATAATCCGTATATAATACGCATATAATCAGCAACTATTTTGATAATCACTTATTAGTTAGTCATTTTTAAAGCAACATGTTCAACAATCAGCTTCTCTCAGTGACTGCTGTTGTTCTCTGTGAGTATCTTTTTCATCTGTCCTCAAACTTGGAATTTGAAGGCGCCATCTTGGATTCTTTCAAATTATTTAGTGCATTTTAACTATTCTACTTATGAAACCATTAAACAAGATAATAATAGTCGTCAAATGTAACTGCAGACCCGTTGTTTGACATCGAGATTATTCCAAAACATGGTTTGAGTTTAATTACATTTTGTATTTTCATACTGTTTCTTATATCTGAGCTCTGTGTCATGTATACAGCTGTAAGGAAGGCAGCGTCGGTCAGTCCAGAGAAGAAGAGCCACATGGATCTTGGAGGACAGCCTTTCAGACTCCAGCTCTCTGTCATTTGTGTATTGATTGGGTATAATTTCATGATGCAGTTCAGTGTCACCATTATCAGAGCACCCATCTCTCATTAGAATGGTTGTCATGTGTTGTTTACACCTTAACTCAACATTGTAGTTTTGAAAGTAGGTTGTAAATGATTGGGTGTAGTGTTGGGGATTAAGTGAAATCTTAAGTGCAGGCGTCAGACGGGTGTAAGTGTAGTTTAGATGAGTGTACATCTGATCGGTGTTGACAGTGGCAGCGAGAGGTTTGGTGTGTGTGTGTGCAAGATTGTGTTTTAGGACACCAGAGCTTGCTTTGAGCCTTTTGTGGGTGCCGTGCATCTAATTCAACAAACCAACTGTGATGCAAGCTGCCCACTTCGTAATCGCAAAGACATGCCCACCCACGCTTTCCTCTAACATCAAAGCCTTTACGTAGGTGCCCGTGTTAGATTAGATTCTGGATTGGTATCACTGTGTAGTATAAAGCTTCCTCACAGCATTTTCCAAAACTTTGAGCCCACAGACAACAGGGAGGGAGAAGAAGTTTTATATTTGATTTCCTTTCAGTAGCAATTTGCATTAAATCGTATTTTCTGGTTTATCCTGTGTGTGCACGCACGCTGTCTGTCCCGAACCATCGATTTTAAATCATCTGGGTTTATTTGCAGCTGCACATAAAGTTGGCAGTGGAATATATATATCTGTATATGCCATGGATGTAAATGCTAATAAGAAATTTTTATCTGTAACTTTCTTCAGAGTATCTCAGGGAGTTTGCCTTTCCTGCTCTTATGTTGCTGTAGTTGATGAACTGTCTGTTCTTTTTGTTTTTGATATGGTTTGAAGGGAATTTCATCTTGGAACAATCTGATAAACAGCAGTTATCTTCTCTCCTTTCTTTTCTTTCCTTTTTTTTCATCTCTTTTCCTTTTTACTGCCTCTTTGATGATGGCCGAGCTTTTGTAAAGCTTTTATTCCAATTGCCCAGCAATCAATTTAAAAAGAAAAAAAAAAAACAAGACCTCTTTTTGAACTGAGCCAAACTCACACATCACATTTGATGCCCAAATCTGAGAGACATGACGGACATATGTGATTTTTTTTTTTTTTTAATTTTTACTGTCACTGTGTTTATGTGAATGTGCTGTACTAGATTTAATGCTTTTATTATCTCAACATTTCATTGCATCCTATTGAGTTTGTGCATTGAGATGCTCCTGCAGGCCGACAATGAGCCTTGGCCTCTCTCCTTTGCTTTTAGCAGCGTCTTTGTTTTGTCTACATTCAGTCTTCCGCTTTTAGTTCAACACTGGAAATTCTTCTGCTAGACTGGCTCTTTTTCCTGTCATATACACAGATGTAGACACAAACACTCACTCACCTCGTCCTCCATTAGCGTGCGCGCCTTATTATGAAAACTGCAGCGCGAATACTTCTTATTCATGCAGCGCCGGACTAAAATAGACCAAAGGACTTGAGAGTATCAAATTGAGGCCAAGTGTCCCCTAAAAATATCCTCTATATTGTTTACAAGTCAGAGATGGCAGTGACCTGCCAAAAGACTCCACTTTCATGCTCTGTGCAAAGCCAACTCCTTTTTTTATACGAGCGGCGCATTTCGTCTGGGGTGGAGGTTGTGTGGGTTTCCCAGTATACTCTGTTCTGCGGTGATGGGAACTTTGTGGCTGTGTGAATATAGTGTGGATAAAGTTTGAGGAATGACCTTTAACCAGAAGGTCATTTTGCAGAAAGGTTGCTGGACTTGGAAGGCTGCGCCGATGCTTTCAGCATTTCTGAAAGAATTTACAATCCTCTTGTTGAAAGACCAGACAGAGTTTCAGTTGTCTTTGATTTGTTTAATTCACCTGATTCTGACACATACTCTGCATCAGCTGGAATGTTTGTTTTTACTAAAAGAGAAGAAGACTTTTTTTTCCCCCCAGGAGCAAAACTCTTGAATTCCCCTTGCCGTCCTCAACTGTTATTCCTTGGGTCTGTCTCAGAGAGGAATGTGCTTTGGGAAGTTTTCAACACCTCTGAGACCGAGCAGGAAGAAGGAGGCATTCTGACTTCTGCAGCAGAATGCCTCACTCGCATCCGCTCTACTAAAGCCCTGCAAACAAAGACTGTTCTGTTTGCGTGAGGAGGAGTACAAGAGTTTTGCAGAGTATCCCTCTGGCTGACTCACATATGATCACTCAGTTTTGATTAAGCCGTAGTCTTCATGTGTTCTTGAGGTGTAAAAACGATGTAAAAACTGGAGTCCGGGCTGCTTCTTTGTGTCCAAAGTGACAGCAGACCTATGGAGAAAAGCTTCTGCTGTGTATACCCCCTCTGTGTGCTGTGCTACTGTAAGGCCATGATAGGGGTAGCGGAGTGGAAACACTTAGGCAGCGATTTTGGTTGGGAGTCGGGCAGAATCTGTGCCAATTTAACAAGGCCTCCGGCAGAAGGGAGAGAGCAAGGGAAAGGGGAAAGAGAGGGCGGGGTGGAGGTGGCAGACAGGGGGTTGGGCTTTTAAATAGAAACAGCCTCTCAGACATGTATTTTTTTTTTTTTCTGTCATCATTTTCTTACTCCTACGTGACTGATCACAGTGATGATGTTTCAAAAATTGCACTGAACTTTTTGTGCTGACTCAGAAATGCCTCATAACTTTTCAAATGCCAAATGAGGCATATTCAATACATCCCGAAGTAGAAATTTAATTTATTTGCAGTTTCTGCTTTTGTTTAAAAAAAAAAAATGTCTTTGCTTATGGCCTCGTTAAAATAATTACAGACTAATTTTAATCCTGATCCCCTCATAGTGTTTGATCCAGCCTAGTGTGTGATCTTTTTATCGTGTGGAGGCATCACTGAACTGTAATGGCTACCATCTGCCCAATATTGTTTATGGTGCACGCTTGTCAAAGTCACTGTTTCTCAAGTAGTAAGTATGAAGGCGCTCTCCTAGGGGAAAACACGGCGTACTGCACAGAGCACAGGAGGGTACATCCCAAAAGTTCTGCAGAGTTTCAGCAGACGTTCATGAATAATTCTTTGATAAGATAGGGATGGATGCTTGTTGAAGCACAGGAAATAGACTTGCTGGCTGGTGCACAGATCGTAGCACATAACTGATCACACACTGACAAACCTCAACTCTCATATTAATATGATATTGATGTGGGCAAAAGTATACCTGTGGATTTCTTTTATCTGTTAGCTGTTTAACTGATGCTTGTAACAACTTAAGATAAGCACAGAGGTAGAAACAACCTGCTGTCCAACATTGTGACATCCAGCTAAGATGTCATGTAAGGTCACAGCCCCATAGGTTAAATAGAGATGTAGAGTATGAATCAGAGACCTTTTTTAAATAGATGAATTCATTTAGCTTTTAAATTAATAATAAAAGATATAAGTAACTTAATGTTTAAGAATACCTCTTAAATATTTACATATATTTTATAAAAATCACATGTAGTAGCTAAATAACTACCTAAAAACAGGAGATTTTCAGAATGCAGCCATATAGAGGTAAAGATTGCGTGTAATAACCATGGATATATCACCACTCAAAGCACTAGAAGCATGTTGTGGCTAATCTGCGAATACAGGAGGGGGTAGATGACAATCGTACAGAGAAGTTAAAAGGAAACACGAAACAAAACCTGGTGCAAACTGTACTTTTGAGATTTTGAGAGAAGAGCCGACATGAGCGAGGAATGAGGAAAGATGGAGAATGCACGGATTTGTCAACTGCAGTGCCAGTGGTTATAATAATATAGTATCGGCACACTGCTGGAGCCGTGAAAGATAACAGCTCCCCTTAAACAACCACATTCCTGCTCTGCAGTGTTACAGCAACTTCAATTAGATTGATTTCCACTATCATAAAATACAATATTATTTTCATCCTTTGACTAATTTTACTCTTAGTCCTTCCAGTTGGTCTCAGGGGGCACTTGGCAGGCGTTGTGGGTTGTGCCGGCAAGAAAATTGGAAAAAAGCCACACAAAACCGCACATAAAAGCCCCTCTTAGTTATGAATCACAGCTGTAATTAAGACAGTTATATTCCTGGCTCAGTCTGAGGAATGTTACAGGAGCATGTGGCCACTTTCTGAAGACACTCATCCTGTGAGGTATCCTGATGCAAGGTTTACTCATTTCCTTCCTTAAATGACACATTTGCTCATGCTCTGAGGTTTTTTTTTTTGTTTGTTTTACCCCAAAATAATCAGCAGGTCTTCTTCTATATGGTGCAGTGTATATATTAGTCATTACAATTCCACAGCTACTTTCATGACATTCAGGACTCTGGAGTGTTTTTATTTCCTGTATTTGCGTCTCTTTGGAGAGAAGGTAGCCCACCCTGGCAAGTACTTGAACCACATCTTCCACCTCGACTCTGCCCTGCTGTGAATGGAGCTTTCTTTACCCACCAAGAGACAGAACTGATTTACCACCAATGATCACAAATGAAAAGAGCAGCCCTGTTTAAAGTATGCACCCTCCTCCACCTCTCTGAGCAGCCCTTTGTCCGGAGGCTCGCGGGTGAATCCGACACAGGGCACGGCTGTTCCTCTGCAAAAAAAAAAAAAAAGGTCAACAAAACTTAACATCTCCCTGGATGTGTGTGCGTGTGTTTCTTCTTTTTTTTTTGCGTGTATAGTTTCTGTTTGGTCAAATGTGAGATCTCACTGGAGGGACCACGAGATCTTCTGGCTGACTGACAACACAAACACAGTCGTAAAGCAGTGAGGATGGTTTATTTCTTCTGGGCCGTGGAATGCTCCCCGATGAGAGTCAAAGATGGCTCTGCTTACTGACTCTCCAGTAAATGACATTTTGCGGCATCATTTAGGCGATTGGATGTGTGTTTGTACAAATGCAACACATGAATTTGAAACTTGACTATGAAATGAAATTGTAAGTTTTATGAGAGATTAGATGCCAAGAACAATTTTTAGTACAGAAGGGTGAAGCAGCTCCAAGGAACTCTTTGAGTTGAAAATGAAAAAGTCTTTATTTAATTCGTAAAAGAACTTTATAACCAATTCCAACACGCTTTGGCCTCAGACTAAATTGCACAACACTAAACCAAAGAGCACATTCAACAAATGTCTCATGCTACCAAAACTTAATAAAAGCCCTCTCTGTCCTCTCTTCTTGGAGTTTTCTGTATTGATTGTCTCTTCCCTCGATGCCTGGGTTACAAGAGCAAGGACGACATATTTAATTAGCTTACCTCCTCCTTTCTTGAAATTGGCTTACACAGACAAGCTGATTTATGTCCGTATTCATGTATGAGTTGTCGTCTGTGAGGCTGCATGTTGAGCCTCACTTTGGATGAGCTGAAGACCATAATCCTTGCTGAATACTGTAATTTACCACCGCGCAGTCTGACAGCCGGGTAAATTACAGGTCTACCATGTCTGTATCTATAACACCTTGGGTGCTGCACTGCAGTAACATGACTCTGAACATGGCGGACGAACCTGCTGCCCTCTTTCCACCTGAGGTGATGCCCTTTGGTATGTGGCATGCCCCTGCCAAATTTTTATAGACTTGAGATATTTTTTTTTATCTTCTCAAGGCTCTAGTACAGAGCACGACTTGTCAGCTTTCGCTTTAATTGAAGGGTATTTAAATTAAGTCTTAATTTAACTTTAGTTTGAATAAATGCAGTGGAATTCCTGGCACGTTTTTTGGCTGGTTTTCGCTGCAGGGGTAAAGGCTTCTAAAATAAAGATGGGGGATTTTTATACCGCCTCTTGACCTGCATGCCAAGGATGACTTTGCAAGTACCTGATTCCACAGCAAGCTACCACAGCTTTCCTTGTGCTTGAACTGTTGTCTGGACCTTTCCCTGCGAAATCGCTCTCAAATGGTTCCAGACCTTCCTGGCACTGCATGCTGATAGCAGATAATGGCTTGTTTGACTTGATGGCCAATAAAATGCGACTGACATGCTAGACTGAGTTGTTTCTTGCGCAGGTGAATGGAAACATGTGCCGGTAGGGCTAAATGAGGTCACCAGGAGGTCAGCCAGTGTAATGATGAACAAAAACACGGGCAGTGATTGAGGAAATTTGATCCTGTGTGGGGCAGAGAACTCCCAGCACTATACAAGAGCTTACTGCCACCAAGAAGTCTGAAAACTTTCTTTGGAAAGAAATTAGTTATTTTAGGTTGAGAAGCGGGCAATCTTTTGGGGTTTTATGGTAGAATAATGGAACCTATTTAGATGAATAACCTTTTAAACTTTAGAGCAAAAAATGAAAAAGACCATGTGGCATAGAAAGAGTATTGGCTGTAGAAGGAAGCCCTACTTTTTCCCCGATTACAGAAATTGGTAAATGTACAGTTTGAATGAAGTTCATACTATTTATATACTGTTGGCTCTGTTTGATCTGTGTATTTCTGGTTTAACACTCTGTTATTTCAGTTCTCTTTTGGAATTTCTTCACTTGGATGAGATTTCCAGTCATCTGTGCAGCTGCAAGAAGCTCCATGATATATAGTGACAACTCTCTTAAAGTAGATATCCATTATAGGACGCAGTGAGTGAAAGCATATACATGTGACCAGGTGCACAGCATTATGACTTGGGTCTCTTGTCACTATCTTAATGAGCTGTCATTCAGAACAGTACTGGAACCTTTTCTTTTTGTTCTGCATACAGCCTCACATGACTGATGTATTATTATGTGTGCAGGTGGTGTGATAGCCCCTTTCAGGACTGCACCCCTGTACTAACCTGTTGGCAATTGAACACGTCAGTCTTGTCTGATTAAGCGCCCTGGTTACATTTGGTCTCACATGGTCACTATTGGTAACTGGCGGTGGGAATCAAGAATCAGTTCGAGTCTACAAGCTTATATGTTCCTTCTACCAATGCGACTTCATGCTTGCAAGAGTCATTGTGTAGAGGAAGAAATGGTCGAAGCGTGACTTCACTTCATGAGGAAAGACAGCAGCGCTAATTGAAGTGTATGTGAAATCATAATTTAGCGTGGAAACACTAGCAATGCATGGGCTTAAATTTCAGGAACACCATGTACTTGACTTTCTATGCATGAGTGCTTCTGCCTCTCAACCGAGGAGTGCGTCTATTACCAAGGAAACCGACATCCTGGGTTGACGCTAATGCTGGAAACCTGTGCAGGTTTACTTTACAATAAAATCAAGTATAATCTCTATTAGTAACCTTTCTGTATCACTGAAGCAAGTTTGAGTTGAATGCTCAATCTTTGCGTGGGTGAGCATCCCCCATGCTCACACTTATTAACAAAGGCCTCAGTGGCAAAATAAGTTTTAAATATCGTCAGTGATGCAGCCGGTGAGAGAACATAAAAGACTCCTCTTCATCCGTATCTTTATTTTTTTATTTATTTATTAGAATCAAAAGATAGACCAAGCCAGCTATGTGAAGTATTCCATGTTTGAAAGAAGCTCCAGTGTGTTATGTGTATTCCTGTTTGCCCCACCCCTCGCCTGGTTCAGTCGCACCACAACAGGTTTGACTGGAAACCGTTTCACATCCCGTTTGAAAATTCAGCAAGAGGCTTGTTTGGGCAGGACTGTTTTCATGCGCTGTGCCTCCAGCGTAACATGAATTAATTGTTAAAGTGTAATCATTTCAGTGTCTCGCCTGGTGGTCGTTTAGCATGACAGGAAACATACAGTGAACACAAAATGTAGCTGCTAATCTAAAATGATTTTCTCCTGCAACAGCTATCTTTGCACAGTTGAATTAGTGCCCCATCAAACTCCGAGCTTCTCAGTGCCAGGCTTTGTCTTTTCTCACTTTCTCACTCACTAAGCCACATTTATCCAAGATAAAGCAGAAAGTGTTATCTTTATTTGTCTGTTAGAGTAGAAATAAGAGTGTATATAATCAAACATGGAACCTCACAGTATATTTCAAAGATTAAATAGCAGCACTCTTTTCAAAGGACTGTTGTTTGCAGACCGTTGGAGCTGACTCTCATCCACATACTTGTGTTTAGGAGGTTGGCGCTCTCGTGCTTTTTGGAGCCGGGAACGCTGCAGCTGTCGAACAGACGTTTGTCGAGCGCGGGTTTACTGGAGAGCCTGAGGAGAGGGCAGCGAGGCTTGGGTTTCTGTTTTCTTTATGGATCAGATGACCTAAGATTGTGTCTTTGCAAAGAACGTGCCGTATCAAAGACGCTGCCATTCTAAAAAAATCCCGGTTGATGAGCTCGGACCTCTCATTTCTCAACACACATGCACACACACCGCCTCATTTGTCATCTGAAAAATTAATCTAGAAGGCAAACAGTCCCTCTTTTGTACGTAGGGCTCTGTCTCCTGTGGCTGGTATCCAGTTCTGTAACGAGCAGCAGCTGGCTCAGAGGCCTGTACTCGGGAGCTGCATCCCTCACCCTGATGAATGTGTCATTTGTTGCTTGTTTAGCACTCGCTTTTGTTCAGACTCTGAACCATCCTCTCTTACACACACATAAAAAGCCTGAGCACACACAATACTCAGCTACAGTTTATGTAGCCCACTTAATATCAGTGCAAAACCTAGGCCTTCATGATTGCTTCTGGAAAGAAAGAAAATGGTTCTTGGAAGGCATTTGGACATTTGTAGCCAATGAAAGTTCTTGCATTCTTTTGTAGTACTTAATAGTAGTTCCTGTTACACCACAGTCATCAAATACAGGTTGGACAACTTTCCCCCTGTGGTTGTTTTTAGTGCTTTATCTGCAGGAGTAGGGCAGTAATAATGCCATGACTTCACAGTTGACATCCAAGCCTTATGAAGTGATGTCTGCTGATGACTGAAGTGGAAATTGTAGCTCATCTCGCTCCAACTGGAAGATTTTTTTTTTTTTTTTTTTTTTTTGCGTGTTCTGATTTGAATGTTCTTTCTTGGTCTATTCTTTTGTTTGTTGCATATAGAAAAAGATTTTTTTTTTTTATCCAGTCAAGTGCTTTATTTCATGGTGGCTGCAGTCAAATTTCTGTCTCCTCCTCCCTCCTCCAGCTTTCCTAGTCACTGTATCTTCATAATTGGTGTGTCAGCGACCGTGGAATGTAGGAGAAACTGTTTATCATAAACTACAGCGCAGAAGCATTTTTCTTTTGTTCCCCCGAGAAAATATTCATGATAGAGTAACATCTCAAGAATTGGGTTGTAATGCACACTCAATGTTTTTCTTAGTCTGTGAATAGAACAAGAGAAACATCAAGTCATGTCTACATCAAGACAAAATATTAGATGTCACATTTTGCTGAAGTCACTGGCTGTATGAAAAATAGTTCTTTTTGGTCCACTGAAGTCTCTTTTTTTTATTGTCCCTGTTTTTCCCCCTTCAATGGCCTCTTCCCCCTCTCAGCTTGTGGGTTTCCTGTCCCAACTGGAGCAAACCCAGAATGTCCAAAGAAGGATTGGGTCCAGTAGAAGTAGGAGGACCTGTTTATGACATCAGAGCATCAGAGAGTCTCACACACACATAGCAGGGAGCTCTCACCAGACGTCAGATCTCTGTCTTTCAACATAAATTGTAAATACAAATGTGACACTATATGCCTGTGTCAACTGAAGCACTTGTGATCATGCATTAGTTTGAAAAGCAGAGTTAAAAAATACCAATATAAGTGGACTGAAGCATGTACAGCAGCTAGTTTGGCCTTCAAGCTAAACAAAAGAACATTAAGAAACTGACAGGAAACAAAAGGCTCGAGAAAATAAATGGAGGAGGGGGAGTAAAAAATTGCACGATGGGCTGAAATTTGATCTTTAATGCTTGAAGTTTGAGCCAGAGGACTATTGCGTACGCTGAGAAGAGGAATGTACATTAGGATCATTAGGTGCCTTCAAGTATTTCTGCATCTTTTGAGATAAACTTGAAAGAATCAATGATTACATTACAGTTCGCCCCGTGGTTCTGCTGGAACAAGTAATCAGTCAGGTCTTTGGAGCAGAGGTTCATAATATACACAAAATCTTTAATGGTTTTGAGAACTGAAAAGCACAAGTCCTTGAGTGGTTTTATGTACTTAAAGCTGCTATGCATTCGTACTGTGTATCTGTCTCTCTCTGTCAGTGACTTCTGCAGGACTGGCGTGGGAGGTGCAGGGGGAGAAAGGAGGGTGAAGGGAGGGTGGAACATGCACACAGTCACTGAAAACAATGACAGACTGAAAGTAGGTTAGGGTCACTGAGTTTTTGCAATGATTGAGCAATTATATGGTATAATGCTGGGGAGTCATAGCTCATAGCTTTATTAATTCAATCTGCCATTCTGAATATTCAGAATAAGAATAATCTTTAAATTGGGAGGTTTTGTTTTTACATATATCTAATGTTTTTAGATTGTAGAGGGCTAAACCTGTCTGTCCATGTATTATAATGAAGTCACAAATCCAAACTCACCCCCTACTTATCTAGGGTGAGCAACTGTGTCATAAAATATTTTATGGTTGGTAATTTGGGCCATCCCAAAAGTGTGATTTATAAGGAAATTGGTCTTCTCCCATAGTTATTATCTGCCATTTATCAAAGACTTATGTTTTCAGAGGTGTGAATGCCTTAATTCCATCAGTTTTATCACAGTTGAAACATAACAAAGGCCTCAAGGACAAAGCGAAAGAAGATTAGTGTGAGGTATGGACGGTGGAGGTCTGCTTATCTTAAACAAACTCAGAAGCAGATGATAAAGAAAGCCCATCGCTCCTTCTGTTTACCAGGATCTGTTGTCCAAACTGTCAGTACCTGCTTGGGAACTCTTGTTAAACTCATCAGGTTTGTTATCTGGCTCCCAGGTGCAGTGAGCGCCGGCCCTGTGTGGAGTAAGATTTCACAGCCTTTTTCTACCCACACAATAGCAGTCAAATGAACAGAGCATTGCCTCAGGCTCGGTGACAGGGTCTGATTCATATTATGTACAGGGAAAAGTTGTGTTATATAATCAAAGCAATCACTGTTAACTGTTCAAGATGAAAGGACTTGTGCTAAATTTTGTTGCTGATTCTTTTCAAGTAAACCTTTTTAAGAGCAGTACATAAAATGTTCGGTCAATAATGAGATGCCTAAAATTAAAACTTTAATTGTCTTGCTTTAAAAAGGTCAATGTTAATTAGTCCATGTACAGCCTGGTATAAAAGTGTACCCTTTTAGGAAGAAGAATGCAGCTGCTTTTCCCATAGTTGGAGGCCTGTTAGCCGTTGTAAAATAATGTATGTCAGTAATACTGAAAGAGACTCTGGTGACATATTTTTACTGCCCCAGTAACCCCAGAGAACCATGGGAAGTGTAAATATAAGCATGCAGAAATGCTCTCCTTGTCCCCGCGCCCGTCCCCACACAGACCATGAGCAGATTGTTTTAACATGGAGGAAAGTTCACTTAATGCCCATTAGCCGAGCCCATTATGGAGTCATTTTTCCACGTCTCCGAGAGGAATTCCCATTAAAGATCATTCATTAAGACCCACTGTGATAATGTCTCTCTCTCTCTCTTTTAGAATGATTTCTAAAGGTCTGTGCTGGGAGCATGTAGTAGGATAATAAGTGAGGCACTGGAGAGACGTTTTACAGACCACTGATGTGCTACAGGCATGGAAATGATGTCTTTCTTGCTCTCCTCCATCTCAATCCTTGTACAGCTTTAGTCCCAACCACAGATTGGCTCCTGCTGATTAAGACATTTTAGACATTGTTACAATCTTGTGTGTTTTTTCTTGAAGGCTCTCTGCGGAGACTGGTGCTTTCTCTTTTTAGTCTTTCTTTTGATGAGCATTTATGCATTTGGATGGTGCAGTACATGAATGAGCAACAGCATGGGTATATTTTAATATAATGTGTTCATTATTTCAGTTTAGTGAAATTGTTGTTTGTATCCTCACACAGCCACACTTTAAGTTATTACAGCTGAAACTGATGCAGTTATGTTGTCCTTAGTTCTTTATGCACTAAACTGTTCATGAACTCCTGCTGTTCATGTCTGCTTCCAACAGCCAGAGGGTTTATTATCCTCTCAATTTCTCCAAAAGGTTTTTTTTTTGTCATGGCTGGCTGTTAATTAAAGGTTGACTTAACCTAATTATCCAAAGGTACAAGGTCAGTGGATAAATACTGGTTATAATGTCAAGGTCAGACTTAAGATAATAATTCAAGTTGTACTGCAGGAACACCACTCATCATCAAGTATGACCTCTACGACCACTACCATTTCTGGATACATTTATCTTTTATATCTTTTAATATTCGTATACCGCTCTGTATATTTCCCAATTGTTATCAGACACCGCTAATGTCCATTTCTTTTCTTTCAGGATTCCGTAAAATCAGCCTTGATGATCTGCGCAAGGCTTACATCGTCAAGGATGTGCAACAGTACATCCTTCACAGGCTGGACCAGGAGGAGGCCCTGAGGCAGCACCTGACCAAGGAGACAGCTGAGATGCTCAACCAACTCCACATCAAAAGCAGTGGCTGCTTCCTCTACCTGGAGCGTGTGCTGGATGGTGTGGTGGAGAACTTTATCATGCTTCGCGAGATCCGTGACATCCCTGGAACTCTCAATGGCCTCTACCTATGGCTCTGCCAGAGACTATTTGTCAGAAAACAGTTTGCCAAAGTCCAGCCTATCCTTAATGTAATCCTGGCCACTTGTAGGCCACTCACAGTCAAGGAACTGTACCATGCAGTCTGGACCAAAAATATGACACTGACTATGGAAGAATTTCAGAAGAAGATGGACATTCTCTCAAAGTTGTTGGTTGATGGCCTTGGTAGTACTAAAATCCTTTTTCACTACAGTTTTGCAGAGTGGCTACTGGATGTTAAGCACTGCACCCAAAAGTACTTGTGCAATGCAGCAGAGGGACATAGGATGTTGGCAATGAGTTATACTTGCAGGGCAAAGCAGCTCAAACCACTCGAAGTGCAGGAATTTGCACTGCACCTTGTCAATTCCAATCTACAGATTGAGCCATTTAATCTGGCTCTTTGGATGGTTTGGAATGGAACTCCTGCTAAAGACTCTTTGACAACCTCTATACCAAGAGAACAGGAGGTCCTGCAACTTCTGGTCAAAGCTGGAGCACATGTAAACAATGAGGACGACCATGCGTCATGTATTGTACAGCAGGCCCTTGAAAGAGAGGACTCAATACGGACATTACTTGACAATGGTGCATCTGTGAACCAATGTGACTCCAGTGGGAGAACTCTGCTGGCCAATGCCGCATACAGCGGAAACCTTGATGTGGTCAACTTGCTCATATCTAGAGGGGCAAACATGGAGCTAGAAGACAACCATGGACAAACAGCACTTACGCTTGCTGCAAGGCAGGGCCATACTAAAGTGGTTAACTGCCTAATTGGTTGTGAGGCCAACATAAACCACACAGATCATGATGGATGGACAGCCCTGCGTTCAGCAGCTTGGGGTGGACATTCAGAGGTTGTATCTGCTCTGCTTTATGCTGGTGCCAAAGTGGACTGTGCTGATGCTGATGGTAGAACTGCTTTGAGAGCTGCTGCTTGGGGAGGCCATGAAGACATAGTGTTGAACCTTCTTCAGCATGGGGCTGAGGTCAACAAGGCAGACAATGAAGGAAGAACGGCTCTCATTGCTGCAGCATACATGGGACACAGAGAAATTGTTGAGCACCTCTTGGACCATGGAGCTGAAGTTAATCATGAAGATGTGGATGGGAGGACTGCCCTCTCAGTCGCTGCTCTCTGTGTCCCTGCAAGTAAAGGCCATGCTTCCGTTGTGAGCCTTCTGATTGACAGGGGAGCAGAGGTTGACCACTGTGATAAAGACTGCATGACTCCCCTCCTCGTGGCTGGCTATGAAGGACACGTCGATGTGGTTGATCTGCTTTTGGAAGGTGGGGCTGATGTGGATCACACAGACAACAATGGTCGCACTCCCCTTCTTGCTGCTGCATCAATGGGCCATGCCTCTGTTGTCAACACGTTACTTTTCTGGGGTGCTGCTGTTGATAGCATCGATGGTGAGGGAAGGACTGTGCTGAGCATTGCATCTGCTCAGGGTAATGTGGAGGTGGTCAGAACTCTGCTGGACAGAGGACTGGACGAGAATCACAGGGATGATGCAGGCTGGACCCCGCTACACATGGCTTCATTTGAGGGCCACCGCCAAGTGTGCGATGCCCTCATTGAGCAAGGCGCTCGTTGTACAGAGGTTGATAATGATGGTAGAATACCGCTGATATTAGCTGCACAAGAAGGACATTATGACTGTGTGCACATTCTTCTGGAAAACAAGTCGTGCATTGACGAGAGGGGATATGATGGGAGGAATGCTCTCAGGGTGGCTGCACTAGAAGGCCACAGGGACATTGTTGAACTGCTGCTGAGCCACGGTGCTGATATAGATTACAAAGACGCAGATGGACGCCCCACACTTTACATATTGGCACTTGAAAATCAGCTGGGCATGGCAGAATATTTCCTTGAAAACGGAGCAAATGTGGAAGCTTGTGACACTGAGGGCAGAACCGCCCTCCACGTGTCCTGCTGGCAAGGGCATGTCGAAATGGTGAGGCTGCTGATTAACTATCATGCTGATGTAAATGCCTGTGACAATGAGAAGCGATCTGCCCTCCAGTCTGCTGCATGGCAAGGACATACAAAAGTAGTGCAGTTTTTGATAGAGAATGGCACACATGTGGATCACACATGCAACCAGGGAGCAACAGCACTAGGCATAGCTGCACAAGAGGGTCACATCGATGTTGTGCAAATACTTCTCGAAAATGGTGCTGATCCCAACCACGCTGATCAGTTTGGACGCACAGCAATGAGAGTGGCAGCAAAAGGTGGCCATTCAATGATCATAAAACTTTTGGAAAAGTATGGGGCCACAACTCTAAACGGCTGCAATCCCTCCCCAGTACACACCATGGAAGAAAAAACCTCATTGGCTGTGACTGGTAAAATGCAGTCCCTCACAATTAAATCAAGTAGCTCTGGCAGCACCGGGGCAGGAGATATGCAGTCGTCTGGACGTGGTCTACCCAACGGACCTGTCCATGCTTTCAGTTCACCATCAGAATCTCCTGATTCTACAGTAGACAGGCAGAAATCCTCCTTATCAAATAATTCCCTCAAGAGTTCAAAGAACTCCTCCCTGAGAACCACATCATCCACAGCCACAGCACAGACCGTGCCAATCGACAGTTTTCACGGACTTACCTTCACAGAACAAATCCAACAGCACTCACTGCCTCGCAGCCGGAGCAGGCAGTCTATTGTGTCCCCTTCCTCTACAACTAAGTCCATTGGTCAGCAGCCATCATCTCCATCGAATGACTTTGACTGGTCTCAGTTAAAACCTAGTCTTAAATCAACAAAGGGAAGTAAGACCGGAAATGGGACATCTAATAGTAAAGGAGCACTGGGAGACAAGAAAAAAGTCAAGAACAGCGGATCAACCCAAGGTCAGGTTCTGGAGTATGAGATGACACAGTTTGACAAAAGGATTGCCCTCAACAAATCAGTAGCGAACATTGCAGTGAAGGATCCTCATTGCAAGATCATGATTGGTGGTTCAGTTCGGCAGGAAAGGGGGCAAAGTCAAGATCAGTTCTTAATCCAGCAGCAGAGCTGTTCTGAGAAAAAGAGGAATGGCATCATGACCAACCCCAACTATCATCTACAGGGTAATCAGGTTTTCCTGAGTAGGGTATCAGTTCCTCGGACTGTACAGAACAGAGGCCACCAGGATGTTCTAGAGAACTATCCCATAGGGGAAACCGAGCTAAGCCTTAAACAAGCCCTGAAACTGCAGATTGAAGGATCAGACCCTGGGTTCAACTACAAAAAGGAGACTCCATTATAGCTGGTAAGAGATACTTTTCAAAATAATCCTCTAGTATGTGCTCTTGTTGAAATACATCAAGCATTTGTCTCAAAGTTGAAATTGAGGTCAGGGTGGTGGTACGTAGGCAAGACTTTGGCTTGTCTCTTCATTTACAGTGGCTAATATATAGGCTGATAACTGACTTTTAGTTGATACTGGATTGCACTCAACACAACCACCATTAGTTGAATTTAATCAAACTTGCATGAAGAATGCCTCAGTCTGGATAAGCAGACTTGTTTCCTCCCAAACAAAACATTAACCTAAGCCATTCCTATATTGTTTCAGATGTCTTGAATGCCATTCGTCATGCAGACATTGGAGGGAATGTGCCAAAGCAACTGTTTTCATCTGCATATGAAAATACTCGTTTTTTTTTTTGGTTGTTTTTTTTTCATCAGTGGGAGACCTCAAAATAATACCTAGGGATGATTGTTGAATGCTGCCTAAGGCTTACGTGAACTGATACATCGATGTGCCTACATCTGTTACAGCCTTCTTCATGTATTCATGCAAACTATCATTTTAATTTAATGTTATGCTATTTAATAAACAGTGTATGCACTTTTAAAAGAGTAAAATGACAGACATGCATTTGTTCTATTTACTTTGTATCCCATCCATGTTTTATCAAAGTAATTGTTTGAGAGAAACATACCAATGCTTTTTTTTTTTTTATTATTTTATATTTTGTTTGTTCGGTCTACGTTTTCACACTGACAGCAATGTACCACTGAGTACATTGTCACAAACCACAGGACATAACAGTAGCTGATGCCATGGTATGAATTTAAGCGCATTGATAGTCTGCCTTTCTAGAGACCCCAAATAATCTGTGTTAACCTTGTTCAGTGTGCTAAGCCTATGTTGTGTGTAATATGTTAATAGCTATGGCAATTTACTTCATGAGTATATACAAGCATATTTATTTTTTTGGAAAAAAGCCACTTTTGCTGCATTTTGTGTTGCATTACGCTCTGTCATGGTGCTGTGTTCAAAAGTTGCCTGCAGTTATTTTGGACTCCCAGTTTTGTTGGCTTCATGCATTTGTGTATTATTACAAATAACTGAGAAAGAGAGGTTCATTGAAAATGTAAAAAAAAAAAAAAAGTCATTTTGTCCCTATGGGATTTTTTTCAGTTGCTTGTGTGTTTATTATTTTGTGTGTGCAAAAGAATATTTAAATAACCCATTGTGTACCGTCGACAAAAGTTTGGTGCTAAATGCAGTGATTTCAAGTGAAAGCAGCGATTTTAAAGAAATGCATTTGTCTGCTGAGTGACATGTATAACCTACTGCAATGCAAGAAACAGAATTCAAGCTTTGTTTCCTTCTTGTCATGTGGTTATTTTTCCAGTAATTTCTGCTGGATCTTTCAGGGGCATGACTCAAAAGGGTTCAGCCATTCAGACAACTCATAGCTGTGAATGATATTGTTTGAAATGCAGAGTTGTAAAGCCAAAGTTGAAACAACATAACTCTGTCCCACCTTCTCCCTGTGAGAAGCTGAATATCAGTTCAACAGGACTTGACCCCCGCGGGAGATGGAGAAGAGGAGGCGCTCGACTGTGACGCTGAGGGAACTAAAACATCTGTTTCTCATGAACTGTGTGGCGCTGTGTTAGCGTTTGCAGGCTGTGTCATATTTTTGCAGGCTTTTCATATTGTCAACAGTGAGCTATTTTTTGCCAAGAACCGGGATCGGGGGGGGAGTAGAAACCTATCGCATGCACAAACACTTATCAGCCCTAGTGAAAGCTCTCAGCTCTTCAATACTACAGTAGCTCAAACATATGCCATGAAGGGTCAATAGAAGGATTCAAGGCAGGCTCGGGTCTAGAAACAGTGTTGGGAAAACATACTGTATAGTCTTATTAAGCAGTTATCTTGTTTGTCTTGACTGTGTTTTGTCTGTCATCTTTGATTTGACTGTCAGTGATTGGATTGTAAATAGCTTACCATGTACATTCAACTTTCATTTCAAAAGAATTCCTGTATTATATGAAGTGGAATTTTCTGATGTATATTAAAGTGCTTAATAAACATATTTGCTTTACTGCTGAAAATCAAATCTTTTGCTAATTTCTTCACACACACACACACACACATATATGGCTGCATATCAACAAAATGCACTGAACTGACAAATGCAATAAAATGACAGGCCGGAGGACATTTAAATGAATATATCTGATATCTGAAGTTATACGGAAGGCAATTTTTCACTGCTTCATCTCACTTGTCAAAGTTCCAAATGCTCCTAAATTCAAGTCAGACTGATTGATATGTCTGCGGCAGAAAAGCTTGTGTTAGCACTGATGCTTCATTGACTTTTTTTGGGCATTTTTTGAAGATAGCTAATAAAACAGCAAAAAGCAAGATAAGTGGGTGAGAGAGGAATGCCAACTACCAGAAACAGATAAATCTGCAGTGACTGTTTCCTTTGAATCCAGAGGCCTTTTTTTTTTTTATTCACCCCTGTATTGGGGCTTCAAAACCACAGGCTATGCTGTTAATATCTACCTCGCTGTTGGTCATTGAATGGTGGAGGGCCAAACCAGGACACTGCAGGCATCACAACACATGGATCAAGCTGAAGTGGAACAGACAAGTGTGCCAAGTACTATGACCGCCCCCCTTTCCCTTCAGTTCACTCAGTTCATGTCAGACAAACAGGAGCTGCAAAAAGAGATCAGACAGAGATGGCTCGATGATTTGAGGACTTTAGTTTAGTTTTAAGACATTTTTTATGAAATCTTACAAAACTACATATTTTATGTATTAGGCAATGTAACTTGATTCCTTGGCTGTCATGATGAATCATGTCTTATGTTAGTTCAATCCAAAATAGACGCATAGCAGTTTAGAAACTAGCTTCAGCTGTATTTTAAATGTATTTAACTGAATGAGCAGCATTTTAGCTTTTGGACTGAGGATATGACAAAGTTGTTATACTGACTAATTAGGCTTAACTGCCATCAGCCAACATTTCATGGAAAAATGTGCCAGAGCAGCTAAAGTGGTATTAAGATTTTTGGACTATCAGCACAGCCTTTTTCTGTATGTTTTGAGAGGGTGGGTGTTAATGAGGAAACCATCTGGTACTGATGTCATGTAGTATGTACTGTCCAAGCTTGGAGGATCTCTTCATGAACCATCTGCCAATGGCAACATCTGGTTCTTCTCCACCCATGCCCTTGTTTTGGATACAGTGCTAACAAGCTCCCACGCAATATACACAACATGGCGACAGTTGTGGCCGACTCATTCCAGACGCAACTTTAAACCCAGTGGCCTTCGTCTATGTGCCATCAAGAGCTTAATGCATGCGTGTTTTCATTCCAGAAAAACACTTTAGCAAAAGGGTTTTCTGTTTAGCACTTTTTGAAGTGAAATCATGCTGCTCTGTTGTTTGTTTGCACAGAAAAGCTGCCATCACGTGGCTCTAAACTGGCTCAAGGTAATTATCAAATCAAAAAATGCTGCTGATTCTTGTGTCCTTGTGTGGAACATTCTTTCCCAGCTCGCCTTTGGAAGAAGGAACTTCACAAGAATGCAAGCACTGAAAATATATCTTTGCAGTTTGGCAGGATGTCTTGTTTCGAACTCCCCCTGTGATCACGTATGTTGAGCTTCAGTATAGCTCATCATCATAGAATACAGATGTTGTCAGAAGACAGTGATACGTTGGCCTTTTCGACTTTTTGGCTGTGTACCACAACTACAGAGTGAGGCCTGGAGAATTCAGTGAGGGTTTTCAAGAATCTGGAAAATAGAAGGCCAATACTAACAAAAAATGTGCAAATTCAAGTGTATTCTTTGCCATAATACTGTGGAATGAACAACAATGCTGAGAAAGAGCTCATTTTTCTTTTTTAGATCTGGAAGGTTTTTTGACGCGTTTTTAGGACATAATTATCAGCTGTGGATACAATGCTTGAATATGTACTTTTGCAAAACTGACATTTTGCAACTCCCACAGCATACAGTAAGTGCATTAGTGAGACTGTTTGAGTACATCTTATCAGACCATTTTTATTTCCTAAATATTAATTGCTGTTCTGGGAAACTGGCATCCTTACAAACATAAATAGTCAAAATCTGCAGATCAATGCCAGCAGTAATTTGGTAAAAAGGCAGCCAAGTGTCAGACTGATGGAGAAGTTTCATAAAAGGGTATTTAAATCTGCCCATCTATTTTTATAATGACACAAGTGTAGCCATGCAGAGGCCTTCACCATACCGGGTTTCAAATTAGATTGACTGCATTTGCCAGTGTTGGGAGCGTTCAAACTGTGAGCTGAAAAAGGTGATTTTCTTTTCCCCTTCAAACTTGCAGCAATTACTTGACAATTCAGAAGAGGAAACAACTGCAATTTAAGTATTTGGAATGGAAATTCATGTTGTAGTTAGAGGTCCAACTAACCTTGAGAGAGGCTTTAAATACATTCACAGATACATTTACTAAACGACTTAGTTGTTATTTCCCCTCCTTTATTAATGACATACTGTTTCTTAGAAAGACTTTGACCACACCTGTTCTCAGCACTGCATTGACTGTTTCAGAAATAAAATTTACTTAATAAAAACACATCCTTTCTTAAGCGAATACAACCTTCTGTACATACTGTGGTATAGGCTGATCATTAGCTTATGATGGCTCATGTTACCAAACTTTAGCTAGACATGTTAGTTAGGCGTTAAATTTACATTACTGAGTCAACTTGCTGACTTTCTGAATCATCTGTACTTGTTCATTTTAGCCTTGGTCACTAATAATAATTCAATAATTAAGAGGTGGTAGTTGCGTAGTTTGTTACAAACCTCTTTTAATTAACAAGGAATTTAAAAAGGAGATTTAGGGGTCTCTACAGAAAATGGAAGAAATGGAATATAACATCCTCAACTATACACCGTCATGTTCCTACAGTCCCCTGAACAGACAAACTAAACACTAGCTCTAGACATGGTTTCACACGTGGGCAGCATAGTCTCACCTTCACGATAGCAAGGAGGGGGTGAGGCAACAGGGTTCCACTAAGCAACTACACTGCTAGATGCCCGACATCAATCAATGTGGTGAACAGAAAAAAGTTACATTTTTGCAACATATTGCATCATAATATGACATTTCTAATGGTCTTTGGAGCCTTCATGTCGAAAAAAATCCAGTGATGCTAATATGGTTTTAGCTAACAGAGGCTTATGTAGTTGGAGTTAGCCAGTGATAGTGATATCTTTGTTCCGGCAGTTGCATGTTTGGTTGATTGCCCACATTTTGTCCTGGCAACAAACTGTCATGTGAATACCATAACGTTACATTCCACCACATCTCTGGCTTTAGGAAGCACGCTTGATTTGGGGAACTCAGATGGCTAAATAAGCTCCATCTTAGCCTCAGTTGAACTATTCTTCATGAAATTAGGACTGTGGATTTCATCATCTCTACAAAGGAAGAGTGTGGAAAGTAAAAATGATTGCAGCAGCCAATAATGCTATCAACAAGCACATATCACGAGTACTGCATTAAGACAGACTTGAAAAAAACCTGAACATACCCTGTAATACCAGTTGCTGGTAACCCTATAACCCTTCATCCCAGTATTTCAGTCCATGCAAGGCCGTGTGAACCTCCTATAAACAATTGATGATCGCGATACCAGCCATTATTCAGAGAACTGCAGTTGCAATTGCAACTTTTGCTTTAGTTCCAACAACCACTTATGTAGGTTTGAAAAAGGGAAATCTTTGACCCTTCTCAAGTAGTCATCTAGTCATTTGTATTGCATTTGTATCAAAAAACCCATCATCCCCCTGCAGATACATTATGATCGCTTTGTGCTGTAGGGCAGTATAATTCTTAGTTATAGCTACTATAAACTTTTGGACTCCCACAATGCCAACAAGTAGTAATCACAAAGCTGGTTTCAGAAGCGGTTGTGACAGCCAGCTTTCTGTATTGCATAGTCTTCTCTGGCAACAGTAGCACAGTGTGAGTGTTTGAGTTGAACAAGACTATTCAAGTCTGAATTTGTGTCAGTGTAGTACAGCAGGTACGGATTCATGAGCTCTTCAGTTACCAAGCATTTAAAAGACGGCCTGTGAGACCGGGCTGTGCTCACCTATGAAAAGAACTGGCTGCAGTCGTATGAATACAGATTTTACAAAAGGAAGATTTTTTTTTTCTTCTTTTTTCAAACCATACCTTCCCTCCTATCTGTTGCAGTGCAGCAGAAGTTTAATTGAGGATTTGGATAAAGAAAACAGTGCCTAAAAACAGGCAGCTATGAAAGCAGCCTCCGCTCAACAACAATGCAGTAACTCATGGCCAACAAAGCTGGAGAATGAGAGATTAAGCATACAGTATTCCTCTTTGTTGCCTGTTTACATAATCCCTACAGTCTCTCATCAAGAAGCGTGGATGAAAAGCTTTCATCAGCTCTCTTTGGAAAACCTGTTTTCTTCTTTGAAGCTTGACACAGTGGCCCAACATACACACAGGTGTTCCACTTTCACTGAACAGGATAAACACCTGATACTGAAATCAAAAGTCATAGTGTGTGACTCTGGTGTGATAAAACAGTGGAACGCCAGTCTTTTGAGCGTGGGGGAGTTGGCTATAGTGCACCGTCATACTATGCATCATTAATCATTACAGCTGAAGCCAAGGACAATAAATGGACTAGAGCTCTACACAATGAAAGGACTGTGGCTCCAAAGACTGAGATATTCTGGTGCAAGACAAAAGCAGCTGCCTGTAAACCAGAGAGCTCAGTATTTCATAGCTCAATGCTTCCTTTCCATTGCAGTTGCATTCAGATGCAAACCTTGTATCTCCAAAATGTCTGCTTTTGAGTAACTTGGAAAAACTGCTCTGTAGACAGCTTGGACACAAGCCAGTTTTGAAGCCATTCAATGTCACTGAAAAGGTTTTATTAGCCTAAGAGGAGAAGAGAATTTTCCCAACCCATGAATTATATATTCTTCTAATTTACCCTATTGGAGTTACAAGTTACAGTTACAAGTCCAACAGTGATGATACGTAGGGGAGTGGAATCTGTAAAAGAGTGAATTGAAAGCTTTAAAAATGTACAGGGGAAACGAGAGAGCAAGCTGTGTCCTGTTTACTGGGTTGTACAAAATACTAATCGTTTAAAATAAGATGCATTTACAAGATAAAAAATAGCATCTCAATCTAAATATTGTACGCAATGTAAAAAAGTTATAAGATGAGGATGAAAAGTTCACAAGTGAGAAGTCACATTTAGCTTGTGGCAATGTTTCAATGACAGAGGAAAACTGTGAGTAACCAAGCGTGCCAAGTCCAATAGTATTCTGATTATTATTCCATTGGTGGAGTACAAACGTACTCAAAGCTGATTTTCCAAGGTTTGTCTTAATCCTTGGAACTTAGAAAAGAATGCTGTCCACAGTACGGGTGAGTCACAATGAAATTTGGAAAGTCTGGCAATGCACGCTCAATGAAAATATAAACTTAACACTTGTTTTTGCTCTCATTTTTCATGAGTTAAAGGAAAAGATCTAAGACTCTAAGGTTTATTTCTTTCAGATTTAGTTCACAAGTTTGTGCAAATCTTTGTTAGAGAAAACGTCTTTACTTTACTTTACCTTTAAGTTAACCATTCTACCTGACAGGTGTGGCCTGTCTTAAGATGCTGTGGACAACATGATTATGACACGTGTTGCTTGAACTGGTAACAATAAAAGGTCACTCTAAAATGTGCGTTTCTCCCTTGAAAAAAGACATTTAGACTGAACTATGGATATTTCACACAGTGCTGCAGATACCATTTTTTCTCCAAAGCCATGACCCACACTACCACTGATTGGCTAGCACTTGGCACTTTGTTGGAATATTGGGGTGAGCAGACAAGAAGGAAGTCTTACATATATTCCTTGAACTCAAAAAGGACTGTGTTTATATTTTCGTTAAAACAGTCAGAATATGTCTGCACGTTACATTTCAAGATGTATTTGATATACTGGTATATTGGGTTACTCAAAAGTAGGCATAGCCAAATTAGACCTCAACCATCTTCTTTCAGCAATGTAAAGCATTGTATTCACATTCACAAGTGTGTTTGTGAATGTGAATATCTGCACAGAACAGGAGAAAGTTGACCGTGGTTTGCTCAAACATCATTGGAAATGGGGCAAAATGCATAAAGGGGGCAGGACTTGGGACGGCTAAATTCTCAGCATTCAGTCATAATTACTTATGGAAATTAAAAAAAAAAAAGGCCAGGACTTCAGTATCCCAGTGAAGTACTTAAGAAACTCATCCACAACATACTGAAATATATTTAACGGGTCATGTCTGGACCACCTACAGGCAGCGTTATCAAAGCCAGGTCGAATTCCATGTTTTGTCCTACGGTATCAAATGACACGACAGATCAATAAACACAGCACCACAATGTTAATTTTTATCTTCGCTGGAACGAACATTGACACACTGTGAAAGCCCCTGCAGCCCCTTCCTTCCTGGTTTAACTGGAGCTGCAGCATTATGAGTACAGCACAAACAGAACAATGAGAAGCAGATTTGCTTGAAACACAGTGTTTGCCCATCAAGCTGAGAAAAGTGAGCACCACCTGGGTGTTTTATTGGTACTGAGCTGCTAAATCGGCTTATTATGCAGAGCTATTATCGCCGGGAGTTGAGGAAATTTCACACTGTTGGCAAAGGTTTGCTCTCTCTCTCACTCCCTCTCACTACCTGGCTCTGTCTCTCGTTTTGGCTCTGTTTTCATATATTTTTCTTCTTTCACGTCTCTTTTTTTTTTTTTTGCTTTTAGTCTTTTTTCTGTTTTCTTGCTGCCACTCTCTCTACCCTCTTTGTTTTTCTCTCTCTCTCTCCTCCTCACCCTCACTATCTCTGTATTTTGATTTATTTTCTCTTTCCTGGTCTCTGACATTTCCTTTTCCATACCCCCATCCATTTTGCATGTTTTCTTGGCTTTGTCGTTCTCCCTTTGACCCCTTTCTTCCATATTTTCCGCATTTTCCTGTCTTTCTCTTTGTCTGTTTGCTGTTTTCCTGTTGCTCTGCTCCTTCGTGGCTCATTCTGCCTCTTCATATTACTCACTCGTGTGCTGTTTATTCTGTTATTGTGGGGTTTTCTCGTTGCCTTTTCACTTTTCTCTCTGTCCCGTTTAGACTTTTCTTCTTACTCTTATTTGTTATGTCCGCCTTCGCTGTCGCTCTTTGTCTGTTTTTGTGCCCTCCCTTGCCTTTTGCTCTCGCTGCCTCTCTTTCTTCCCTCCGTCAGCAGTGAGCAGTCCTCACCGCGGCTGTTGAGTTCATCTCAGGACAAAACCCCACTCTGCTGCTGGTTCTGTTGCACACACACCGTTTGTCGACCGAATCAAAGTCTTGGGTGTAACGGGGCCCGGGGACAGATGGAGAACAGTGAAGACGAAACAAAGACGTTCTCTGAGTTTAACTGATGCGCAGAGGCAGCGGAGGGGGAAAAAATGACAAGAAAAGCTAAGGCTGAGATGCCACATGATATCCCAAATTTATGCAGTTCAACTGTGTTCTGCACATGAACGTGAAAAAAAAAAATCTGGCACAGCTCTGCTTTCTTGGCTTCAATTTTGCGATCTGTTTGCTCCGTCTTGCTCCTGCCAGTATTTAAATTTGTTTTGTGAAGAGTGCTTAACAGATTTGACCTGATTTGACTTTTGGAGCAGATGTTAATCAGCACTCTTAAGACCTTACTGGATATCAGTTTTCACACTGTATACACCACAGCAGAGTTAGAATTAAAAGGAATCAGATTCTAGGTGGCAGCTTTGGGACAAATATATCAATATTCAATTAGTTTGTCTCAGCACGACAATGATGCAATAAGATGAAAGAGAATCACACTGAAGGAAATTCACCAGAAAGACTGTTGTTCTTTGGGTCCAAATATTGAAATTGAACCCAACCACTGAGATTAGCCATGCTAACAGTGTTTCTCTGGAAATGGTAATGCTGGCGCTGCATCGTATTTCCACTTAAGTATGAATCAGCTCAACAACTATTGAATGTATTTATCAAATTCCAAGGAAGAATGATGAGTTTTGAAGCCACTTTGACATGGTGGCCAAATCAAATCCCATCAGCTTACATTGCAAAAACAGCAGCTGTGAAACATTGTGTAGATTCTTTTTTTTCAGCGCACAACCCCCGCGAAATGAATCATTCCACTATCAAAATTTTTTGAACTATTTGGTGTGATAACAGTTGGAAGGTCAAGAGGAGCCTCAAAATTAAATCATGTCATCCCCATTTAAGTTAGCAGATGGCTAAACAGCAGCCAGCATGCTTGCTCTTCCTCACAATGTGGAAGTATGCGGATTTAAGTAATTTTACGCCCAGATATCAAACTTTATTTGGCTTTATGTGCCACTGAACAGCTTCAGTAAGAATGAACAGAGGCTTGCCTCCAGTGGTGTATCCAATTCTCTTTATACATCCATGATATTCACATGAAATATGGTCCAGATAGTCATGGTCCCCAGAGGATGATTCCTAATGACTTTGGTGTTCCCTGACTTTTCATGTAGCACCAAGGAAAGGTCAAAATTATTTGGATTTTACGGCTCATAACTAACCCTCAGTGCTTTCGTCATCCTTGTTTCCAGCCACAGCAGGTAGCTATTCTCAGGCAGGCAAATCTAGTGACTAGCTGGCTAGCTAGCTAGCATATAGCTGTTACTATATGTTAGCATGTTGAGCTCAAAGTGCTGTGCTTGCATGCAGCCTCACAAAGTCACTAGCCTGGCCAAGTGGGTTGATCTAAGAATACCAATGTTTTTTTTTCTATATTTTTTTATGATTTTATTTTGCCAGCATGGTTATAGGCTTTTACTCTTGTGTTAACCTCAGGGTTACATTTGCATAACTGAAACTGCATGTTGCTACACAGTTGCTACAGTCTTAATAATGGTTGCTGGCTGGGGAGTCTATTGTTCTGTAGACATTCACTTACCACTATTCAAAACTGTGGCCAAGCTTTTGTGTGTGACATTAAACCCTGAAACTAGCTGCTATTCAGCACAACCAGTGCATGACTTTTTGAATTTGGACTCCCCTAAATGTGAATTAGGCCTGACCTGGCAACCCTGCACTCCCCTTTACATTTCACTCTTTCCCTCTCCTCATTAGCACCAACCCTATTCCAGGTCAGTACCTATGGCACAGAGAGAGCAGCCACTACACACACACACACACACACACACACACACACACACACACACACACATACTCTCTTAAACACTTTCTTTCTTCTTTTTCCTACCTCAAAGTCACACACTCTCTCCCTCTGTCTTTGTCTTGCTAGCTTGCTTTCTTTATCCCCATCTCTGCCATACACACACACAGGATGACACACATATTGCTGATCAGGGCAGTCGAGCAGGCAGGAGTCTGACCTCATTAGGAACGATGGCAGCCAGCCAGGGGAGGGCCTGACGATGAATGACCAAGAAAAACTGGTGAGGGAGCAGGATGGACTGATCTGCAGAGCACCAGGAGGAGATCTGAGATCTTTCATGTGCATGACAGATTTTTATAAATACTACTCCCCTAAATATGTGGGGTTGAACTTTATGGATTAATTTATCAATGTCCCCCTCATATTCACAAGGCCAGTTTTTTTAAATACAAGCAAGAGACTTATATGTGCAGCACAGCTGTTTTCATCAGGATGGAGGACAATTCATTCAGCACGTAGCACACCTACTCAGAAGCCAACACCAACCTTGACAATGACACATTGATTGATTGACACGCATACAGAGAGGTCGTGGTTGAATTCAGACACACTGTTTAACAGGTAACAAAACGCAGGGCAAATATGAAAACAAGTATGATATCATTTGAATTGTGAGGAATACCAGCAGAGTTTGGAAGTGAATGCTAAAGACAAATTGGGGCATCTTGTTACCATACGTCAAATGTTTGCATTTTAACATACTAAAATGGTGAAGATGAGAAACATCAGCGTGTTAGCATTAGCTTTGTGAGCACTTGAGTACAGCCACACAGAGCTACTCGCATAGTTGTAGACTGTATGTAGAATATGAAGAGGAAGATCAAACATAAAAACCAAACCATTTTTGCTGCAGCATACGGACAAAGCTATAAAAGCAATAAAAGCTATGAAGAGCAATACAAAGCTAATGCAAAATCTATTGACATAAGGATGTATTTAGTACTGACATTTAAGTGTTATGTGCTAGATTATCATAGTTTATAGACATAGAGATATAAGAGGCCATTGCTGTTTTTGTCATATATGCAATATTTTCAAAGCAGCCAACAGCTCATTGCAATACATTTCCTCCTTTTCTGCTAGACAATAGCTTCCATCCATCTTGCCACTCTTTCCATGGCTTTCAACAGGCGCGTGTTTACATTAGCAGCCTGTGAAAAATCTTGTTTCTTTCCCACATTTGCCATTCAGAGTTGGGAAGTTACTGCATGGAAAGAGAGTAGAGTAGTCAATCACACGCAGGCAAATTCTTACTTTGTCTTCTGGATTTATGACGAAAGTTAACCTCAGCTGTGCGGCTGCTCTATATTCAACAGATATTTTACAGGTAGTCTACTAAATAAATGGAACAGTTATGGAGTCTGGAGGGCCGACATGCTGCCAAACCTCACAAATGATAGATTACGTCTAGGCTACAAGGATGTATAGGCTTTCCATTGCTGTCAGAATATGTCCAGTTGAATGCATTACCAAACCCTATGCTGGAATCACTCAAATCCTAACCAAGGTCCACAGACATATTAACATATAAATGAAACTACAGGCAAGATCCTGCCCTTCATTTCTTATCTGTTTACACCAGTGATGTGTGGTCAGAAAAGTTTGGAGGAGGAGACACTAAAATGTCTTGTGGAATGGATATCAAGTCTCTGGATCACCGATAGTGGAGAAAAGCACCCTAAAATTGAAGGATGCTCCAAATGAATAGCTTGGAAATGTTCTTATTGCAGGAGCAGGCACGCATATAGCCTTTTAAACTGCAATGCAAACCAGTAACACACACAAATTTGTTTCTTAATTGTTATTTCTTGTTCTCCCAAGTCAAGAAGAAGTGTATATTTAGTCGATTTTACTGAGCTACTAAAAATACCTATGAGCTTTTCTTGAGAAAACAAACCTGTAATTAATACACCGCATAGCTTTGTCAAATAGCTTGAGGATTCATTCATTCCTCAATAAACCTTTCAAGCTGAAGTTGTTGGCGGTGTTCATTTTATTAGACTGAGTTTTGGCATTCAAGATAGTATGCAAGTGAGGGGGATGAATGCACACAGTCCCCAAAAAGAGTCCCCCAAAGTCGTTTAATCAGTTCTTAAATATTAAAATCTAAATCTTTTCTTTTAAAAGAAATACTACTTCCCAAATGGATTTTCTTTGAGCAAAGAGAAATAACTTCTCCTTATAGGTACATATTAGTGTCATAGAGTATTAATATAAACCTTATTTATTTAACAACCAAGTTTATGGTTTTATAATCACTGAAATAAATGGATGAGATGGGCACACTTCACAGTACAAATCGACTCTAATTAGTTTGCCTCGACAACAGTTTCTAAACTCACAAACTTTTTATTCCTCAACCATAGATGATTAGCTGGGGCTCTGCAAAGCCACGCTAAACCCTGTGTTTGTTGTAGCCTTCAAACATGCAGCGCAGTAAACAACCAGCGTATCCAACAAATCGCTGTATAATTGCACGTTACACTAAAAGAGCTGTTGCTATTTTCATCAGCACACGTGTTAAGTAAGCAATGTTTACTAGAACAACGGTGCCATGTTATATGATAAGTATATAGGGACTATTTGACGGATTGTGTTCTCATTCAGAATGAGGAACAACTTATTTTCACAGCTGTTATGAATATACATCTGTCTGGTTCCAGAATGTGATGTAGCTGGAGGATGGTGTGAGGTCACAAAAATAACTGTGAAGCACGCATGACAAAAAGCAGAGTTTATGAAAGTATGGAAGCTGAAGTGATCATCAGCACTGAAAACAAGGGCGAGTACAAGCGATCATAATATTAAATGTTAGCACGAGTTGCTGCATGTGAGTCACAGTTTAAGCACCTGAAGCAGTTGGAAGTCTCGGCTCTCACTGAGGCGATGAAAGGGTTTGAAGTGCAACAGACAAAATAAATTGAAGTGCACTTAAAGCAACTGAAATGTCAGTTAACATTAAATGATTGAAATAGTTTGACCATTTCTAAATGTGCAAGAATACAAAACAGTTAAAGTATGATTGCTAAACATTTGAAACATTACTTTCAAGTTCCATGCCCTGCAGACGATTGAACTGTCTGGTTGTATGTAAGTGCCAAAAGTAGTTGAACTGACATTTATACTGTCAGTTGATGTCTAAGCCATAAAAGCAGTAGAAATGTCAGTTGAGTGGTAAGCCCTGGAGCAGCATTTTTTATTTATTTTTTTTTACTGGTGAAATGACCTTTGTTTATGTTTCCTGACAAGCGGGCTCTCCTGGTGCTGCAAATAATGACACTACTCCAGACGTAGCACAGGCAGCAAAGGAGTGTGACATACTTTTCACTGATGCAAAAGAAATCTGGCAGAGTTTGGGGTGGATGAATGGGTTTGCAAAGTGTGTCACTTGGACACTGAAGACCGCAGTTTACGCTCTGTCTTCTACCAACAGTTGAGTCAGACTTTTTTTCTAACCACAAAGGTTTACCGAACCCTAACCATGACCACTGTGCTTCACCTAACTCACATAGTTGTTTTTTTTTTCTTTTACTATTGTTGTTTTTCTCATTGTCACAAAAATCCAATAGATACACCAATCCCAAAAACAAAACGATCATACCAACAACTATTGTCTGTGCATCCAAAATCTATAAAATGATATGTTCTATAATAACACTGAATGTGGGTGCTACAATTTATTTTAAACCAATCCCATAACACATAACCTAACTGTGCCCAATGGTTTAACCATCTGGGGATTCATCATTGGAAAAAGCACTTTGGAAAAAGCACTTTTCGGTTGGTGATTGGATGAACCATGTGTCTATTAGCATCTAACCAATCAGATCAATGAATCATAAAACTCTTGACTTACCAGTCTGAAGAAGAGTGAAAACATATTTTCCATCAAGACAAACCTGCAGTGTCATTCTTTGCTCTTCTTTCAGCAAAGAAATACTCTTCAGGTTTGATATAACTGTCTATGCTAACCAATTTGGCAACAGCCATTGTTGTTTTTGGAATTATACTGATATGTATGGGGATTTGGAAAGTATGGAGAGCCACATTGAGCACATTGTTAGTTTTGGTCATTGTGTACAATCTGCTGACAATAAGAAGATGCAGAATAATGCCACAGTTATCCTTTAACCATATGGGGGTCAGGTCAGAAAACATAAACTCATAGTGTATGATCTGTTTCTAGAACAGTCATATGGGTCATTATGGAAGACAGACAAATAACCTTGTCCTGCCATGTACAATGTGTCATATTCAGACCTTCCTATGTTGTTTTAGCTACAAGCTCTGTTATACTCAACATGGGAGTAAACAGCATCTCGACAGGACTGGCAACAACATTCAAGGGTATGGTTAGAGATTAGAAGAAATTACTCAGGGCACGACAAGATAAGATGTCTTTTTCACACCATTAGCCTCTTTAGTGAATAGCACCTCGGTTTCAGACTCCACTAGCTCTCAAATTAAAGGCCAATGACCATAATAAACAGTCTTCTTCAAAAATCAGGTGTAATTTTACCAAAAAGCTACAAAACATCTCCAGACAGTTGTAATCTTCCTGGCTGATCATCATTAATGACTTTTCAGCTCATGATAAAAGGCAGAGATATGAGACTAAAAGCCTATTTTGGCAATTTCGCATCATGTTAAAACACCATGCAAAAACCAGCAAAGAGTAGGCTGACTAAGCTGATTTGAATGAGTCATTACAGCAAGGCAAGGGGCTGCAGAGGGCCCACACAGAACAGACCACCCACTCATGTCCCCCATTAAGACGTCCAGCTCTTCTTGCACATCAACGCCCCTGCAGCAATTTACTGCTCTGCCTGCATGGAGGGCGAATGAATGGTGAACGACAGAGAATTCTTAATGAGACATGGGTCAATGAAATGTCAGAACTGGCCAATGAATAGAGGAAAAATTGCAATTGCAATTCCAGTCTTTGTACCTTTAGAGGGGAAATGTGAACTAATTGAAACTACTCTATATTCTGTTCATTTCTTGATTAATACTAAAACTCCAATATAGCTCATTTGTTTCTGGCTGTTAAGGGACTGTAGATGATTCTGCATCCTCTACTCTACCTTGATATTTTATTTTATGCTATATTCATAAAATCTTTTGTGTGGACATTTTGATCACCACAGTGTTATTTTTTAAAATGTGGAGTAACTTGTGGATAGAGGAAGTGTCTCACTCACATATTCATTCATTCATTCATTATCCATGCCAGTAGAGTCTGTTGGGAGGCACTGTGCAGTGCATAGAAAACCCACTGGACCATGATCACTCACTCACCTCATTCATTCAATTCAATGACCTGTGTAGGAGCTTCATGTCTGACGCTCAATGTGTGCTTGTTTGATTCATTGCACCTCCACCATTGTGTTTCCTGGCATGAACAAACTTGGCAGTAGCAGGTGCATGAGAATATAGGTCACGCAGAGCAACAAGATGAGCAGGTTATGCTCCATCCTTGGAGACATCAAGGACATTCAACTGGCCTTATACTACCACAGGAAGTCATTAAAGGACGTCACAATGCTGTGCTCACATTAAGTAGGTTGCCATCTATCTGTTTTTAGAACCCGAATTCAAAAAAAAGTTGGGATTCTTTGTAAAATGTAAATTAGAAATTTGTTCTCCTTGACAACTGTACACTTTTCCAATTTCAGTCAGTCCATCTCAGATGAGCTCAGGTCCAGAGAAGTCAAAGTTTCTGGAGGCTGACGGCAGAGTCTTAAACTGTGTTTGTAGACGTGGTGACAGCGAACTGTGTTTACAGCTACTTCATCCTTATACAGTCATGTTGGTTTAATACAGTGCTGCATGATGGGTCGAAGGTCAAGGGTATTCAGTTTGGTTTTTGGTCTTGCCCATTATATGCAAATATTTCTCCAAATTCTCCCAATCTTTTAATGATGTTAGAGATTGCAGGTGTTGAAATCCTTAAATTCATTGCAATGTTAAGAAACGTTTCTTCCTTAAACTGTTGGACTATTTGCCAACTATTTGAATGACTGAGCCTGTCATATCCAGTCATAACGCTATCAATGGTTACTAATGGCCTGAACCTGTTAACCTGTGAAATGTTCAAACAGGTGTTTTTTTGAGCACTCTCACAGTCTTTTGTTGACCCTGTCCCAGGAATTATGCCTTAAGCTCATTGATATTATATTACTATGGCTAGGCTACATGTCCCAGGTATGTATGGCCAAAACTTTCTTGAAGTAACTGATCTCTAATAACTTCACAACATTTGTCATCACACAGTTACAATTTGTATGCAGGCATCATACTTTTAATACATTTTATTTCACGGCTGAGAAACTGAAATGAGAGGAATGGATGCATCCAAAGAAGGCCTTTAATCTCCAGAATACTAATAAACAAAAAGAGAGCAATCTAAAGACTATAATCATTTTGCAATCAGACAGGACTATGAAGTATGCAGCAACATCTGAAAGCCTCACTCAGAAAATCAGATCACTTTGCTCACCGCACGGCTTTATGTCAGTTGGAGCTAAAACAGAGACGAGCATATTGATTGATGTTGTAATTGATTCAGTAAGTGGGAGATCGGATGGGTCAAAGATGTATTTCTGTGAAGGGCCCTGCAGGAAAATTGCAAATCTTCTGACAACCACAGTGGGCACTTGTGAGAACAGTATGGAGCCCAGCAGGTATCATGACTGGCTGGCCAACAAAAAGCAAACAAGGAGTGCTGAAACAACTGCACTGTATGAGAAGCAAGAGAGGAGTACCAACTGCTAAATAGCTTAACACTATTTTGTGTTCAAATACCAATTACACAGTTGAAATTAGGTGGTCATTCACTAAATATGATTGTAGGTGAGTTTATGGGACGGAATTGTGACATGGTTAAGGTTGACACAGGTTTACAAGTTGTTAAAATTAAATTTCCATATTTCTATAATATAATGGCAGGATGAATATGTCACGTTTGACTTATATTGACAACTAGGCAGCAAGCACAGCAGCTAATTCTGGTGTTTTTCTGGGCACTCAGCCCGCTGCTGTACATAATGTAAGATTTTCCTAAATCTAACCTTTGTTGCCTAAACGTAAGCAAAGTGTGAATGTTTCACATTGTTAACAAGGTGTTTATTCTTGTTACCACGACTAAGTGACGTTCATTCTTGCAGATTAAACTTGGCATCTGTAATGGCATTTAATGAAATGCAAAAACACATTTAATATCATGTGAAATGTCCTTAAAAGAAGCATGGTATTTATATGAAATCCCATGACATGAAATGTTAAAATGCATAATTAATGTGAACAAGACAGTGATTACAGGAGCTAAGCTGGACCGAGATGTCAGAATTTCATGTTGAGAATACTAAACTGGTGACTGCATTTTTGCCATTCAGTTAAGGAATGAATCTCTTCTTCAAAGCACGTTGGTGTTAATGTTAATACATGAAAACAGGTACTTTTGTGACTTGCTACATTGTTGTTAAATAATCACAACAAAGATGCGTGGGCTGTGCACTTGTTACTTTTTTCTTTATTGGATCACTTCTGGGTTAATAACTAATTTGCAATGTTAAAATTTGCATGTTAAAAACCAGGATGTAATAGTGTCCAAATACATGGTTATAAATGGGATGAGATTACATTTCCTAAAATAGAAAAATGCTCCAGACAGGATAGGGGCTTGGAAGAGTTGATGAATATTTACCACAGAATGTATCCATGTATGAGTCTCTTTGCAAATAAACTCCAAATCCACAAGTCAGAGTTGTTGCTTCTTTCTTGAGCATCTTCAAGATTTTCCACACAAATATTTGATAAAACCGTTCTTCACATTAGTTATTAATGGAATGAGCTCTAAAACTGCGTCTTGCAGCACACCAATGGCCTCTTTCTAAGCCAATCAATATCCTCTCAGTGGCTGTTGAAACGTGTTGCACAGGTTTCTTTAGTGACCATCCCCCACTAGTCCCCTATTCACACACTCACTCAAGGTAACAACTGGATTGACAAGCTACAATGATGTGCAGCGGACAGACACAAGAAATCACTACATTGTAGTGAATAGAGGATAATTCATCCCCTGTGCCCAGTTTTCATGAAGGAAGGGAACAGGATTTATTTTAAACTGGTCCTATTGGTGATTTTCTGAATCTGGTTTGATAGTGATCAAAGGAATAGATTAGAAAAATCCAGTTCATTTGTTGATCTAGGAGACTGTATATGATAACTCTTGATATTTTATCTTTTATTATATTGTAGCATTGTATAGATTGTATCAGCATCAAATCAGACTGAAATATGAAATTTAAGATGAAAGTTATAAGTACAGTATGAACAGCTCTAAACTTAATCAGGAACACCTTTGAGAGTACAACGTTAAACTTTACATGGTAATTTGGAGGGAAACACACCCATATGGCTGATTAGTGCATTGTCATTTGGGCTGATAAAGATATTGAACACTCTCCATCACTAGTAATGCAGTGATAGCAGGAATACTTCAACCTTGAACACTTTTAATGGGATGTGTTGTCTGGTGTCCACTGTAGTCCACTGTTTTGTTTGATGGGAACCAATTTCTCTACTGGCCTTGCAAATTGAATTTCCCTTGGGACAATAACTGGTATTGCATCTTGTGTCTGATGAGCACGCAGGCTGACTCTGAAAGGAGGAACTGATCTGTGCACTCCAGTGATCATTGATTTCTATTTGGCTGAGTCTTTCCTGAAAAGCACAGGACTGTTCTGTTTTGTGCAGCAAGATTGTCGCAGTCGTCTCACTGGCCGCAGTGAAATAATCTATAATTTAACATTGAAATAACAATACTGTATGTCATTATGTCAAAACATGGATTGGTCATTTCTTGAGCAACATTTAGCATTAGAGTTTTTTATTGGTCTTTACAGCTTTTAATGCTTTATCTATATTTTTTTGCTGTAGCAAAGACTTCCTGTTTTTATACATTAATCTCAGTATGATTCCACAGTCTTTTTAAAATACCTACCTCTAACTGTCCATCAACAGCCAACATGTCCATAAATATCAACTTGTCCCGATGCAGTGGCCTTTAGCAAAAAGCACCGAAGCCCTTCCATCTCAGTGTTTGTGCAGGAAGTCGCTCTGCGGTTATAAATGTCAGCTAATCACCTAGATGTAAACGGAATGAAACTGTGCCACATGGCTCTTTTCCAGCATCATTTCCTCACAGAGTGTGACTAAGGTTACTGATCACAGGTTAGCTGAAAGGGTGTTTAAACAGCAGTCCATCCAGAAAGAAAAGTGAGGCAGCAGAGGTAGAGTGACATACAGAGGTAGAGTGAGTTTAATTTTTGCGATATTGATTGTGTTGTCACAGACACGATTGCATACTTAATATTTACTCTACTGCAAATATTTGTGAAAGTCGAGCTTGACTGCATGAAAGCAACCCAACAATATGCTAATGACAGAATGCTAACGCTGACAGAAAATGATTACTTTGGCTGTGACTGAGCTTCTGGGCGTGTCTTGCTCATTAATCTCGCTCTTTTTCTCTCTGTCTGTCTGATTGTCATAGCTCGTTAAAGTCGGGGGTGGGGACGGTGGATCGGGATGGGGGTGGGGTTCACAGGTGCAGCCGAATGGGGCTGTGCCATGGTTAATGGTGCCTTCTGATCAATTATGGCCCGGCTGAGGCACAGTGGCTATACATATTTCATGACTATCAGCGGATGCGGGCCCGTCTGCCTAAACCTCTCAACCTCCACCCACACGCACTCTCCCCCCAAATTCAAAAGCACTCAGCCCCTCAGCCCTTCGCCCCCAAGGCCCAGATGAAAGGGAAGCTTGACTTGTTAGCACCCTGCGTCAGTTAGCTCCGGACAGGAAGGTGGGGCGCCACAGCAGGGGAGCCTGGCTAGCTTCACCCCGAGCTGTGAGAAGCTTCTGGTTCCTATTTGTCTTTGTCTGCCAGAACATGCAGTGTCTGCAGTGGATGTACATACAGTATGTTTGTATAGGCATATATATATATATATGATATAGGCATGGTTTAGACTAGTCTGCTGCAGCTATGTAGAGGCTATACTCCTATCATTTATCTAACTTAGTATCCATTATTCTATCCTTCCATCATCTATCTATCTCCATATTATGTGTAATAATATTGTGTATGTATCTGTATTCCAATCCATCTCAAAGGAGATTACGGTTGCTTGTTCCCTTTTCTACCTCTTGTTCCTCGGTACTTCCATGATTATACAACTGATCCCTCTCATGTAATCAAACAGCATCACTGTGGATGGAAGCCATTTTGGTTGAAGGATGCAAGGGCCCTGCAATTATGGTGGTGGGGGTTGGGAGAGAGAAGTGGGTGCTGGAGGCTGTTGGCCAGGAGCCGGTTGGTAATGCTTTGTAGTCTGTTCCCACCCAGTTACTCACTGCTCCAAAGACTATGTTCTGAAGTAAAAGACAGACACTGCAGAAAATATCCCATTAAATTCAACCTTTTTTTAGTTGTTCAGTGTTATAACCATGTATTACCAAACTCAAGTTTCCAGTGCAGCTTTGGTTTTCCAATAAATTTCTTGACATTATCCACATGACAGAAGTTATCTGCCCCATTCATGAAATGTTCATTTTGTCAATGGAAATTGGTAAAACAGATTCAGTTGCATTTCAGTTATCAAACCTAATGGCCAGATGTTTTTTTGATTTTGTAGTACTGCATGAGAAGAATGAAATAAAACCACATATGGCAGTGGTAGACACAAGGACACACTGGACTTGTCATTATTATGGTGCTGATGTTATTTGAAGAGACTTGCAGCACTGCTCTTTATCTTGTAGCAGACTTTAAATTGGTACACTCACAAAAGAATCTCTTGCCCGAAAATGCTAAGCTCAGAGTGTGTCCTGATCAAACAGATCAAAGTCTTCTCTCAACCTGTAAGGAGGCTGCTTAACCCCCCCCCCATAAATCCTCCTTCTGGTCTTGATAAGAAAGTTTGATGGAAGAATTCATTAATTCTTAAACTTGAAATGTCATCCTTTAAAGGGAGTGAGGGTGGACTGATGACTGCTTTTCTTTTCCTTGATATGAAAAATGTACAATATCATGGTGTTTTTTTTTTTTTTTTTTGGACAAAGAGATTTATAACCTGACTACTATTTTGCATTGTCCAGTGCAGAAGAAAATGCAATAGTGCATTTTTCAAAGTAGTAGTAGGGTAGTCTTCAACAAGTATTTCCCTAACCAAGTGGATTTAGTTACCTTAACTATTATTTGATCTTTTCAGAGTCAAAAGGGTGCAGTGAAACAACTTGTAACTAATATGTTAGCCAGCATTTACATATCCAGCAGACATGGAGCAACATCAGCATTCATTGGTTCAAGTCATGTCTATGGCCACCAGATGTATGTCCAGTATTCATACTACATGCTCTGTTTTACTCTCCACAAAATCCTCCAGAAAATATCTGTAGTTGCTAACCCCATCTCATCTAAGCAGTTCATAACATTGTTTTGCGTTTGTCAAAAGTTGTGGATGCTACCAATAGAACCAAAGAAAATCTATTTTGTCCAGCATTTTCATCACTCTTTTGTCCAGGTACCTAGCACACCGGACAAAAGAAACACTGCTGGCCAGAGTCATCTCATCGTCTGCTCTCAGATGAAGGATTTCCCTCACTCTCCATTTTTTTTAACAGTTGTAATGAACAACCGTATACAGTACCATCTCTACAGCAAGTGAGAGAGGGAGAGACAGAGTGGCATAAAGGTACCACGAATGCAAGCAGAGCAGAGGAAAAGGTTAGCAGTAAGGTATCAGTCTGGCAGTAAATGTACAGTGTAGGTTACAGTGTGTCAGTTAATAATGCTGCAGATTCTCAAAACCAAGAAAGAAAGTCTCATCTCTTTCCCAACTGCTGGAAAAGTGAAAGGTTAGCCCAAAAGGCCCAGTAACACCCCCACCTACATCAGTCTGCAGTGGAAACACAAAACAGATCTACAGTAGGGTTTAAGTACATGCAGACAGAGGTTATGTAAAGGTTTCAAGGGTACTATCCTGAAAGTGTTTGATGGAAATGTGTCTCATGCTCACTAACTTACTAATTGTGTGTGTCTGCAGTTTAGTGCTGTGCACGTAGCGCACAGTGAGTTTTTAGATGCTTTTCGCTTATAACAGCTGCTGTGGAATGACTGGATTGATGAACAGGCAGAGTGAAACACCCAAAACAGTAAAGTAGGCCATGAAACCAAAACAACGAGCTGAAAGACACTAAAATTCTTGGTAGAGCAGAAGGCAATTGCAAAGTCGAACGATAGTTCCCTGTTTGTCCCTGGTTTGTCATTATTAATGACACCTTTCATATTATGCATTGTCAGTCTCAAAATATTGATTAGTGCAGCTTTAATTATAACTGAGCCACAGATGTCAGATCAAAAACATTCAAATGTAGGAACATTCCATTTTGTCTTCCAGGACTAAGAGTGCTTGTTTGATTCTGGCACCAGAGGTGGTCAAAAAACATTTCACACCTTGTTAATTACCACCATAATTAACTTTTTAAATAGGATTTTGAAGCTATTAATTTTATATCCCATGGTGCGCATTAAGCAAGCAGACATCAGAGAGTTTTGGATCAAATCATAAAGCAGACCTCTATGTTAAAACAGCAGAGTACTGGATCCATCGTGGTCTGTTTACAGGGTGTTTACTGGTGGTTACAAGGGATAGGCCACCATGTTGGGAGAATGACAACAGAGAGAAAGTTTATAACATTATCAACTGCTCCCTAAAGAAAGCTTTCCTCTTTGTTGTAACTCCTCCAACATGGTGTCACATCCCTTGTAACCTTTGATAACTGCTCCCCAGTTAGTGAGCACTCTCATCATTGCTCAGGAATGGTCTCACCCTTCTGATACACACTTGGCTGTGTCTGAAATCATGCAAAACAACTGATTGCTATGACATTAGTCACTACAAAACACTGGCCGCAACATTCCACATTGCAAATGTCAAAAATTCTTCAAATAGCTTTCTTTTGAATATGAAATTGAACATCATAGTGCTCCATTCAGTGTCCACAGCAAGACTTAGAAATGGCAGTATATTGTTATCTGTGTGTAGAAATGTTTAACCTTACTTAGGGACATGCATCTGGAAAATATCTACATGCTAACCCCAAATTTTCTGACAAAGGCACTTGTGGTTTTGAAGGGTTTTTTTTTTTAGCAATGTTGTCAGATTTTGTACTGATAATTATAGTAATAATTAGTAGTAATCAAGTTGACTATTGCATTGTCCCTTCTCTTGCCACTGCCACCAAGTGCTTGCTCATGGTGGGAACTGTTAGGTCTCTCTAAATAATATTTTGAACAGCACAGTCTAGACCTGCTCTATATGTAAAGCGTCATGAGATAACTCACGTTATGATTTGGAGCTATATAAATAAAAATGGAATTGAACTGAAAGCCATGCAGACCATGTTCTCATCCGTCTCCTCTGATTTAGGGTTTTACTTTCATTTTTTTTTTTTTACATACATAACATGTACATACATACATTACATACATCAAACTGTAATAGTCTGGAGACAACAAATTGACCATTTATGTTAAAATATTAGTTTTTTATTGTGTAGGCATTTTTAGACTTTTGGTCATTCTGTTTTTATAGTTATTATTAAAATTATTATTTTTAAAATCATTTTAAAATACTGAGTGTTTAAATATTTATTCTGGAAATATATTGGTACACAGTCCACATCCGCAACTGAGTATTGCAATAAGTTCTAAAATAAAAAAAAATATTTATGCACCACATCTGTTTCAACATATTGCTGTTTATTTTTGATCAGAAACCAGTGAACATTCTTGGTTCGAGCAACTAAAAAAACAACTTCCAGACATCTGCAGTTATTTTGCAACAGAGCATCTTTTTTTTTTTTTTTTTGTCTCCATCTTTGATGCTATGCATTCCCTGCTGTGATGTTCCTGCACAATACCCAGAGATAACCAGAGGATCAAAACAGCCGATATGCAGGCCTAGTATATTTTTCGATGTTCAAAAACTTTATTGTAATTAATGCAGGAAAAAAGAACAAAAATATCAGTTAAAATGATCATTTCTATTTGTCCTACAAAGTAGAATTTTTACATGTAAAGGGCATCCACATCCTGCAATCTTTTCAGTTCCATAATTCATTGAAAACATTCCACACTCACATGTCAAATATGACACCTGTGTCATATTTCAAGTGCTGCGACGAACAGAGTGCATTTCTTTCTCTGAGACACTGTCTCTGATGCTGATGATGAGTCTAAAGCACAAGAGGTCAGAAGTTCATTCTGTCATTTCAAACTGTTTAACAAAGACGTGATAGACATTTCTGATTTGATCTATAGCTCTGTTTATGAACAAATGAAAGGCCTTTCTTTCATGGTGGTAGAAAATTACTTTTTTCCAATCTCGAATCCCATAGATAGATGGATAAACTGAAAAGTCACCTAATAGGATGTGTTCAGCATTTTTTTTACATTTATGAGTGTAAGATACCCATAGACAGTTTGATCTAATGAAAGCAAGAATATAATGTCTACATTTACAGCTTAAACAAGCTAAAACAAATAAAACCAAGAGAAAAGCTACAAAGTGAGACATGTGGCATTTAACACTCAATGCTCTTTAGTTGAGTGGTTCTGGTTCTCTCTGGGCATTATTTTTCCAACGTGGAATTTAATCTAAGGACATATCTAATCTAAAGTTAACTGCTGAGAGAGAACATATGCGGACACATGTACAGCTGTTAGCATACCACTCATGTTTGTGTGACTATGTGTGTGTGTGTGTGAATCCAGGGTGTGTGAGGGGGTTTAGTCGAATGCTGGCAAGGCTGAGAAAATGGTTCATGGGAAAAGATTGTGTTTATTCTGATTCAGACACAAAAAATAAATGTGCCAACAGCTGTTGCAATGGGCATTCTCCACGGAGGCTAACACAGATGTAGTGTGCAAGAATGTGTGTGTGTGTGTGTGTGTGTGTGTGTGTTGTAAAACTAACTTCTGTCATGTCCATTTGTAGTTAGAGCTTCAACAGAGCCCAATAATAAAACCACTAATTTGCATTAGGCTAATCAAATTATTCAGAAGGTAAATGAAGAAACATTCACTGACAGTGCGAGGAGACCTGTTTGATCTACAAAAAGCAATTTAGACCGGTTGCAGCAAATCCTCTTAGCATTGATTCACAGGGTAGAAGAAAACCACAACATAACTGTTCAACTCACCAGATACAAACAAATCTGGTTTTATTAATTTTAGGAGCTGACAAATCACATGCTCCTGCACTGAGATGACAGTGTTTTACATCAGGATCTCAGTGCCAGGAGGGAGAGCAGTGCAACAATGAAACTGTATACTGTATCATAGTTGATGCTCCATTAGCAGTCATAACAATCCTGTGTGTTAACTACTGTGCTGTGTAGTTCCATACACTTCACTCATAAAATAATCAAATTAAACTAAATGGCATAATGTTATCATTAAATAAAACCTTGAATTTCACCTCTCTCTTCCTGTCCATGTACCCTTCCTCTCTTGCTTGCCAACATGTGGACACTTACAAATACTCCCTCTTTCTTTTGGGGGAATTAAATGAATTATGTTTAAATGTCAATATGATTGAATTAAATTCCGTAACAGCGATGTCCAGTTACTAAAGCCTAACCAGCCTTAAACCAACAATGGAAGCAGGGCCTGGATGGGTGACAAGACTTTATTGTAAAATACCTCCTCTTATAGAAACCTTAGAAATAATGACCAAAAATATAAATAAAGGTGATCTTTAGCCAATTCAGACAAAGAAAAAGAACTAGGAGAGAAGCGACATAAATACACATTAGCTCGTCACTTTTAACATCTTTAAATCAAACACACTACAAGAGTCCCACAAGTCCCTCAAAGGACAATGACATGTTGGGCCTCAGAAAACAAAAATGTTCTAAAATCAGTAAAAAAAAAAAAAAAAAATCCACCATTGAGGCCTATAAAGACTGTTTGCTAACTGCACAATGGAATAGATCTTGCCCTGTTTTCAGACACAATACACAGTACAAGCAAAGCAGCAAATTACAGCGGCCAAAAGTATCAACATCAAACTGAAACATTTTCCAAGGTAAGTACCATCTAGGCTTACAAAATGTGAGTTAGCTAGCCACCATGCTATCAGTTTTCAGTCCCTGAATGCAAAACTGTTCTTGTCACTGTGTGTGTTTAGTTCATGACATCTGAAAGCTGATCACACACCACAGTGCTGGGTGATGAAAAGATCATTGTCACTGTAAGGTCACTCTCAACAGGCCCCTTTCTCTGACATTGGAAGCTGTTGGCGCACTCTTGGCAGAGCTTGGATGACTCAAAAAAAAAACAAAATAATCAGCCAATTAACTTAATAGAGTCAAGCTTTCCACAAGTAGTCTCAATAATCAATTTCACCAAATTTAATCTGTGGCTTGGTGGCCACAAAACTATAGAAAGGAAACCCAGAAACCTCATTCAGCCAGAGTGACCCATACATCAGCTAAATAAGGAGGCCTTCGCCTACCTCTTTTGCTTGCTTGAAGAAGCGGCTTTTTAATTGACAGATGGTGGACTTGGATTTCATCCTGAGTTTCCAAACATTTCCAAACAATCAGGTTGAATCTGGAAGTGTGTGTGTGGACCAGGGGTGATTCTTCCCCCAGAAAAAAAAAAAAAAAACTCTTTGTATAAGATGTGTTCTGATCTATAAAACCCTTAAGCTAATGACTTGATAATGATGGGGTTTTTCAGGATTGTTATGGGGTCTCCTGGGTGGCAGAATATAGTGTTTCCATTAAGCTTGCTCTCTTGGTCTGCACTCTTTGTCTCCTCACCCTTCACCTCTCCAGGGACGCACTCCATACATTCCCAAGTGGCTTATTTGCTTGTAACCCAGTGCAATGTCCCCTCAGCGGCCCTCCAGCCAGAGCTGACAGTTGATTGGCTTGTGGCATTGCATTCACTTCCTCTTAATGTGCTTAAGTGGAGCTGCTCAGTAAGACCTAAGATACACTCCCAGTGTAGAGCCACAGAAAGATGTGGAGGTGAAAGGAGGGCCAAAAGAGAGATTAAATTCTCTGAAGTGAGATGAAGACAAATGGAAAAAATGAAGGTGAAAACAGGGGAATGGATGGAGAGAGACAAAGGGGAATGGGACACCATTTTAATAGAGGTGCAAGTAGTGTGAATGTGCATAGAGAGGTGTGTGGGCTGTTTGATGGATTAAGAAAGAGAGGACATTTGCTTTTACAGACTTGAAGCACCATACCACTGAGCTACAACTACTTTCAAGTATGACTTGAAAAAACCAATACCGATTTTTTGTTCAAGAAAAAGTCTAAGAACATCTTGAAAGTTAGGATATCCTATGTGGCTTTGAGTTATTGCTATGATGGAAGCAGGTGCAGTATCAAATGGGTGTATGGTATACAGAAAATTTGAAAACAATGAACCATAAATATGTATTTTTATGTATATAAGCACATATGTGGACCCACTGTATTCTTTGAAATCTGCAGCCTCCCCACAGAAGATGATTTATAGGCTGCCGTCACAGGCGTGTCATAGGAGAAGATTAGAGTCCTCTCTGGTCCTACCATCAATACTCTGAATGGGGACTGGAGTGTCCTGCCTCCAGATAAACAGGAGGACGCCAGCCTGGAATTGATTGCCAAAGTGCCACATCTGTCATAAAGCTAACCAGAAGGTGATCGCACAGGACACTGGGGGAGAATGTCATTTTGTTTTGTTCTGGCTTAGAGTCAAAAGATCCATGCGGCTATTTATCCATCAATCTCTTCATGCATCCGTTAGATGCTTACTCTTCTATGAAAGTTTCGCCTTGTCCACATGCTGGTTCAAGCAGCACTCTACTTCTCATTCAATGAGTTGCATATATTCACTCCCAGGAGCTTTGCAGTACAATTAGTTGGTGTTCTATTGGCTACTGAACAGCTGCACTACAGCAGGTGGTGGGTAAGTGCTTTTCTAAAGCACACTCCAAGGGTCTTTTTTCCAGGAAATTATAAATGTTTACCTTCCCTATCCAGATTTTTTTCTATAGATCCAAATTCAAAACTTTAACACCACAAAGAAGAAGTTTGTATAGTATTGATGTATGTAATTAACTGTGTTGCTGGGTAATGTGAACGGTTTTGAGGTTGCCAGGCTGTGAACAATCTATTTCGCTGCTGTTCATCCTCTTTCAGCAACACACTTGCTTTGTCTTTCAGCTCTTTAGTTCATTAGGAAGACCTACTAATTGGACCATTTGACCTCTACCCTTCTGAGCCTATTGAGAACAGACTGCAGAGCATCTGAACCAAAACAGTTTAATGACTAATAATGACTAATAATTTAATGAACATTTGCAGACTTTGATTATTACAAGAACTCTTTGTTAATGTCTTATTAGCATTCATAATTACAGATGGCTGGCTGATTTTTTTTTGCACAACACGGGAACCCACAAACCATTAACAAAGCTATTGGCCAACCTTTTGTAAAGGCTAATGTATAAGAAAGCAGTACCTTGTGTACTAATCTCTATTATCAGATTACTGCATATGAATTAAGAATCTGTAGGTAGTAGTATTAGGTTTTCACACTTGATCAGGCTTTGGTTGCATTCTAGTAAACTGTCGGTGTAGGTGCATTGGCCCGAAATGAAATCTCAGAACCTTTCATCTATCGTCATAAGACGATTTAGCTATTAGCTTAGTTATCTGCATTCATATGCATATAAAGTATTGGGTTGTAGACATTAGCAGAAATGTGTCTTCCTCGTCATTCTTGAATATAAAGCTGTTGATCAGACTACAAAGGAGGTCTTTGCTGGTTACATTGGAAGCCAGAAAACACTCGCCATTGTCACCAGAGGCTTAACTGTCATCAGATGGTAGCCGATGGATTCCGAGATAACTCTAGCCTTAGTATTAATATGATTATTTTGCTGGCTCTTGCTTCTTTGCTTCTATTCCTGCATTGTAGACTAAAAATACAGAACTCTTTTAACAAGACAGCACCCATGTCAGTCAGTGCCGCCTGTATCTGTACATCCTTATGTGTCATAACAAGCTAGTCATTAAAAATCCCCATCCCCATGCTGTTTCATGTAGGCCGAGGTGAAAGTAACATCATAATTTCTGTTGTTTTGATTGATTGATTAGACTGCCATGTTAATAGCAAGTTAATGATTGATTGATTAGTCTGCCAAGTTAATGGCCTTGTTCAACCAAGTAATGTCACAAAATTGACTCCAGCACTGACAATGTGATGCATTCACTTTCATACCGGCCCAGTTAAGTACTGTACCTGCAAGGAAATATTGGGCAAAAAATACAAAAATAACAACAGGACAACCTATTTTGAATTCTGAAACAAATGACAACACTAAAGAACACCAATGTAGATGATGAATGATGCCATTGTGCTGGTTCCTTTAGGCTTTACAATAGCACTTTAGCATTGTAAAGATTTTCTCATCAATAAAAGTAAAGTCAGTGTGAGCAGAGAAACAATAACACCCTTGAGGCATTGAGCTCAACACCTATAGAGAAGAACTTAATAACTGAACAAGAGTTTAATGTCTTGCTCTAGGACTCTGCGCATTTGGGATTCAAACCTGTAACCTTTCGCAAACCATTATGCCAACTTTTCACCTCATTTTCAAGCACTATAGATTGTTTCCCCAGAAGTCACAGAATTAACATTCATATGAGATATCCACCAGAGAGTAGTCAGTGATGTCAACAGCCCTCAAATGGCTAATAAGTGGCAGGAAGTATACCTGATGCCAAACAACAAAAGGATCAATGCACTTTATGATGTTTTATGTCATATTTTTAGATTTAGCATTTTGTAATTGACATTTTTTTAATGGTGTGCAGTTTGGACAAATGCTTTTGAGCAGACAACATAACTAACACTTAATAAGCTACAAATAGAGGAAAGAGTTGTTTTGATTCACCTGTGCTGTCAGCGTCCTCTAAAGCAAAAGGTTCCCAGCATTTTGTCCTTTCCAGCTGAGTTATGCTACCATTGTTGACAGATAATTAAGAACTCTTGGCAGTTTGTTCCTGTTGGTAATTGCTGTACCAACAGCAAGTTGTGACAAATTATAAAGGACAAAACATAAATGGGCTGTGCGGCTGAATTCAGGTGAAAGCTGATTATTGACTTTGTAGAACAAATAAATCGACCTTTCTGTCTCCTGAGAAAGAGAGTAAAGTGAGGAGCCAAATTTAAGTATTAAGGTAATAAGTGTTGCTCTGTCTTGGGTCTGTTGGGGGTGCATAAAAAGCAATGCCTGCTTGTCTAACAATATAGGGTAAAACTGTCCCCTCTTTGGTTGTATCAGTAAAGGGCTGCAATTAAATGTCTGATGTTTTAGATATGATGATGGTTACACAAAACTAAGAACATGGGAATAGAATCAATAAAAGCCCCCATAACCAAATCCAATGCAATCCCAGTAGCACTGTTCTCTTTCTTCCGGTATTGCAGGTTTATGGTTCAGAGGTCAATGCTTCATATACTATAGGTCAATATTACATCCCCAGAGACAGATATGTTTCTCTCTGTTCCAGAGGTTACAAAAAGTTGCTCTGGTCACTGCAGGCTTAGAAGCAAAATGTTTCCCCAATAGAACATTTTGACTTTAACAAGCACACCTGCATGTTCAGAGACCATATTGACCTCCATTATTCTCCACCTTTTGGATTTGTAGTCCACTAAAGCGTTTTTGTTCTTCCTGCTCTCAATATTGCTAACAGCAAAACAGCTTCAGGCTAAAAAGTAAGACCCACAGCACAAACTTAAATGAACAACTACTACTAAGTTTTATGGTTTTGGTGATCTCCTGATGATTCCTCTAGTGCCAGTCAGGCTAGTCTGGTCAAAATTTAGCACAACAGCATACCACAAAAATTAATGACAGAGAGGTTACCTCAGCTTCAGCCAATCTTAATGCTAACATGCAAAATGAATTATTACATCTTGTGCTAAAACTAAACTTTTACTGTAATTAATGACATGTTATAATGTTGACTGTAGTTTTTCTTTATTTTTTGGAACTTATACACAGTAAATCACACGGTAAACATCTGATTTGATCTAAATGCTAACATTAGCATTCATGCTAACATTAGAATTAACATTAGAGTTTAGCATATGCTGTTTGAGGGATTATAAATGATCCATGAAAAAAGCTTGACAATGTAAAGCTGGGCCTAACAATCTGAAATGACCTAAACTGGCCACTGTACAGATAATTTACCAATGGACTTTGGCCATTTTCCTATCTTGTGGTAAGAAACTGGTGCCAAACTCAGACCTTACATACAACGGTGGTAAGAAAGCAAGAACAGCAAACTCTCAATTTTTCATCCATGCAATAATTTTATTTTGGGTAATAGCCTACAGCCTCACAGGGCTGGTGGCTTGTTATACCTTTCTGCTTTGTGACACTGCTAATTGCTCCTTCCAGTAGTGATTTAACCTAAAGCAAGTTCCTGAACTTTTACACTAGGGTCTTGTGACGCACACAGAGTGATGTATGTTATATCACCAGGAACTGCAACACCACATCACAATAAATAAGCTATGGTGCATTGTATGATTGACAGATGCTGTTTAGAAAGTGCAGTGTGGAAACACCACAGCAAGAATGAGGAGGGAAAAAAAACAAACAACATTAACAAAAATATCAAAAAACGTCAACCTCTACACTTTATCCCCATTTACATTGCAATTGTCCAGTTGGAGATTCTCATATTACCTCTGTGGCAAGAGAGAGAGAAGCATTAGGTATAATGCCGTGGAATGCATGTGCAACACATTTGGCTCTGCTGGAGCTCAGCAATGAAGTCATGATCACAGTTCAAGGTTGTGTTGAAACACCACAGCTGGATTGTATTTCATATTTCTTTAGAGGACAACGAGGATGTGACGGCTGATGTCATTCGAGAAGAGAAAGGGAGGTGGGGGGGTATACGAACGATGAGTGAACTGAGGCATAAGTAGGTGATATAACCAAACAGAGGGTGCAAAGACTGGATAATTGCATGATGGGATGTGAGAAAACTTCCTGACATGGGGGAAAAAAGGAGAGCATAAGAACACATATGGAAAATAGATTAGTGTTATATGAGAATCCTCGCCTTGAACTTTCGTCGTTAACTTCAGATACATCCTTTTGAACTTGAATCAGGGCTAGACAGAGTCAAACAGAAAACACAGGCAAAAATTTCTTTAATGATCCACATTAACATGACATTTTGCTGTTAACGTTTAAAAAAAGTTCCTCCTTCAGTCGTGGTTAGATTCAATTTTTCATTTGGACTGAAGGATCATAGGTTTCTTCTCTTTGGGCTGAACTAATTCAAGCTTCGATCCTTTAAAACCCTTTCAAGTCCAACTGGATAAAATTTAAAATACATGTTGCTGAAGCTCAAAACAAGTTTTTTTTTGTACTTTTGAAAAGCTGACGTTTTAAAGACAGGATCGTTGCTCAAGGATAGGTTTTTCACATTTAAAAGAACGCATAGCTGCAATTTTATTATTTTTCTTTTTCCAAACTGTTTACATGGACAATTATGTCTTCAGTGTTTTTGATTCCTCTTGGACCCCTGAAACCAAATACAAGGGCATCATATCTTGCCCTAAAATTAGTTTTGTAGATACTTTTTTTTTCTCCACCTGACAGCAGTGGCACGTTGTGTCTTAGTTAGAGTGCTCTCTAACTTGGGTCTTTACTCTTCCAAGGCTTTGCCTTTGCCTTGTCCTTGTGATGGGATGTGATGAAAAGCCTACGGGGGGTAACCCAACAAAATCAAGTGAGCCGGGCTTTGATCAAACTCCAGCTCAAAAGCTTGATACACATACTCATAAAATGGCTAATGATTCCTTGTTTGGACCAGTGTTTAGCCGATGGCAATTCCAGATGTATCCTGGGTGTCCCACAGAGTGAGAGAGTGGTTTGACACCAGCAATGTGACCCTGGGGGACTCTGTAAATCCAGGCGAACAGTGAATACATGTATCACAGCATGTGAATCAGCCTTGTAAGCTGTTGCCCTCCTGACACAAAGTTCCACTCATTTGGAAAATATCAAAGCAAATCCTTCCTGTGGTAGTGGAGTTGGATGATGGGGTTGTTGCACGTGCTGACTGATTGCAACACCATATCATGTGGAAAGATCACTATATCACATCTGTGTGCATTGACCAGAAGCACTCCTCCTCTCCCCTACTGTGACTTGACAAAGAAAGCCTATCAAGCGTTTTCAGGCTTTTTCAAGCCATGCAGCAGAGCAAGGACCCTGCAATGATTATAAGTCATGGAGGAAAATTAAATGTGTTGACATGCTAAAACAATGACAAAGTGTTAACATAAAATAATTCAATCATCCCAGAGGTATTTGTGAGGACTTTGATGATAGAGAGTAACACCAACCAAGCAATAATTCACTGTGATTCAATGGTAATATAATAGAAAATATTATTACATTCTGTCATTGTTTAAAGTAGAAGTGATGATGGCAATGTGAGATAATGAAAAAGCATCTGAATAAAAATGAGCATGATGACATGCTAAGACAACAATCAAGGGATATTCAAAGCTCTTATTCTTATACTAAATATTAAAGTTGAAATATGTAACTTCCTGCACGTTGCTGCTCACTCCTGAGGCTAATTAAAATAATTAAAACAAAGCTCAAACTGCATTGTGAAAAGTCGTGTGGAAGCCTGATGTTCATTTACAAGGACAAAACTTGAGAGATGTGAAAGTGTGTCACTACCTTTACTTGAAATGTGTGAAAATACAAACTTGACCTCCAGTATGAACATCTGTATTGAACAGACTTGATTAGCATTATCAGCCAGGGCAATACAAGTACAAGGACCTCATATTTGCCCGACACCCAATTGGCAACACAATCTGATGGCAGGTCCATGAAGCAATGGTCCCATGTCATTCCAGGATGAGTGCGACTGGGACTCATGGAAAAAAAAAAAAAAAAAAAAAAGCTCCCCTTCCAGCCCTGAGGGAGCCCTGTTTTCCCTAATCTGGATATAGTTGCTTGCTCCTGAAATTGCAGTCCAACAGAGTGGAAGGTAGTCACTACCCCAAGTGAAGTCCATTTATCTTGTTCATTAGAGAGTAGGAAAATCATGTTGTCTTGGAGATCAATTCCACATGAAAACTGACGCAAGTGCTGTACCCTAGCGTCTTGGTGAATGAGTTCTTAATTTTCCAGGCAGTCTACATTTGGACCCTCACCTATGGTCATGTAATGATTGAAAGAATATGATCGCAGATTCACATGTCCAAAATGAGCTTCTTTGGCAGGAATCTGGACTCACCCTCAGACATCTGAAATAAATAATAAAATGAAGTCATTGCTTCTTTGTGTTGAAAGGAGATAGGTGGTTTGGGAATCTGATTAGGATGCTGTCGGGACACTTTTGTGTGGAGGTTTTCTGGGCACATCAAACTGGAAAGAGACCCCTGGGAAGAGACCCAAGGGGCAGACCCAGAACACGCTAGAGGATAACATATTCATCTGAGACACCCCAGGATCCCCCGGGGAAAACTGGTGAATGCATGGAGGAAGATATATGGGATACCTTTCATAGTGTGTCTCCAGTGACAGAAAATAGATGGAGGGATGGAACAAGGGCAAGTAGAATGACAAGTTGAGAATAGAGCATGTCAGGGCAAAAGTGCTAGTTTCACAAGACTCGAGTAGATCAATACATTCATATAATAATGGAAAAATCAAGTGTACAGACACTTGTTATTTAAATCCATCCTGAAACAGCAACAATGAGCATTCTTTCAAGCTAATTTTAAACACCAAGAGAAGGATAAATAATGTAATGTAATATCTATGCATGATATGGGAAAACAAACATTAAGTCACATCGTTCAAATTTATAGAAAATGAGGTGATGTTTACATTTGGAATATGTATTTCATTAACAACAAGCCATTGTTGTGATGGAGCTCCCATTAGCATCACCACCATCTCTGAACCTTCTCATTCCTCACTGTGACATTTGTGTCTAACTCATCTGAGTGGCAGTTGCTCATTATCCCAGCATGCAACATGCCATTTAAAGATAAGAGACAATTATACAGTGCACACAACGGGTTATTGAGGATCTTCCTACGGCCCTGACAGAGCCATTTTTGTCTAATCTGTATCCCTTTTGAACAGCTATTAATATCTCATCACCTGCCAAATGATATGTTTACATTAATTAAAGGAGCTATTAACTCCAGGAGTGAACCGTATCACGTGAGGTAGATTTGTTGTCAACTTCACTGCCGTTGTAATGTTGTCTCCTTCAAGTGACAGGCCCAGATGGTGAGGTCTGTTAAAGATAGCATGGCTTTTCACTATTTATCTCGCCCTTACTGAGCCCGGGGAGCACTGTTGTCTCTCTCAAAAACTCACAGCACAGAGGCTTCACTTCACACCTTTTGTGAAACAAGCCACCCTCAGTGCCTTTGGCTACAGGAGCTGTTCATTACAGAGAAGCGAGACTGCGTGGCGAGAGAGCTCGCAACCTGTTTGACACATTTCTCTGTGGGTGTAATTGCATTTCCCGTTTCCCTGTTGTTTCATTTCGGAAAAATGCCAAAGCTCTCCCAATTAAACCCAGGGTGACGCTGTTTTGCAGTACATTTTCTCTCTGTCCTTCTCTCTTTCGAGCTGCCTCCCACCCCCTCTTTTCACCTCTGCTGTTGGCTCAAGTTGGTCAGTAATGCGTGGACAAGAGGGATCCAGACAAATTCCGTCACAGCTCACAGCCTCATGCATTCAAAAGCCTCTCTGCGCTCAAGATGTTTTCCAAGGCACTGTTGTCAGTTAGTAAAATATTTGTCTCCAGATACTGGGCCATAAAACCTGCAAATCTTGACCTACAAAAGGAAAGTGCCTCTTGTTTTTGATTTTTTTCTTTCTTTCTCAGCCCTTTCCCAGATGAGTGTGCCTGCAGCCTCTTGCACAAACTCAAATCAGGTGGCTCAATGTATAATGGATGCGCATTTAATTGTTATTCTATCAGCTCTTTGATACCAATATGTTCCTTCAGGCTTTGGGAATTGAGTGAGTGCACACCAGATTAGGTTTTAATGAGCTGATTAAGATTTAATATTTAAATGCATTAGATAAACCTCCTGTATATGTATTCATTCATATTACACCATATATATATATATATATATATATATATATATATATATATATATATATATATATATATCCATTATATCAATAGTAAGGTCTGCTGCATAAATATATATGTAGCACAGCACAGGAATTATCCACTAGCAACATCCTCTGCAATCAAATGTGCTCCACAGGTCAGTGACAGAATTCATTTGAAAAGGTTACTGTTTTCCTTACTGCAAAAAATTATGAGATTAGCAAGAGATTTGATCAGCCATTTCTTCTTTCCTATACTGTATTCCATTATATTGCACAGACCTTTATTACAGCCAAGTGGCAGAAAACAAAACAAAACAAAACAAAAAACATTTAAATCAACCATCTATTTGTAAATTATAGGTGGTAAGTATATCAAAAATTTCAGAACTTGAAAATATCTAAATTAGTGGCAAAATACCTAAATTTAATGAGTAACAACTGGCATTAATGTGAGGTGACCCTATTTTCATACCCTCAATCTGGGAGTGTACTGTTTGTCTCTGGTTATGTACGCACTATAGGTGTTTTCATCAGGATAGGGGACAATTATTTCAGTACTTAGCACACCTACTGAGCGTGCCTTTCGACACTACTGATGCGATGAATGCAGTATTTTCTTTGCCGTTAACTTGACCATTAGCAGAGTGGTTTGCCCATGTGACTCTGTTAACTTGTTCACATTTAGTAATTTTTCTCTTGGTGTCTTCCAGGTACTTCGATCTGCTGCTAGATGTGGCTGCTGCTCTTCAGAGAAGACTGACTTTTTTTCAGCATGGCAGCTAAGCATTAGCATTCTGACAGGTTCTGTCAGAAAGTCTGGTCTTCTGCTCCAGACTGGAGCTCAAAAGGTCAACTAAGGTCGCTGGTTACTTATTGTAGCCATAGTTATACATTTAATTCCTGCTTATTTATTGTTAAAATGTAGACCTAAACAGATGATACAGCTGTTAAAAAATAAAAAAATTAAATAAAAATAAGGTAATTACAGGCCTATCATTTTAGACAAAGGGAACATCACCTGCCTGCCCAATAAGATAATTGCAGTATGAATATCATGAAAAAGCTTGCCTGACAAATTTGGCTCTTAGCTAACGGCCCTTTGCCAGAACTTTAATTTTTTACAGTGTTGTGTGCCACAGATGGAGGTGGTGAAGAGGTTATTCTGTGAAGATCCACTGTGCACACAGCCATGCTGGATGAAGCTGCTTCTAATTAGTGAACACAAAGACACCCGCCACCCAAACATGTCCAGTCCAAGGGAAGTTTGGCATGCAGAAATCTCGATGAAAAGCATTCCATTTCTAAGAGTGTGCAGCTCTGGAAAAGAACCCAGTCTGAAATAAACTGTGCAGATGAGGGTAAGGGATGAGACTTCAACTGTGAACAGTCCTAGTGTGTTTATTTGTCTATCAGGTGTGTGTGTGTGTGTGTGCGTTTGTATGTGAGGATAGAGGGTGTGCCATGCAGGATTCTTTACTCTGAACATTCCCTTCAGGCCAAACAGTACCAAAGGGTGGTCCTCCAGCTGCCGTACTTTATAACAAAGCACTTTATAGGCAGCTGCCATGTAATTGACTGGAACTGGATGTAAGACAGTCTGAATAAATGAATAATTTAATCCATGGGGGCAGGCTATCACATGGCTGTCAACAGTGATTGACATGTTAATAACATTTGTCGCGACAAAAACAAAGAGTCGAATTTATTAAGTCTGAGTAGACATGTGCAAAATACTGCAGTCCTTCCTGCAGTAAGTACATTGCAGTATATTCAGTGAAATAAATGTAATCAAAAATAAATAAATGCATTTGTCTAGACTGGCACAAGCATAATGATGATCTGACCATCAGATAGCATTACAGGGAGCATGACTGAAAGAGTAGTCATCCAATCATGGACAATGCCATTCTCAGTCTGCATTCGCATACCAGTAACATGACACTTGTAATGTCAACATTGGCAATCATAATTCAAACTGAAAATATAAAATGTCATTCGAGTCATCATGTCTCGAGTCAAGTATCGTTACCTTCCAAGTCATTTATTTTCTGTCAAGTTGCAAGACATCAAAATAGTGACTTGAATCGAGTCCAATTCAATCTTATGAATCAGTGACTTAGAGGTCCTGTTGCATAATCAGCACCTCGTTTGTCATCCCCATGCTGCTTTCTACTTTCTATAGTGAGAATATTTTCTCAGGAGTTCTTGTTGCAAAAAATTCCATGCGACAAAGATTGAACTACAAAAAGAAGAGAAAATACTCATCATCATTCGAAGGAACTGCCACAATGTCATGCCCTTGAAAGACAGAAATGATTACCGCATGTGGCCCCCGTATCATAATCAGGCATTTGCTGACAATAGCAGGAACAAAGACCTTGCGGACGGCAGGAGTGGTCTTTGACTCCACTGTTCCATTACCGCATGGCACTGGTCCAATCCCACAACGCAGCACAGGGCCGTCCACGAAGGCAAGACTCTGTTTACAATGCAGGGAGCATGTAGTAAAAGAGGATGTGTGCAGTAGTTGTGGGAAGCAAACTATGACCAATAGCTTGTGTAGTAGGAGTGTATCATGTTGCTTCATTTGGTGCAATCATATGAGGAGATGGACCTTCCACACAACAAAGGGATGCCTCTCAACAGAAAAAAGAGCAAGAGCCCACAAAGGCTGACACTGAAACACTAAACTGGATTATGCATAACACACTGCATTAGATGTGGTACATTTCTGAGTTGTCACTATTGGTTCACGGTATGGGTGTGACCCAATATATTATAAATATTGACAGAAGATGAAAACAGTAAAATAATTCCACTGCCGGGGTGGCCTGGTTAGAGAAACTACACTGGGTCTCCAGTATTTTAAAGATACTCTTGGCTCAAACATTAAGTGATGAATGAGTGTTGAAATTTTAAGATAATTCTCTACCACTTTCAATTATTTAATTGGGGCAGTCTGCCTTGCTACGTTTTCTCTCTCTTAAATGTCTGTGTGAGACACCCTTTATCCTGACCACACGGGTCCGGTTCAGAATATATTCATTGTATTCCAAAGTGAAATAAAACATTCATAAAAAAATCCCCGTCTGAATTCTGTGTCTTCACCAAAGAAAGCCTCTGAGCAGTAGTTCATAATGCATACTGATGGATTGGGGTTCTTTTGTCTTTGAACTCTTTGAGCAAATCTGACTGAGCATACTAATACACCTCATTAACATATTTGGTTCTAGGGAACATATAAAACATGGCGAGACAGAGTTAAAGTCTAGAAGATTTAGTGTTGTTATAACCACATCAGGGCCATCACTTTTTGACACCTTATGACTGCGGGTTAAACCAGATCAACTGACACTGCAAGGAGATCATTAACTCCTCGCACTGTCACTTATCAAAACACCCCCTTGGCCTCTTTTCTACAAGGTCTAAAACTCTTAAGCAGATGTGAAATACTGTGACTTGACTGTGTAATGAATTAAAACTGCATAGAGTAAAGGAAATTAAAATTGCTTATAAGTAGGTGATAAAAGGACAAGATGTCTCGGATATTCAGCCAATGTATGGTACATGACTGTGCAATGCAGCTGAAATACCTCAATGAAAAGTATGTTTTCTATGCCAATATATTACAGTATGGCAAACATATGCAAAATCAGAAATACAATTGCCAAATTCAGGTTTATTTCAATGACATGCTTTCCATTGTATGTTATAAAGGAGTCCATTGTTTAGTATTTCACTCCCATAAAGCTTTGGAATTCGCAAAAAACAACAGGACCTAAGATATCCTGACTTTTAGCCCCTTTTTATGGCTCGAGATCCAAAAACTCTGAATAGAAGCTTAAAGTTGTCATCATACAACTCAATAGTCTCTTTCATTAGACCCAAACACTCATGGTAAACACCCACATCTTTCAAAATCCATGCCACCAGTTTGAATTGCTAACCTCATGAGGCATCTGGACTTACAAGAACACAATGGAGAAGATGTTTTCCCTCTTTTTCTGACAGGCTTTGGTTTGAGTTTGACTGTGTTATATATGTATCATTGATCTGATTGCTTGAAGTTTGCTCATGGTAGACGGCGATAGAAAAATGGCTCATCTAATCTCCTGGCCTGTATTTTCGACGTGTGTGTCCTTTTCCAAACAGTTTCCAACATTGACTCCCTAGACAGTTGTAAAAACCTGGCACAGTTAGATTATTGAATTGAAGGCTTGCTGCAAAAGTTTTAACTTTCAAGTTAAATCTGACTTTTTCAAAATTCTCTGTTTTCACAGCATGACTAGTACCAGTGATGTACTGTTTAAACTGGAAAAGTAGTGACATGCTCCTTTAAAACAAACAAAAAAAACCTTCATATGTTGGTTGTTAACAGAATTTTTGTCAAATGACAGCAAAATATTGTCTTCTCTTCACATTAAGATCCTCGTAAAGGTCAGGAAATGATTAATGTGTTTTATTGTCCAGATTTTAGTATACACTTCGATGGTACAGAGACAACAGGAACTCATAGTAAACAGTAGGGAACAGTAGTACTGTACACTGTACATTTCCCTCCTTGTGCAGTACACTCAACAGTCTGTGGGTGATTTAACAGCACACTGCAAAGCATAGCTGCTGGGGAAACTGCAGTCAGACAGTCGCCAACAGAGTGGTCAAGCATAAAATAAGAAAGGTATACATTTACATCACCAGTTAGTGCTCCACTCAGGAGTTTCATACCATGCTTTAGTCATGCAAAAAAAAAAAAAAAAAAAAACTTGCTAACTATAAGCCACAGTAAATACTTGTTTGTCTGGCAGGTGTCCTTTACAACCAGAAACTCAAACATAGTTCCAGTGAACAGTTTAACCACTGCCTCCAAATAAGTGTCAGGGGGATTAAACTGCAGGTAGCCATAGCAACAGTACTTGGTACAGTTGCTGCTGTGTTCAAACTGAATGCAAAGCTAATTTTAACCTTACGTTATTCGCATGAATTGTACCATCTGTACCGCCGTTAGCTGTGCACCAGCTGTTCATTCCAGCTCTTTTTCCTGTCTTTCCTTCTTGTACAGTCATGAATGGACTGGTTGCACAGCACACGTCGTGTCATAGCAGGAAACTCACAGGTGTATTAATGATAGCTGTATTACACTTAGTGGAGGTCCTGCTATTGTGTGTTACCATTGTTACTGTTGTACTGAGTCGACCTAAAACAATTTTGATGCACTTTACATCAGACCTTAAGTCTGAATTCTGCATTTAGTCAAATAAAATCTATATCCAGTAATCCACTTACTTAAATGCAGACAACAATAACGGACGATGTGTAGTACAACCTAAATTCCTGTGGCTGAAAGGTGTCAGATATCGCACCGCTAAACCGGGCTGTGCAGACGTGGCAGCAGAGCCTGAGCAGTGTCTGATAAAGCACACAGAGCAGAGGGTAATGCACTCTGTTCAGCACAGGCTGCAGCACCTTGTGTTGCCCCAGCGAGGCAGAGGACAAGCCCTCTGCTCCTTTGTGAACACCCAGCTAACTCGGGGCGACACCGACACTACAGCAGCCAGAGGGTTTTAACTTCAGCGGCTGACACAAGCTGGAGAGCAGCCATTGTGCCTCAAGGGGAAAATCCCCAACCCCCCCTTCCCACATAGGGACAGCAGCCTCAGTAAGGATGGCGGGGACATTAGCAAGTGTCAAGATGGAGAGCTGATCTGAGCACAGCAGAAAATGGAGTGAGAGGAAAGTGATTCATGCCGACATGTGATGATGTGCCTGGCAAAGTGTCTCTTTCTGTGCAAGTGATATAAAGACTGGTGTCACAGTCGCTCATGTCACTTTCTTTGGTCAAGGATTAGGCTGGCAATATGGGGCTGAAATTAATGGACCTTATGTCCAGTGAGTTTTCCAATTTGTGTTCTTAACCTTTAAAAATGAACACAGTTAATTGTAAGTGCGTAATTGGAGGCTGGATGTATTTAACACCAACTGAACATACACAGCAGTATTGTGGGTACACTGGTCTGATAGACCACTGAGCACCAGTCCAACCATTACAGCTGGATAAGTCTATATTTATAACAGTCTGTTCCTGTTCCTACTCAGAAATATACCAGGAGAGACTGCACAGTCAAGGCTTTGTCTTCCGCCTAGCTGTGCATTAGGATAATTAAAAAAACTCAAGGACTGAGCTCACCAGACAGATTATTTCCTGAGTCAGGGAGCGGCCTTCAATCTTAACAATGGGATTCTCTGGGATATTGAAAGAAACCTATTTCTTGTCTCATTAATAATCTTAAATAAGAGCGTGTTTCATGGGCAATATCTGTAATTCAGCAGTTAGGATGAGAATAGAAATATCTACAATTAGATTCCTGGCCATTATGATTTCAATAGTGACATTAAGTGAGACCAACAGGCAAGTTAGTTTGAGTTACTTAGTCAAAACTACAGTTAACGGCAAAACCTTGTCATTCTACAGTAGAGGTATAAAAAAATAAATAGTGCTAATGAGGATATCTTAACAGACAGTCATTTAGAAAAAGGATGGAGGAAAAGGATCTTTTTCAATTCAGCCAGCAGTAAATTACAGTCTAATAATATGCTTGCTGGTTGGGTTTTAGAAAATGAGTGTGGAGTGTGAAATGCAGATCGTGTATTTTGTACGTGTGAAGCTGAAGTTTCCCCAGTATTTAAAAGATTAAGTTTTCACTGTATGAAAACATTAGTAAATGGTGTGTATCCAGGTGTGGTTAACGTAGCAGCAGCTTCTTGGCAAATTCATCATCGGGGAACTGATTATATGTACGTGGCCACAAGTATATGGGCAACTCTATGTCGTACATATGTGTGATTGGTGTCATTTCAAAACCCTGGACATTAATGTGCCTCTATAACCCTTCTGTTTTTTAGCCTTTAGATGTTAATACCTGGCTGCAGGGTTTTGTTCCTATTTAGTAACAGGAGCAGCAGTGATGTTTGGTGAAAAGGTCTAGCTCACAGTCAGCACTCAGTTTCCAACCCAACGTGTTGGATGGGGTTAAGGTCAGGGTTCTGTGCAGGCCAATTTAAGTTCTGCCATACTGAAATTTGTATGCTGTAACATTAAGATTTTTCATAACTGTGATTAAGAGGCTTTACTCAAACCTTGAGACAGCCTCAGGGAGAGATGTCCACTTACTTTTGGCCATAGTTCAGCATTAAACTACTTTCTGTTTCCAGCTGTGTCTCCTCCAATAGAGTTGTGAATTTGGAGAGTCTTGTTCCAAAAGTATTTATCTGTAAATTAGGGTATAAAAGTTGATCAAATCCTGAATGTTGCTCAGCATAGAAACAACTTTGTTTCTGTGATGGCACATTTGTCTTTCCCATTTTGGGATAATGAATAACTCTAAATCCAGCATTGCTGTATTATTTGTCAGTGTATAAAGAAGAAGCCAGTCAGATGTGCCAATCAGAGCATGTACCAAGTCACTGCAGCATCCAGTAGTTGCCGACTTCATCTAATATTAACCCAGAATCTGAAAGTGAACACATTTAAATAGCTGAAGGCATTACCGTGTTTCTCCACAACTTCATTCAATGTTAGCGACACACATAACATCATTTTTTTTAAGCTCTGTGATTAGATGCTGCTTAACAAGATCTTCATTGGGAGTTATAGTTAATTTCTTCCCTTCAGTCTTTATGTGCACTGTACACTTGACTTTTTAATCAAAGAGCCAAATGTTTTCTCACACAATTGCTTGATAATTCAGCTGGGAGAATTCCATATTAATTAAAGCCCAGAAAGTGGAAACGGGACCCAAGTAAGCATCAAATATCCCATTTCACTTTGCTACTGTGTTATCTTTGCAGGTAAGAAAACATACTCATCTAACTCGGAATGCACAGAGCTTATTGTATGATTTGTATTTTAAGACAATGTGCTTATTTCAGTAGCTTTCATTAGAGCCGGCTGGCTAGAACTCTTCAGATGCTGAGTTGTGATCAGCTCACATCAAACACTCATACAGCAGCAGGCTTTATTCACTATTCCACTGCCCTTGAAAATTCTATTATAGAAATCCATTTGGTAGACTGAAATGACTTATTCCCCTAAAGCCTTTGAACCTCTGCAGAGCTGGTCAGACCAGCAGACGTGTGGCAGTTTCCCACTCAGACATAATGACAGGCACATGGTGCAAAGTGACAGGTCGACACCTCGCCTCCCCATAGAGAGGTCACAAGAAAGGTGGTGACAGTTCTAGTCTCCGCGGGCGTCATCAGATGCTGCTTGCGGACAGGCACGCAATCAATACAGCTTGACAAACGATGGAGGCGTCAGGGCGGCCTGAAAGGCGCACTGGCTTGGAGATAAAAGTAATTTCTTAAGAAAGTGTGCTAGCTTTTTTCATTAAGCCTTGACACTGTTCACTAAGTATAAAAATATAGCTTCTAATTAGACATATTGGATTTGTTACAACTGTTTCTTTTAGGGTTTGGCTTTATTAAAAGGGATTTAAAAGTCCTTGAGCTCCGTGGCTAAGATTACTGCTGTTAGATTTACAGCAGTCTGATCTGTGCTGTTTTTATTTGGCAAAACCACTTAAAGGTAATTACTAAGCATGTATGGCCACCATTCAGAGTACCCACAATGCATTTCAACAGCCCAATAAGTCCACTTACTGAAAAGCACCGTTAGAAACACAATAGTAATATCACAAAGATTTATTTTGGCCCTGTTCACATTGTTCTTTTAACCATTTAGGTATCCTGGGAACGCTTTGTAATGTAAAATAATGTTCCTGTCGCTATCGTCTAAATGGCTTTCACCTGTTGTGCTAGCAGTGCTATCAAAGTGGTGCATGTAGCCAGATTCATGGCTGGTTAGGAGAAAACAAGAGAGCAGGAGTAGTTTAATACCAGGCTGTTTCACTTTTTAGATTAGGTGTGGTCTGAAGTGTGCACCTGTAACCGCACCCAACGCTGATGTAAACTGACACACCCTTGGTACACTTCTACATCACTGCAGCAAAGTAAAGAATTAAACCACAGGTCAGGAAAAAAAAGGTCCAATGTGACCTGATACAGAATATGGCACAAAGGGAATGTGTATAGTGTATAGTCACCTGAAAACGAGAATTGTTATGTTGTTACCTGAGAATGAGACTTTATTTCTACAGACTGTTCCATGGAGTCCAACATGTTAAAAAAAAATCATTTTTCAACAACAGCCCAGAATGGAACTGAATATTGGCTCTAGATGTGGATATTATTTGCACATTTTGAGTCACAATAGTTTCCCCACACTAGGAAAGGGAGGGTGAGATGAGGAGGTTGTGTTTGGAGTTGTCTATTTTAATAGTGGACCACACGAGTGAAAGGATTCTTTTTTAATAATGAAGAGTAGCCAGCTGTTTGGCAGTAGCAGAGTGTAGTGGATGGAGTCAGATGTATTTATAGTTTGACCATGCCTTGCATGATAGGCCTGAGCCATTCCCAGCACAGCAGGTTAGTCCCAGCATCTGATAACCAGTGCATGGTGCGGAGGAGCGGTATAGTATGGGAGAACTTGGATAGGTTGTAGACAACCTGATGGCATGCATTTTGTAGTCCACCGTTTGCAAGTCCCAGGCAGGCAGCACAGGCTTGTATATGTCGAGTTGTCGAAGTTGCACATTCTGACATGTCAAGTGTTGTCACTGTGAGGAATTATCCGGAGATCTTTACCTATACCTGTGGCATTACTGAATATATACATTTCCACTCTACCTCTCTTTGACAGCCTGACACAACTAAAAAAAATCAACCTCAGTCCAAACCACAGCCAGTTAATATGTTAATAACAGAAACAGCAGTTTGTATGAGATAAATAAATAATGAGAGCTAACTAAAAGAAACCCAAACTTCAAATCCCACAAGACATCAGACTACTGGATTTACAACTGATAGATAATCACTGTTTTTCTGTTGTTTGACATCAGATGGAATCTACGAACAGCAAAACCAAAGACAATTGTACTATTTGTTGTAGCCTTTGTTCAGTCCTTATTTTCTTTGGATTATGCATGATTACTTTTATATTCCGTTACAACCACTGTAGCTCTGACACCTCCTCCTTGTGTTTGATGTATTGATTTAGACGCTGAAGTCTTTTTTTTTTTTCTGTTGAGCCGACATCAGCCAACTCACTTCAGTCATTTTCTCAGTAACTCACATGTATTCAAACAGTGATATAAAATGTTATTAATATCTCTGCATACAATATGGATCCCCTGTAAACAGGTCAAAAAAGGACAAATGTTTCACTGCACTAGGATGGCAACAATTTGATTCCTAGAAGCAATTGTGTTACCAACTTCTGAATGTCACTTAGGTATGAGAGAGAAAATGACAGAGGAAGCAATGAGTCACGGTGAACTAGGTGAGCGTGGTTATGGAGGCTTGACACTCCCTCATACATAACTATATTAGCCTACGATGTTAAACGTGTAGCGTTATGTAACGTGGCAGGGTGTTAATAATGACAGCACAGCACAGAATGCAGTCATTACAGAGGTTTGGTGACTTTTTTGTGCAGGAGAGTGGGAGACGACACTGCACGGATCACAAATCTGACACGGGCTTCTCTCCACATGCAGCTGCACAGATGCTGGCCTGTAAAGAGTCACGAACACTGAAGATTAATATATGGTCTGACACACTGAAATTAATCAGGGGCAGCAGTGAAGTGATCTGGGTATCTGTTTCTAATCATACAGTGAATTCTTGCCATAAGTCTTTTAAGGATGGAAAATATTTGGTGACCTCACCCTGACAGGCAGGGAAAGAATGCAACATTGAGCTTTGTTTTTATTTATTTTTTCCTGCTCTTTTTTGATCATTTATTGTTTTTCGCCTGTTTGATTCCTTATTTTATGACACTTAGTTTTCATTAAGTTATATTTTTTTAATGCACTCTGGACTGCATTCTCTGTATAAAATGTTCAACAGACACCCAGGCCATGATTGTAACATAACATACTGTAGGCAGGTTGATTCATCATTGATTGGTTGGTCTTTCAGCTGGCCAGTTAATGCATCTGACATTCAAGGCTAGTCCTTTTCTGGTTGACAAGTACAGTAGGAAATTGGCTCCAAGGACAGTTTCCTCAACCAGAGACTACGATTTGGCTGCTGCCTATTTAAAGCAGTATGTGGTCTGCTGAGTAAAATGCTGTTCATGTGGTGGGCAATTTTAGACTTGAATTTCTAAGAAAGGGATGAAGTGGTGATTATATGAAAAAGAATAAGCTGTGCACAAAAGTCTAGAAGAACATACATAATGCATGCATGCAAACCGAGTGCGAATTATGGAATGACAGTTTCGAGGTCAACTTTTTCTCCAGGGCATAAAGGGAACACAGTACCACACGGACACATGCTTCAGGTAACTAAAGTCTTACAATCCTTAATTGTTTAACATCACCTCTGTGGTCTGTAGATGATGATGCAAACAAAGGCCCACCCAATGCTGTAATCACATAACGAGATAGACTACTAAGTAAGAAAACGACAGAAAAATTCATAGGACGGACCAAGATTTTGCCATCGGAAGTATTCTGGTTTTTATTTGTAGTCACATTTAAGTAGGCAATGGTTGCATGAAAGTCCAGTCCATGTAGCAAAATAGGTGGAAAGCATTCTCTGTTATCCATTTTCTGGACATCCGCTGGCTACACCAGCCAAAAAGCAAACTTAACACCCAATGACTGTTGCCTGACAATGACTTTGCTTTTTATTGGTTTTCTTTTTTTTTTTTAATTATCTGATCAGATTGTTATCAGATATCTGTTTCTAGAGATTCTCTCAAGTTGCTAATCAGACTGCAGAGGAAGTCTTGGTCTGGATATCTGCTTTCTGAATTGCTGCTGGCTACACTGGAAGCCCTGAAACATCGGCCCATTGCCCTTAGAGGCTACGTCCATACTGCCTACTGACTGTTTTGCAGGTTTTTTCTTAATCTGTCAGTCATTTCGCTGCACATACACCCTGTTGTCATTCTCCTCAGTGAGTGCAGGACTTCATTTTATAACTTTGACAGCAGTAGTTCCAGATTACATCAACCGAGCCTCGTCGTAACATGATAAAAAGCCAAGCCACTCAATTCACTGGAGACAAAAACAGAGTGAACTAAGGCTGAACAAGCTGATTAACAAAACTCAGTAGCGTGAGCATTTTCCAGAGCCAATATGATTACTGCCAACAGGTTTCAGTACAAAGCAACCATGACCTTGTATTATTGAATTTTAGCCGGCCTGCTGTTATCATCTTGAAAGAGGCCATATTGAAAAGGCACTGCTGATTGTAATGAGGCACAAAGTAGAGATTTAGTGGAGCCCTATCTCATTCGGTCTTGGGGAACACTTAATTCTTTGACTGGGAGAGCAGGAGCACTGTGAGTCAGCCTTATTTCCCTCCTCTGCCTGTGTAATGGAATCAAACTGGGGTGAGATAATGCCTGAGTTGGCAGTCAGGCACAGCGCCCACATCTTTCAGTACAGGAAGTCGGCTGCACTCAGAGCAGTGCGCTCCTGCCATCTCCTGGCATGATGTGAACATGCTGCTCAGTGAACAGACACATGGCAGACTGACAGGTCCTGACCACTTGGCTGTTCGGAAATGTTAGAGAAGGTCAGGACATCCTCTTGGCTCAGCAGGCAGATTTGCTGTAGTTTTTCTCCAAGGCATTTCTTTCTCACAGACACACACTCAGTAAGCCACCTGCTGTTTTCAGCCACAGCCTTGTGCTGCCAAAGGTTAAGTGCCTAACCCAGGAGGACACTGGCAGTATTTCTAGTTTACTGATTCTGCAGCAGTTCAGGGGATTGAGACAGTAAGTTCACATTTCTAACTCTTACAGCAATATGAAATATGATTGGTATTATGTGGAATTAAGATATTTCTTAATTAATTTTGTGAAATGTGGAAGTAATTCTTGGCCATTTAATAAAGTCATTCATTGTGAAATCTGGAGTGTGTTTGCTAAATATTTGGACAAACGGGAAACATGCATTAAAATGAGAATTGCCGGCAAGCGTTACGCAACAAGCATCTTATCCAGTATTTTACATACAAACAGATTGGACCTAAAATCTGAAATTGAAACAGAGATAAAATACTTCAAAAACTCTATGACTATATGATGAAGGCAACGACTTTCTCTGATTCATGTTATACAACCACACAGTTGAAGCTGGAGCCTTTCATTTCCCTGGGTATTGTGTGACTGACAGTGGAAAAACACTTAGATTTTCAGTTCGTCGCAATTTTCTTGCAATACACCTGACTTGTTTGAACTAAAGCTAAAGCATAAAATCCTGGATTCAAAACTCTAAACAAACACTCCTAATTCTGAATTTGACTAAACTCTGATTAAGTCAATGTTGATTTGTCCTGGCCAACAGCACCCTCCGGCTCCCTCTTGTAAGCTCTTTTTTTTTTTTTTTCTGGCTTCTTATTTTTTCTACCAACGTGTTTCAGATGAGGTCGATAAGGATGAACAAGGTAGGATAGTTTAACTAGCCTGTTTATCTCATGACACAAACAAAACATCAATAACATCTAATTCTTTCAAGCTAATAGGTCAGTTGATCTAGGAGTGATAGACTCCAGTCATGTGTTCAAACTTTAATTATGAGGTAAAAGGCTCCACTAGAATTTGTTGGCCCCATGACAACAACTCAACAGCTCAGCCAAAACATATAATCCTAGGCATTCTCCTGGGCCTCCTGAATCCCTCAGGGTCCCCCCTACATAATGTTTACATTGTGTCTTAAGGTGCAGTTTAAGGCAATACTTTCAATATTGTTTTTTGTTTTTCTACTCATACAGTTTATGAGCAACTGTAGCTATCACTTACATAATACAATCCTGAAATAGAATGAAATGCTACACTAGCAGCAGTTAAACAACTTTTAAAACAATCTGTTACTTGCTTGCCCGTTTTTAATGCAGGTCATTCACATTGCAATGTAATGTTTTTGTACTGTGGTATTACTATTTCATTTGAGGCGAGTATATGAAAAGTCTGTTTCACTCCTGTGCTTCTCTGCAACAGGATAAAGATGAGAAGAATCATCATTAAAGTTGACGATATTCTGCTGCAGCAGGTGTTTGAATGAAATGTTAAACAGTCATTGGTGGAAGCAGCAGTCAGAACTTTTACTTTTACACAGTCCTGAATTGTAGTGGAGTAGAAGTATGAAGTTAAAATGTTAGTACTTCAAAAGTGGACTGAAGTACAGTGCTAGAGTTTGTAATATTACTTTCCATGGCTGTAAATAATGAATAAAACAAGACTGGAGGGAGCCAGGGGATGACAGAAAACCACTGAGCTGCAAATATATGATATCTGTCAGTGTGTCTACGATGTTCAGATCAAGCCTGAGATGTAAACGGAATCTCTGAAGAAGAATGTGAAGCAGATTTTGATAAAAGCCAAAGAGAAATCTGTCAACGGGAGTCTTGACTGTGTCTCTGTCTCTAATGATGCGTTAACAGATTAACAGGTTAACAGACCAACATTCAACATGTTCTTTAAAAAATACCTCTCTATATCTGATAGATTGAAGACTAATACATGGATATGAATGTCAGCCTCCACACAGTTAAGCTAATAGATCAGAAGAGGGTGCTGTTTCTTCTTAGAAGCCACCATATGTCTTTCTTTCACGCTCAGAAGCAGAGGGTTGGTTGATTCCATTGGCTGCAATGTGCAACCTTATCTCTATTACTCAGTTTTTTTTAAATGAAACTATAACAGAAGTTATCTCAGGATTAAGATTAGACTGTACACTTTATAACAGATTTCAGAGAGAGCCAACAAACACTGCACACTGGACCTTCTGTGGACCTTGTGATTCTAAAAACATTACTCCCTCATTAAAATTCTATTAAAAGACTGCAAATGCCACAGAAGCAATCACAACAACAACCCAGTCATAAATAATGAGCTGCTAAGCTGAACGGTGTGTGAGACGTTGAAAGTGAGTAACAGTGAAACAGTGAAACAGTGAAAGTCTTTCTTTACTGTTGTACCTTCTGAAGTGGATCTGAAAGAGGATCTTTAAACTGAATGTACTGTTTCAAACCAGCAAAGTGGGTCGAGATTTCCACAAGAGAAAACCGATTTTAGCAAATACTTGAAAGCTGATAAAGTTGAAGGAAGGTAAAATAATCTTCGTTTTACCTGCTATTAGACATAAGATTTAAAGGACTCGGATACAATGTATGAAAACTACTTTCTCTTCTACTTAGCTACAAGTAGCACCATTCACCACAACTGTACATCACTGACTGCAAAGAGGCTAAAATTGGATTCTGCACTGAGTACATCTCCCTCTCTCCATCTCTCACACCCAGCAGAGAGGTCACACATGAGAGTCTGGTCGCATTCTACAGTTGAGACAGTTATTTCCTCCTGTCATTCTCGGGGGAGCAGCGGACTCTGAAGCCCTGTGGGAGTGCTCCGCGGTGCTGGGGGCACGTCAGCGGGGTTTTGAGGCTGGCTCCAGCAACCCTCCAGGGGAACCACTTGATTAATTGAGCTGGCAGATTTATGACGGGGCTGGCAGCTACTCAGCATGTATGTGTGTCTGTGTGTGTGTGTGTGTGTGTGTACCTAAGAGTGTGTCTATTTCTGTGTCTGCCTCTGTCTGCCTTTGTCTAAGTGTACGTGTGTCCCTGCATGTTTTTCCGTGCATGTGTTTGTGTGTCTACTGTAGGTATATTCTCTGTAGGTGTACATATAGATGTGTGCTTGCATGACTTTCTGCCTCTAAACATCTGAATTATACATAAATGTGTATCTTCTTTTACACACTTGTCTCTGTCCATTTAGTCATTTTCAGTGTATATGTATGTGCATGTGTGTGTGTGTGTGTGTGTGTGTGTGTGTGTGTGTGTTTGGAAAGAGGCTCCCTCTATTACTCTCCATAATTACAGCTTCCAGGCCTCAGAGCAGCATGGGGTAACCTGGATGTCGGGGCCGGCCAGACCCTCAGCATACCCACCGGGGTGAGTCTGGGGTCTGCTGTCCAGTCAAAACTCAACAGAAGTTGGGTAGTCTGCAGCCAAAACATCATCAGGACCTCTCTTTGACTTCACATTCTTCACCCAGCAGACAGTAGGTGGGTTCTTTTCAAATGAACCTGGATTAAAAACCTGAAGCTGTGTTAATGTGCTAACGTCAGGAGCTATGCCAAACCGATCTGTTCTTTTGTGCACATCTTGGCTAAATATTGTTAAATGTGGGTGTCATAGTGTCACATTGTGAATGACATTATGAGGTGTTCATGGTACATGGCACTAACTTTAAATTTAAATTACACAATACAAAACCTAATATAATTAAATCTTGTTTAACAACATAAACTAAAACCCGAAGCCTAAACCTAACTGAGTCTCATCAAAATCTGCATAATATGAGTAGGATTATGGGATAACTATATTCAGCTGGATTGTACAAAAGTTTGTGATAAGGTTTCCACCCCGTGTGTGCAAAAATGTGTAGCTGTAAATCATCTGAAAGACAGTTTCCAAGTTTTTAGTTGTTAATTATGCACAGGCACCCACACGCACATTTTTTTGTATTATGATACATGTAAGGATCACCACCATCTATTCCGTTACACCGAATCATTAATCTTACGAAGCAGCTGCACTCACAAGATCACGAAATCAATCACGCAAGAATCAATCTTGCCAGACCACAAGCTGTACACTTGTGTCTGAACAGTTTTTCAGACCAAAAAACTGCTGGAGATATGGGCATGGTTTAAGTGACCGCTCAAAAACAAAAATAGCGGTTGCTAAAGACATTAGCACAGATGTTAGCGTCAATTAGCCTCAGTTATATCAGAACTTTTGCCGTCATGCCTAAGTTCAAGTCTACTAACCGACTGCCCAGAAATGAGTGTAACTCAACATGGCAGCACATTATAAAACAGTGGTTGAAAGTTGCAGTTAGTTAAGTTCTCACAAATAAAGTACAAACGCATGAGTCATAAACCCAGCCAGACTGTGTCTTCTCTGACTTTTCTCTTAGCTCTTAGCAGTTCGTATACAGAGTGTCTTCCAACCAACAGTCAGTGTTTGAAATGTGCAATGTGACAAGCACTTCATTTAAAGCATACTGGCACTTTCTGGGAAGACAAACCTCTGGTTGCTAAAAAAAGAAGGCCAATTTCAGTTGAATCTTGGCGCACTCAGTTATATTCTGGCACCTGTCGCTCTGGTCCATACATGGCCCCCAGATTTGGGAAGCTGTTGGGATGATGGACTTGGCATCTATTTAGTAGCACTTGGACCAGTTTGGGCTAGAGTTGGCCAGCGGCATGGTACAAGACTGATCCCGGTGCGTCATTCATGATTCATGTGGTACGTGACCAGCAGCCAAACAATGCCACCAGTGATCCAAGCCATTTTGGCTACCTGGGACTAAGGTAAAAAAAAAAAAAAACTATATTTAGTCTAAAAATCTAAAGTCACTTTCCTCAACTGCAGTTTTTCATATTTCAAGAGTAGCCTTGCTGCTGTGGCTGATGACTGGATTTGAATCATAATCTGAATCACAATAGTCTGGCTATGCAAGACTTAACTACACACTGAAATTTTAATATTTTCCGAGAGATCCACCTGTAGACTGAAATACTACAACCATGATGAAATATAAAGTATTATGTTGTCTGAGTCAAAAGTATTTTGAAAAAGATCTTCCAATAGGAAGCGATAAATCCAGCTGATCTATGGAAATCCAGATGTTTCACGTAGTTTTAAGAAAAAAATTGATTTGAAGCCTCAGTTTAGTGTGAAATATATTTCTTACAGTGCATGTGTAAAATTGTGAACCATATGCTTAAATATTAGACAATTTAACAAAACATGTTGGGAGTTTATAAACATTAAATCATACATCACTTTTAACCACCATAAAAAGGAGACCAGTCATGAAGTGATTTACCTTGAGAGATTAAGATTAAAATTAATTATTGTTACTTTGGAATTGTTCTTCAAACAAATAATAAATCAACTATTTATCTCGCCCAAAAGTCTGGGGTGTTTTCAGGCGTCTCTGAAAAAGATCAAGTCATATACATTACAGTAGAGATTTCTACTTATCTTTTTATGTTTTATCTTTATTTCTCAAGTAAAACAACACTGAATCGAAGCTTTAGCTACACAGGAAAGAGGAGATCGGGGCTCTGTGTGGTGGGGATAGGGGGTACACATGCACACACACACGCACACACACACGCACACACATTCTTACACACATAAACACGCCAGAGCACCTGGAGAAATTCCTCAGATTTTTCTTGGGATTTTTGAGAGTGATAACTACTACTAGAGAGCATAGTTGAACAGTGTGGTGCACAGAAGAATGCTATACTCTACAGCTCAAGTGCTAACAGAATTACAGCACCTGAGACTTGAGAGTTTTTTTGGCAGGGTCTTAGAGTCCATATAAAACATAAGTTGTCTCAGCTATGTCTGCTATGCTGCTGAGGAAAAACTACACATTCTGAGCCCGACAGGATCTAGAAGTCTTTCGTTCCAAGGCATTCCATGGCCATTTTGGGAGAATGTTCTCCATGAAATTCATCAGTCATTGTTTCAAACCCAAACATGAGTAGCAGCTATTTTGTAAGCACCTTAAGATGGCTCATAACTTTAATACTCCTCTGCAGTGTGCTTGACTTGAACGCCTGATATATAGCTTGTAAGAGCTGGGAAATCAAATCCCTAAAGTAAAATTTACACCATATCACTAGTACAATAGTGCATTTTTGTTGAGTCAGATCTGTAAATACTTCATTGGGCTGTATTTTTTGTATACCTTTGCATGGCCAAATTAACCTGTGAGGAGGCCACAGGGTTTGTTTGCTGTTTGCCTCCCCCACCTTCTTTGCATGGTGTACTGTAGGTAATCTCTTGCCTCCAAGATCGCAATAATTACAAAGCACAACAGACTACAGATAGTCTGACTCACAGGAAGTAGGTTGGTGGGATAGGTCTGCCATTTACCGACTATTTCAGACGGCATCTACTATCCACAATAAACAACAACAACCTCCGATGTATGGTTAGTATTGGTATTACAAGTATAAACAGGACAGCAGGTATTACCTTTTCTTTAGCTGGGGTTTAGCCACTTTAATGGGAAGTCTCGTCTTCCCATGAGCAAAACAAGTTCCCTCGACAGTATTTTGCAAGGGCACCATTGCTTTTTCCTGGGTGAATTGCTGCCCAAAGCAATTGTGATTGGTTTAAAGAAATACAAACAAGCCAGAGCATTTCCCCCTGTACCAGAATAATAATGCAGGCAGACCTTTCTCCAGCACTGGCACAGCACAATGTTACTCATAGATGTGTGGACAAATGTTGACAGACTCACTGAGAATGACTTGTCAATCACAAGCTGCGCTAAAGCATACCTCATTTTACCATCTATTTTACACTAAATGGGACCATAATCTAACAAATAAATATCATAATGGATGGAAGAAGATTTAAAACTAGTGACTGAGACCACAAACTTGCTAGAAAACTGTTTGTTGAAGCAATGCTGTGCAATCTGGCCTTTTTATTGCATCCAATGGAGCTGCCCCCTACTGGCCATTAGTAAGAATGCAGGTTTAAGACACTTACACATTGACTTCACTTTACAGACCTGGAAGCTCTGTCCACTAATTATGCTGTCAGTGGCTAAAATTAAAGGTGTGGCTGGCTTTGCAAGACTAAACGTGGAAGTTAACTAATTTTCTGAGTGTGAAATGCTACAACCTGACCAGTGTTCATTTTGTCATTGCAAAATGTGATGAAAACATTTGTTGGCGTCAACGAATAACAAAGAAACAGTAATGTTACAGGTGGACATGTGGGCAAACTAATTCATTCATTCTTTAGTGCAATGTCTTCTTCAGTGACCTGCATTCATCTGTGGAACCACACATTGTATCTTCCTGATTGGTGCAGTTTGCTCTGTTGTGTCTCATTTTTTTAAATTTCAGCTGCTTGACCTGCATTTTGCATTCATGACCGCTGCCAGTCATCTTGGCGAATGTACAAATCAGCCGAGAAAACACATGCAGGCAGCACTTATACAAAAGAACTTATCCAATGTATACAACAGAAATGACATTCGTATTGTACTGATTTGTTTTCTCAATTAAACTAGACAAATGTAACTGCTGGATGAAATGTGTTCACAGGAAACATTTTTTAAGTGCATAAAGCACTACATTTATGTATTGCACAGGGCACAAAAAGTGCAGGACTCTGACACCAGAGACCTGGCTTCACATCCTGAGTGGATGCCTACTGTATATGGTTTGGGTTTGGGCTGCAAAAGCACTTTAGTTACAGTTAGGGGAAAATGGTAGTTTAAGTTAAATGTTAATAAACACATCCTATGGTGGCTTTTACAATCAGTGAATGTTTGGTAGATATGCTCATTATCAACATGTGCATACAATAATTTCATTCAATATATGTATTTAGGGAATATGCACCATGTAGAGAACATAGTCTGTAATATGAAAGAAATTAGATGAAGACACCCTACGTAAAATATGCCACAAAATGCATCATCCACCCAAATTGATATAGCTGTAATGATTCAAGTTTAATGAATCCTTTATTTCTATATCTCTTCATTTATGTGTGCATCTATTCATGACCGAGACAGTGCAGGATGCAGTCATTAATGGCATCCTCCTTAGCTGTGCTGTAGCATCAGCTAGCTTAGCACGAGCCTCTTGTTCATAAGTAGTGGGTGTAGTTCAGTAGAAAGAAATTAGTCATACTGTACATGAATCTGTTCTCAACAAGGTTTGTTTATTCCCTTGAGTATTGGATCATGATTTATTTCTTTTAAATCTATTCTTTTGCCCCTTTAAGCATGACAAGCTGCGTGCCATGTAGTTCCATCATATTCTAGAGAAGACCGACTGCTCTACAGCCGATATCTCCGGCAATGGCACCTCACAGTAAGACAATGTATATGGATTATAAGACCTTTAAGAGCATAATGACCTCCAAAGTGCATGCTAATTTAATTATTCTGGGGTTAAATACATGTTTACTGTCATATGTTGGTCTAAATGATGCTGATTTAAAAGTTCTATATAACTATCAAAACTAAATATACAAAACAGTGAATCTTTGTCATCATTCCGATCATATCTAAAGACTATCAATCAATTTAATCCTTTTATTGTAAGCTTTTAAGATCTCAGTTATAATATTCATTGAATTTAATGAAGTTTTCTATACTGCACATGCAAACTCAGTGAGGACCAGCAGAGGCCAGTATGGTGACAGTAAATGCACTTCCCATGTGCTCATTGATACACGTGATCAACATTTGTATCACACACTCACTGTTTGGTCGAGTGTAGTCAACAAGTCTCCAAGTGAGCTTTGTTGAATGTGTCAATGGTGCTCTTTCCAATAATGAGTTCCTACTGTGAGCTGCCGAATTCAATTAATCAGATCCAGCCAAGCCGTTAGTTACCCCGATGAGTATGTTCTTCTGTAAGTTCTAATTTGTTTGCGGATGGTGAGTATCAATGCACAAAGAAACACATTGTAAAATGGATGTTTTCAGTTTTGGAGTCAGTTTTAGAACGTAAACACAACCTTGAAAAACATTCATGCTTTTTGGAGAAATTGGAAACATAAAGATTTACACCATGTCTCATTTAGCATAATGGAATAAATATGCATCATCAGCTTCAGAGTCAAATCTTCAGTGAGCTCCTCTTGGCAAAGTTTCACCGTTCTGTCTGACACATGAGAGAAATCTGGGAGTGTAATGCAGAAAAGGCCCGTGTACCTTAGAGCATTGTTCTTTTCAACCTTGACATCAAAGAGCAGAGCTTCGGCAGGAGATGCGTTTTCCTTCCTTCAGCTGTGTTATCGTTTATGATCGATATCAAACAGACACACCGCATAAATCAAACACAAGCAGGCCCAAATCTCTTTCAAGTACCAACAATCTCCACCGTTCTAAAACAATACACAAACTGTGGCTGTCTGTCTGTTTGCCAAGAGCAAGGAAGTCAGGAAGTATTGGCCAAACATACCCGTTCTCTAAATAGATAGGGCTTAATGCCCGACACACACACACACACACACACACACACACACATAATACAGACACAAAACACAACCAGCTGCACACACACACACGCACACACAGATGGAGTCACTTGTGTCCACATGCACCGACAAGCAGCACATTTTCCCCCCCAGAAAGATTCACACAAACACAAATGAGTTCATTCCTGCATGCAAATGTGCAGCTATTCACTCATATTCACAGAGAAACTGAAAAACATTTGAGACAAACAAACAGGCTGACACTCTATCCTAGTGATTACCATCATTACTGTAAGTCAGTTCACACAGGAGGAATGTCTGAAGTGCCCCCTAATGGTGTTTTTACCAAACTACAAGCAAGAGGGCAGAGAGTGGGGCAGTTTCACAAGTCACTGCTACAGACACAAAACCTTTTGTGCTGCTACATGAGTCGTGATATTTCAGACAGTTTTAGTCTCTTTGAAAGTGATTTTTTTTAAAATTTTCTTTGATAAAGGAATTGCATAACAACATCAACAATAAAGTAGTACTACTGGTTTGAAAATGTTTGCTATCAGAAAAAATTTACTTTTGATCAGTACGTACAATCTGAAAGTAAATCTGTTTCCTTTTTTTTTTTTTTACTGATTCTTAAAGGTCCAGTGTGTAGGGTTTAGTAGCACCTAGCAGTGAAGCTGCTGATTGAGTTCAGAATTTGGTTTGTCGGGGAAAGCATGCAAAAATGCAAAAATTACACTCAATCGGTGGTCAGGACATCCAACAAAACCACAATGTCCGCTAACTGATTTAATATTTAATACTTATTGTCCAGCAAGTCATTTTAGTTATATGTCATCACCCCATCTCTCTCTTCATCATTTTCTATCATTTCCTTACTAGATCTCAGAGCGCACAATGGCCTTTTGGAAAATGGCCTCGTTCTATTATTGTATTTTAAGATAATTATCACCAATTAAGCATAGTAGCATAAAGTAGCATAAATGGAAATAATCAGCTGAAGTGGAAGTACCTTGCAGTTGTTATTAAAACATTTATTAAACATTTATGGAAATATGCCCACAGTGCAACAGTAAATATGGACACCTGTACATATGTATTTGTTCTGATTACATTGCCTATGATCAAAGACTAGGGAAGGGTCGACTAGCCCACTATGCTAACAGCCAAACCTCAAGCAACACAAGCAGCCAGCTAATATTACTTACCGGCCTACTAACTAAGCTCTCGCCATTGACTCAAAGTCAGTCTCAGATTTACTCTTACTCTTATGTTCATAAAGGCTGCTGAGACAGGTTACATCGCCTGCTTTCCCAGTTAGCTTGTTAGCATCCCCCCACACCTCGGGCCTGAAAACCTGTGATACAAATACCACCACACAACCTGTTGCTCTAAGAGCACTGTCCAGTTTACTGTTCATCAGGAAACTCTGTAAAGCACAAAGAGTTGAGAGAGCTGTGAAGCAGCCGGCGGACATCAGGGCATCATCTTCATAAAATATGATCCATTTTTGACGAAATAAGTGAAAGAGTTGTTGGTGTGCGAGTCAGTGTATCATCAGAATGATTTCAAATCTGTTGTTTTATGTTAGAAAATTACACAATGGGACACAAAGGCAGTATCTGAATAAATGTTGTTGTTTATTTTCCAGGAGTGCTTTTAATACACGGAAAAAGAGTCATTTCAATTTGACAGCTTGTCACTTTAAATGGACATACAGTAGACCTTTACGTCAATGTCATGTTACGGGATGCGAGGCCACACATCATGTCCTCCTTCTGTATTTCCAGCATCGTGTGTTCTTTCCACATATTGTAAATTCCCATTCAAAGCGGCCTGCTGATGGAACACTCCAGGGCTGTTCCCAGCAAAAAGGAAATGATATTTCCTCAGGACATTTCTCCGGATCTTTTCAAGGACATGGCAGTGGAGTTCTCTTAGATAACCAAAAATTGTCTGTTTTGTTTATCTCCACTTCCCCACACTGTTTGGTCATACTGCTCCTCCACACACAGCCTCGGGCTACCGCTATCCCCATACCGCCAGGACTGTTTGTTTTTTGAACCGCTATCTTTTGTTGGTTGTGGATTTTGTTTTTCAGACAGTCCTCAGAAGGGAAATTTGTTCAGTTTGTATCTACAAAAGTGTGTTTGAGAGAGTTGGCTCTTATCTTTAGTTCTCTTGAGGTCAGGAAGTGTCTGGCTGGGAGGAAAAGCTACTGCTAATGTAATCTAATAGACATCCAAAAAAGTGCAGGAGGTTGTGAAATCTACGGGAACAGGAGGAAGTGCAGGTTAGGCTTGGATGTGACGGAACGGACAAAATTAGCAAAAGGTCAAAACCTGCTTCTTGAAGGGAATTAAAATGACAGTTTCCCTTATTTACTCTTTGATCTTTTAATAACGCTCTTCAAGCAACACAGTGGCATGTTTTCATTTCTAAAAGCCTGCTGTAGTTTGCTCTGTCATTGTGTAGTTATGGTTGTGCTGCTTTCAGGGGGCAAACAGCTGATGAACAGTATCCTCTACTGTAAATGGAAGTTATTCAGTTTTCAGATCCATAATCTACTTTGGGAGATATCCATGTCTGCTTTTGTTTTGTTTGTTTGTTCTGCAGGTTAGTACTGAATCCCAGCCTTTAGATCCAGATCCATGTATGACACACTGTGCTCTAAAACTGCAGAAATTAGCTGATTAATTGATTAGTTAGACAGAAGATTAATAGGAAACTGTTTACTTTATTCTTAATAAGATCAAAATTGTTTTTTAAGAAAAAATGAGAACTAGGTCACCTTGGTGAATTTTATTTTGTCTTTGTTTTGAAGGTATTACATTCAAGTTTAAAAGTTTATTGTTATTTATTTATTTACACAACCCAGGTCTTATTTTCATTATTTTATTATACCTGTAGATTATGATTTTTGTGGTGATGATTTACCACTTCACTTAGCGCCTGGTTCTTACTTCTTATTATTGCACTACCTGTCAAACTTTTTTAACTTTGTGGTCTACATTCACTTTGGTTTACTTCTTTACAATGTGTCTCAGAATTCAGACAGGAACTATTTCTTACCTGTAAGCCCACAAAATAAGGTCAGCTAATGTTATGCTACCTCTTGCTAACGCTAAAGTTAGTGCTGTAGGTAGTACGCTAATTAGCCTGTCCACTCTTTGCAAGTTTGCTCTTTTTGTTTTTGTAATAACAACTTTAATTAAAGTCATGTGACCCTCAAAACTCTTTGGAAATAGTATATAGTGCCTTATGTAGAGGGCTTCAGCATGTCGAGATCTCTAAAGCATGACAGACCTTCTGTGCCTGGTAACGGTTGCTAAGCTATGAATGGGTAATTGTTTAGGATAGAGGCTTAGTAAGCGGCCAGTTGCTGAAATCTGGGACATGGCAACATTGCTATGGCTACAGAGTCCAACAGTGCAATAAACACAAGCAGCTAGACAGTCACACAGGTTGTAAATGAACCTCCAATTTAGTCATTATAGCACTTACTTGACAGTTAAAGAAAAAGCGAACACCTCAAAAGTCACGAATAATCCTCACTTACATGGAAAAGAATTTAGGCACACACCTAATTCAGTGATTATGAAAGTTATGAAACAGGAGATTGGTAAACAAAATATAACAATGTTCACAAAGAACAGGTTTCACAATAGTTAATGTTCCCTTCATTTCCTCTTCCGAATAAGATTCAAGGCTTTTAGAATACCAAGTAAACAACAGGAGAGAAGAACAAGAAGAAAACTGATCAATATCACTCCCATGTTTGTACAGTAAATATGTGGCTGGAGCCAGCAGCCAGTTAGCATGAAGAATGGAAATGAGGGAATGCCTGGTTTTGTCCAATGGCAACAAAATCTGTCTTCCAACACTTGTAAAGCGCACTGATAAACACGATATATCTTGCTTGTTTATTTAGTCCAAAGATCGAAGCGTAAAAAGGTCAGTTTGCTGTTTCACAGTGGGTCACTTCCTGAACTTCCCAGTGGTTGCTCCACAAGCCAAGTGGTCCAGTATAACCCCCAACAAAAAGGCATACGTTTTTACAGATTAAATCATATAGCATATTGCTGTTGTGTTTTTGATACACACAGGCCCAGTGGTTTCCTCTCATTTCTGGTCTTTATGCTAACATAAATTAACTATAAATAAGAGCCGTATCAGCTGAGAAAAGAAAATATCAAATTATTCATTGAAGACAGCTCTAGCCCAATCGTACCTGCTCTGCAAAGTCATAATTATTCTGTAATATATCGCCATAAAAGCTGCCATTTTTCACCTGTGCTATAACCCACAGTATACTGCTGGCTAGTTCTACTAAACAGAGGTGTGTTTGTGCCACCTAAAAGGCTGCCCTGTGACTACCTGTGATTGATAGTGACTGCTCTAATCCAGTGTCAATCCCCACCAGTCCACTGCTAACCCCACCATCATCACCACCACACCTGCATCCTGCTGAGTATTCCACAGCCCCTTCATTTTTAAGCTCTCAGCCACTATTTTTTTTTTCTCCCAATCATTCTTCTTCTGTCTCTCATGTTGGATCACATTCTGCCTATTGCAGCCCAGTTTAGTTGTGTACATGTTTGTATTCAAAACAGGCAGGAAATGTCTCCGTCTGAAGCTGGAAGTGATTTGTTGAGGGATCTGTTCGCATACAGAGGGCTGCAGGAGCAAATTCCTTTGCCGCTATGTTGCTTTTCAAACAATGAAATCATTTGAAATTAACGTGCATGCATGTACACGTTACCATTCCCATTTAGTGCCTTCTCGGATCGATCAGTTGACACTCATTATACTATATGTATGGTGAAACACTAAATCACACATAGTGCATCCTCAGTTTAACATCAAAAACGTCTCAACATTCTCTGTCTCTACCCTGTAGGATTGCAGTGTGGGACAATTTCCATTTTTTTTTTTTTTTTTTTTTTTTTTGCAGAAGGCAACTCACCACAAAGACAAGTGTTTGTTTGAAAAGCAATATAAGGGCATGGCACTGGCACAGAAAAAAAAAAAAAAGTTGTTTGCGTAACCACAATTTCTATTCAACCACAATGGCAATTACGCCAATTTGTTACATGACTAGAAGTAGCGACGTGGGGGATTTCCTACGTCTCTGCTCTCAAATAATTACACTATGACTCACTACAATACAGTATATTTAAACAACACAGAGCCAACTGATTTGAATAGTCATAGCCGCTGGTGTGCAGCTGAATATCAGTGTGCTTTGTTGTTGTGTATTTTTTTATTTTATTCAGAAGCTTCCCATTAAATATTGGCCCACTTTTAAAGATTCACTAATCAATATTTTATATTAACAATGAGTCAAAAGAGAAAAGAGCTGCTTATAGTGACAAACCCACCGCTGCAGTTGCCCTCGTGTCTGCGGAACACTGTAGAGTCTTTCAGCTCATTGTTTTGGTTACTGCACACAACTTTACTGTTTGCTCTCAGCTTCCAGCTGTAGCAAGCTATCGGAGAAAAACTTTAAATAAACTTACTATACGCTACCTGCTCAGCACCAAATTACAGACAAAGTTAGCCACAAGCTGGTAAACATGAAGAGCATTTAGCCAGAAAAGAGCCACAAGAGCTGGCAGAGGCTGGATTGGATTGGACTTATAATTGCAAGGTGTCTAGAAATGCGTATCATCTTTTGAGTTATATTGGTGAGACAGGATGTCATTTCATGTGTGAATGTCATTAACAAAAAAACTGTCATGGTGCATTGTAAAAGAGCGAGAAAGGTTGGGGTGCATATGTGGGTCTTTTTGATATAAGGATCAAACAAATAGGACTTCTCCTGGCTGTTCAAGCTCCTGTGAAACCAAAAGTAAGTAAGTTACGTATGGAACTTAATGTGATGTTTTTCTTAACCTAAATAAGTAGTTTTGGTGCCTAAATCTAATCAGAATGTGAGCATTAACCACCATTTCTGTTACCATGATGAAAAAGTGATGTCCTTTCCTGCATAGCCTATATTCATAAAATGCTGCATCTGTAACACTGTTAAACAACATGCACAATGTTCTTAAAAGTGGTATCATCATGATATCATGTTGGTTTATGTCTTAGTCTGCTGCCCCCAACTAGCCAAACTAATGCTGTTGTACTCTTTGTAACTCCGTGAAAAGTGTCATAAATAAAGTTGTTTATTATGTGAAGTACTACTTAATTATACTAGGACAGGGGTAGGCTAAACACTAATAATTATAAAGGTGTCATTATAAAGCAGCAGTCAGTTAACAGGCTTCTCCAAAGAACAAAAACAACCGGGAGAGTTGCAGCCAAAGATAAGCAGCTGATCTATAGTCTATATTAAATAAACAACAAAATGTCCATTTTAATTTTGAGAAACTGTTTGTATCTCATCAGAGATTTTTCTCAGTTGTGACAGGCGAATATGTTAAAACTGTTATGTTTTGAAAAATTGTTTTGGCAGCTTTCTGCTAACGTATTTGGCCATTGGGAAAGAGCATCTGGGAAATCACAAACCCGTATGAGATCACTGCGCCCTCGCTACATATCTTTGTCAGAGATCCAGCATTCAACATATGGCTTTTGTAAGCACATTTAAAGAATACTTTGCCAAAGTAAAATTGAATTGCGCAGACATTCCCATGTGTGGAAATACACGCTTACTGAGTTTGTTTTATTTAACCTTTGTTTAACACTTTCTTTTAGACTGTGATGTGTCACAGAATGGAAGGAGATGCTTTCATACAGGAAATCACACACTACTTTTGGCAGCTACATAAAACGATGACTGTTTCAACTTATGGCCACAGTGCAAATTGGTGACCAGCTTATTTTATTGACCTTCAGGCCTCCATGCATTACTTCAAATATGAATGAACAGGGAATTCATAGAGGTAACTCTAGTTTTAACATCTTTACCAGCCGTTAACTGTTTCAGTTGCATATTTCTATGCGCCAAAACTGAAAGCAGTGGCAGTGATATCAGTACTCTGGGATTCCACCTTCATTTACCTGGCTTGACTTTGACTTTTAATTACATCATCTTGCTGCACCCATTTCTTCTGCAATGCAGCTGACTGGAGAATTACTACCACCAGGCATTTATCACCTCATTGACTCATTCCCTACCACGATGCATATCTAAAATAAGAGGATGCTCTTAAAATAATGACAAAAGAGATCTGAACCATGTTTCTTTGACGTATGCGGTCAATTAAAACTGAACCTGTAACTTGACTAGCAGTTAAACAGCAGTCTGCTCAGCCTGTCTCACAGATTGAACACTGATCATGCATGTAATAAAAAACATATTAGACTCTAGGAAAATTTCACAAACACTATGTTGTTTAGAGGTGTCCTGTCAACTGTTTCTCAGATGTTGTGTGGAAATAGGTCAACACAGGGACTTTTTTTGAGGCAGTACCACAGTTGGCCACTGAGCCAAATGGGTTGCAAGGCTGACTCACTGTACCACACAGAGCTCTGTTACTACATCCATGCTAGAAGCCCTACTCCCAACCAAAAACAGATGTTCAAACATGTTACCAAGGTAATGCTAACACATGGCTAAAGGTTACAACCCAAATATGCAAACAGGCTATGCTAGGCTTACACTAAACAAAATATATGCATGTTGTGATACCATATTCAACTGACATAGGTGACCTCACTACATTTGCACCTGTGTAGGCTATTTTGCTTTAAGTCCATGAATAGGAACTAATAAAAACTTTGCTCTGTGACAATAAAGGCAGGTGTGAGGTCTGTGTGTGTCTTTGAATGTAGCGGCTGGCTAATCAAGTTGAGAAGGAACGATCTTTATTGTCCACAAGTCAGGAGGACAAGACTTTGTGCAGCCAAAAGCCTCTTGGCCCTGTGTATCGCGGCCCAAAGGATGAAGAATCCTGGGAGTTCCGCTGCGATCGGGAATCATTGTCGCGGTTCAAAGCGGGTGCCGAAGCCAAACCTTAAACAAGGACTTAAAAGGACAGCGGGGGGTGAGTCTGTTGGGCGGCTGTCATGGTCATTATCCTGGTGGTTCAGAACCCCCGCCTTCCCTCCCCAAAACACACACATGAACCAACCCTTCAAACACATACACACATCTGCAAGTTAGCCCACCCAGTCCTCCCCATGCACTCGGCTTTTTGAAGTTGAATTTGGAAATCTCCCCAATACACACAACGTGCGTATCATGCCAACTTTGTAGCATAAGGGGATCTATTTGTGGAGGGGAGAAATGAAAAAAAAAAGTGGTAAAGGATGGCAAGAGCGAGGTGGTGGATTAAAAGGTGAGAGAGAAAAGCGTAGAGCCTCTTTAATTCAAGAAATCCTTGATCCCCCCCCCCCCCCTCCCTCCCTCTGCCGAGAGTGATACTTCATGAAACACACAGACAATGGCTCAGTGGAAGAAGTCACCCTTAATTCTCCTTTTGATCACCCAGAAGCCTTTGTGTCCCTGGGCTCTTTACACATTCTTTCCTTTTTGTGCCAATGCTCTAAGTTGGGAATGATTAGTGTCTGTGGATAAATCCCCTTATTTCATTCTTCCTCTTCAGGGATGCTGCTTCTCAGGCAGTCAGCTTACCATAATGCAGAGTCGCCTCACAATAAATTACTTTTGATGGTGCATGCCCACAGCTTTCCCTATTTTACCAATCACTGATCATTTGTCAGCATGCTTAATCTAATTACTTCAGCTTGGGGAGATTTTGAGAAATAAAAAAGGTCATTTTCAAAATGATACATTTGTATTTGGGAGGAGTTGATTATGTAGTAGATGTAGTAGATCTTCACATTTTAGTTACCATGCCCAATGTGGATTGGATGAGGAAAACTTTGCATATCGGGTATTCTCCTAGAGTGCAACACTGAAACAGTGTTTTAGTACATGATGCTTGGATTAAACCACATTCATTACATTACTTCCTTAATCAATATGACCTGGTTTGTTCACAATTCTACAACAAGAGCTCCTAACAGGATCTAACTGGTGAGTGCATCTCTCAAGATAAATATGTGTTCAGAAAAAACAAAGCGGTGACACAAAATCAATGGAAAGATGCGATTAGCCCAGGGTGGTGTGAAATGACGAAAGGACGTAACTGTGTGTTTTGAAAATTAGCGCATATGCTGGAACTTTAGGAGTTCACTACACACAGTTTTTGCATTGGTTGTTTGAGGTGAATACAACAACTATCCAGAGGGCAAATTTGTGCATGTGATGCAAAGTTCGCATTTGATAATTAGTTACTTAAGTTGCATAAAACGGGATAAGAAAGAAAACCTAAGAAAAAAAAAACTATCTATTGTTGAACTGTTCTCCAAGTGTCAGTGTCAGAATTGTGCTGTATTACTTTAGGTGTCCATGGCTTTTAAAATCTTGCAGGTATTGTTATTGTCTGTGATGCCCTGGAAGAAGATACACATCCACCGTATCCACCTCTTCTTGGCAGATCTTGAGGGCGGAAGCAGGTGGCCGTTGTGAGCAAAAAGGAAATCGGGCTGCAGATCTTTGCACGCACAAGAAAACTCAACAGCAAATCAGCATATTGTTCACTATCGCTGTGTCGACCCCCATGTTCTAAAGATAGACCATCAGAAAAAGCAGAGGAAGTGTACGTGCAAGTGTGTATGCTTGTTTTTGCACGCGCATACCAACGTACGCATACACCTGTGCCCTGTTGTAACCGTGTGTGGGGGATTTCGAGGAGGAACGCAGTCGTCTCAGACCACTTTAACCACTTCCTTCTTTATCTATGACAGCTCCTCGGTGAGGTTGAGATAACAGCCTGGCTCTGATTCTTTGATGCTTTTCCCCTCCTGACAGCACTAAACAAGGGGGAAACCCACATGTTGTGCCCCCGAGCCTTCCGTCTCCAAACCTATCTTGAGCCGTGTGATGTGGGACCATCACTGAGATCAAATCATTAATTAACATCCTTTTGTTCACGGTGTATGGCTTGAAGAATTTACACACTGTGGTTCAGTGCAGAAAGACGCCTCCATAGCGTTCACAAGAACTCAACAATTACACACCAGGGAAGCACAGACACAAATACCAATCATGTTATATCACAGTCCACATTTGGGTTTTATCAAAAGCTGTAAGTGAAGTGAATATCCTTCTCTTTGTTTGGATCTCATCAATTGGCTCTTGCATAATGCACATAGAAAGTTCATGGGACACATATACATGCCAAAGCATGTCCAGGCCTGCGGGTTGTTACCCTGAGTGCTATCGAGTTCATGTCCAAAATGCCACCTATAGGAAAACACTGGGAGAGGTGCTCGCTTTAAGGCCCCCAGTTTAAAAAGATGAAGTAATCCCTTCCTATAATTAAAGGATGAGAAAACATCAAAGTAAAGGTGTTGCAGTCAAAAAGAGGATATCCATTAACTGCAGGACTTAACACTCTCCTCCCCCAAAAAGCTGTAAAAGGAATAATCCAACATTAATCTCTTAGTAAGAAAGAAGTACTGAATGACATGAATGACAAAATAATCTTCCTTTTCCATGAACGTCAGGCAGCATCTTTCTCAGAACTGATCTGTGATGATGTTTGAAAAGTAACTATTAAACTGTGTGTGGTGTAGATCCCTGAGGCCGGTATTCATTCTGTGTTCCCTGTTTGTTTTGGCTGGGACGATATTATAATATATAATATATAATATATAATATATAACAAATATAAACTACAAAATAAAAGACAACAAAATATATAGGAAAATATAAAAAGATTTATTATTTAGGCTAAATGAAGAAGTTCTCTGAAGCTCATATAAAAATGATCTAAAATAATTTTGTTTGATTCAATATTTTATTTTAGAATATATCTATGAATTTCATTTGTACCTTTTATTGAAAAGTTACAGATCAAATTAAAGACAGTTGATTTTTCATGTTATATCCTAGTGCTAGTATTATACTAGTCCCTTTGTGATATAAATATATTGATTAGTGCAGCTTTCAAAGTTCCAGTATGTCAGATTTAGTGGGTTATATTTACAGAATATAGCACAAATGGAATATAATGTATGCATCTTTCATCTGTGTATTATCACCTGAAAATAAGAACAGTTGTAATTTTGGTACCTTTTATCTGTCTATCTGTCTACAGGTGCAGCAGGTATCTTCCACAGAGCCTACCTTTTGTGAGAATCTCACCACTGGATACCACTAAATACTACATTGGCCCTTTAAGTAAAAGTAAGTAAAATACTTCACACAAGTAAAAGTAAAAAAAAAAAAAAAAAGGAGGGAGGAGGAGCAAAATAGGGGTACTTTATTAACAATTAAAAATACTGACCACTCCAGCAAATTCAACTATTACTTGTGTATCTACTTATTTTCAGGCTCCCCCAGTAAGTCCCTTAAGGGTGTACAGTTCCTGGCTACCTGTAAAATCCAGAATATAATTTAAAATCCTTCTCCTTCACCAACAAAGTTCTTCATGGTCAGTCACCATCATATCTTAAAGAGCTCATAGTACACTATTACCCCACTACAACGGTGTGCTTTCACAATGCAGGGCTCCTTGTGGTTCCTATAATCTTCAAAAGTAGATTAGGAAGCAGAGTTCGCAGCTATTGAGCTTCTCTCCTGTGGAAACAGCTTCCAGTTTAGGTTCTGGAGGAAGACACCGTCAACAAGAGTAGGCTTAGGATGTTAGGGCTGGCTCAGGTGAGTCCTGAACCATCCCTTAGTGATGCTGCTATAGGCCTAGACTGCAAGGAGTCTTTCCATGATGCACTGAGCTCTTCTCCCCCATCCATGTCCTATTAATGCACGTCAATAACTTGTTGCTTCTCAGGACTTTTTTAGCTTTCTCGTCTCACAGGTTCTCATAGATCATGGCGATCAGCGATTGGCCTGCTGCTGTGGTCCATGACGTCCACTCCAAAAACTATTTTTAAGATTATCATTATTAAAGTTTATAGTTATGGCTATCATTTTTTATTGCTGCTATGCATGAGCATTACTAATTCAAACTGCCAAACTAATCCCATTAAATGTTACACTTTTTTATAAATACTGTCGTTGAACCAGTCATTCTTTTAAAATAGAGACTTGTGTAAGTCTCAGTATTGGTATGGGCCTTCTTTCATAAACACCTGTCAATCAAATCCTAAGTAGATACAGTAGGTTGGGATATATGGACAAAAAAGACAGACAGAAGCTGTGTGATGTAAAATAAACATTTCAAGCCAGAGAGAGAGACAGACAGGCAGTCAAGAGACAGACAGAGTGAGAGCAGCTGGGAGGCTGGGTGGGACAGCTGTGTTCTTCTGGAATGTTCTGTTATTTCCAGATCAGGAGTTCTCTTTTGACCTTAACCAAACTCTGCACTTTCATGGAGAGCTGCCTGCAGGCCCTTCTACCTCCACAGCAGGCTTTTGTGTGTGCCTGCCGTCCCTTGACCGCTTTATAGTCTTGCAATATTGGTTTAGGAACAAAAGCAGCTGGTTAATTCAATAGAGCACCTTTCCCAATAAACTGGCTGGGTGCTCTTGCTGTGTGTGGCAGGCTGCGCCGCATGTAGCTGTTTTCATTGTGTCACCACCGCTGAAGATAAATGAGAAGTTCCCAGATAGAGAGACTGAATGTGAATATAGGAAATATTACACTCAGAGGGAAGCAGTAAGGACTGCACCAAGTGGAACTGTCTGACAAATTATGTTTACCTTGGAATTATATCTCAACTGGAATATTGTTAGGTTTGATTTGAGACGTTACAGCGTGTTAATGAAAGAAGATGTGTCCACACTGAGACAGCGAAAACACAGAATACAGTTTTGAACACAGGTCAGTTTTGATGAGTTGTTTCTTTACATTGAAATTTCAGTGTATTTGGATCATTGAATCGCTTCTCCTTTACCTTCTTGTGTTACTGTAAAACTGTGCATTACAGCCAGTCAAACAGTCTATTTATACCATTTGATCTCAAAAGGTCAAATCTCAGTTCTGGGGTCACTTTTAGAATGTTTTGGGATAGATAAACACACATATTAGGTCTTCCAAAAGCTAGAATTTTAAGTTTCTGATCATAGAAAGAAATTGAGTTGACAAAAAAGTTGTTTTTTAAAACATATCTGCTACACATTGGATGTTGCGTCATCGTGAATCACCCCGATGAAGGCCCTGCATTGAAATACGTTGAAATACATACAATACTTTTCAGTTCCAGTCAGACAGTCTTCTCCTTGAGCTCTTTTCTTTTTTAACATTTGGTTCGCTCCAAATGCGAGATGGTTTAAAGCTGAAAAGCTTCAAATATGTATTTATATTATGTGTATTAAAGAATACCCAGGAGATTTGACTCCTGAAACTGATGCGATGCAATCAGCTACAGTAGATGTTTTCAGTTGACAGGAATCATCAACCCTGTTGGTGGTGGACTGCAAATACACTCATATTACAGAGTCATGTCCTTATTTCGTTATGAACACAAACAAGGCTTGAGGGGAAACATTATCATTGTGTCATTATGGTTAATTCATTCAAACCGACAAAAGCAACTGCCAGCAACATCACAAGAGAATTGTGTACATTGCTCTTTGAAGAAGAATCTGGGTATTTTGCCAAACTGGAACCAAAGTCAAACAGGCTATCGAAACACAATGCTAGTGAGGACATATGTGACACCTACAAATGTGTATGGTCACAAATTTTGAATTATATTTTATGTGTTTTTTTGTATGAGAAGAATAAGACAATTTGATATGTTTTCTACTGAGTATTAGAGTGCAGATCCCAAATTTCACCACAAGGGGGAGTATCCCCTTGCGTGAGCGCTGGTTGTGGTACGCTGCGTTGGACTGACGTTCCTCAGACAGCTATCAGCCTGCGATGGAGAACGCACAGAATGACTTCTGTCTGTTCTTTTCCTGTGAAAACAGGTTGGTAAAGTGTGTTAAAAAACTACAACTGAGGTATAAGTATTGGTAGTAACCTGTTGAATGTGTAAATGAAGTTTTGAGGTAGAAACATGATGTTAACTATGAGAAATGTAAAAGAGAAGTAGCTCCGCTTCACCTGTAGAAAACAACCACATGAAATGGCTAGGTTTTGTAGCGCTTCTGAGTATTTATTTTCATTTTCTTTCATGAGTGACTGTATATTCGAAGTGCGACAGGTGCCAAATTAAGAATGAAGTGCAATATGAGTTCTGTGATGGTTAATTAACATGTTTTATGTGAATGTTCATGCGAAAGTATTGATTCAGGTTAAAAGAGTATGCTGACATGTGCTCACACTATTGTTTACGTGTATAGGATGTGTTTATGGTGGCAGTAGAGTAGTAGAGTCTATAAAATGGAGATTCAAGGTGTTAAAAACACGAGTAAAACATGATTATTTGGGTTAAAAACAGTGGAAATGTAACTGTGAAGACGCAAATGTGTTTTGTGATTTCATCCCGTGTTGGGAACCTGATAGAGTTTATTGATTTTTGACAGGTTATGAAGTATGTTTACTGAGTGAAAACAGGGCATTTATCTTTTGAGACCAGGTGACTCAGCTTGAGGCCTGTAACACATACAGTCAGTGTATCCCAAAAGGTAAGATGATATACAATTTAAACATAGCAAGTGAAATGTAACAGTAGCTTTCTAACAATTATAATATACTGTCATGCTGTCAATATCACTACTTACAATGACCACTGATTACCACTACAGTATCTAATACGTTTGTCAGTGAGTTAGTGTGTGTATGTGTGTACACAGCATGTAGGATCCATTTGTTTGCATAGTGGGTGTGTGCATTTCTTGTCGCGGAGGTCATCAGCAGTGCGACAGCGTTGGGACAACTGGTTGGTGAAAGCTGGTCCTTTGTGTCTCACTGAACTGTCAACAGCAGTTAGTTACCAGAGCTGTTGACCTGCATTTCACTTCACTCTTCATCATAAACCAAATGTACAGACGTTGCAGTTCAATCACACTTTTCATTGTTTGTAACACAAGTAAATGACTTTTAATCATAGCTGTAATGATCACGTGTCTCTTAGTCGTTATACAAACTCTGGGCACCATTGTTGATGGGTTGTTTATCCTTGAATCTGTAATGTAAAATCCGAGACATGCAGCCTGATCGTACAGATCAGCAGAATCATTTTAAATGCAGATTATACTGTGTACACTTACATTAATATGGAACCAGCAGTTTCATGCTGAAGTTAAGGATGTCACCCCAGTCAGTAAGATACTTCCAGCTGATGAGGGATTGCATTTATATTTTGCGACATTTTGCGAGGTTTTAAAGGTACAGTTTGTAGGATTTTACTGATTACTAACTAACTGGTTATTATATTTTATTCCATGTCTGCCATATTTTGACAAAACAATTCAACCCCTCAATCTTACATACTGGACCTTCAGTTGTTAAACTTTAGCTGCTTGTCAATTTAAATGATCAATAAAGCAGAGAAGCATATAAATCTGTTAGGTCAAGTTTCTTGAACTTTCTGGTATCTCAGTTCAATGTGGACATGTGCTTCTGAAGCTTTCTCTCATAAAAGTAATGAATAAAACTAAGTTAATGATGACAATGTGCATTCCACATACAGTATTTTGAATGCCCAAGCATGAAAGGGGCACATTACTGGGGCCAGATTAGAGGAGCAGCTGGACTGACCCGGAGGTCATTTGAGCTGCTGGTGTGCATCTCAGGTGTGATATTAGGGCATGTAGAAAGAAAATGGACAAGGACATGTCTTGGTAGAATGAAGGTTTAATATTCTTTGATATTGGAGGATTTTGGTGATAGTAGCTCTGGAAATCAAGTTCTACCTATTTATGAATCAGATCATTTAAAAAGCAGAACTCACCAGCTCAGACGTCACAGGCTCTCAATTGGACAACAGTCAAGACACCGTCCAAGTAACAGCCCAAAGAGAAGTTGAACTGATGAAGAACTGATGAGGGAACCTTATATACAGTAGTTACTTCAACTGCCTTTACGGAACGTTACTTCTGTAAACATGCAAAGTGGCCAAATCTCCAACCAGAGGATCACATAAGAGTCTCACTTTCATGGAAAACATTTGTCTATTGTGGTGATGACTGGATGCAAGGAAGTAGGTGCCACAACCTCCAAGAACCTGATGGGTGCTCTAAAAGACTTTGGTCATTGGCAATGCCACAGATGTCCATCTATGCTCAACCGCATAACAGTAATGTAGCGTTGCAATGATTACAAGCAAGTGACTAGGATTACTGTACTGAGTTACAGTAGTCAATGTATAAGTCAGTGCAGTGTAAACATTTAATACAACAGGCTATACTTTTTTCTATGAATGATGGAAAGATTTCGCGAACAGCAAAAATATACTTTTTGCATACTTGTAATTAATAATACATTCCAAAGGTTTCTGAGCAGAATATTTGTAATATATGGCTTAATCCATGTTATGTAAAGGCTGGGTTGCTTAAGACCCAAGGTATGTAGGAATGTTAAACACTCATGTATTTTAAGGTTATGAGAGGGCATTTCTGTTCAACAAAAAGAGACGCAGTTAAACAAATCTAGAGGTAAGTTAGATCTATGCAACATTTGAGCATATCTCAGAAAATCTACTGAAGGGAAGTGTAACTAAGTGCACACACTCCAGGCTTGCATACGTGTATGTGATGCATGAAGGGTAGGACACAGGTGTCTGCTGAGGCCTCCACTTCCCTTCCTCTGCTGAACTTGTTACATCGCTCCGAGGTAACACATGTCATCGGTGGGAGCCAGTTTGACGGGCCCTGACACTCACAGTGCTTTGAGGATCAAGATGACAGTTCCCCAACGAGAGCTTTTTTACTGGCGTGGGGAGCGAAAACATAAAAAAAAAAAAAAAAAAACAGAGCTGCCGGCTGTCAGAGGCTGTAAATGGTGATTTTGTTTCACTTCCCCAATTTTTTTTTTCTCTCTCTCCAGAATCAAAGCCTTATTGAACTCTGTCCAAAACCAGCATGTTTGGCCCTGCCATGAGAGGAAAGACAGCCATGTTATTTATTTCTTAGCTAGAGGTTGTACTTATGGAGGTGTTGATAGTGCTTCACATGCCACATTGTGGCTTTTCTGCACCGAGTGGCTCCACAGTTGTGCGCACTGCGATCGGCCTCTGTTGCGGGCAGGGTTAATTAATGCAGTTGGAATGTAACGAGTGCTGCTTGTCAGCCAAGCGCATGCCCGCTGGCATTTTATCAGCTTGTCACATTAATGAAATACGGTGCATGTCGAGATTGCTCAATTTCCATTTCAACTTTTAAACTTTGTCTGGCTCCAGCTAATGATGTAAGAGTTAAATTGAGCATTAAAGTCATTGAGAGGCTGCAACAAAAACCACAAACACACTCCGATGCTGTTTTGAAGTTTCTTGAATGCATGCACATATAAGGTATGAACAGCTTTTGCTTTGCAAGGCAGGGATTAACACTACATTTGTCTTATAAAAATCTTGTGTTCTGTTGTGGAGGAATTACTCTGTGGATACTAATTTGTGATCATGCTTTGGAAACTGTGATGAGGTCATACTTTATGAGTGATTAAATATTAGATTTAATGGGGGCGAGAATGGATCAGTCATTTGTCACATGAAAACAAACATTTCTGAAGTCTATAGATATCAGGATATTTGGAGGGTTCATCCTTGGGGCTAACTCTACATTGTCAGAGTAGAGTTAGCGTAGGTTTCAAAGAAGGTTTTAGGGTTGAAGGCAAGGTGAAGGATGCAGTTGCATACAGTTAGACTTCATTACACTGCATTGAAATGCATTTTGGTCGATTGGATTGCAAATGGATAGTGCTGTACCACGTAAAAGTATAAATACACCCGAGATCCAGAAAACGTCTCTGGAGGTGGTCAGGAACAGATTGTGACCACATTGAACACAAGTATAAATGCAATTGGGTTGATTAATACAGATATTTGTTTTTAGTTAACAAAGAAATATAGGTTGTTGTTCAGATGTAGACAGGGACCATGTGACAAGGCTGAAAGATACATTCCTAATTGTTGATTATACATCTGCTCCATGGCAAGAAAGTGCCAAAAGGTATTAATCAACAGAACTGTATGAAAAAGGAAAGCAATACTGGTGGGAAATCAATGATATACAGTAAGAAGTAAGTGTGTCTAAATGGTGTGTGTTGCAATCATCTGTGCAGCTGATCTGCTGTTAACAAGGCATGGAACTGATGGAGTCACAGAGTAGCCCACATGCTGGTACTGCAACATGCCGGGACAAACTGATACAATATGTTTTATACAAAGAAAGAAACCTTGACGATTTTACAACAGGGGACAAATAATTAAGTTGTTAAATTAATTTGTCATAGATCACATATCACACAAAGTTAATACATTTTTCCCAAAGTCAACAACCCACAAAACTCTTCGATTTTTTTAAGGAGTCTGGGGCTGATTTGCAGTTACCTCAAATTACATCAACATCAACACAGGTTTTGCTCTGGAGGACAGAGATTTGAACAAGGACAACAAGAACAATTTAAAAAATATTAGGCATGGAAAGGCAAAATTTGGTTGTTTATTATCGTGTCTGGATAGATCACATTGTAATACCAAGTGTAAATGGGATGTTATTTGTGTAGTTCCAGTAACAAAGGAGCTTCATGAGCTCGCCTTGTGGACCAAATAATGAAAGTTTTGCAAGTTTCTCTATGCTCTTTCAGCATTTTAAAAGAACTACAATACTTAGACTGTTTGGATAAAAGATGAGAAACCTTGGTTTTAGAAGTACATTTTTAGATGCAAATTTAGTGGTAGCGGCACTCTCTATTATTATTTTTCTGTATTTGTTTTCCTTTTGTCATTTTAGCTGTTTTTTTTAATCCTTTACATTTAAATGTGTCTATAAAGTGGAAACAGATGAGTTTTCAACCCCCCCCCGGGTGTTTCCACATAGTATTTCCATTGTTTGCACTGCAGCAAAGACCAGATCACTTTCCGTTTTCCTCAGGAAAAAAAAAAAGATAGAAGAATGTTTCATGATGAGGTAAATTGAAATAGTCACAATTTTATATTGAATTTGGTTTGGCTAATTAGGCAAAAACTATTGCATTGATGTGCATTTCATAGTAATGATGAGTTTGTGTGACATCATTGCTTTGCTCAAACAAATAACTACAGCAGGGGTTAGCGTTAGGGTGGAGGTGGCAGTAATGTAAACATTTAAAGAAAAAAATAGGACAAAAACATGCAAGTTTGTTCATTAATTTATGGCCTGTTTAGAAATCTCACCTTCATGTTCCCAGAAAACATTGTACCTGGTGCCAGACAGAATTGCATAGGGAACCAATCTAAACATGGATTGTGTAACAGTTACACTGTGAAATCAACATTTACTTCATATGACAGGTCAAAGCAAAAAAAAAGTCATCTATGTTCACATGAAACAAAGTTAAATCAGAGTCTTAATATTGATACTAGTGACAACATGTACCTGCTTACTCTGTGCTGAATGCTGTACACAACAGTGAATAGTTTTGAGGGTTGTTTATGACATTTGGGTGAAATACAGTACTGTGGACTCCACCCTGGTTGGCTCAGGAACCTGGAACCAGGTTTTTCTGGTCAAAATGTTTGTGGCGTTCTTGGTTTTCTACACTGGAAAAGGACCACTAGTGTCCACTGTGTTTATCATTGCTTCTTGCTATCCGATTATCATTTTAAATACACAAAACTCAACTGATTAACAAATTACATTTATACATGCAAGTGCATTTATTTGTTCCTAAGGAAGTGCAGTCACGAAATCACTGATAATAATAACGATTATACTGGTGCAGCACATCTCACAACAGAATTACAAAGTGTAATGGTGCACAATCTGCTTCTTTCTTCTCTGACCTGTGATGTTTGATCCAAACTAAAGCCTGTAGTTATCTGCCTGCCTCTTCTCTCTCTGCTCTGAACATTTACAAGTCGTGTCATGCCACTCATCCCATTATTACTCCTAAATAAAGAAGCCTATCGTGGATTGCCTCTGTGGAGCTGCTTGGTGTTCTGTTTCTTGCTTCGGGCTCTGCAGTTGTCAGAAGCATTTCCTACTGTGCAGAGACAAACTAATTTTACAGAGAAAACACATGAGGCGTGCACTCCTCTCCTTAACAACAACAACAACGACAGGAAAAAAAAAAGATTCTCTCTGACATGTCTCATCAGATGCTTTTATCTGCTTTCACTACCATGGAAGTACAAAGTTGAAAACAGCCTTAAGCGCACACACAAAACACCAGAAGAATGAAAGATACACAGAGACAGACATGCAAATAATGTACTATGTCCGTACACTTTCTCCTGACTATTGTATATATCTTAATCACAGATATTAAGACTGTCAGGACACAGACTGCACATCTTTTGTACCTACAACATCTACAACAATCACAACACAAAACATCACACCAGTCTGTGATTTGGTTACAGCAACAGATATCAGATTTGATAAGGAGTTAGTTGGTTATTTTTTTTCTTTTGACTTTGTAATTTGTATATTTCTTTGACATTAAACCTTTTAGTCTATGATATTTGTTGGTAACCATTCAGAACCTAATTTTATTAAACTGTTTTAATTCATTTTATGTGCCCACACTACTAAAAAGTTGCAGATGGAAGACATCAGTGGGAAAACCAGAAAACAATCATCATGGAATATGATCTAGTTTAGGGACATTTTTAAAGTCTGCACCATAGAGCTGCTAGTGGACAGAAACTCCTCAGGGTATCTTTACTTACTAAACTATGCTTTGGTGATGCTAGTGTTCCAGGTAACCAAATTTATAAAGTGAACATTACTTACACTTTTAACAATTATATCCCAATCAAGTGTACCATTACATAGCATTGCTACTATTACATATTGTAGAGTAAAAGAGTCAAGATAAAACATTGGTGTCTTCATCACAAGATATTGGAAAGTAAAAGGTGTCAAAGTGTTGAATGGACCTGAGCCAGCTGTAGTATGTGCACAGGCTTAAACAATTAGGACCATGACAGCATCTTTCTGATCCAGCACGGGGACAAATATAATTGATGACAGTGAATTGTTTGGATGCCAGTGAGGAATACCTGAAAGAAAAGACACCCATGGAAAAATATTTCTGTGTAAACTACCATGCACCACCAACAGTGGTTGCTATGTAAACCGTGTTCAGGTGTTTCCAAAACGCAAGGCGGCCGTCAGTCGTGTTTCAAACAGCACAGAAAAGAAGACAAAAAAATCGTATTTGCTCTTCAGTTTTTATTTTACATTGTATGTACTCTGCACTTTGTGTTCCTTTTCCAAAGGAAAATGTTTGCAATATAATTTTCTTTTCCCGCTGTCAGATGCATTAAGTTGTCCAGTGACTTGATGGTGAGAGAGTCTAATCCAGAACAGACTTCCAATCTGACTGTTTTATATCATACCAGAACTGACTGTACCAACGCAGGATGTGCATGCCAAGAGCAATCATCTTTGAAAAATATGTGACATTCTCTATCTGCATTGTCATTGTCATGTTAACACATCTAGTGAGCAGATATGATGTTTGTTATGATCTTGTGATCTTAAAATTAATGTAAATAGTCCTTTTGATACAGAATTGCACCCAGATTTTGCCTGATACAAGCAGTGATCTGAACCCAGAAGCTTCACCACAGCACTTTTGGGAGCTGTATTGTATTTAAGGGTATCTTGACAGTGATTGCGAAGCAATGTGGGAATTGAACCCTGTCATGTGTGCTGCGAGCTATCCTTCAAGCTAAACACAGCTGAAAGTCCTATTTCAATCCCTACACCATATATTTCTCTAGATAAACTGTAGACTCTTACTGTCATCTGGTAAATGCAAATTAACCAATAAACTTTTCAAAAATATTCTTCACTGCTGATTTATTATCTTTGCCAGAGTGCCACAAGTGCACTTGTAGCTCCCATGATGCCTTTGGCTTTTCTTTGGCTCCCGTGAACAGCTGAGAGTCAATGGCCGGGTGAAGGCAGGGAGGTTGAGGGCTGAGGACACAATGGGGCTCTGACAGGCTCCTTTTCTGATGGCCTCATGTGGCTTGTCGGTTGTGATAAGTTGCTTGAATAAAGAAAAACAGAGGCACAGCTGAGCATGCTAATAGAGTAATTGTGGCGGGATTGGAGACGGGGGCCGGAAGCCCGCCAGCTCTTTCGGAAAAAAAAAAAAAAAAGTCTTTACACCCTCCCTTTCTCACAGCATACCCACATCGTCACTCCCCCTCACCATCCAACCTTTGCCTCCACCAACCAGCCTTCCCCATTAGAGTTGCCAAGGTCTTGCAGAGTTATTTTAACCAGTTGATTTCCCAAAAGAACGACCAACATATCCCTTCCAGCTACCCTTCCTTAATAACCCCACGCCAATATGAAGAATGGGGGGGAAAAGCCTTTGTATTAACAAGTCCAAAAGTGCAGACAAAACACGTCTGTGAACACAGTGCAGCTTTCACACATTAAGAAATCTGTCCTCAGTCCGGAGGCATTTGATAGCTTCATTTCGGCATCGATCCCAGAGGGGCCCAAGTGCATCTGCTTCCATTCTGCTTGTCTATTTTGGAGAGAGAAAGGCAGGCAGACAGGCCTGTCATGGCAGCCATATGAAGTCTGTTGCTTGAAAACAAGCAGGGGTCTAAAGGCTACATCTCAAGAACAATGACCATGACCATTTTCTGTTGACCTCCATATTTCTCCTGAATCTACAACACAGTTGAATCTTACAGTTTATCTGTAATGTGTCATGGTGCCTCTATGCACATTTTGACCAGATGTTTTTTACATATAGAAATTGATAGAACTTGTACTTTAACTGTCTGTACACTGTATTAGATGAATGCACGTGTTGCTTTGTATTTAAACATCAGTGTCAGAAGACAAATGATGCAAGTTTGAGAATATCCAGAATTCAAATAGTTGTTAATAATATCTCCTTAAAAATGGTGCCCCATATTTCCTTGTTTCTCTACAAGATGTGCCCCTAACCTCAACTCCACAGCTCCAATACAGAGAACAGAGTAAGCAGGTAGGAGCTCAGTAGCAAACATTCTCTGTAGGTTCAACCTCTAACCTTCAGCTCCATCCTGGGCCCTCTGACCACAACTGCAGGTTTCACATTTGGCTTTATACTTGATTAATGCCACTAGTGTCATTAACAGTTAGCAAGGCATTTTAGGAAATGCTTGCTTTTCAGATTAGCTCCAGGCTTAAGACTGTTGGCAGCCCTGACTGTAAAGGTGGATTACCTTTGGGCCTGCACCAAAAATAAGCTTTAATGCATTCATTATTTTAGTTTATAATGTGCTCATATGGTGCAAAAGTCGATTTAAATCTGTTTATTTCCTTAGAAAAAATGTAAAATTATATTAACACATTGCACCGAGAGATCTCCAATGTAAAACAGGACCAAACTTGACTGTTTCATGTGTAGTGGACTGGAAGTGTTGGCTGTTCTCAGCACATGCTTTCCCATGTTGCGTGCTGTAAGATTAACCAGAGCCTGACATTTCTTTACGTGAGCAAACAAACATCTCTAAAATGTAGATAGTTTGGGAGGGGGACGGGAAGTCACGTGTGCAGCCCCGGTCCCAAATTGTTGACACAATCTGTGCTCTGTGCCACCTAATTCCCGGATGCCGGATCATCCTGTCCTCCAAATCTCCCCAAATCCCACGGACAGTGGTCCCTGAGAGGCCCTGTTTACCCTAGGCCCGCCGGCCACGGCAGCCCCAGACCCCCTCCCCGTTTTCTCCCGCACGACACAGTCACGCACTCATCAGTTAATGCTGAACATCTGGAGGGATTAGCAATGTCAGGCCAATCAGAGTTGAGCTGACAGATCCCAATGAAATGCCATTCTGCAGCTGCGCTCGGCATTCAAGTGATTTCGGATTCCCATTTCTCCTCCTCTCTTTCCTTTCCTGTCTATCCTCTTTCCACTCTTTCCTCATCTCCTCTTTTACTTTCCTCCATTCCTTTTACTTACTTTTCTTCTCTCTTCTCTTCTCATTTTTTTCTCTACTACCCTAATCTTCTGTTCTCCTGTTGTGCAAACCATCAGCAAACCATCTTGCATAAAGTATTTAAGTATTAAAAAATCAGGATATTGAACCCTTCCCATCCCATATTCTACGCTTATACATAATCTGTGATTTCCACATTTTGCCTGTCTGTGATTGAACAAGTTGGAAGTTACAAAGATCATTAGATGGGAGGACAAGTGAAAAAGGCAGACATGCAGAAAAAGAGAGAGGAGGGGAAGTGAAGTGGGGTCGAGGCACCACCTGCTCCAAATGTTTGCGGCCATAAATCTTCTGTGCTCTAGTTGCACCATGCATGCTGCTACAAAGATGGATAAACACTAAGTCAAAGGTGCAAAATGAACTTGCTACCCAAATGCAAGTGTGAGTAGTTTTTCATGGTCCTCGGGTAGTTTTGAAGGAGTTACTGCTTATTTGAGTTGAGGCATTCACATTTTTCTTGGGGTCACAGCTGCTGACAGAAATAGCTGTGTTAGGTTTGTTAAAGTGTTGTTGGGTTTTACAGATTTAGATAAATGAAATGCTTGAATGATGAATAAAAACTGTATGTGTATGTACTATGTAAGTATTAAATATATATTCCTTCAATAAAAACTGATGATGGCATTTGTGATCTTGAAAGCTCGGAAGGTTACAAAGCTGGACTACTGGTTAGAACCACAGATAGGCTGATTAGATGAAATACAAATATTTAAAAGTTCAGATAATTAGTAAATGCAAAATTTCACTCTTGACCTTAGAAATTATAGTTTTTTTGCAAAATAATCTCACTCAAGGTAAACATGTGGTTACCTCATGGCTTTCATTCATCAGAGATACTGAGCAAACTCCACCAACTGAAGGCTGTAAAATGCATCTGAAAACTGCAGAACCTCGAGAAAATTTTTATTTTGTCAAATTAGATATTTTTTTTTAGCTAGTGGCAAGAGCTCTGTGCTGAATAATATTAGCTGATGTTATGTTTATCTCAGGATTTCACATTGACATCAGTGATCCCGTGCAAGTTAAAGTCTTTTGGTCTGCTCACTGAAACTGAACCTTCTACCTTTACAAAATATTAACTGAAACTTCAATCTGAAAAGTAAACCAACATTTCTCATCTAGTTGGGCCTTTTACTTTCCAAAATACATAAAGTTCTATTCATAAAATACCATTAAATAAGGACTCAAGTTACCTCCATATAAGTTATCTAATTTATTTAAAATTAATGCTAAAAGAGTCATTTTACTTTGTATATGTCTCCAGTTATTACATTACCTAATGCAGTACAGCGAGTCCTTTTAGGGCCTATTCAGGTCTGGCCATTAACATCTGCAGTTGGGAAAGTCACTTTCAACAGCACATTATATAAACTCACATGTTAATGCAAAAGCTAAGGAGGATAAACAATTATATTCTTCCAGATGAGACCCCTCTGACGTTCGTCTACCCCCGCTCGTGATGAAATCGCATGAGATCAAGTTGCTGGAATGCACCAGCGGTCTCGGTTCTACTGGGACTAATCGGTGGGGTTTGCTGAGCCTCGTATGGACACACGGGGCTCGCATCTGATCCCAAACAGCTGCTTAGCAGACAGGGCCTGCAACTGAGAATGCCCAATCCAAACTCTTGCTCCAGTCCAGGCAGGCACATTTGAAAAACATTGCTCTGACCCTCAGAGGGTCACGACCCTGCAGTAAATGTATTTTGGCATATTTGGTTGGGAAAGGCACCTGTCATCTCGCTGAGTGTTTTCGGAGTGAGTTATTTTCAGCAAACATGCATTCATTTGTGTTTGCAGCAGACCTTTGGTGGGTTTTCTGACAAAGGGTAAAGGAAAATGTGAGGTTTTTTTTTTTAAAAAAGATCAGTTCCTCAAAAGTTTGAGGTTACATTTATTTGATGTCTTTAAAATTCATCAGGGCTAAAATCACACACGTTATGAAAGATAATCAAGAGAATCCATAGATCTGATATAGCACCAATGAGTAGATTTCTGGTAGACACATTTAGTGAAGTTATGTTTAAGGTCTGAGCTGAGGTTGGGAAACTGTATATGTCGAAGTGATAATACTGTCGTGAAAGTGTTGATTTCCTGTTTTTATCATCTGGCAGCCATTTCACATGAAGATAATTAGAGAAATTAGCCACCATGTGGAATGTTTTTTCTTGACAGAGTGAGAGGGAAGGCTTCCAGGAGTGCTCTCACTTCCTGATTCATAGTTCCTGACTGGGCCCTCAACACACACGCACACACACACCCACACACACACACACACACACACACCCTTTATCCCTCGGTTTTACAACCACTATCTTTCCCTCTTTGCCTCGCTTTTTTTTTCTCTTCTAGATCACACACCATGTATGTGCATGCACACTAAGAGACACACAAAAACCAGAGCTCCCTCCGAACTGAACCAGATGTTTTGCATTAAAACGCAGCGAGGCTCTCTCCCGAAAGCCCCCGCCGAAAACTACTTTGAGTCTCATTATTACTCCTCTATCTAGCTCTCTTTTGTTTAAAGTCCCGCTGTGTTGAATTGGAATTCACTTTATTCTCTGACACAGGAGCAGTCGACACTTTTTCACCTTTAAATATCAAGTTTTCTTTAAAAGTACATTGTAAGCCCTGCCGTCTTAGTGTCTGGCCTTGACACCTGTCATTCATGACAGTGAAACAGCCTGTAACCAGGGACTGACATTTGTGTAGTTACATTCCCGAAAATAACTGAGACAGTCTGTCTCCTGATAGTAGAGATTTTGTGTGTGTATGCTTCACTCCTTCGTTTTTGTTTTGTTTTTTTCACGTTTCACTTGATGTGAGATCAAAATCCCAGCTCACAATGTCCAGAGCAAGTTCTGAATATCACTTCATTCTAATGGAAGGTAAACGGAGCAGTTTTATCCCATACACACCCATTTCTACTGTATTTTTATAGCTGTGGGTGCTAATATAACATGGCTTTACTTTGACACAAAGCCACAATATATGATGCAATGATTTGCAACAGAGGTGTGTCACTCTATCCACCTGTTTTTTATACACATTTTTAATTTGCACATGAAGAAAAAAGAGTGGATAAGCTGAAAAATCTGAAAAAGAAAATCTAAATATTGCAATAAAGATTGTGCACCTACTGACTTACAGAAAGCATGTGACCTAAACGTCCACTGAAGCTGAACGATGACAAATAGCAGCAGATGAAAACATCTGTGTGGTGCAATGAGAAGACAGTAATGTTCCATGAATTAATTCATAAAACAAACATAAATATTATATTTCCATCATGTTTTCTACATTGTTTTCATTGTTTTAGATTTGCCTTGGTCCTGAAGTCTTGTTGCTCTTTCTTTTAGGACCTGACTGAAAAATGGGCACCATCAGCTGTTTAAACTGACAAACCAGCTCCTAATAATCAGTAATAAATGATAGTGGAAACATGCATTAATTTGCATTTTATTTTTGAAAGTTTTCTGGAAACTGTCAGAATTTTTGTTACATTCGGGTGCAAACCTAGCTACTGTTATGCTAGGTAACTGGACAGTTGGTGCAATTACTGCAAGACACACTATCACTGGGGTTATCGTTTGATATCGGGTCTATCTTGATTTGGAGACTTAGTAGATTTTGATGACAGATTGACAGTTTTATATGGTTCGTAGGAGAAAAAGAAGAAGCCAAAGTAAACTGGTTGAAAGGTGTCCATTTCAGTTTGGATAAATTTCTGACATTAGGATATGCAACATCACTATCCATGTGTAAACACACCCTGGTGTCCCTTGTTATGATGTGAAAAGAAGTGCATATTTCAACTTGAAGTGGTGTGTCAGAGCGTGAGAGTTTTGCAATATTTGAGTTCATGTCAGAGTTTGTGCTGTCAGTCCAAAGTCCTCAGCGCTGGGTGCGAAAACAGACACAGGATGTGTTCCTAAATTAGTGCCATCTCTTCTCAAATTCCTCCTGCACCTCTTTTCTCCAATGGCTCTTTACTCTTTACTCCCACTTCCTGACGATGACAGCCAGGTTCCTCTCCTGACATTCCAACTCTGCCTTCTGCTCACCACCACCACGTCCTATAGCCCATCTCATCTCATCTCACTCCTCCCAGCATACCTTTCATTTCTGGATTTTGACAGAGCATTATTTCACATGCAAATAGGATTCCTCCTTGCAGGAATCCTGTCGGTTGATGTTCACCGATGGGACTAGAGGGGTATGCATGATAGGAGTCCAAGGTCAAGCACAGGGGTGGGGTTCTTGTTTTATACTTTATTTATTACCCTTAAGTTGAAAGGATAAAACTTTCTTTTCTCATGAAGGCAACATTTCCAAAATAGAATCTATTACTGAAGAATGTGGCACAGTCTGACACATGTGTGTGTGTCCAGAAAGTATTTCATGCAAAATAAAATAAAGATGAATAAAAACTAAAATGTCAATATATAAAACATGTCAGACTTTGCTCTTGAAACTGGATTTATAGTCAATGCAAGGGGTTAACAGGAGTCCTGCCATAGATAACTATGGCGTTTGTTTTAATTTAGGTTTCACCCATCGCAACTGTCTCCTAGAAATTACATTTGTACGTTACAAAATTGTTTTCATAATTACATTGTGGTGACAACGTAATTCCTGCCTGGATTATGTTCACAGACATTTCTTTGAGTGAATGATACACTACATTTATGTAACGCACTGAGGTTGCAAGAAGGTGATTGGGGTGGATGGCTGGAGTACAAAGTGCAGGACTGTGAGTCCAGACTCTGGTCTCTGGTTAGGTTTAGGAAACAAAAGCACTTTGGTTCAGGGAAAGATTGTGAAAAGTAAGAGTTGTCTATTTTGGTGTAAAACAAATGAAATAAATTGTAAGTAATTATTTTACTGATTTAGTTACATATTTAATGAATATTTCCTCCTACGTTAGTCACATGACATACTTTCCCTTAAACGGCATTAGCTGGTGCAAATTTGTTGTATATTAACGTTGTTTCTAGGAGACAAGGCTGCACTTCATATCACCACTGCAATGCTAGATGCCTGTTTTGTGCATGATCGGGTTGCGTGGTGCTTTAAAGTGAGACAACCTGTATGTAACTTTTGGAGAGAATGGTCACTTTGGCCATATCCTGTTAGTTATGGGATAATGGCACATTGGATTTCCAGAAGTTGTTGGTAGTGTAATAGTAGCACAAGTGGCACAAGACTCATCACTCTGGTTTGTCCACTATGTTATATTAGCTCCTGGCATTCTTCCTGGGGCCTTGGTGGTTACATTTTAAAAGATGTGCACATCTTTTTATGATGTTTGGGATGATTGCTGCAGGATTTTACCATTGCAAAGTGTTTAGTAGAGCTTTTACAAGTGTTGCGATGGCTACTTCTGGTAAGTTGCTACAGTGCTGCTAAGATTTTGCTCAACGTCTTCTTAGAGCTAAAACTAAATTTAAAAAGTAAATTCATTTACTTTTCTTTACAGAAATGAATAAAATACAGAAATACTGTAAGTTTTCTTGCACCTCTCAAAACCACCTCGTCACCCTCTGTGAAACTTAAGTGACTCCTAGCGGAACCCCCAGGTTGGGAACCAGTGGTTTATTGCATCCCTGAGAGTGTTTAATGCAAAAAATACGTGCTGCTAGATTTTTTTGGTTTTTGTTTTTGCTACGTGGTTGTTAAGATGTTTTCTTTGGTTGCTATAGTATGTGTTAGTTAGGACTGATACTTGGGACAGGGTAGAGTATGTTAAAACATGAGCATTAAAGTGCCTTCACAACAACAAATAAAAACATTCTTATATCATTGTTACTGCAAAGGGACATAACGCTGTCAGCCGGTCTGCATTGTTTGCTTTCTTGCTTGCTTTACTTTATGAATACAGCTTTTTCTCTACAGGATCATTCGAGGAAGTGTTTGTTACATACTGTAACTGTGTCCATTAACCTATACCAGCAAAATAATGACACTACTACTCCATATTTGCGATGCCATGGTGATATCGCTGTACTACTGTAAGTCTTTGTGGATAAAGGTGATCTAAATCGTGAAATGTAAATGACTATGACTGAAGTTCTATCTGAAGGGATCTTTGGTAATTGGACACGGAGTTGGAGGTTAATGGGAGTCAGGACATGGTTATGTGTAGAAATCGAAGGAGAACACTTTATGAGGCTTTCAGCTTCTGAATGTTACAGCAATGTCACTTTTGCTCTAAAGACAAATTGCGCTGCAAATATATGACCCATAAAGTCTGTCAAAGCTCGGTGCATGTGTGGCAAGGCATGAAAACGTGCCATAAAAGGAGACCAAAAGAAAAAAAAAAAAAGAACAAAAAAGTTGGTTGATGTCTGGTTGTGTGTGCCATGTGTCACTGTGTAGGGGAATAGAGGGGGAGGGCTGCACCGTATGTGCATTTATAATGCATATATTAGGTAGTTTAACAGGTATCGTTGTTACAGTGGCAGCAGTTCACCACCAGGCTCATTGCCACTTAAATAGCCTGCTGCTGTTGTAAAAAAAAAAAAAAAAAATCTTAAAAGCATTTTTTTAAACATTCATTTAGCCTTGGCTTCATCTTTTTGTGATGTTTTATGACCCATTACCCATTGAAACTTCTAACAAAGCTAATTCTTTCAAGCATAATGTGTCTGCCTACCGAGCAAATAAGCCTTACTTTCTTCATCATGAAAAATGTAATTTTGTGGAAACTCTCGGTAACGGAGACATGCACCAAAGCCTTTTAATAACACTGATGCCTCGACCATAGGAGGGCCATTCCCATGCAATGTTGCAGGTGTTCTCTTTCCCTTAGTCACGGCCAAGTACAAACGTGAAGCCAACCATGATATGGTGCCACATGACCTCTCTGTCGTGTCCTGCAGGTGTAGTGGTGGTTCCATGATAAGTTCCCATCATCCACGTAATCTAAGAAGGGAAGCACATCTAAAAGTTGTTCACCTGCTTGTTATAGGTAGCATTCTTACCATCTTTAACCCCCATACTTTTTTCTGCTGTTTTCTGAGGACACAGACATACTTGACATTGTTTTGGCCCTACTTTCTCTTTGTTTATGTAGCTTCTTAAGGAAGTGACCTGGAACAATTGGCTTAAAATCAACAAGACTTAACACAAATACTTGGAAGTGATTTACAAAGAGGCCTGGGGAGAAAATGCTTTAAGGCATTATTTCTGCCTGATAGCTGAGATCTTTTTTTAGATGACAAACGTCACCTGAATTTGTCAGAATATTACATCTTCTAACAAAAAAGTATGTTAGTTTATATATTTAAAAGATAAAAACGCTGCATAGTGGCTGTAAAAACATGTAATATTGTGTGTGGCAATGCAGACGTTTAACTGAGTTGACCATATTTCTTGTCATTCAAAACTTTTAGAGCTTGTACTGACTGCCATCTGACTCTAAAGATTTTAACAATAGGTGTTCTTGGTGGGTTAGTGGATTAGTGAGCACCAGTAGAAGGGGGAAAAGATTATGGCGCAGACGTGAATGCAAACCTTGAAAATTGTATCAAAGAATGCCGGTGTTGGATTTCCCTTCACTCTAGCCTCTCCCTTTCCAGTTCATGGGTCAGAGTTCATGCAACAGGGCCTGGGGCCTCCGAAATGAGCTGGCTGGAGAGAGGTGAGGGGAACGGCCTCAGCATAAAGTGCACAAAAAGGTCAGAGAGGAAGTGGATCGTAATGTCACTCTTTCAAAAACTACTCACTTCTTTTGGATAGCTATTCGACAAGCAAATATCTGGATGTTGCAACATGGAAAATGTTCAGAATGCTGCACATTTGGTGTTAGAAGAAGTACCAGAAATGTCCAAAAATCAGCCTGTAAATTTTGGTCTAAAAGTGTCAACTAAAGATGTAAATGACTTACCATCATGCGTATCCTCTGATTATGCACTTTCTACTATAGTACTTAGAAATGGTGACCATTTGTGTATTCTTGAGTATTATACAAGAGAGAGTAAGTACATAGTAGAAACTAGATAAGAAACCACTGCCTTCCTGGTACACAACCATTTGGATGACTTAAGGCCAACGTCATAGGGGTATGTAACCTCTGGTGAAGGGGTTAACAAGGCATTATGGTCATTACTCGTGGAGGAGCAGCCCCCCTCCCTGAAAACTACCTTTAAATTATAGAGCTGATGCATATCAATTTTCAGGGCTACGCTAAGTACCACCTAAAGGCAAGCTAATCTGTGGCGCTGGGAGACTGAATATGGGCTTAGGGTTCTGGGTGTGTTTGCTTTGAGATAAGGAGAGACACTTTCTGTTCATGATCATGTGACATAAACAGGGGTTAAAAGTTTCCACTACATACAATAGCAGTGACTGCACAAGCAGTGTTTTGTCAGAATTTCTGTTATATGGTGTATATTGTGTGTGGACAACTGCATCTACTAAAATTACATGTGCAGACACACCGAATCTTCTGTAAGGGGATGTTATGGATTAGGAAGGCTGCCATTCTGCAGCTATGCGTTGCTTAACAGGACAGCAAAAAGAAAGAAAATCATTTAAAACCTTGCACTCTGAAGCCATGTTAACCATGACTTGGTTGGCAATGCTTTATACCAGAGGATAACCAAAGGACAACTTTCTTTATTAAATCACTCTTGTTTAGAGCAAATGGTATACTGTAATGTAAAGATTGCGTCAGAAAAGAATGACAAGAATATTAATGCAGCGGTTTTGCTTTGAAAAAACGACCACGACTAGAATCTATTCAATAAAGTATCGCTGCTGTACAGAAGATGTTTCCAGCCACTTCTATAAATCAGGATTTCGAGATGGAACTACTTCACGTATGCCACGTTGGTGGTCTGTTTAACTGCTACTTTTAACACCATCCCTACAAATGTATAATTTGTACCAGTTTGTGGCATTTGACGTTTCCTGACTGTCCCAAGCTGACAGAGTTAGGAAGCTACTCCTCTCTCTTTTATGCGCTGTACATCTTCACAAATCCTTTGATCTTTTATTCACTCTTCACATCTTTTTCATCTTAATCTTATTAAAGTCTTCACGTCAAAACTGCATTTGGGATGAATTACTTTCATTTGTTTTAAATGAGGCAGATCTTTCCACTCTTGACGTCGTTGCTTACAGTACAGTCAGTGGGTGATGGTGGGGGCAACATACTGTAAAGCAGACAATTACAGTATGTGGTAGGATTCAGACGGATCTAAATCAGCATATTTCAGTATATATCAAATGTATATCTGACACTGTTTTATAGCACATAAGCAAATAGTTAGATCTTTTCTTTTTGCCAAAGTTGCCTGAACGTCCCTGAGATTTAATCCCAAACACCTCTCATCCACAGTACGAGTACGCTGCTCTTCCTCCTTCCTCACTCTCCATCCATCCTCTTTCATTCACAGCACCCCCGGCTCCTATCAACAAACCCCCTGAGCAATGAGGAATGGGTCATATAAAGGAAACTGGGAGTCTTTTTATATCCGTTTACTGTTAGTGTTAGCAGCAATTTATGACTCCACTGGCTCCAGTGACGTGGGATACGGGGCAAAGGGAGAGCAGGCCGTCTCCTCCAAAGCCATTCAACGTCTCGTAACCTTGAAGCCTTTTCCTTTTTACTGCCATTAAACTGCGTCTGGGAGTAAACCCCCCCCCCTCCGTGTGGGCCCTGGCGGTAATGAGGCTCCTTCACCACGACTTCAAATGATCCAGGGTGTCAGAGTGTGCTTTTTTGGAAAAAAGTTCTAACACACTTCCTGGCTCGTTCATTTAACTGATGCTGAGGCTCTGTGTTGACTGTATCTGTAATTAAGCCACTTGAGAGTGAATTGTTTATACTGTGTTGCAGTGCAAATTAACTGTCTGATAGACCGTCAAATTATCCATCCACTGTGAGAGGATTCACAAAATAAGCGTTTGAATGTAGACAACACAGTATTGTTTTTTGAAGAGGGTGATATGGATAAAATATTCTATGGTATATGTAACTAATATCATGATAGCGGTATATATTCCAGTTAATTTTCTATGAAACAGCTTATAACAACATACCAGATAGGGATTAGAACTTGCTGAACTCAAATATTAAGTACTATAAAACAAATATCTCAATGTCAATGTCATCAATATTTGGCATTCTTTAAATAATCTCCAATGTGAATAAAACAAAACAAGACTCACTGTTGATGTAATTGAGCTAAAACACTCAAATAAGCTCGTATCACATAACTACAGTACAGTAACCATATCCCAGATAGTATTGGATATAGATATTACATTGCACAACTGCACAGCTATATTGTGAATTCATGTTCTCTCGACTACTACAATAGTTGAAAACTTTTGAATGTTGCACTAAATGTTAAAAAAAAAAGAAAAAAAAACTAATAATGATAATTGTTATTATTATGACTGTAGTATTGACTGTACTGATACTGGATTTATGGAGCAGATGCCAATACAGATATTGTAGAGTAATAAAAAAACAGATATGAATCGACTGATATTCTTTAATACATATTGGACAACTAATATGCCAATATTGATATATCTGTGACAGGCCAATACAGGCTAATGAAATCTGTGTACTGATATATTGGCCGGGCTCTAGTACAGACTGGTATACCAGGGAGCATATGGTGGCCTGGTATATATAGTATATAAATCATATATTGGATATATTCCATGGTTATGGTTATCTCAGCATCCCCAGATTGATTGTGTTGTTGCATGTCATACAACTTTTTATTTACTCTCACCATGTCCTGTCTGTACTGTGACCTATTCAATAAAGGCAAAACACTAGAAACCATAAGGCCACTGCACTTCTGCTCCAATGTAAGACCTCATCTACGACAAGCAGGCAAATCCTGTGATGTGAAAAATGTGATTATAAAGTCGGTATTCAATGCGGGTTAAACATCAACAAACAGCCTCCACACCTCAGCTTCTCTTACACTGTTGGTCGTGAATTTATGGCGTGCCACACATTCCAGGATGCAGTGCGGTAATTCACTTTTCTGGTGTGTCAACTTTTCTATGTGCTGCCCCACCTACCTCTGCATCAATCAGGTATAAGTCCTGTCAACAGCCCCAAGCAAAAATGAATTTGTTGCTTTAAATCAAAGCTCTGTGCATGGCCATTTATGTGTAGCTACTGAAGTAGGCAGCAAGTTTTTCTAACACTAGACTAGCTGTGCGACTTTCATTCAAGATTCTCCTGCAGCTTAAGATGGAATGGTAGCTGCTTCTTTTCAGGAGAATTTTTGTAAGTTAATTACTTGATTGACTGAATGAATCACTTCACACATATCCATATGTATGAAGGGATTGATGTGTTTTTCCATATAGTGACATTTCTATTGCCCTTTATAGAAGCATAGTGTAACTGTTTTCCAACTCCAGTTTGACTGCTACATTCAGGGAACAGATTGATGCATCAAAACTACCTGAGTGTGTATATAGAGATGGGTGTCAAACCAAAGGAAAAACCATCATAAACACAAGGTTTAAGAGCAGCTTGTATCTCAAGGTTTCTCCACTACTGGAACTCTACTGGAGAGCTGGAATATGCTTCTAAAAGATATTCCCTAATTTGGTGTTTTGATGATGGCAGTGAAGAGTGCTGTCCAATGAGTCACTCCACAGTCTTTTTCAATAGGGTGAAGATCTGATAACTGTAAAGGCTATTGCATATGATTCACATCATTTTCATAGTCATCAAACCATTCAGTGACCCCTTGTAAGAAGGAGACTGTCCTCCCAAGAACAGCATCAGTCGCCATATTTTCTTACAATGAGAATTATAACTGTGATGACAAAAGTCCCCAAACCTTAACATTGTAATCATTGTTCAGTTTTTTTCCCCCTCAACCCAAACCAAGACGTATTTGTGCCTAAACCAAACTCTAATAAAAGTGCTGCCAAATTAAACCTAGCAGTGTAATGTGCAATTTTTTGTTTTGTACACTTTATACTCTGGTATCCCAAGAAAGGAACCCTGAAATATTTTGGCCCATCATACTATATGTGAATTTTGTTGGAAAACATCTGGTCAGTTACCTGCACAACTAAGAAAAGATTTTATTAAAAAAAATAAGCATATAAATCATCTGATTGGCCCATTTTCACCATCACGGCCCTCACATTAAATGTCCGTCATCTTCCTATCCTCTCCCCTTTCTCAGTTTGAACCTAGATGAATTTGTGACTCCTCATGGTGCCCTCTCAACACCAGCATGACCACTTCTCCCCTGCTATGACATGCAGGATCCCCAGCTAAATCAGTTTTATACCCGGACACCACCACCCCACCCTCTTTTAACTTTAGGAAGCTTTAGGCCACCACTGCCCACGTCAAAGGGAAACCCCCTGGGAGAAGGGGGATCTCCACTAAATAGATCAGCAGCAGAGGATCCAGTGTATCCACAATGAAAACACAACTCACGGTGTTGATGTGATCCAGCAAAAAAATTGCCTTTTTCCTGATTTATTATTCACTCTTAAGTATCAATAAATATATAGATGGAGACAGTTTCAGCAAAAATGCCCATGAAAAAAAAACAAAACTAGGAACCAAAATCAAAACGTTCAAACGTTTAAAGTTCAGCCTTCACCACTATGAAACAAAGGAAACACTCCAATGTAACACTGTATACTTTGGAAAACTTGTACATTCAAAATCTGTCTAAGAAAGTGGGCTTAAATTAAAGAACTGGACAGTTTGAGTGCAGTCTTAATGCAAAAGCAAGCCATAAAATACAATATCCAGCTCTGGGTTTGTCAGACTCTTGATCACTCTTACACAAACTTTTCCACAATGCATCTTTTAAATGTTCTTTAATTCAGTTGTTGTCTAATTCAGACCTCATCACTCTGACTAGAGAATATAAAATGTGTTTCTGTTAAGCAAACACTCCCTTGAACAAAAAACAACCCTGATCATGACCAAATGAACATACAACAAAATGAAAGTACAATGAATAGTTTTTTGTTGTTGTTGTCGTTGTTAAAGTATCTCAAGCAATGACAGAAATGCAGTTTCAGTCATTAAATTTACCGAACGCAGTGCCTTCGCTTCACATTTGCTTTTACCTCATCCTGGCTGAACATTGCCTCCAAACTGAGTTCACAGCACCAACTTTAAGAGCCGCCCATATTAAGTTCCTGTGTGCCGACTCGCACGGCTGCTCATGACTACCTTAAAACTGTACTATCACAGGATTAATGTTTAGCCAGCGTGTGGCAATTTTGCACTGACAAAGAGGCCAGATAGGAAGTTGTTCATTAAAAGCACCAAATTGATTATTTCCTTCCTGTTGTTTGCTTGTCATACAAAGCTTTCAGGTTTACTTCCGAACCTAGAGCTAACACAATGACCATATCTAGCAAGGGAGCTGATTGTGTAACCATTGCCCTCCAGTTATCACTGTAGCATGGCTAAAGTTAATAGCCGCCTCCCTTTTCTTTCCTGGAATCGGCACTGGCTGTGGGGCATTTGTCAGAGTATTGGAACCAGCGGCCTGTTTGTGAAATGAGATATTGATTCAGAGGGGCAGGTATACCTCTGAGAAAGCTATAGCAGAAGTCAGTATGACTTGTTTGGACATGATTGTAAGCTGAGCATGCTAAATGCTAAAGCTAATTCAACATTTGGAAGAAGGAAAAGGAGAAAAATTGTGGGACTTCTGTGTTAAAGACAGTTTAAATAACTGCCAAGCTGAACTACTGCAGTAAAATTTACTTAGGCTGGCTTATTTATTTAACCTGTCCTTTATATTTCCTATGAAAGAGGCCTTTGTCATAGTGGAGACAGGTGTATTGTATAGCTCACCATACGTTGCTGCTAAGAGTATCAAAGCAAACAACCACACCTTTTGTGCAGGTCATTTGGTCGCGTTAATCATACATGGAACACACTCATGAGTAACTGTTCACCTGTCTTGCTGCTCCGGTGATTTGTGTGTGTGTGTGTGTGTGTATGTGTGTGTGTGTGTGATACCGTGATCCTTCCCTCTGCCTGTATAATGCAGATTAAGGGCTAGTGTGTCGTATCTGGCCTGTCCTCAGAGAGCCGTGCAGGTAAAGTGCTGAAGCATTCAGAAGAGGTGAAATCACCCGTACTAGGTATTTTGTAGTGTTTCATATGCCAAAGGGTGATTAATATCTGTCACGTTCTTAGGTTTCACAGGTAGCCTGTGTGTGAGTGTGTACGCACATGTGTTTGTGTGAAAGTGGAATCCAATGCTGCTAAAGAGAATAATATCTAAATTTGTAAGAACAGGGCAGGAGAAAGGAATGATCTGAAAAATAAGTGGTGGAAAGCAAAGGTGCATTACATTAAAGTGAATAGGAGCTGATTTGTCTGGAAGGGTGTGTTTAAACTGAACACAAAGCAAATTTTAGCAAAGCAAAGACATGATATAATGCCAGATGTTTACAGACGCAGATGTTTAATGTTTCATATAAAGTCAGGTTAAAAACAACCTCAGTCTCTCTCATCTTATAGGACTGTTACATTTTTAAAAAATAAAGTTCAAATAACCTTGAAATAACAGGATTAATTTGAATGAACTTCACTGCAACCAACATAATCTTAAAATACCTTGAAGCATTCCTCAACTGTCTCACTTGTGTGATGAGCTAATGTTAATGTACAAAACCTCCAAAATGGAGGTGTGAATGAATACCTGACCTCTTTGGATTGATGAAAACCTTTAAAATATACAGTACAGCTAATGCCATAAACACCATTGATTTGGATTTCTGAGCTTAGTTGCACTGAAATCAAGGAAATATTCTCTCCCCATGTAATAATAATATATATTTTGACTATAATATGAACTAACAAAGTGGATACTTTTGTGCTTTTGCAGTATGTATCACTTCAAACTGGCACAGCAAGTTATGACTTTGTGAGGCAGTAACACTAACTATATAAACAGTGTATTTTTTTGGCAAACTTTTAGTTTTTATCTGAGATCTGCTCATGTATGCATAAGAAGCCATCAGGGGAGAGTGTCTGTGTTACTCACACATCTGAAGTGTTCTGGGGTGGTTATTTCATGACTAATCTGAATTTATTTGACCATGGGATGAGACAAATAATGGGGTTTAAAACCTTTTTTTCAAAGAAAGCATGTTGCACAGACTTTCAACACTTATTTCCATGAGTTCTGGTGAGTAACTCTTGTGCCAAGCAACGCTGAGTCAACTTACTTGGCAACATACGCAGGTCCTAGAATGAGCGTGTGTAAAAGCACTCGCTTGTTTACATGACTCTGTTCTTTTACTCATGAGAAATCCTGACCTCAAGTTACATTAAACGCAAATGTTTTGTGTGTGACTCAGACGGGAAATATGCTGAGTTGTTTCATTTGACCATCAAAACTGTGAGATCTTCTGAGTAGGTTCGACTCATTCATGTCTTTTTTGGGTGTTTTCTAAAACATTTTCTCATTCACAATCATTTTAAACTTACTGGAATATGAGGCACTCTGACCCAGAACATTCCTGTTCTTACAGTTAATCACTTGTAAAGCTTGTGACTCTACAACTAGTACTCTACATCTTGTGCTCATGCTGAGTCACTTTAGATAGTGTTAACTGCCTGTGATGTCAACATATATGCATTGAATATGAATATGTACACCATGTGCAACAAGTACAAAGTAAGCATGGCTATTCTCGTAGGGAGATTTTGTTTGTGCGCCAAATGATGACTTGTTTCAAGCATCACGCATTAGCAGCAAATGAGCGCCTCATTAATATCTGTCACATGTGTCTCAAAGAAATTGTGTCAGCACATCTTGAGTGCAAATGGATTGAGGCTTGTAAATCTTGTGCCTTTAGAGACTAATAATAACAAATTTATCTCTGGGGATTGCGTTTCATGGGTCCGTGTGATGTAAACCACACCAAAAGCTGTCATTAATGCCGTTTTTTCATGGCAGATACAAAGTGGAGAACTTGAAAGCAGCTCATTATTCAATATTTACACATGGCGCTTTGTAGTGCACTCCACAGAAGCTTTCCATTTAAACTTGAAATTCATCAGAAAGTTCCCCCGTGTCTCTCATCTTGTGGGAACCGCTGTAATAATGAATCTCGCACTCGCATCGGTAATGGCTTTTGTAGTGATTCGTCGTGCCTTTTGAAACTGTGGGCGGGAAGCATTCTTGGTCATTAACACATTTTAAGGTCTGCATACCAAATCTACAAACATGTTTTCACTCTGGTTGATGTTTGGAAGGAAATTATGCAGAATTCAGACAATTTGTTGCAGATTTGGAACTCCGGTGGCATTAACAATGTGCAATTACTTATTAGATGAACTCAATATGTGGCCACGGTGATCGCAATGTCGCTCTACTGGTCGGTCCAACGCAGTTTTCAACACTTCTTTGACGGCTTGTCAATGAACCCTACTGACTTAAGTGATCTGCTGACTTTGATTTTGATGTAAATGTTATGGCAGCTCTCAGGTGGATTTTTCTGACATTTGATAAACATAGTTATGTATGTCAGGATAAATTGTAACTTTGGTCCCTTTTGTTCCCTTTACTTTCTAGCTAGTACTATCAACAGGACAGAATTGAAATTCATCCAGTGTTCTAGTTTATAAAGTGACGTTAACATCAGGATGCTGTACATTGTGTTAGGCTGCTAAGATGCTAAACTAAATGTTAAGCTAAACTAAAATAGTGAACATTGTATATACTAATAAGCTACATAAATAAAAATGAATGTAGTCTCTGTGAAGTCACCAACAACATCCAAGATCCATCATGTAGCTCAAAGTGTGGTGGCTCTGGCCGTTGTCATCTTGGCAGTCTGTCAGACTGGGCCACGGGTGGAGCTGAGGCAGGCTAGGTTGTTCAGAAAAATCACCTTTGATGACAGCCGCTTGTCATTCAAAGCTGCTACTTCCATGTTCCATGTGCCACAGTGGTCGTATGTACAATATACCTGCTAAACATCAGCTTGTTAGCATTGTCATTATAAGAATGTTAGCCCGCTGACATTTGCCTTTAGCTTACAGCCTTACAGAGGCCCTAGCACGGCTGTAGATGCATTAGGCTTTTGTTAGGAATTTTGCCAGCATACCTCTTTATGTCTGAACAAAAGAAGATAAGTCAAAGGCCATGCCCAAGCTAACATGTACAGGAGATTAAATTCATTTACCAAACACCCCAACACTGACAACACCTAATAGTTGTTTTCCTGTCCATAAAACCATTTTTCAGCCAGCTCTGTTGCAAACATTAAAAATAATGAGAGCTTTCAATCCTATAAATGCACTCAAGATATTTTGCATGCTGAGTGCACATCCTGTGAAAAAGAATATTATGTCTGGTGCTAAATTTTCATTAGCACAATAGTAACTGGCAGCACAGCACCAATATAATAACACAGTAAGGGGGCAACATAAACCTGTCACACCAGCTAAAATGGATGGGCCCTGTCCAGAGGGGGCTAAACGGGGTCTAAATCAATTTGAGTGAGGAGGCTAGAGGAGTGGAGGAGGGCTCGAGGGGGGTTGTCCTTGTGTATACACTCGGACTTGAAGAGGGAGGGGAGGAAGGAGTGTTTGTGTCTGTCTGTTGAGGTTCCCTATGTGAGGGTGTCAGTGAGGCCCAGGGAAGGCTCCAGGCTCAACCTCCCTCTCCCTCCCGCCCCTCCACGGATCCTCTTCTGGCTCCAGTCGGGCTCTGGCTCTGATTAATAGCCACCGGAGGTGTCCAACGATGGCTGATAAGGGACCCCTATCCCCCCCCCCCTCCTTCCTCTGGAACAGAAGGGCTCGTAACAAGCTAGCTCTCTCCCTTTCTCCTCCCCGGGCAGTCAGGGAAGCCAATTAAGCAGGTCTTAAAACTCAAGAGCGGTGAAGACTGGTCTGGGCCTCTGGCAGAGGGCCGCGATGTGACAGTGGTGCTCAGAGGACACTGCAGCATATTTAACCTTGAATCTAAAGCCTTGGGTCAAAGGTTAGAACTGCTTATGTGTCTCAGGGACACAGGGCTGCATTTCTAAGCTAATTAGTTAATCAATTTGTTTACCGTGAGGACTCCTCATTAATGCAGCCAAAGCATAATCATTTCCCAAACAATTCAACAACCGCAACTGTCCCCCCCGGCTTGCTGAGATTTTGTTCCCAGGCTCATCGAGAGAGCAGAGACAAGAAAAAAGGAATTGCTGAAAAGGAGAGGGGGGGGTTCCTCTGTTCCAGACAAGAACACAAGCTTATCCCAGCACCCCGTTTCTCTATTTTTTAACTTGATGGCCAACGTTACAGGTGATCAAAGGACTGAACCCTAGGAAGGGGCTTAGGGCACAGCAGTGCAGCCAAAGGGATTGCTTCCCGGTGATTTGTAAGCAGGAAAAGACTTTTGACATGAAAGACAGCTTAAACAGCAGAGGAATAACAATAAACCAGCTGTAAAATGCTTCTTGTTGCAGCTGAATTGATGCAGAGGGTGGCTCCCACAACTATTTTTCTCTTGCTTTTTTTGTGGGTGTCTGGCATTTCCTACCGAGCCATTTCTACAGTCACATGCACACAACAAAAGGCTACATCTGCGGGGGTGGGGTGCCTGGGGTCTTAGGGGTAAAGAGATGCTTTGTGCTGGGGATATTGTGAAATCAGACGACTCCCATTTCTTTTCACCCAAGCTATGTTCGAAATTTGGTCGTATTCTTTTCTGTGACAAAAGTGCGGTTTTCCTATTGAAGGATTAGTCCCAAAATGCAATTTTAATGGATCAGTTGATTAGAAGTGGGGAAAAAAAGAGATGCCTTCAATATAACAGACGTTGTCCATGTGGACCTAGTCTTTTATCAAGCCTGGATAACTCAAGGAACATAGATATTTTGTGTAACATGAAACAGCAAAAATGTGAAAACGTTTGAACATATGAAAACGTGACAGCACAATAAGACAAAGTAAAACACTGTTGCATATGGTGCAGTTTATCAGTATTGTATTGGACCATAACTATTTAGGTCTGTTCATGACTATCTGCACTAATGTGACACAGTCTTAAACAAAACTACAGACACAACCGATGGTGTAGATGACCAAAGTTTTCATCTGTTTTCCGAGCGAGAATAGATCCATCACTTAAAGTATGCAAACTCATTAAGTTAAGTTGTTTCCTATTTTTTATCCAAGATGTTTGTTTCTGTGAAGTGAAGTTTGATCTGTCATTGGTGCTCTGTTCTGTTATCAACTGTAGGGGTTATCATTGTTCTTCTGTAGGAAGACTCTCGAGCTAGTGGGGATCAAGGGTCACAACATGCAAAACAACTGTCCTCATTCATTCCAGATTGAGCAAAACAACAGGAAATCCTTTTTCACATTTCTCTGTTCAATTAAGTTCTTATATATGGGGAGGTATGCAACCCCCTCGCCTCACTTTCTTCATCTCAGCTGAAAGGATAAGCAATGGTGGCGGGAAAATGCAAAAGGCCCTCTCTCGAGCCACTGTTTAGTTTGTCCGTTTGGGGCTACTGTAGAAACATGGCAGCCTAACATGATGGATACATATGTGGAAGAGAACCAGCGATGTCTGTATACAGAAGGCTTAGGGAAGGCCTAAGGTGACAAGAACACAGCAGTTCTTATGTGCATGTGATTATGCACTAATGACAACATAGTTATGAATATTATATTTCACTTCCTGCCACATTCTGTAAATAGAACCTCTAAATCTTACAAACTGGATGAAAAAGTGTCAGCAAGGCTTTCACCAGATCTGTTCCAAATGTCTTAACAGTAGCAATAAATATTATCCATTGAGTCTTCAATTAAACAACAAAATACACCGTTTGCAGAAATTCCCTTCCTTCATCATAACTACTCGTTACTTTTTTGTTTATTCTTATTTGCTGTTGCCAAAAATATAAATGCACCTTTCACTTTTAGCACAGAAACACAGAAGCAAAGGACAAAAAAAATGTTGTATATTATTAATGTAAAGAAAATAAAGAATTCAGAAGGGTCTGATATGTGGTGGAACAGAGCTGGAAAGATTTCACTTTGTGTACGACAGCCGTTGAAAATACCCTGTTAGTCCTGGAAAGCCTCACGTCCAGCTGCAGTGACACATGTGACATGTTAGTGTATTTCAAGACAGAGATTTAGGCTGATGCCTAAGCCACTGGCCATGTTGAAAAGCACTGTCAGGACAGGGAGGAGGTGAAAAAAAAAAAAAGAAAACGAGTAAGGATAAACTTCCTGTGGGAGGAATGTGGCTGCTACCCATCACAGCTGGAATCTGCGGGGTCACATACCAGGAGAATGGTAAATATTTAACATTTAATTTCCTTGCTGTAAGGTAGACCGGACACAGAGCACGGCCAGCAACTCCATATTATAGAGGGCCTGAAAGATGTAGGTGCGCACTCGTGGGGGAAAAGAGGTATAAACTGAGGAGAGGTTGTTAAAATATTTAGGCAGAATTCCCAGCCTCTCCGGACTATAAGCCTACAGTGTCAATATTGATGATATTTTTAATAATGCATGGCGAGAAAAGGCTAACTGCTGTGGAAAGCAAACTTTTTTTTTGTGCAGCGTATGTTAATCCACAAAAAACTGTGGTCATTTTCAGTATTGAGGTTGTCATTAAACTGCCTGCCCAGCTTACTTTGCAGGGATTTTACTGCTTCACCTGGAAATGAATCTTACTGTAAAAGGGGATTTCAAAAAACGACAGAGCAAAGAGAAAAACAAACTGAGCCCTTATCCAGTCTTTCCTCAGACTTGAACTCCAAGATGGCCGCCGCACATATGTTCTCTCCTGCTTTACTACCTGGCCTTGCTTTACTTTATGAAGAGCCTATTGTGCTCTAACCTAGTTTCCTAACAGATGATTCATAGTCTGTCAGGGCTAGATCTGAAGTGTACACAGCAGAGGGAGACGGTCAAATGACAGACTTGTCCGTATCGTCGTTCAGACAAAAGGAAAGCTAAGAAGTCAGCCCTGAAGGCACAGGAGAGCGAGAGCAACATGACAAGTTTTTTTTTTTTTTTTCTTTTCAGTCATCTGGCAGGGATCCTTTTAATATCAGGTACTGCAGTGATGGGATATCAATATCTATGAGGCTGGCTTCAAAGCTTTTATTTGGCTTTGTGCATATTTACATTAACCCGTTCCACTGAGGAATGTCTGTGTTTAGTCTGTGTGCAATGAATACACAGGTGGACAGGAACCTATTTGGCTCATATAAAAGGTTTTAATGTTTAGATGTGAACTACAGTTTTCACTGTGATGCAAATGGGACTTTCCCCATCAACATGAAAAAAAAAAGAAAAAAAGATTTGTCTTTTAAAAAAATCTACCTCTGTTTTGCTAAGTCTCCTTATCAGATTTGTAATTGCTATGAGTTAGCTCAACTACCCCTAAAGCCATTTTCAGACAAGTGATAAGTAACATTTCTGGAATTATCTAGTTGTAAAAATAATTACTGTCATACTTTCAAATATATATGTAAATGTTCCTTTGAGGTATTATTTCGACAGAACAGCAGTAAATTGTAAAGTTACATCACACACATAAGAAGACAGAGTGTTCCTGAACCTCAATTAATAAGCAGACTTGTGTTGTGTTGGAAGTGTTACAGATATAGTTCAAGGTCCAACCAAGTAGGGGCGTTATCATGGCCTTATAAATTTTCAAACTGCTTTGAACACCTACTGTTACTGTTGTAGATATTCACTAAAATATCTACCAAAAAAAATGTCTACAGCTGTAACAGCTCTGTGAGGCTGCACTTAGGCACCGTGGTGAGCTAAATGCTATTTCAGACTCGGATCACATCACCGTATCATGTGTATGTATAAGAGGGCATTGGGTATTGTCACTCTAGTCTGATGAAGAGCAGTTAGCTTAGTGCAATTCATAGGCCTAAGTGAAAATTAGAGTTATGCTAACATGCTCAAAGTGACAATGCTAACACGCTAACATGCTGTTTAGCAGGTACCGTGTTAACCATGTTCACCTTCTTAGTTTCACATGTTAGCTCAGATGTGCTAGCATTAACCACAAAGCAGAGCTGGGGCTGATGGGAATATCAGAAATGTTGGTATTTAGTTAACAAAGTTAAACTTTAACACTACTAGTAAACCAAAGCAGCAGGCACATACATTCTTCAGACATAATCATAATGGCACTCCATCCAATGTTACGGACCAAATGAATCCTTGTGGCTCTGTTGACCAGGTCTTTTTGGTATAAGAGGTTTTTGATCTCAGAGAGACTGGCCTGGATAAATGAATGCTACATGACTGCTATAGTACAGATCCTGGGACTCACATTATTTCAATAAAATGGTACTAGAACACACTGGAAAGGATAATGTTCTGTTCATCTGACAACTCCAGTAACAAGTGGATGTTCTGTTCATCCTGACAAATCCAGTAACATAATGAAAAAAAGAACTTTAATATGTAGTGTCAATGGTTTTGGACCCAGTGTACTGCCAGTGAGGAAACTGAACAGTCATGAAAGTGAGAGGAAGGAGGAATGACTGAGTCTGGACTCTGTCACAGATATCCCTCCAGACTGTTTAGTTGACTCACTGGATGACGCAGGCTCCGGCATAGTTTTGCTTTACTTCCTGGAAGTGGAACACTGGGGTTGCCTTGAAATTACTAAGACGACCATCATTGTACTCCCAGTCATGGAAACGGTGAAAACACACACTGACTCCTCACAGCCGTCTGCATCGTGCACTAAAAACGTGAAACATCTGGACGTTATTTTCAAATAAGGCTTATTTAGAAAATGTGGTTTGTTACTTTGGCACAGTATAAATATTTAGCTGTTATGAGAATTCACAAAAAGATGTTTTAAGAGGGAATGGTTTTTGAATGTGCCAACTTTGCAGGTGCTTTAAAACTGGCTCCAAATTTTAAAACTCGCTGAGTGATGACTGTAAGAGGTCTCTGAATATAACTAGAACTACTGAAATAGACAATAAACACACTGTCAAGATCATACTAAGATAAATATCTTGATGTTTTGCTAAAGAAAATACATGCTTATAAGATATTTGGAAATTGTGTTTGATTTATTTTCTTGTCTTCATCACTTTGGAAGCAATAATAGATTTAGCATGAGAACTCTCCCTCCGAGAATGTCTGTAAAATTGCTTCAGCGAGTTTTGTTATAGTGTTTCCTCTCTACTTAGCCCATAATGAGACACAGCTTGCTTTGCATCTCTTCTGTCCTACTCCTCACGCCAAACTGTGTCAACAAGTTTGTCAGACAAGCAGAGAAAAGTCAGCTGAATGCTGCATGAGGACAGAGGGCCATTTATCTACTGTGCGACTCTAGGGATGGCAGGGTCTGACATTTGGTACAAAACTTTGGTCCAGTGGTATCTCAGCAGGTTTTGGATGGACAGTTTGGTACATTTTGGTACATTCATGTTTCACAGAGGATGAAATCTGCTGACTTCTATTCTGGCACCACCATGGAGTTCACATTTGTGGTTTTGGAGTGAAACATCTCAATAGCTTTGAGATGGTTTACAATGAAATTTGATAAGATCATGTCCACCCTGACAACTAGCATTTAGCTCACAGCCACCGACATATAGCCTCACAGACCCACTAGCATGGCTGTTGACTGCTGAGTCCAGTAAACGCTCTTGCGTAGAAAGCATAGCTGTGATCTTTGCTTCAGAATGAAAGTTTTAAAAACGTACAAATATTTTTACTTTACTATGATTATGCACACAGAGCATATACTGAAACCGAAGTAAGAGCTGTAAAAATGTGTCATTACGGTTCTTGATGGATCATGAAATCTAGCTCTCGCTTAAGGAAATAAAGTGTTGAACTGGGATTTGTCTCCCACACTTGTGCAATTGTACATCAGAGGCATCCTGTTTATGTGGCCATGGTTGCTCCAGGGAGATTGGCTCAGGCCGCATCACGGTGCTGCAGCCCAACAGCTGGGAATGGCCTCTCAGTCTGACAAGACATGCCGTTCCTATGACAAATACCCGTAGAGCAACAGTAACATGTGTCTCCCACCCCTGCAAGTCAACCCACACACCACCATCCCATCCCATCCCACCCCCCCCACACAAAGCTGCACAGTGTACTTAATGAATAGCACACTTGGGGCTGCAGGGGTTTTTGCCGGAACAGCGAGGGGGGAAAAACGGCCCCCGGTGACCTCTGAGGGCCATCTGAGATAATAAATCCATGACCCTGAGTTCCGGAGTGCTTTGGGCAAGGTCGGGGTGGCAAATTTCCCACTTCCACAATATCAGATGTTAACGGTAATTCCTTTTAGCCAATGTGTAATGGCGCAGGAATGTCTTCTCCCCAGCCTCATCTAGGGCTGGTGGAATCTGTTGAAAATGTGTGACAGCTGTGAAAGTTGGCCAGCCCCGGCCTGTGAATGTATAAGATTTGGACGCAATTCAGGACTGAGGGCTGAGGTGCAGTGGAGGAGGGATTTGGGGGGGGGGGGCTTGTGTTGTTGTGGTGAAACTTGCTTGCTCCTCTTCTCTCAGTGGTCTGCTCCTCCTCTCCTTCGACTGCCCTCTGCTCCGTTGTAACCCCGCTCTCAGTGTTTTCTCCTCTTTTTTTTTTTCCGCCAGTAGGAGGAGGAGTGGCTAAGCAGAACTTTCCCATCCAGTAAGAAGGAGGAGTAATAGAATAAAAGCAATCACTTTGGGAATGTTTCATGTAGTGGAAGTCATGGATCTTAATATTAATATGGACAAAATGTTTTTTTTTGTTTTTTTATGACTTCATGACTTCCTTCATTCCTTCTTATATTGGGTGAGCTCTGTAAATGAGAAAACTCTCTAGTATTAGTGTCTGTGTTCAGAATTAGGAGCACATGTTTTTGTTTGCTTCTCATGAAACTGGCTTGTTAGAAACTCAAAAACTCACTAATTCACCATTTACAGAGCACAGAGGCTCCACAATAGGTTGTGTGGTCACTGTCAGGCTAAGGGCTGATTAAGCTCAAATATGGCACTACAGTGGAAACGCAGGTTTTTTTCTATTAATTTGAATTGCGTTTCGGGTTGAGGTGATGTAGGCCAAAAAAAGCAGTAGTGTTTCAGAGAAGTTGAGCCAGATTTGAATTTTGGAGAAACAGAACCTGACATCTTGCCGCAGTAGCCAATCCAACTATCAGACCGGTCAAACTGCTGCACAGTCAGCCAGAAATTTCATTGAAACTAAACACTATCCAGGTGGAGCTCATGGACAAAACTATGTGTTACCATGTTAACATTTGCTAATTAGCGCTCTCTCTGTTATGTCCTGGCTCATTGTCCATGCTGCAAAATAGTGACTCCAAGAAGTGTCCTTTGGTTTGTTTGAAAAAGAAAGAGAGTGAGAGACCTACAGCTATGGTCAAGCGACAAAGACAGTGAATGAGAGTTAAGGAGCGCTGGTATCAAAAAAGCTTGTGAATCAGCTGGTGAAATAAAAAGTTATTTTATGATTGTTTCATAGCACTTACATTCAGCACAAATAAGCACACCCCCAGCAACCCATAATTTTGGCACAGTGGCCACATGTGGTACAGTGACGATTTGACATCACGCAAACTCGCACAAAAGGCATTTTTGAAAAAAAATAATAATAAACACACAACTCTTTGTATGATTATAATATGATCCATTAGGTCCAATAAGATTTCAAAGTCAAGAGGACCTGTATCATTAAATCATGTCATCTTATTCATTATTAATACGTCAACAGGAGGTCAGCTGGATCAGCCAGAGAGAGTCTGTAGGGTGTATGCTCACAGCCAGCCCAACCAGACAAGTATTTTAGTGGACATGTTATATGGCCACATACAATTTCATATAAATGCAACATGCGCCATCATGGAACACAGTATTCAGTTTTTCTTTATATGTCGTGCATCCATGCAACCTGCACAACTCCAAGCAGTAAAATAATAGCAGATGCAGACCTTTTACCCCCAACTAGAAAGTATAAAAGTGGTGCTGCTGTGGTCAGAGTTATTGAGCAAAAATTTCCACTCCAGCATCATCTTTCTGAATGACAGTGTGAAAGTATGCTAACATGCTGTCAAAGGCTTCATTTACAACCATTATGAAACAATAATAATAGCTCTTCAATTGATTTGGATGCTTGTGTGCCCTCAAACAATCTTTTATCCCATAGACTGACGGCATTGAGAGGCTCTGGATAACATGTCAGACGTCACCTTACATAGCAGAAATTAAAATGCTTTTCCAGTTGCTGCAATTTCTCAAGCTCCTCAACAGACAGCTGTTGCCATCTGCACATTTGGAATAAGGAAAGGCTTGTGGAAGAAAGGGGGGTTGGGGATGTTTTGCTGGACCTTTGCAGATTCCACGGCGATTAGGAGCACCTTCTCCTCTCTTCTCTTCTCTTCATGTAATGCTTTTGAAAGCAAGATTGAGGATTACTAATTGGATTAAATGTAGCCAGTGACGTATATTGTACTTCTCACCAGTACGGAGCGTGTAATCTGGCCATTTACAGAGCTTTTTTTTTTTTTTTAAGATATCCCAAAAAATGAGATCACCTTTAGGTCAAACAATGGAGGTGTGTGACTGTGATGTCCTTTTCTTTAGATTTGCTGGAGTTGCTTTCTTGCTGGAGTTGTGGCTATTAAAGTTTATCCATACAAACTAAAACTGTTTCTTCAGAAATAAAATGCATTGCTGCTTCTGGGCCCTTTACAAAGCTCAATATTACACTGGGAGTTTACAGCAAATATGTTGGGAGCTGCACATTAGATAGTAAGAGATTGGAAAAGTTAGAAATTAGTTCTAGTAAGAACACCTTCACAATGGCTAACTTGAGATAAAATGTTTTAAAATATATCAGTAAATATTTGTGAAATACAAATATCTAATTATTTTTAGTTATCTATTAATTTTTTAAGATTTTGGGTTGGCTTTTTAGGCCTTATTTGATAGAGTGACAGAAAAGTGGAGAGAGAGAGACAGAAAGGAGCAAAGGTCTGAAGGTTGGAGTCGAAAATGGCACCCACTTCCTCATTATTATTTGCTCCTTTTTGCAGATTCATCATATGCTTAGTGGCCATTTAACAACCAAATACACACGTACATAAATAAAACAGCCATTCATGAAGCAATCTTCATGAAGTTTACAATGTCCAGTTTTTGTCTGAATAGTAGAAACACCTCTGAATATAAGGCAGTCCAGTACAACACCATGACTAACTATGACCTCAGTGTTAAAGCACATAATAGAATGAAGACCTCATTGACAGTGTATTATAGACATCATGAAATTAGACTTGTTTACCAGATAAGGTTAGTGTATTTCTCTTACTTGATGTTTGTATTCTGTCAAAGTCAAAGACAAATTTGCATCACCATGCCAACTTATAACCTATGATCAACAATAAAGTTATTTTTGCAGAAAGTCTGCAGAAGACCAGAAGATACATTGTGCAATCATAGGTTCATGGTTCACATATGGACACCAAAGATTTTTTATAACCACTAGTTTTGTTCCTTCTCGTCCTCTTCATGTAAATGGGAAAAGCCAACGGCAACAATTGTCAATGGAGCTGTGGGACGTGGCTGTGGCGCGGCACTCTGCCCACTCTGCCCCACTGTCGTAATCAGCCCAAGAGGCAGGATGGGGGGGCCGTGGCAGCAGATAGTATTTCTCCTTGGCCAAAAGGCACTGCCCAGACAGAGAGCTCTTTGTTGCCCCCCTCTAAGAATGGCTTTCACTTTGCAATTGTGGAGGTAATTCCAGAGCTGCGCCCCATGAGTTTTTTTTTTTTTCTCTTTACACCCCCCCTCGACAAAATCGTGACCTGCAATCGGAAACACCTTTCAGCCATGGTCGCTGGGTCGTCAGTTCTCAGTCAGTGCACAGTGCAATGATAGCATTACATTACTAAACAAAGAGAATGAAATTTCAATGCAGGAGGACCAGAGTGGAAAAACTTGTTAAATGCAGGTTCTGTTGCCAGATTAAACACCAGACACCTGTTTGATTACTCAAGTGCAGATTAGATTAAAAATTGACTCACAAATCCAATGTGCAGTCTGTACAAAATATCACAAACATGTCGAGGCCCCTCTGCAGGATGAACATGAAAATGTCAACTCACAGGCACAGGCAAAAATTAAATAATCAACACACTGCTATTTCTTGTGATATGGGTATAACATGCCCTCAGGTGAGTTCTTTGTGAAGCTGTACCACTCAAGATAGGTTCAATAAAGAGGAATGCTGCATGAGGAGATATGTTCTGCTTACACAAGTGAATGCTGATTTCTGGGATAGACTGACAATATGGTTGTAGAACACTAAAATAAATATGATAGTATCATAGAAAAGTGTCTTTTCAATCAATCAATTGGACATTATTTGTATAGCACTTTTTATACAAATTAAATATAACACAAAAGGCTTCACACATAATTAGTTTTGGAGTAACTATAATTGAGTAGAGCATTACAATAGTCAATTCTGCAGGTAATAAAGACATTCATTAGAACATGTTGCAACGGTTGCACTCTGGAAATGTTCTTAAAATGATGAAAAGCATTCTTAGTTATATTTATTTATGTAAAGGTTAAAAAGAGACGGACCTAAAATCGAACCTTGGGGAACACCACAACTGATTTTATACTGAGATAATACTTTTTCTCTGTCATTGAGATAAGACTTGAACCAGTAAAAAATATTGGCAACGAGGCTAATCAGACTGTGAGTCTACATAAAAGAAATGAGTGGGCTATCCATATTGCATCTGAGATAATTTACAACCTTGATTAGTGCCATCTCAGTGCTGTGATTGGCTCGAAGAAGAGACTGACATTTTTTCAAACATATTGTTGGAGTTCTTGAACTGATCTAACTGATTAAAAACAAACGCTCCATAAAATTTTGCCAGATTCACTACAGACACACTGGTCTGTAATAATTAAGGAGAGAAGCATCTAAGTTGTTTAGCTTCAGAAGAAGTTTAATCATGACCGTCTTGAAGCTAGTAGGAAAAATACCCATATGAAGAGAATAGTTCACAATGGCAAGTTACTCTTCCTCCAAAAAGCTACATGCTGTTTTAAAAAAGGACCCACCAATTGTTACTTAGAGGCAAGTTGTGGGTTTTAATTGGGAAATAACTTTTCCAAGCATCTCAGCAACCACTACAAATTTCTGCAGTATTTCCTCGCATTAAAGCAAAGGTTCTGAAGTGTTGAAATGTATTTTATTTCTGAACTGGTCTGGAAATTCCTCACATTTGGGGCTCATAGACATGAGACATGATTCTATTTCTTGTTAGATGTGAAATGTTATCACATTAATTAAAATTCCATTCTCAGTTAGCCTACATGATGACAACTGAGCAAACTGTATCATGAAGACTGTGACATGTGGTTGAAAGCCCTGACAATAGCTAGTAAGTGGATCTTGAACTAAGATTATTTAGTCATACAATTTCCAGGATCACAAATTAATTTTCACACTTAATTCACTGTTAAATATGTAAGACATTTAAAATACATAGAAAGACAAAGACACCTGGTGATACAGACAATAAGGATAGAGCACAATATATGCTGTATTGTTTAAAACCATTAAAAAAATGCATATACACATTCAGTGGTTAGGGTTAGGGTTGAGGGTGTAATAACAAAGTTATCAAGCACTTTTCACCTTCACAGGAGAGGGGAGATGAGACAAGGTAGTAGACTGGGAAGAAACATAACCCTCCAAAACTCCCACCAACTATAATCCCCCCCGCCCGCCCGCCACTCCCTTGCACTTCGCCTCGGTGTATTCCTCTGCTTCCTATTGAGGATGCATTCCTGGCACACCACACCCAAGATCATTGTAATGAAAATTCCTGTGCCTATGCCAAAAGGATCCAGTTGCCACTAATCCTTTTGCGGAGTATCACCTGATCCTGAGGCCGGCGGAGGTTAGGACTGTGGCCTTGCCAATGGTTGGAGGTGCTTGAAACATGGACAGTGTGTGTGTATGTCGGGTGGATTAGGGGGGTAGAGACAGTCAATAGTGGCTCAAAACCCATCTGTCGAACAAATATTTCATGATACCCTCATCCCCTTGATTCACCTCTGCTTCCTCACCTATGCTCTTCCCTTCAAGCTCTCATTACCTTACCTGGAATTTCTGTCATACGTGATCATCGTAGCATCACAGGAATATTTTGTTACTGTTGGCAAGGTGTGGTAGCTACGAGCCTCACACTGTGTACTGTCGGACTGTTTGTAATGTGAGAATTTGAGCTTACTCCAATGTTGGACTTCACTTGGAATTAAAGTGTCAGTTGGATTCATAAAATATTAAATCTCAGAATGTCAACAACGCTTCAAACACACACTTGAGACTTGAGAAATTAATCTCACTGGTTTCCAGAGGAACTAATGATTCAAATGGCTAAAACTAAAACAAACACGCCACAAAATAGAGTTTAATCATTTCCTCTGGTGAAGCCTGCATTGTCTAGCAGCATTATCATCAAACCGCAAAGGAAAGATATGTTCCATATGATTTCAGGTCCAACCCACTAAGAGAGCAGAAAAACTTGTGTATTTTTGTATTTGCAAAGCTACACTGCTCCTATTACAAGTCTTTTTGAGCGGTAACTTAGAAAGGGAACCTGATCTGGCTATGCAGATCCTGAACACTGAAAAGATATAGGTTAAAGATGACCCCCCCCCCCCCCGCGTCTGTAAAGTCTTTTTACAGACTTTATTTGCTCTTTTTGGCTTTACACTGGCTTCATTTTCATATTTGGGAACTCCAGCAGCAATGACCTCTGGCCTTTAGAACAGTCATGGGGTTTAAATGCCTTGCTCAAGGGTATCTGAGTGTTAGTGTTTACAAAAATGGAGTCTTACTCATTCAATTTACATACTTAGGTTTTCCCATCAATTATGAAGTAGAGTCTAGTATCAATGTGAAGTTTAAATGAGAGTTTACTTTTTAAAAGAAACCAAAAAAGGTGAATAAACAAAATACAGTTTTTATTTGTTTGTCCATGATTGTTTGAATGAGCTAATGAAGCAGAAAAGTCACCAGAAAAAGAAGAAGAAAAAAAAAAGACTCAATAGATCATCAATACTTTCTGGCATTTTCAGTGGAACGGTGGATCAAGTTCTGCACTCCTTCCCAGCACCAATTTAAACGTCACTGTCGAACAGTTTTGTTGTCTCACAATGTGCAAAAATTATGTCTTCTCCTGCCTATTCGCATTTCCTGAGTGGAAATATTGGAAACCGAACATGAATACGCTGAATGAACCTTTTGTCCCTTGACTTACTTTCTCAAGTTTAGATTCTGACATTTTATAATTCGCTGGTGTTCAAGCTGAAAATAGCAGCATGTTAATGGTGCGGGTGGGGGGCCCTGTTGTTTCAAGCACCAGTGAGAAGATGAAACTCTAGTTTGAGTAATACGTTCACAAGTTGAAAGGCTTATCAGACAGCAAAACACTGCATAACAGTTTATAAAACTAGGAGAGAGGATTTTACAACTCTGGAAAGTTTTCATGGGCTCAGTGATCATGAGGTAAACAACAGATTTACACAGTTTACATCATAAAGTAATCTACTCGGAATGTGCACTTCCATTTGTTTGATTGGGCAATTTAGTCCAAAAGCTGAAAACCTTTATTGCCAGAAGATGCTGCGTTGTTTTGCCAGAGTTATTGTTGTGTCAAAGCAGTGGATATATCGAAATTAAATTTTTTCATGCAATGCTGTTGGTGGACTTGGGTTTACCTTGCATGTCCACTGTCTTTGTCCATTTTTGTACTACATCACAGTTTTAATTGGTCAAAAATGATGGCCTCATCGAGATGTATGCAGAAAATTATGATATGACTGAAACAAAGAAACATCAGTGATAAACATCAACTTGACAGTGACAAAGAACCACAGAGAGAGGCTCTGGATCATACAGCAAGATAAGCGGCCGAAATACCAATTCCTCTATCTACAGTAGCCTCAACAGACCAGAATGCAATGCAGCCACATTACAGGTTGCGGTTAAGCTGTGAGTAACATGTATAACCCACAGCTGGATACAACAAGTTCAGGCCTGTCCTTGTCAAAGCCATTCTGGAAAATGTAGGAGTAGATTATATCAGTATATATATAGAAAGGTAAGAGTAAGTGGGTGGGTGGGGGGGTTTAACTGCTGCAGATATTGGTTAGATAAACACACAACTTTCAAGTTTCTTTTTCTTTCCCAGTATGTATTGTACCAACACACATTTTTCCCATCTTCCCTCTTCCTTTTGTCTGAGAGGGTTAAGTAAAAGATACTTTCATCTCCTTCATCACAGTATGGCAGTGAATGTTCTTGCTTGAAAATACAGCATATCTGATTTCTGCTTACAGATCCTGATGAGCCAAAATGCATGTTCCAAATCTTGATTTAAAACAAGCACGCTGCTAAAAGCTTGGAGGAAATCACTAATGAAAACTTGGCAGAAGCTAACCACCTATATATCACCCTTGCATGAATGTTACATGAGCTTTTAATTTACAGCATTAAAACATGCTACGGCTGCATTACTATTTACCTTTCCATATCCGATAGCCCCGGCCGGTTGCCATGGGGTTTCAGTCATATCCAATCCCGGCCCCTTTGGCACACACTCTTATCTCTGTTTAAATATCCGGTTACTTCCCCCTCTGGTCCAGGCACACAGAGACATGTCATTAAGAGCAGTATCTCTCCCCAGCTCAGCCTTCCTTCCTGTGCGCGTGGTGACGGATTGATTTTCTCCGGTAGGGATCCACTGCAAGAAATATTCATCTAAACAGGTTATTTAATCTAGTGTTGAGTCTAAAAATGTCTTTCTTTTTCCTTTTTTTTCTTTTTACAGGAAGAAAAACAGCTAACAGGAAGGAGAGATGATTTCACTTTTTCTACAGTTGTTTCCAGAAAATTCTTCAGCCAAGTGACATCACCTTGAAATAAGTGGAGTGATCGACCTTGTTATCACTTTTTCCAATAATTTAGTATTTCTTTAATATGTGAGGTTGCACTGGGAAAAGAAATAAAATTATGTCACGCCACAAAACGTCTTCATTTAATGAAATGATTTTAAAGTGGAATTAAGTCATCTATAACTTTTATCAAAATTACGCAGTGACAATGAAATTGTAAGACTCATTTAAAGTTGGAATCAGTGGTGTCTTGCACTGTTATTTTTTTCTTAATTATATGATATTATAACCACCTAATGTGTAGTAAAACACTGTCGCTCGGCATACTGCTGTTAAGAACTGTTGAACAGGTTTGTTGGGTTGCAGGTATCTTAATGGCACCAAAGGCATTTAATTACATCAATAGAAAATTGCATATCAAGCAAGACAGTAGCAAATACTTAACAAACCCAACCCTGGATGCGTGTCACCTTCACTAGTTTGAACATGTGAAACGTATGATCTAAAACTGTATTAAAGAAAGAGACACTGAATGGACAACCATGAGACTGTTTTGTTAAACCCAAAGTCAAGGTCAATTTTTAAACCCATATAAAGGCCAGAATATACTTACAAAATGTTGCATCCATGGGATAATGGTAATCACTGGGGGCATTTTTAACCCTAGCAAGCAATTTTGAGGAGATTGAGTACACAAACAAAAAAATGTCAGTGTTAATAATTAAGTCAGTAGCTTCACACGCACATCAAACAGTGACTAGCCCAGAGTACGAATATACAGATGTAAGATGGACTGCCTTGGTAACACATATATACAGTAGGTCTTAGCATAACCCCATCTGGACTCTTCTATGAAAAGTGGGTACAGATTGGTTGTTGTGAAGCCATTAACCATTTAAATTGTGTTTAGAAGCTCTAATTTTGTCCCAAGCTGAAGAAAACAGCTGCTGCATCATGAATGTGAAACATGTGATCTTACTGATGATACAATCAACAGCTAAGAAATAATCCAACTCCATAGTCAGTATCTACAAATCCTTGAACTGTGACGTGAATCATGATCACTGGAAATCTCAGTTGTTGCATCTCAAGCAAAATGAAGTGACTTGTTAAAATGGACATTTTTTACAGTGGAGTCTTGGGTCTGTGGCTTGGCGTCTGCTCTCCGGAGCAGCCCTTGGTACCCACAGGGGTCAAATCTCCCTCCTCTGTTTCTGGAAGAACAGAGGCTGTTAAGAGAGGCCTACACTCCAGTATCTTTACAAATCAATGGAAGCACTTCCTCTCTCCTTGTCCTCCACATGCACTAAGGACGTATCGATTACAGCAATATACGTGTTTCTTGACTGCTTGTAAATACGCAGCTTGATGAGAGATTTCTGGTTTAGTGTTAGGAGGAGAGGTCATGTCTGCGAGGGTCAAAACCTCATTTTAAGAGAGTTCACTTTTCATGCTTTACCAAAGCCCTCTAGTCACGGCTATGGAGCGATCTTAACTGCATAAGGATAAATGCACAAGGGTTGCCCTTAAAGCCATCCACTGTACAGCTGTGGGGAGTGAACACCCCAAAAAGACATATTTATCTTGAGGTATAAAATTTTCTTTCAGCACCCCTGCTCTCCCACAGGTTTTGGCGTGATCGTGTTACACGTTCTAGCGGTAAGAGCATAAGGAGGGAGGGGGCAACTTTTGCACGTCTTTATCATAAAAATGTTTGTCCATTGTACAGATGCCCTGGAGTTGAACTCTTAGGGAGAGTAAACAGGGTGGGGTGTGGGGGTGTGTGTGTGTGTGTGGGGGGGGGGCTATGCAGGCCTTTCCTTTTCTTTCAGCTGCACTAATGATGTTGTGCCGGACCACAGCTGTTTTTTCGTGGCAGGTGTGCAAGTGGGAACCACAGCAGACTGCACTCGGCCCGGATCGGAGGAATGCCAAAAACAAGACGGAAGGAGAGGAGACGGGGCGCATAGCGAGGCGGAGAAATGAATATCCACACAAGATACAGCTCCCCTAGCTCCCAGAAAGCTGGATACAATATTCAATTGAGAATTTCCCCTCAACACCTGGCCACCAGCATAAGTAGGATATTGATGTGGGTCCCGCGCCAGAGCCCCACAGCTTGACTCATTTCAAATCCTCTGGCGATTTCATGCGGTATTTAGCCGAAATGCTTGGACAAGAACTTGTCTGGAGTTCTTTCCTGAGACGGGGGACATAGCCAGTATGTCTTGAATATGCACTCCGCTGGTCTGGGCCATGAGGATAGAAATGGCCCAGAGATCATTTCCTGTTTGGAACCGGGATCAGGAGCAGAGAGGGGAAAATATGCACAGAATATTTGCTGTGTGGATTGGAGAAGATCACGGTGGAGATTACTGCAAGGCTATTGTAAGACTGTATGTACTGTACAAAAGAAGAGAAATGTGATTTTTTTTTTCTTCTTTCATTTACACTGACACGATAAGCTGAGATCTGTTATCTCAGATATTATGTAAGTGGAACTAGAACTATTGCAGACACTCTGATTAGCTGCTTGTGATTGTTTCATACAAGACAATTATAATAACTACAGCCACCTACTTTTTCACAATAGTAATATCAAGAAATTATAACATTATAATTTAGGACAAATAAAAACAAACTTGGTATAAAAACTTTAATTTGTGTGAACAAAAACCCAAATGTCAAAATGTGCCAAAAAGAAGTAGTTCCTGGTTGAACAGTGGATGCTGTAGGACATTTGTTACACCTCCCTCTTCGTTCCCAATCTGATATTTTCCACTCTATCTTGTCCAATAAAGCAGTAAAGACTTCAAAACCACATTTTTGTATATTGCTTTCGGGTAGAAAGTGAGACCAGAGTGAGACCTCTGTTCTCCCTCGACTCGCGCCTCTAGCTAATATTAAAGCCGAGGCCATACGTGGTAAATATTAGCTTTTCTCTCCCGTGTTGACAGTGTGTGCTTTTCCACACACACGGAACAAAGGTCTGCCATATTGTACACCCACCTGGGAACTCAGATGGGACAGAGTGGAGGTAGGTGTTCATTGCTTAACAGTGGTGGCTTTTCATTGTGTGACTTATGATTATGCAGTTGAAAGGCCCCTTCAGACCGGATGTGTAATGTTGATAATGGGAACAGGAGGCTCATTCTGCTGCTGCTGTGGATACAAGCCAGATAAATGCCTGAAAATGCAACTCAGCAAGATTCCCATTATATAATATTCTCTCCATCTTTCATGTGGTGTGGTACCTTTGCTCTGCACTTCATAGAAATCATCTGTCCCTACAGACAGTGATGTACAATGGGTCGTCCAACCACCTCTAAAGGCGTAAGAGCTGATCTGAATAGCTGTCATGGAAATGGGTGAAATGCTATGCATCGTCCAAATGAGGAAAACAGTGCTCGGTCTCTTTTCGAGGGTGTTCATGGCGTTGAACCTGGTTGTACACACCAAAAGAGACAGAAGTACTAGCATAAAATAATTTTTAAAGAGACTGGGAGAGGATTTCAAATCTTTCTCACTTCCACACGCCTGGTCAAATGTTACATGAAGTGGGCACTGTTGTTTGGACTGTTAATTTTTATGAACGCTGCAAAAACTGGCCCCTAAATTCCCGCATCAGAAAGTTCTTACTGGAGGGGGTTCCCCTTAAGCATTTCATTTTAAGCATTTCGATGCTCTACATTTGTCTTTCTGTTGGGAATCGAACCGCAGGTGTTGTTCCTGTTTGCTCATGTTCCAGTATTAGTCACACTGACAGATGGACAGTGACGCGGCCACATCCCTACATCTCAGCAATAAATTCAGTCGATAAAATGACGTCATAACCTGTCAGGAAATCTGTCTCTTAAAAGTGTAAAGTTTGACACCGTTGTGTGTACATGTATAGTCAAATTTAGAAATGTTTGGCTGACAACAGCTCCGGTCCAGGTAGCTCCAGACCCTCATCCAACTCTTGCCACACAAACACATGCAATGCACGCCCATAAACACATAAAACAGCACTCCCTGTCTACTCAGGTGTTTTACTTACCTACCTGAAACACTTTGGCTTGGAAAACAGGGGCAGCTCAGTCAGAACGTTTTTTTTTTTTTTCTTTCCCCTCAAATCTAAAAGAGAAACACTTTCCTAAAACCAAAGAGCTTTTTTTACATAAAGTGAAACGTACCCCGATTATGCAGGGCGAGCATTCATTGCTCAGGTGTTAAGAAACACACTGTCCCAGCATGCTGCTTGGCTTGAAGCACATGGAAGGTCACAAGTCAGTTCCTAAAAAGAGTCAAATACCAGCAGCAGAGCCCCTATCACACTTTCAGTGCCTCCTCCCCCCTTCTCCACCTTCCCTCACTTGCTCACCCCCTCCTCCTCCCACTTCCTCCCCACCTCCTTCTCTTCCCTCTTTGGCCTGCCAGTGTGGTTTGCCTTGGCTGACTGATAATAAGAGACACAAAAATCCTCTTATCCCCCCCCCCCCCCCTCCTTTTCTCTCCACTGAAATGAGTCACTTCCTTGCCAGGGCCTCGGTCGCTGGACCACTGCCAGGAGATACCCTGCTATTTATTGCCCGTTTCCACCCCAGAAGAGGGGAGTCTGGGAAGGCATTTTCAGAGAAGTCTACACACACACACACACACACACACTGAAACTCTCAGCTTGCATCCACACACAGAAATCCACCGACACATCCACACAAAGACACACACATAGAGAGAAAAGCCAAGCATGCTCCGCACACAAACACACACACTTCCTGGCCAGGTTTTAAGCATCCGACAGGACCCAGAACACGTTCACCTTGGATTCCACGATTGATGTTTGCGTTCCTCCCCCGAGCTGCTAGCCTGCTTGCCTTTAAGGTCTCCGTTTTCCGTGACGTCCCACCGGGAGCCGGGGAGATTTATGTCCCTTTCCCGGCATTTTTCAGAAGGAAACAGCCTCGCTTTTTCTGACCACACATGCGACACACAAACACAAGCTTGTGAGGAGACACACAAACAGTCTCTCATGATAAAAGCAGATATGGCTAGAGCTGCAGCATGGCTGAAAATATGCATATTTTTTTTTACACAGATGTTTTTTGTTTTGTTTTTTTACACAGGGGGCATCTCTCAGGACTATATCAGATATGCATAAAGGCGATGATACTATGGTGGAAGCAATCTGCAGCTGTGTGTGAATTTAGTTCCTACTCAACAGTTTTGCTAAGTGCTAAATTCTTGCATATATAAAACATGCTAACCTGGGGTCAATTCATCTATTCATGCAGAACTTTATAGCACACTCATGCACTCACACACTCATAGTCACATACAACCACACACTCCAACATACACACACAAAGTCTCACACACAGGATCCTTGTGAATCCAAAACATTCCTTTCAGCTCAAGTTCAGGCACATCCCCCTAATAGAGGGGTTTGCACTTTTATTCATGGGCCCTTCTTTGGAATATGGCTGCTTTATAACTACCAGCCTAGTACTTGTTGGGCCTTTTTTTTTTCACTACACAACATTGTCCTTCCAGCATTGCTTTGGAACGCAGAGGATTGTGATTTAAATGGCTTTTGAGTACTCCTAATCCACCGGAGGCACATAAGTCACACAAAGGTAGCTCCGAAAAGCCGGGCGAATTTCACCGAGCAAAGAGGAAGTCTTAAATCCCAAGCTTTGCTTAAATACCACAGAGGTGACTTATTAATGGAATGATTTTGACTTGTGTGTATAGATGGTCCTTGATCAAGTGCGTTAGCCTCAAGTGGCTGGAAATAACACTAATGCGGTATGACAAAAGATGTGGACAAATAGAAATTTTTTGGTCCTCTTTGCTATTGTCCAGGGTGAAAGAGAAGGAAAGGTGTTTCCAGTCTACAGACAGAAGGCGACTTTGGAAGGACAAAGAGACACAGACGCGTGCGCACATCCAGGCTTGATGCATGGATACACAACTAAATATTAATCCAAATGGTGTGCATCCACTTTAAACAGATTGCTAACTAAAATGTAGAAGTTTGTTTTTGTTTTTTTAATTAAATTAAACCATCCTCCATATATTTTATTAGTTCCTTTCAACATCACAAATGTCTTTATGAGACAACTGCTGTAACACGCGCATTTGCTTTCATTCTGTCATTTTTCAAATCCAAAAGAGACATCCAAAATGATGCCAGGATGAAAAGAGCACTATGTATGCATTCAACTGCAACAGGGGCGCAAGTTATAAAGAAGCCAAGTGTGACACTTACTTAAAGTAAAGAGGTGATTTATGATGAAAATGTTCTCCAGAGAAACCTCAGAGTAAATAAATGACTGACTGTACTTTAAAAAACTTTGAAAAAAAAAATGTCGTGCTGCTTCCAACCACTTGTCATTAAGCTCTTTTGTGCTGCACTGCACAGACCTGTTTCAGAAAGCATTTGCAAAAACTTTTTTTTTTTTTTCTCAGCTTGCTTTAACTTCATCCCAGATGGGTGGGGTTTGCCACAAACATCAGGACAATGCACCAATTGTCAGTATGTTCTTACAGTAAAACAGAAGCATTTGAAACTTAATGACTAATTTATATGATCAACATTTTAGCCGACTACATCTGAACATTCCTCTAGTGTAAACCACACCCAAAAGAGACATGGTTTGATGGTGTAAACAAGCATTTAAATTTAGCTTCATAAAGAATCACACCTCCTCTTTCCTCTCTGGCCTCCTGGAGGCAAAACATCGCAAGAGAAGCAAAACTTTGGGTTGTGTCTCTCAAAAAGAAACTTTGCAGCTTTCTAATCCATCAGCAAAACAGTGGGATTGCTATGATGTGTTGTGGTGTCTCATTTTTACCCATTTTGACCCATTCTGGGGCTGTGGGCTAGTACAATGATCAGAGAGCTCATCTGGAAAGTCTGGCTTTATTCCCCACTGACACTGAGCAGCTGTGACTGAACCTGATCTCTGACCTCTCGGACAAGCTAAACCATGAATTTCCCCTTCGGCAAATCATTCCATATCACAACCAAATGATTTATTTGATTCAAGTGAATGATAAATGAACAAGGAAGTTCAGATTACACAGTACTAAAAGATTCAAACTGTGACTTTCCATCAATGACATGGTCCAGCAGTCATATAAACTGGTTAGCCTGATGGAAACTAGTAAATGCCAATATTTTCAACTATGAGAAGCTTTAAATGCTGTTTAATTCTGACAAAATATTCTACATTTTGATACTTTAAAGTGGATATAATAAATAAATAATCAACACATGTTGTATTTAATCTTTAGATTCCCCATAGTAACTGTATTGACATTCTTTCATCCAGTTACATCCAGAAATGTAACAATGTTACTTGCTAACCTACTTTTTTTTTCATTACTGAATAGCAATTGCGATGAGCACAAAGTCTGCACTGTAACTGTCGTCTTCACTCTCAATCAACTTCACCGCCATTAGAAGCATGCAAGGGAAAACACAAGCTGCCAGACACAGTTCATGCAATCCTCACAAGGTATCTCTGTCAACACTGTGCCTATGGCGTAACCTTGGAGCCACTGTAGGTACAACATGCACAACTATAAATCCAGCATTAGGGCATAGATTAAAAAAAATTATAATAATACACAGGAGGAGAAACTTGCTGAAGTTTTTGTCATCCCAAGTGAGGTTGTAAGTATGTTGGGTATTATTCTATGTTTTAAATCATTCCTGCAAACTTTACTTAACTCACATATCGAACCTGTTTGCCATGCCATCATGCAACTATTTACTCTTTGCAATATACAACACGAGAGAAATGGAAAAGGGTAGGAAGAATAGGAAAGGCGAGGAGGGTGACAGAAGGGATGATGGAGGTTGAGAGGTTAAAGAGAACAAAAATGAAATCTATTCTGCACTTTCTTTCAGTTATGGAAGTCTTGAAGTCAACTACCTTTTCTGATGAGATAAGATCAGTCAAATGAAAGCTTCTCTCGGGGGTGGAGGGGGTTAATATGTTGGCTGGACTGAGAGTTACTCAGCCACTAAAGGCAGCATGTTTTTTTTTTTCCTTTACCTTGTCTCAAGGCCCAGGGTGATCCACTGCTGAAGAGAGCACAGAACAGCTCCATGGTAACTGAGGGAGGTGTAAGTGTATCTGAGGCCTGAACTAAGGACTAGTTTGGTAATGAATGAATTTATATTTGCTTGTACTAAAACCAAAAAAGAAAACTATATATATATTGCGTGCATTGTTTTACAATGACTCTCTGATCAGTCATTATCTCTTTGCAATTAGTTCTTTATTTACCTGAATACATCTTGCTTGAATTAATTAATTCAATTTAAAAGAGCCATGCCACAGACTTTGCATGTATTACCCAAGCGGTAACCTCTGTGGCTGTGAAGTAAAGCCAGTCCAGAAGTGCCAAATACTGCAGTTCTTTGAATGGCCACTTGAGGCTGGCTACAGAACAAATCAATCTCCATAAGCCCCCATATTAATTCCAACATCACAGCAGAAATAAACATGTTTACAGCCTGGTATAAAAAACTGTTTTAAACACTTAACCATTCATGATATCTGTGTGCTTATATAACTCAGCTGCTCAAATTATCTTATCGCAAGTGGCTTGTTTGAACAACCAGGCTTCATTCAGCCCACCTCAGGTCTACCCATGAGCCACATCTTTGCCCAGTTCTGGCTTCAGGCTGAACTGCCAAGATGGTGATGCTGTTATGCACTGCATTTTGTTTTTCATACCACCAGTAGTGCTTCTGAAACATGGTGTTGTTTCTGCATTGTCTAGAAGCTGTCAGGAAATGATACTGTAGCTTGCAACAAAGGTCGCTTGCCAGACCAAAACAGGGGGCACTGGAAGGAACTTTTCTTGAGTTATATAATTCATCACAGTAAACATCATGTCTGCTTTAATATTTGTCAATGGTACATTATTGTTTTGAGATAATGAAGTGCAGACCTTTCACATCAATCTGCGCACAAACTGCCTTACTACAGAACACGAATCTAGCATCGACTAAAATGAATGCTGCTTTGAAGATGATTAATGGAAACCAATAATTACAGTCTGTTTAAAAAATCTTTGACAGTGAAGCCCGCATTTGGAAAAGATAAGCAAACATTTTAAGGGGACATGATTTTTAGTTTGTAGTTTAGTCCAGCATATATTGTTGTTTTGGTGCTTATGGATTATACGTGGTGCTGCAGTGACCATGTTATTTTTCATACAGGGGATCATTACAGTTCTTTCTATTTCATCATCTTATCTTATCTTAATGAAGCTCAAAGCACTTTGCTCTCCTGGACCTTCAGGCTTTATATAGGCTGTTGGAAGGAACATTTCTCATTGCTGGTCTATAATCAGTTTTAGATTTGAAATTTTGTTAAATTTAAAGCTGACATTTTGCAATTTTGTATGGTGGGTGGATCCAAGTGGCTAAGAAAGGGCCAGCATGCTCCATTAAAACTCAGACATACTTTCCACGGACGGCTGCAGACTTGTACCAGTCATGTGGATTGTGCATGCAGTTCCATTCATGCTACACTTGCATCCAACACCAAATCATGACTTTTTCACACCTGTGGGACATGTAGCATAGGAAGAGACAGTTGTAAGAACTAAAAGAATGTATCACCAATGGTGTAAGGGGTATTGTAATCTTTAAAGTCATTTAAGTATTAATAAAAGTACTAAAACCATGCTGTGAAAATACTCCACTCCTCTTCCACTCAGGACATTGACATGGCTCAGTGGTGGATGACATCTTTTACGTCATACAAGTGATCGTCACGAACATGCAACATGTAAAGTATGATGGTTGAATAACATCAAACCCTCTCCCTCCACATGTTACCAGCATAAGATAATGTTAAAAAATAAAAAAAATAAAAACGGATTAAAAGCAGATTCACACCCAATTCATACCTTGATTGTCCAGCTGTGAAAAATAGCCAAGGTTTGACCTTTTTATGTGAACAACACGTGTGTCTTCAAGAGTTCAAAATTAACTGTTTTGTCCACCAGACAAATGGCTAGTGAATGCTCAGATTTTCAGATTTTAGAATTTCACCAAGCACTGCACTGATTGCCATAGTTTCTTTGGCTTGTGAGTGAAGCAAGACTACCAACCACTTCCAGATTTTAGCATTTGGCTGGTAGATGGTGCTAAGTAGGTGCCCCCACTGAAAATGTGCACCGTTACGTGGTCAGACTCCTCACTCACTCTGTTCTTTACCGTAGATTTGTGGGTTCTCATCGAGGATGATTACCTTCATGCAGTATATGAATTAATACAGCACGTCAAATTTATCAAGGATTTTATCGTGTCTGTCAGAGGTGATTAGAAACACACTGTTTCAGTCCCATTTTGTCATTTAAGACAATTCAAGAGCATGTAAATAGTTATAGATACACGGGTTACAGTCTGCACTTAAGTATGAAACAGGTCACATACAGTAATGTGCTACACCACTGGGTGCAGGATCTGCTGAAGAAGTCAGTCGCCTTGCACGGACCTCAGAGACAGACTGGAAAGCATAAACACTCACTGTGCCTCTGTGATGTTTTTCAAGTGCTTAACAGCTCAATCTCTCTTAAAATAATTACACCTGAAAGGCAGAGATCCATCACAACTGCCCCGGTCTGGAAATTGCCCTCAGATGGGCACACACACACACACACACACACACACACACACACACACAGAAAGAGAGACAGAGGTAGCATTTGTAAGCTATTATGACTTGCCTTTCTTCCTCTCCTCTTCTCCTTCCTGCTCTGCCTCTTCTTTTTCTTCATAAATCTTTGCTCTGTTGATGATGATGATGATGATGCAGGATGTGGCTGGCAGACATAGGAATGACTATTGCGTGTGACACTGTGTGCTCGTCTGTGTGTGTTTTACACTGTGTGAATGCAAAAATGCTATGTTTACAATGTCAGTTCAACCGACTATTAAATATTTAGCTGTAATATTTGCTCTGACATTATTTCATGTTTAATGTGTAAATTTGCATCAGTATTTGCATTGGCATGATTAGTTACATAGGTATAGTGAAGCGAAATGGAACGGTTCCAAAGGTTAAAGACCTGTTTTTGAATTGAATCTTTGAATCTTTATTAGATGCGTAATATGAACTGCACTCAAATATATCTGGTTCTGTAATAAAACAGTGAAAAGCTTGCATACATAAAAGCTTTAACCCGCTGTGTTTGTTGTTGTGCGCACTCCCAGTTTTCTTGTGCAATGAGGGACTGTTTTTACAATACACTGTGAAGGCCAATTTACAGTTTCTGTGGCCATGAAGGACACATGATGTAAATGTCTTCCGAAGTCTGAGAAAACCCTGTTTACACAATACTTCTGTTTCCGCTTACTGGAGGAAAACAGTTTTTGACTGTCACTAACATTTTTGTCCCATCTCATCTTAGTCAATGGAAACAAAACATACATAGCCTCACAGCTATTATCAGATGTCTATTTTTAGTTAGTCTCATCTCAAACACGCTGCACATGTGCTACATAAGTAGTACATAGTATTATTAAGTTATCCCTGATCATTAAGAGAAATCCTTCAAATGATAATTTACAGTGGGGAAAAAAACTTGCAGAACTGGCTGCAGTGCATTATTTTTAGCAGCGTTTTAATACAGTCCTTTAATCCTATGAGTTGTAAGGTTCTCCGGGTTAAACCATAATGCTGTCGAAATACCCTCCATTAGAAAACTACCAACATTAGATTAATAGTTTGCAAAAATAAGCAGACTGTTGTGTTGGGCCCTTTTCGTGGTAATGCTTCTAGTAAAAGTGAACCACACAAATATACACTCTAGGCCTAAACATGCTGCAGTCCAAGCTGCTGTTGTTGTGAAGGCCTGCTATACAGAGCTAGTTAATGTTTACCCAGAAAATATGTAATTGCAGACTTCCCCCTAATAAACTGTTCCAGAATGCAGACCACAATCCTCCTCCTGTAACATTATTATTATCTACAGACCTCTGGGACTGACTCCCTCTTTCTCCCTCTACATGTCTCATACACATACATACATTTATACACATCGTATATATAGGCATAATAAAGTTCAGATAGCCATTCGAACTTGATGCATTGACATGAAAAACCTTTTACATTTTGACCAACCACCGCAAAAGCAGACTTTTAGAATAAGCGATTTTAAAATCTTTAACTATGAATGAAGCTAACACAGGTTCTGGCAATGACTAATCAAAAAGAAATTAATGAGAGAAAAAGAAGGAGAACTAAAACATGTCTTCAGAAGTTTTTTAGGTCTATACCAAATGACTGAAATCTAATCTGCAGCTATTCATAAATGAGTTAAACATACAGCACATATTATGTTCTTTGAACTGCCTGGTGAAATGTCACTAAACTGCAGCAGCAGAGTGTAGAGTCCTGTTGCAAAATGCACCCCAAACATATGTCTTCCTCTTAAGGATAATATATACAAAGCAATGTAAAAATCCATTTCCTGCTTCTTTCCTTTATGGATCTATCAATCACACTGATAGGACAGAAGGAAGTCCAATAATGACAAAAGGGGCTGATATACCTAAAGAAAGGTTAAAGGTTAAAACAAAAAACTGTATGAAGTCTATTAAAGTCTATTTGCAAGTATTTTCAACACGGAAAATTCTGTTTCTATTTGTGCATGTTTTGTGTTTTTCACTTCTTTGTCAGGTCATGTTTTCACCTGTATAACAATCTAACTCAAGCCTTCTTTGACTAAAATGAGAAGATGCAGTCCAGTTTTGTGTCTGGGAGGCAACTGGCCTAGTTAAGCAAGAGGTAATTGGCCTAGCTTAGCACGATGAAAGGGGGACAGCTTGTCTGGCTCTGTTCAAAGTTCAAAATACACCTATTAACACCTCTAAAGATGGCTTTCTTCTCTGTTTAATCTGTACACAAACAGACTTAAAAAAAATGTGTTTGCATCAGTTGGATGAAGTGACTGGATTCTTTCTGGAAATTTGTTTGAAATGTTTTGTTTTGTTTTTTTGTTTGTTTTTTTCATATATGTCAGTGTGCTAAACAACCTTGTTCATTAGTCAGCTTTGCACATGTTGATACACATACTTTGAACTTTGTACTAAGCCAGGCTAGTTGGTTCCCCCTGCTTCCAGTCTTTATGCTAAGCTAGGCTAATTACCCCCTGGCTCTAGTTCTAAGTCATAAAAGTGGAATTCATCTTCTCAAGTCACTCTCACTAAGAAAGCGTAGAAGGACTTTTTTCAAAATGTTGAGCTTTGCCTGACAGGACAACTTACTGACAGGACAATTAACTAATGCACAGAGAATAGAGACGACTATATGAATATATTTTTTTAGGGTAAAAAGTGTACAGTTACATTTTAAGGCCTTATTTTCACAGAAAAGAGAATTTCATACAGAACAAGGTCATCAGGAGAACAGCTTGTGTACAGAGGAATAAATCAGGGCTTTCAAGCTTTCAAACATCAGATTATCAGGTGAAAACAATGAAACTGTTAGACTGAAGGTCAACATAGTTTTGCATATGCTAAAGAAGGTTTAGAACTTCTCTGTTTGTACTGCCTGGAGAAAAATCATATTGTGTAATGGAGAAAATACAATAATAAGCATTCTTTTCTTCATTCCTGAAAAAACAAATTCTGCAGATATATGGGTTTTCCGTGACAGCACTGATATTTCTTAAACACAGGCTTATGGTTTCACCCAGCAGCTCCGGAAGAATGTTAATATTCAGGTCAGATAAAAAAGTAACTCTCTGTTTCCGGCCACGGCTGTAATTTTTACGCCACAACGTAACGCTGGATGTCCCAGTTGAGGCTGAGGTTGGCTGACGTCGCTTACATTCATGATTACCGTCTGTAACATGTCTTTAAAAGACCATTTGGGATGGAATTATTTTATGCTGGATTATTTTTACATTCTACTTGGGCTTTTTGTCATGTTGGAGCGCTAACTGTAGCTGGCTCCTTTATTTTCCTCTTCTTTCACAAAGACTTATTGGTTCCTGCTCTGCTTTCACTGTAATAGGAGTGGGCATCTGCCTCCAAGTCTGCCCTGTTTAATATATAGAGACAAATTGCATTACCTCAGTGCCGAGAACCGTGTAAATAGCCAAGATGGCCACCATGTCATTACTGGGACTTTCCTTTGTAAAGGTAGGGCAAATGCTGCTAAACTGTAGTACGATACTAAGAAGTTAACGTCTTTGGTACAAGTAAGGTTTGAAAAGTATGAATGCAACTTCCCCTTTCAGAAATAAAATCAATAAAAGCAATTGGTTTCGTCTTCTCACACAAACATTCCATTTTAAATTTTAAGAAGATGTGAAACCACACATGATGCTAATAGACAACACATCCAGCATCTATGAATGAAAAACAGTTATCATGTATCTAGAGGTTTCCAAAGCAAGAAGAAAAGTTAAAGAAGTAGCCTGATCTGATTTCTATCTAGAAGTAAATACATATTTTTCTTCTATGTATAACTGATTGCATCAGTTAACAAAGATTTTTACATGTCCTGGGGCTGGATGAGTACAGACAAAAACCATACACAACCCATTTCCCACATAGCAACTGATATCCTCTTAAAATCTTCTGCTGCAAAGAAAAGGACTTTATGTCCCCGGTTTCATGGGAACAAAAAATTAGCCTAAACAGCAACATGAGACAGAAAAACACAAACCTTATCAGTTAAATGAGGACCGGTGATTAAAGAAGCTAGTGATATAGAGTAACACAAAACTGTCTCGACAACAGATGGCAGAGTAAACTCGAATTGTGCGTCTGCACCAAGAAACGTGATCGCTGTGCCTATGGTGATTCCGGAATAGAAGATAATTTATGGTTCATTGTTGGGTTTTATGCTCTGAGTGACAATAGAGCAGGTTTGCTGTCAAAATAGCTCTGCAAGATTACATAGATGCTTAGTGTTACTACACAAGACTAAGAGCCATGCAGCATTGTGGGATTGTAATATGTTCTTTATAAAGAAATTACTGTCAAATCAAAGTATTAAAGTAAATTTTGACTTAATGATGGTATTACATTAAAAGTGCACAAATGGAGAAAAATGTGCACCAAATTGCTTGTATCAAAAACATGTGTTTCAACAATACTATCACAATATTACATTTTGTTTCTCTCGGTTATGAGAAATGAGATTGTTGTTGTTGAGTGTACTCAACAAATGCTTTGCTGATATTTGAGAATATGGCGACTTACAATAACTTCTTACATGGCAAGAAACAGGCAGGCTGTAAACAAGCCTAAAACAGATTATTATTAAACCGTTTTATTTGGGAGGTGAAACCAAAAGTGAGCACAAGTGTTGCATGCATTCCCAGATCTCAGCAGGTTAGTACAATGTTATTAATCCAATATGAATGATGGCCTAAAGCCCAAGTTGTAAACTGGAATCACCATTTAATATTAGAAGTAAATAACACAATTCAAGGACCATTCAAGCCAGGCATCCATGTGTGTGTGTGTGTGTTTTTGTTGTTTTTTTGGGTTTTTTTTTACAGCAAACATGAAGCATTGGAGTGGAATTGAGCAGGTGAGGATAATAATAAATCACAACAAGTTGAACCAAATGGCTTCTGATGCCAAAGTCAAATTCAGTCACTGAAGCACGGAGAAGGGAGGGGTGGGGGTCAATGAAGAGTAGTGTTTTTCTTCTTCCCTCTCTGTGGGAAAAAAGGGGGTTCAGGACATGCTGGCATCCCACGAAACACTGAAAAGGGGCGGGTGGTGGTGGAGGTGATGGGGTGCGTTTTCTTTCTTTTTTCCCCCCCTTTCCTCTAACTCCACACTGCCTCGCTGCCCTCAACTCCGCCCCTTCCGTGAGCTGGGAGGTGGTCAAGGAGTGTATGTTCCTGTGTGTGTGTGTGTGTGTGTGTGTGGAAAGAGTTGGGGGGGTGCCCTTATTGAAGCTGAACGGAGTGGAACCTCTCGCATTGTCTCTGCTCCTGCACCCCACCCCCCCAGTGCCTCACCCCCTGTCTCCCTCCTCCTTTCTCCTGGGACAAAGAATGCCCTGAATGCCTGGCGTCTCCTGCAGTGTTAAATAACTAAAGGATAGGTGGAATGATGCAAAGGCCCAGGAAGAGGGAGGATGAAGAAGAAATCAGAGGAAGTTAGAGTTGACTTGTTTATTTGGATGCTTATCTTTTGATGTATTTATGTAAAACTTTCATCTGTCCTTCCGATATCAAGTCCTTATGCCTAATTGTCATTGCCTTCCAAGATGTCCTATGATCTATCAGCACTATGGTAAAGTAGTTTAGGCAACCAAACTACCAGGTTAATGTAGTCAGGGCTATGGTTAAAAGAAATGTGACTGTTTCCAGTCTGCATTCACTGTTTGCATTCCAAAATGCAAAGAGCAGTCAAAGCTATCAATGTCAGACACTTTTTAGACCCAACCATCCACCCTGACATCTATTATAGGAGATTTGCAATATTATAACCTGTTCATGTAACCGACCAGAGTTTTTTTGTCAGGAAATCTTAAACATGTATTAATTTTGCCAGCCCAGGTCCGAGATGATGTTATTATTCCTGAAACAGCATTTTTGGCCCCACATCCTCACATCTAAATGACAAAAATGAGTTATCTGTATTTTTTGGTTTGTGGCCTCACTGGGATGAAGGTACACTATCAGTGCTTTTTAAAATCAAAGCAACTAAGGGCCAACAAAGTCAGTCACATTCGCCATGAGAAAAACGTAATAAAATAAATGACCTTGTGACCTTCTACAGTAAATGTGAAAGATTTGACCAGCTGATGGCAGTAAGGAAAAAAATCATCTGAGTACTATGAATGTGCAAAGTCTGGACTGCAAAGTTTTGGACTGACCAAATGATAGACCAGCAGTGTCATCTTTAATTTCATACTGCTAGTGTGGCTAAAGGCGAATGTATACTTCTGCTTTGAACTACAGCTATACTGTACTGTATGTATGTATGTACTACACACTTCATATTCCCCATACACCATAGCCCGCCTGAGAAATGTAACTACAGGTCGCAGCAACACAGACCACAAGAACTGGGATTTGTCTGCTTGGTGTGTGTGTGCATGTGTGTGTGTGTGTGCATAGTCTGAGAATGGGAGGCAACATATCTAAAACCCAGAGTTAATAATGCTGTTTGAAAATCCCTCTTCAAGCCATAGATGTAATAAACACACACATATTCTCAGACAAAGGTGTCCTCACACACATGTGGGACACCTCACTGTATGATACACTCTTTGCCTGTCTTCTCGCATTCCCTCATCCTGTTGTTTCAAGGGTGGTGTGGATAAAAAAAGGAAACAAAACACACAGAAGTCAGACTGAGGAGAGAGAAGAGGGGGAGCTTAAGTACAGGACGAAACTGAGTGCTCACAACGATGTAGATAAATGTTTAGGCTCAGACGCAGGCTCCACGTAGAGCCTACGTACAACTGTAAATCAGCCTTAAAAAGGATGCAGACACCGCCAACAGATGCACATGTGGTCCTGTTTATACAACACGGAGTGTCTGCCTCTGCACACGTTTGTCTCCACATACAGTCCGAGCGGTCATACGTTTTGGGTTACATGTGGACGGTCCATGTGAAGCCTCACTGACATGGCAAAATTTGTCAGCGTTCAAGTCATTTTTCGTGCTCATCTATTCATCCACCCTGACTTTAGACTCTTTCACAGAGGAAGGCAAAACTTTACTCAAAGACTTTACTTGAAAAACTGCTACTGAATGTAAGTTGTTTGAAGCTGAACCACCATTGCTGTTTCACAGACGACTGTTTCTTTTTGGTTTTTAACAGGAAATTAGTACATATGCGCATACAAGGTGGGTGTTGCTTGTGCCTCATGGTGATCCCATAATTTATCATCTGTCTTTTCCCACAGTTTAGATTTGAATGAGTCAAACTGGAGTAATCTTCTTCCAGTTTGATTGATTATGGGAGTGGGTAGTTCCATTCTTTAATTTCATGCAGCAAAATGAAATCCAATAATTCATAATAATATGAATTCATGCCCGGATGCTGTTTTGTTTCATGCATTGAACAGCTCTGAACTGTTTACTGGCAAAGCTTAAATACGTATTTCACTTGTCATTGCACACATTTGCCAAAGTAGTCTTATGAAACTACAAGTGTGGTTTTAAAATTATGTCCCATGAGGTTTGACATTCACAAACACACATACTGTAACTCTCTATTTCACATGTACACACCCACTTAGACACACTGCAGCCCTATCATACAGTGAATGTAATGGTTGACTGTGCTAATTGCTGCAGCGCTCCAAAGCAACAAGAACACCGCGGCCTCACAACCACATGAAATCATCTTATTCCGCAAGCAGTGTGTACAAAAAAGACCATCCATCAAGCTGTCATGCTAACCTCATTCTCCTCCAAAGGTAGGAAGTGAAATGCTCCCTCACACACTGCGAGTATGACTTCATCACTCACAGCACACCATCCATTACAGAGCCGCGGTTCAAGAAGACACAAAGTCAGGCTTGAGTGAAATAATTTGGTTTGTTTTAATCCGGTCAGTGCACCAGATGGGCGGTTCTTATTGCATCAGGATAACTTGAATTGTTCCAAATACACTGTAAACCACAGGAGAGTCCAATGATTTGATGTTGAGACAGCCTGATGTTGTTGGTAGTTTTTGTTGTTGTTTTTTTTTTTAGAAATACTCACTCCATCTGGTGCTGTACACAGATCAAACAAAAAAACAAGAATTATTTGGACGTACCATCTGAATCAGCACAAGTTCAGATTCTTTTTGTTTCCATGAGACATCAGAGACTGTCCGCTAGATGACTGTTTTGACAGTATCTGTATGTTAACAGCATCTGAAATTGCAAAGTCACATAACTCTATTACAATCAAATCATATCTGTGCTGTATGAAAACTTTTTAATAAAGATGAAAAACAGCCAAAAGACAACTGTGTTCAGCAGTCTATTAAAACAAGAAACCACAGAATTGAGCTGAGAAAGAATTTGGACACATTTTCTAAAAGTCAGAATATTTTGGCCTCTGCTGCATCAATTTTCACCATTCCTTTTGAAATAAGTCTCCCATTTTAATGAAAGTTTAATCATTAAACTGAGATGAGTACCCCTTTAAACTGATCATACGTGGTGCCTTCTGCTTAAGAACGATGCACATTTCTGTCAAAGAAGATGAGAGAATTTTATTTCACTTTTAACATGTTAACTCTATTAGTTTTGTGTACATTAATTGTGTATGATATGACTCCTGTCCATGAGTTGTATTTGTGTCTTCAAATTAAGTTAAATTAAATTCATTTTGCGTTTAAACTTTTACTGAAGAAAATCAGACATGCAGTTATTTTGGCCTTCTTCTTTCTAATGTAAAAAATGTACAAAGGCATTCAATAATTATCTAATGTGATATATACAACAAAATATTGTGATTCTAATGTATTGAAAGCACTTACATTTGTCATGTGGAAAGTATTGCAGTATTACAGACTCAAATACTCAAATAAACAAGAGGAATAAAGTTGTTTTGAACATATTGTGCGGTGCCACATTCATTCTACTTTAAGTAGTTAATGATGGTCATTTTATTCAACTTCTTGCCAAAGCTTCAAACTGGTCATGGACCACCAGGTGGCGTCATGCAGATCCCTCCTGCTTTTGGTGCCATTTGGCAGTAAACCACCAACAGTGGCTTACCAACAGAGATAGGATGAAAGTTTGGCTTAGTGCTGATCGCTGGCAAGATATGCAACTGCTTAGCAAATGGCCCGTTCTACAGAGGAAAACTACAGTAACTATGCCACAGCATGAAGCTGCAATCTTTTTTTTAGTTAACCAAATTTCTTTCATCTGTTGATCAAAACCATTGTGGGCTGGTGATATGAGAAGGCTGCGTTTAAAAAAAAAAAAACAAAAAAAAACTTGGTTTGGTTTCAAAGGGATTTTGTGGATAAAGTTGGACTTCTGTGCAAACTCACTCTCTAACCAAGGAGATGAAATTGTTGAGTGGATAGACACACTGTAGATAGCAGAGTGTAGATATCCAAAACAAAAAGACATGTTTCTTAAAACATGAATCAGATTGCTGAAACTAAATAAATATGTGATACACACTCTTTCTATGGAATTCTTATCATATGACAATCATAATTGTTTGCCAAAAGAAAGGAAATTTCATGAAAAGTGAAGGAAAAAGCAGCTGCAGCAAGAGACACAATGACAGACATATGGATGCAGCAGACACATGGTGTTTGTATTGAGAAATAATCAGGCTGTGCTTTTTTTTTTTTTTTCTGCTCTCACTGACATGAGATATGATCTGCAGGATGGAGAGGAAAAGCAGAGGGAGGGCTTGAGAGCCAGAAATTAAATGCTTGTGTGTGTGTGTGTGTGTGTGTGTGCGTGTGTGTCTTTGTGTGTGCGTCAGTGTACAAAGAGAGTCCCACAGTTTACGAGGCTTTGTCCCGTTTTCCCCTCAGACTGGACTCTTAAAAATAAAGACTGAAAATAAGGGAATATTACTTCAGGTCCTGTTTTTCACTGCCGGCCTATCAAATACACAAAGTAGTTAAATCAAATGACTGGAAAGTGCACTTTGAACTCAGCCCCTGGCAGAGGTCCCATTCAAGCAGAAATGTAAAAGTTCCTGTCCTCCGTGGGGCCCCCTGTTCAGGGTGTCCCCATAAAAAGACTTATAGCTGGTTACAGCAGCTTGGAAAGGAGCCCATAGATGGCCCAACAAGCCTCGACCAGCATTATTTCCTACCAGCCTCTTTGTTTGGTGAAGCCTTTTTTTTGGCAGGGTTCCTATTGCAGCGCTCGACTTCCCATTGAGAAAACAACCAACCACCACACCCCTCCACACACCCACCCAACATCGCCCCACAACCACCACCGAGCATGGCACTCGCGATTCAGCTCTGAGCTGCAAAGCCCAGACTTTTTGGCCTCCTTGTTTTATTTAACAATTAGCCAAAGCTCGTTTATTCAGGTTGTATTTGTTTCATTTTTTTTTAAAACCTCACTGCATATAAACCACATATTTATCATTGATACTTTTATTACAGGGCTTGCCCCCCTGCAGGAGTTGTTGGTGTAAATGAAGTAGCACCTCCTGGTTATTGTTTTCACTGCTTTTTATGAATGGGCCATGCAATCAAAGTTCACTATTGTTTTATTATGGGGGTAATTTATCAGCGTTCCAAGAGTTAATGGTTTCCTTGCCTGTCTCAACAGCTTGTAAAGAACTGGAGCTCTTAATGAAGCTTGAGCACAATTTATAGTTAAATGATAATATAAAGTTACACTCTATTACCATGCAGATTATCTTAAAAAGGCTCTGTAAACAATTATATTCAATCAGCTTTATTCATCCCTCATGAACATTTCTGAACAGAAATGACTCTTGGACGTTGGACTGAGTCATTTGAAGTAAATGAGCCGCGGGGTTAAAACAGGTTGGCATGGTTTGGCATGTCAGTCACAGTCCACAAGCAGAGCACAGTAGCACCTTTCCATGTTGCCCGGCTGCCTGTCAGCAGCTACATTAAGCCATTACACAAGTGTGGAAACCGCCCCCGTGGCTGGCCCACACGGCACACATCCGCTTAGGGACACATACCATAATTATCCCCCCCACTTCATACTCATCTCCCCTGGCAACTGCAATCATACAGCCAAAATAGCTTGGACTAATTCATTACTTTGGTGGAGGGAAGTTGGCTGCCTGTAATGACACCAATTGCCCTGACCTAAACGCTGTAATAGGACCTCTCGGTGCACTGGCGAGGAAATGGCTGCAATTGAGGCTCTTCCACTTCCTAGCAACCGAGGCTCAGGCCTACAATTTGAAGGGGGAAATGCTTTGCATTACCTGTGCCCCGCAGCTTGAAATGCAGCCTAATGAAGGCAAAATTGTATGAATTAAGCAGACTTCAGTGGGGGAGGCAACAAACAGAAAAGTGGAAGCATGTGTGTCAAATGGGTTTTCTCGTTAATTCGGTGGCTGTCTAACGGCTAGATTAGAGCCAACCGGAATTTGCCTGGTCGTGCAATCAGGAAAGACCAGAGGGGAAACAAACACAGGCCGTCTGTTTGGTTCCTACTGGACACAGAGGGAGAGAACAGGAGGAGGAGGACGGAGGAGAAGGAAGGGAAAGGTGGTGGAGGTGGTGAAGGCATGAAAGGGAGGAGGGGGGACTCTCACTACGGTTCCAAAGAGTAGAGTCCAATATTTAACAGCAAACTGCAAGGTAGTGTTTCGCAAGACTGACCTGGGTCAAATAATATTAGCAAAGACTTTTTATGATGTGTTATATACTGCTTAGTTGCCAGATGGAAAAGGTGCACGAGGCTGGACAATACAAGGAGTGAGGGAAAGTTCAGACAAACACAGGGAAGTGAATGTCTCTAAAAGTGTCGAAATAAATCACACTGTCTGAAGGATAACCTTCTCCCATCAGAGGCTAAAATTAACATAATTTAATTCATGAGAGTTCCATGTAGTTTTCACTTGATTTTGAAATCTCCATCTCAAGCCCAGTGGAAGTGAATGCGATTTTATTTGTGGTTCTCACGTGATAATAATTCCTTTGAGAAACATTGTCCAGGTTATCCTGGATGACCAACAAACATTGCTGTCAAAACTTTTGATGTGAACTCTTTCTAACAGAGAAATAGCCTTATAATACCTTCTAATAGCTAAGCAATTTTAATTTCTTGAACAGAACTTTCAAACCTTGAATCCATTTTCAATCCCCAACTTTAGATTTTTCAAAAACGTTGGAAGAAGTTTCAAAGAACTGGTGTATGAGATTATTGCTCACTACATTCAGCTTCAGTACCACCTTGAAATCGAGTACTTTGAAATAAGCAGATACAAAAGAACCAGCTTCATACACATATGCAAAACAAAAAACAAGCAAAAAAAAAAAACTATAGGAACAGCCACAGCTGAAAACTAAACTCAACAGCTATATGCACACTGACATGCTATCTCCACTCAACATTACCTCAACAAACACCACAAAACACAGGTTGGCCCAGTTTTTAGTGCTGGATCGAATCTCTGCGCTCCCATTGGTTGGCTCTCAATAAAAGCAACACTCTCTGCACCGGCTCGTCTGCTGGAAAGCCTACCTGTGGGATGAGGTATGGATCCGGGCGTCTGATTGGTCAGGAGGTAATGTTATCTGGCTGATCTTCAGTCAGAGAGGATGAGGCCAAGAACTTGATGGGACCACAAGAGTGTTCCAAAGGTGGACTGGTGAGCAGATGGACCAGAAGAGTTCATCTTTCTCCCTGTAGTCCAGGCGAACCGTTTCACCCTCCCAAAACCTGCAAAGGAAGGACAGTCAGGACAGACAGATATTGGATTTGACTCTTACCTGTACTGTTTAACGATTGATTTGTTTGTTTGTTTTCCTGTTATTAGTCGAGACAACACGTACAAAATTATGTGTTCTGACCCCCATTAGTGGCGTTAAACACATAATTTTTACAAACAGTAAATAACCAATTCAGACAAGCATGTACGATCAATAATCACACATTTACACAGTTACTTCATTCTAATGAATAAGACAGCACAAACACAGTAGCATTCACTAAAAGGTTAGCACAATCAGAACCAGCACACATATCTAAACACATAATCAGGTAAAATCACTCTCCAAACTGTCTCACAGATGCAGAAAGTTGCAGAGAATTTGGAAGCTTTAAATGTCTGGAATCAATTTCTTGTCCATTTTGAAATCATCAGCAGGTGTAACTGTTATTCTTGAAACTAAAGACACATCGCTGAGGAAAATAAAGGCCTTAAATCAGGTTGGTTGCTGATGGAAAACACCGATAAGTTCACATAAACTCAATAACATCCGTCACTACTTGTCTTTACAAGACAAGTTGACTTACAGAAACTTGTTATATGTTACTTGCAGGGTGAACGTGTGAGAAAGATTTCTGACGACATTGAAATTTCCACTGAGATGCCAGTTTTGGAGGAATCTTACTTCCTGAAAGTGATGCACTTCCTGGTTAAACAGGATGTTGGGGCAGGGGTTATTGAAACCAATAGGATCTCATTTTTGGAAAGATAAGTGGTTTGATTTGTTAGGAGATGCAAAGGGGCAGGACTTCCTAAACATGTGTGATGCTTATTGGTTAGTACTCATTCCATCTTGTCGGAGTGACGGAGTCTTCATTTCATGTGGGTTTTCAAAGCTTTTTAAGGCTGATACAATGTTTACTTATTGTTTATTGTATTTTAAAAAGTAGCTCTTAACTTAAGCACTTCAAAGCAGTGCTTCACTACTTTACAGATGGGAGTAAAGTTCACCTAGCTTTTTTTTTTATTATTATTATTATTATTAAACATTCCTACAAATGGGCCAAATTTGGAGGAAAGGCTATATTTATCTGTAACCTCTGGTGGTATGTTTTAAACTGCCTATAGATGGATACAACTACTTGGCATTGCTGAATTCTATTTTTAGTTTTTGGGGGTGATGAAATGTGTAATTAATATATCTATATATCTATCTAATATATCAAGATATGCACATATTGTATGGTTAAGTCGGCATACTTAAAATGTTAGAAATCAACATGTCATGCTGCAAATCACTATTTACTTTTCCATTTTGCACCAATCTATTTATACAGTAAACTGTATATCACAGAGTATATATATATGGACCTGTAAAGTTGGAAATTCATCTGGGAAAACCCAGATGGTGGTGGGTTTACCTAACTCATAGATGATTGGAACAAGGTTTGTATTCTGTGGTTTGAAAAGAAGAACTGTGCCCTCCTTTTGGATTTTCCATTTGCAGGCTTTGTGCCACCCTGAGAAGTGGGTCAGAGCAGAGGAGCCCACCACCAGTCACTTTTGGTTGCTTCAAGTCACGTCACATAAACAATGGCACTTCATGGGGAGAGTCTTCCTTCCTGCCTGGCTTCCTGTCGATCGTTCTGCCTGACTTGGCAAACTCAATGTGTTCTCCCCCCACCCCTTCCTCCTCCTCCTCCTCCTTCACCCACCACCCCCATCACCCAGTCCTCTCCCAGCAGACCTTCCTGAATCAGACAGCCAAGTTGGTCAAAACTGAGGAAGGGAAACAAAATAAAATGTGGGATGACAAAAAAGAAATGACAAATGACAACGAAGCTTCAATGGGCTTCTGTGGAAGTGGAACATACCAAGTCAACAAGTAGGGTCCTTTGACATGTAGATAGTGGTGGTGGCGGGGTGTGAAGGTATTGAATGTACTGTTTGGCACCTACAGTGCACTAAACTTTTAACCCCGCCCACGACCTCCAGCTCCTTTCTCATGCAGACCTTTCTGACCAGATTGATGATAGTGGTGCACTTCCTCTGCAGGGAGCGCGACCTTTGCTTGAATAAGCTGACCGTTGATTAGCCTGTCTCATTAACATTCAAGGCTAGTTCTCTTTCCTTTTTCACTGTGCTTCCAGTCTGAAAATTGACGAATTGCAAAATTATTACATTCAGCATGAGGTATGAATTGAATGCCACAGATTTGTCAGTCCATTCTTGGTAAATAAAACCATCTAAACATTATCGAGACATGAGGTAATTCATTCATTCTTTCTTTCATTTAAAAAAAATGCCACTGATTTCAAAAATTCTATTTTTCTGGCAAAATATGTCTCAATTATCAAGTAAATCAACTCTCAAATCCCATGTCCTCTACACCCACTGGTGTTCTTGGAGAGGAAAATGAGTAATTCTAGAAAGGGAAAAATATATGTCCTCATCCAAAGAGTCAAAGAAAATTCAACAATCAATCAATTTCAATAAGTATGAGTTAGTATATTATTTTTTTTAAAAAATACACAAAGGCACTCTTGTCTTCCTCAGGAAGTTATCCTGTCACTGACCAAACTAGCCAAACTCAACAATATACTGTAGCTCAATCCATGACCTCTGCGAGTTTCTTATTCACTTTTAAGGGCTGTAAACTCTTACAGTGTTTATGGGGGTGTTCTTCCTCAGGATGCAAGATACCCTTATCTGTTTTATAGACCTATTTAGGTCAATAGTAGATCAACTTGTCTGGTACCGATTTGGAGAAAAGCAGCAACCTTTAGCATGAGGAGTTACAATTTCACCTCATCAGGGTGATTTATTGCCATTTTACTGGCATCCTAACAGCTTTGTTATCTGCGTCTTGGATTGTAGATAGCAGTCAGAATGTCACAAAGTCCAAAGAATTGCACATACATGAGGGGAAGCTGAAAAGCACTTGCAGGTGAGTACAGGCAGTAATATGTGTCTGTGTTGAGAGTTTGTGCTCCTCGGTGTCTTCATCAGTAGCTGAAGTTCATTCATGAAAAGCTTTCTGTAAAGCAAAATGCTTTCTGTCTGCCCTCCTGTCCTCATCTTAACTCCATGCCAGTGGACATGTGAGGGTTATTTTTGACATTTTACATTTTTAGGCACTTAAATCTGCACTTTTGAAAGACTTGCAGGGTCATTAGTGAAGCTCCATGTCCAGAGTTTGTCAGTTCAAATGTAGTCTTTAATCAGTGTCTTTTATTGTCTCTTTGTTAAGTGTAATTGGTAGCGGCCTAGGTTTGATTGACATCTATTGGTGCGTGTCTAAAATAATTTCCTTTTGGCACAAAACAATACTGTATTCTCTAATCAGTCATTTTTGTTCTCTCTTCCTGTTCTCTGTGATTTAAAGAGAATCTTTTTACTCCTACAAAGTTAGAGCTCCTGCATGCAGAGAGTGTAATTCCTCAATCATCATGACATGCAGCCAATAGTAGATAGATCATAGTGCTCTGGCATCAGATGCAACAAAAAAATCTCTGACCTTAAACTGATCACATAAGAAGAAAGAGTGCTGGGAAAAGATGTGGAAAAAAAAAAAAAACATGAGGGGAGACGATTTTTTTTTAACTGCAGGCCGCCTTCATTGAGAGCTCTTTTAAAGTTGCACCTGTACAGCATGGTGGGGGTAAGTCTGGAGGCTTGATGTGGGCGCAGTGTGTTCTTAACCCCTCGGGAAAGGAAAGAATTAGAGGGGGCCTTTGTTGTCTGCACTAGCTACACCTCATATATATTTTAAAGGCACAAATACAAGAGGGCAGCCTGACTTGAACCCCCTCCCCTAAAAAAAATTGACCTTGGCGGGAACATCTCTGATATTCCTGTAAAGGTAAATTGAGCATTTGATTGTGGCCAAACTTGAACGCCGTTATGAGCATGCGCCACCATGTACCGTTGTAAAGATGAGGCACTTCCAGACAGCTGGTTTCACTTTTTCGTTCACTCTCTCTTCCGCGCTTGCTTTCCTTTTGTTCGACTAAAGTGTTCCTCTTTTGATTCATCCTGAGTAATGGTGTGAGATTCGCAGAGCAGCTGAAGTTTCCTTTCAACTTCTCACACGGCCTCCACAGCTGGCCGTCTCCTGAGCAGCACCCTGGAACAGATGCAGACGAAAAACTATAGGCCCCTGCGTGACAGCTATTTTTTCCATCTGCTTTACAGTGCTGTTGAGTCTGTTGTAGCTGAAACTATGAACAAGCACAATTTAAGCATTATTATTTGTAACATAGTGTCACCAACAGTCTGATGTCATTAAATGCTGCTGTGGTTTGTCTGTGGCAAAATGGTTACCTGCCACACAGGCAGAAAACATTTGGACACAATAAGACACCTTTGTTGTCTACAACTGTGGCCTTATCTCAGAGTGTCGAAGTATACAGTATGGTGTCTCAAGATCACTTTGTACTTGGTGTCAAGAAAACCTCTGATTCTTTTGTTCCTCTACAACAAGCCGTAGCATCCAAAATTCAGTTTCTTTGCTACCTGAATGCTTGAGTAGCCTAAAACCTGGCAGTGCAGAAACATGAAACATGAAATATATATATTAAACAAACAAATACACTGTATCTGTAAGCATAGAGATGTACATATATTTTTCAATTATACAAATTTTTAGTTTTTCAGTGAAAGTTTTCAATTGTGCGTCTTCCCCTGTCTGTTTAGATGACACTGACATCAATCTCGGATAGGTTTGGTAATTTGTTTGCCAAGCGAGCCTAATTAACTAATTCAATCCTAGACTACTCTGACAATGCCAAACTAGCCAAATATATCTAGGAAATAAAGCAATTTTAGATTCTCTTTTGTCCTGAGTCCAGGCCAGAGCTTAAATGAAATATTTCACGAAGGTAAACACATGCCTTGACAATATTTGATACAAAGAGCTTAAATTGCTTCCTTCATGCTGTCAAACTTTCTTGGGGTCCTACTCTGTTTGAAAACAGAAACTTTCTATCTGCTTCTGATTTACTCCTCTGAAACCTGGAAAGATTAGACGGGCCTGCACAGTAGTCTACAACAACAATTTTGGGTTGCAAGGAAAATTACTTTGGAAATTTGGGTCCACTGAGAGAGTTTGGAAACCACTGAAGCGTTGTATCTGTTCCACAGGATGGTGTGCAGGATTGCGTATCTGCATACTATGGCCCTGAATATATAATGGTCAACATCCAGCCTCTCTTCTCTACACTGAAACTGCTTTGTGTGGTAAATAGCAGCCTTCAGACCTCAGCAACTTAACACATGCACACACAACACTCTGGCTGAGCAGTGATGTGGAAAAGAATTTCTCCTGGTGGTACACCAGCATTTCTGTATACTCCCTTAGAGCCTGCACACATCCTACAAGGTGCCAATCATGCCATATTTGACCATGTCACAGCCTTACCAGGAGCTGTGATTGACAGGTCTATTTCTATGAAGAGGTGTGGTCTTGGAGAGTCAAGCTGGGTTGTATTATGGAGGGACGTACTTAATAAGATCTACAGCAGGGAAAGTGCCTGCCCTTTAGGTCCAATTTCCCCTTTGGCATAATACTGCCATTGAGGGTGATGGAAATGGAATCGTACCTCTCGCAGAGTTCGAAATTGAAATGTTAAAGACCAAGCAGAGTGGGAAAAGAAATGATTGAAATCTACTGAGGTTTTTATAGGGACAAGAAAGCAAAGACAGTCCTGATTGTCAGTTTTAAAACAATTTTCTATTTCCTCTCTTGCACATTTGTTTTCATTTTTACCACTTAACACCCTCCTTCTCTGACATTTTTCCCTTATCCGTTCTTACAGGTTGCTTTCACTTTTAAAGCACCCCTCAAAACTGTACAAGAACACCCCCAGTTTCAAAGACCTGGAAGAACAAACGCATTAAAAAAAAAAGATGAAAAGGGAGAGATTCAGTGATCCAACCCTGTAAGTCTTTGACACATTTCTAGAACCCTATGCTTGAGCGTAAGCCCAAAATCAACAACAGATAAGCCTTTTCTGTGTCCCCTTTCTTTGATCTAGTGCCCCCCCTCGCTTCCAGCATGGGGGGGATAAGGGGAAAGAGAGGGGTTACTCTAAGCTTCCTGTTCAGGACCCCCCCTGCTTTGGATTTGAGGGCTGGAGACCCTGGAGGGAGGAGAGGGAGGAGTGCAGGGTCCCTTCTATGCAGATGCCCTCAAACTTCCCATCATGGCCTGATTCATTCACTGTAATAGGGCCAGCCAGTAACATGATTATTAAAATCATTTAAAGTAACCTGATACAGAACTGCCATCATCTGTCATGAACAGCATTCATTTATATGAGCTATCAGACAAGACTTGAATCTGTTTTTGGTATGAACATCCTCTGGCAGGTCTTCTATATGCAGATACAACACTTACTCACACTTAGTCATACCACTGGATGCCAGAGAAGCTTCATTCACTGTGTATTTGACTAGTCCATTCTACTGACATTGAGTACAACCATCATGGTTCTCCATCCCAACCATGTCTGTGCATTAGGTTTTGGCAAATGTAATTTATTTGGGATTGTCATGCTCATGAGGCATTTCAACAATTATTATATGATTCTAAAGGCCAAGACCACTCAAATTGTCATAATGTTTTCATTACCTGTTGAGCTTGTTGTCCCCCTTTTTGTGCTTTATGTATGTCTATGTATGTATGTACATTGAGAGCATATATCTGGCAAACAAAGTGATTCTCACAGAAGTGACATAAATCCTTAAGTCATTTATCTTCACTATGAAATCAAGCAGATCTATCTCAACCTAAAAATAGTAAATACATCAAACTTCTTTACTTCTTCTATCAGTGCTAAATGGTTCAAGTGTAAAATGCAAGTGCTGTTTTTGCACAAGGTAGAAAAGAAGATGAAGAGGGAGCAACATGAGGTCAGCCCCTTTATGGAGGTAATCAGAGTTTTCTTCCTGTCTATTCTCCCCCTATTCACACAGCCTGGCCTTCATTCCCAAAGTGAAACTGGACACCGAGGGTTTTGTTATGGGTTTACAGCTCCAGAGGACAAGGAGACAAACAAGACGGTGCAGAAAAACAAGGCTGCTGTTCTCCTGGCGTTGTAGCATGGCTGTAAAACAGACACTAAAGTTGAAGAAATAGTTTACACAAAACGCAAGATGTGATTTTCCCTGCATGTCCCTTGTTTGATTGAGATAGTAGTGTGTTTGCTGAGTCTTGTGTTAAGACTAATTAAACTAGTGTGTGAGGTTATACAATTGACATGCTCAACCACAGTGGAAAAAAGAGCCAAGGTTGTGGGTAGATGTCACGTCTCCAAATGGGAAACTACTGAAATGGTCCGTGCACTTTTAAAGCAAGTGAGTGAAATGTCAGAACGTGATTTAAAGAAAAGTCTTCTGATTGTAAATCATTGAAGATAGGGGAAGACTTCCAACCACCATCTTCTGTTTATTTACCTATTAATAATAAAGGAACCAGCAATTGAATATATGCATAACCATCTTCATTAGTGTATAATCACCTGAAAGTAAGAATCATTGTGTTTTTCTTACCTCCTCCATGGAGTTCACCATGTTGAACCGCCATCTTTCTACAGTAGCCCAGAAGAGACAAACTAAAGACTGGCTCTACATTGAGTCTATTACGTTTTCACAAGTTTCAGCCACCATAGTTTTTCCTTTGCACTTGCTTGAGTCTGGTGTTTGGGGTTTCAGTTGGTTGCATTCTGCAATCTCACCACTAGATGTCACTAAACCCTACACGCTAGTTCTTTAAGACTTAGAGTAGACTCATTAATTAGCCTGCCAATTTGTTTTCCATTTTTGTGATATTCATATCAAACAATCTTACCACTCTTTCATCCGGCCACATCAACATTTAAAATACTGTTTGCAGCAAAATCAGTTAATTTCAGTGTAACCTCGACAATAAATGGATCTGTTCAAGTTGAATATGGTGAATTCTTTTATGTGGTGTTGACTTGTGTGAACGTTGATGTGAATTTGCACCACTGACCAATACCAAGCTATCTGGACAGTGCCAAAGAGTCAGAGAAATTAAAACAAAGGAATCTACATTAGCTCGTGCTGCAATAGACAGTAATGAGACTGGAGTCAGTGGTACAAATGTATATCTGTAATAAACTGCCTGTACTGCTAATGAACATGCTAAATAGCTTGCTAAATGGCAGTTAGAAAGCTAGCTTAGATTCAAACATGCTCCAAGCAAGCTAGCTATATTAATGGTTAGGTCATTTTCTGGCCTGACAGAGACTAGTATTAGTCATTCTTAGTATTAATTTGTCAGTCAAATAATTTGTAGCTTGCATGAAGGTACAATACAATTAGATGACCAGTGACATGACTTTTAAGGAAACATGAAGCCCTCTCTGAAATTATTTAAGGAGTGTTGAGAGTGCAAAAAGTTTGAATCTAACTACTCTGACTATATAGGAAATGACCTCATGCTCTTCAAGGAAACTCATATTTTCTGATTATATACAGGCAGACTCAGATAATATTTTCATTAAAATGAGTATCCTCACATCGGCCCCTAAACTGATCCCAGATCCAGTAGAAAACTCATACCAGGCCTGAATATTTGTAGGGAACACAGGGCTTTAACAGGATCAAAACCAACCTGATCAAAAACCCCTCAAAGGCCAAAACATCTCAGCAAGCCCACCTGTCTGTCGACCACACAGCAGATTCAAAGGTCCACTGATAGTGTAGGAGACTAAACCTATCTATCTGTGTCTGCAGAGGTTCTTAACAGTGGGGGGTCATCAGGAAAGGAAGGAGGAGGAGAGGGTTTGGAGGGTCGAAGGGTGAGCAAACCGGCAACTGGGAGGTTAACCATCGTACTGGGGAATGGAGGCTTTGGGGTGGGAGGCGTTCTTCCATCCGTTGACTGGCTGACTGATGTAAAAAAAAAAAAAGAAAGTCCCTCATGACCCCCACCCTCTTTGCCCCCCAGCCGAGAAGAGCCAGGCGGGACTAAAGCCCCCCATTGTTGTCCCCTCACATAGGATCACCAAGGCCCCGGCAGTGAGAGAGGGACAGGGGGTTGGAATAAGGATGGGGCTGGGGTGGGAGGGGGTGAGTATGGTGTGTGTGTGAGTGTGTGTGTGTGGAGGGGGGGGGGGTCAGCCTGCCAGCTCAAACACAATCGTGTGATAGGACTTGGCCCTATCTAATCAAGGGCAGGAGGTCACTTCCGAACAACTGGGCAATAAAAGATTATTTCTAGCCACATAACAGAGGAGCCATTGGAGGGGGGGAGAGAGGAGAAAGAGAGGGAGAGGGAGAAGGGAAGAAGGGAGGGAGTGAGAGAGCAGAGGGGGGAAGGGTGGCTGTCTGTGAGGAGAGGAAGTGAATTGAAAAAAGCCAGCAGACGGGAACCATCTGTCTGGATGCATAGTCTAATCTCAAAAAAAGAGGGAATGAAGGGGGGAGGAGAGGGGTGGATAAAGAAAGAGCAAGCTTCCTCTTTTTCCACGCAAACAAACACACACACAAATGCATCTATCAATCCATATATCTATCATTCTTGTTATCTATCTAATGTGCATATGAGATGCTTTTTGTTGTCCTTGGTTGAGATATCAAAGGGAAAAACAGAACAAAAGTGGTTGTAGGGGGGCTGGAATGCAGTAAACACACAAAAACTGTCCCCTGGGGCTGTTAAAAGAGGAACAAGGACGTGATCTTGTCAGGGTTAGGCTATGCGAGAAAAAGTTCAAGCAGCTCTGTGCTAACATATGACATGACAGTATAGAAGTGTTTAGCAACATGAAAGTTGTGGACTTTCAGACAGGGTTTTTTTATTTGATTTGTTTTTTGTGTACAGCTGCCTCTTAGCTAAACCTTTTGGTAGCTTTTGAACCATCCTGAGCACATTTGGGGATCAAATCTAACGACTCTTGACAACTGGCTGCTTCAAGCAACAGTCTCCGCTATGAGCAACACTGAGACAAACACCCCACTGATTTAATTAGCAAGCGAATACAAAATCACAAGCCAGTCTATGGGGGCCTGTGAGGGCTGGCAAAGGCTTTTGCGCTAACTTTGCAGGAAGGAAGTGACACTTGGAATACTGATGAGTCTATCACACTGATGAAATAGGAGCCATTGATCAAGAGCAAATCTCGTCTGAAGCCTAAATAACGCCTGGCCATTAATTACAAAAGGGAGCCAACTGAATGATTGCCAAGGGTCGAGGAATTGTATTGATCCATGGGTCTCCTCCTCCTTCTCATCATCATCATCATACCCTCCAACTGGCCTTTGTCCATAAAATGGCAGACAAAGACAAGAGACAGGAAGGAAGCTCAGAGAAGAATGTGGTATCAGATAGCTAGTAATACTGCATAGACACATAGCAGGTTAAGAGGGGGGGTGTGAAAGTTTTACACTTAAGTTCCTGTGGGTGTGTGTACCCAGGAGCAAATGCTCAAGAGGCTCAAGCCCCAATGAAACACCTCTGTCTTGAATAGCCCTTGACACCTGATAAAACACTGGGTTGTCCCTACAGGCTCTTTATGGCTCCTGAGGAGGAAGGAGGCCTCTAAACGACTGTCTGTCCACTGACACACCGCTCATCTGACAAACGTATGTTGTATGTTGATCCAAATTACATAAAGCTATTATTTTGGTTTGGAGATACTAGTCACTCAGATTTCTGACTTCACTCAAATACAAGATCAATTTTAAATGTGTTTGTGCTGCTCAAAACATTGTAAATCTTGAAACTGAAAAACATGTCTTCCCAGAGACAATGCCCCAGTTACTTTGGATAATCCAGACTCGCTGTCAACAGTTTTCATAGTTTCAAAAACTAGAGAGTAGTTCCACATGAAAACTGTTGACAGCGAGGTCTGTTGATTATTCATAGTAACCAGGACATTTCTGCAAAGACACTTTAAGGGTAATTTCTCAATGCGGTGAGCACCACAAACAAAATTCCACTCATCTCCATTGTTTTGGGCTCGGGGCAGAAATCTCAAAACTTTGGCAAATAAAACCATTCCAAGCATCAACATGGTAGTTTTTTTGTAATTAACTTTTTAGAAGGAACAGTTTGCTAAACTGCTGCAGTCAGATCAAATTGTATTCGTAAGGAATTATCTTTCAGGACATCCCTGGATGAGATTTTCCAGATAACAAAACTTTGTAGTTAAAGATCTGCAACTTTCAATCAAGTTTACGTTCATCTGTCAGTGGCTGTTTGGACCTTTTAGCCTTTTTTATAATCATAGTCTGTTTGTTGAAAATATCTCCAGGTTGTTGGGATTTTCAAGTTATGCGGATTGCATGTTCCTTGGTGGGTTGAGAAAATTCTCCAAACCAAACCTTTTCAAAACCTGTTATATAAACATGCGGTGGTTGAGGCAACCACGAGGCAGCTTTTCTTATTTACGAAGACATTTACAGTTTGGCTATACAAGGTTTTCACCTGACAACAACAGTATTTTGAACATAGTGAATTATAGCAGTGACTTTATCAGGCCCTGCGCTCAAATGTTTTATAGCTATCTAATATTTTTTTAATGTCATTTTAATCCTGTGGAGGCCGAGTGTGGATGTTGGAGTGGTTTCTAAACACATCAACCCTTACATGTCGCTCCAGCACACAGAGATCATCCAAAACTGAATATCTGAGGAGATAGCTTCCATAAACTTTGGTCATCATGCTGAAGTCCAAAAAAGCCGCCTTTCCTCTCCAAAATCCACCACCCCCACGTTTCCCCTGATTGCTAATTTCTATTTATATGCCATGAGGGGAAATAATGAAAACCAGATGAGGAGGCGGAGGAAAGCTGAAGCAGGCCTTTTGGTGATGAATGCTGTGGAGGAGGATGACTGTTTATAGAGTATCCTGCTCCATCGCGGCTGTGCCGGCAGCGGTGCCCTGGCTAAGAAAAGGACTGCCCCGGTAGGATGTGTGGGTTGGAGGTTCCACCATGACTCACTTGGTAGTCATGCGTGTTTGCACTTGTATGGCCCCAAAAAACCCAAAGCTGCAGCAAGGGACCCGCCAAGCCTGACAACTCCAAATAGAATTACGTGGGTGTGTGGAGCAGCTAAATTTACTCTGAAACAAGTGCAAAGAGGAGGAGGAGGAGGGGCAGGTTGTGACCATTTATACCATTGAATTACTTAATACTGACTCAGATTTCACTTTTTTCACAGTGGAGTGGTAGTCCAGTGATGAGTAACATGTGACGCAGTTATAGAGCAGTTCACGTGGCAAGGTGACTGAAAAGTGAAAGAAACTATTCATAGGCCTTAAAATGTTATTTTAGACACCTCCGCCGATCAGATCACAGATTTAGATTCACGTTAAGGACTTCACAGAGCCAAGTTCTGGAAATGGTGGGAGTAGGATCTGTTTCCTTATTTGGCTTAGGCTGGAAAATATCAAGTAAACACTGTCTTCCTGTTCACTGCCTTCTGAATACAGTTTAGATCTTTTCCACCCCCCCCCCCTCTCATCCGTACAGGGGAACTATAGTGAAACCTGAAAAAAGGCCTCCTATTGTCTGCTATCATTCAGGAGCCAGGAGCAAATGGGGCTCAGATTGCAGCTCTGAAAGGTAACAGGAAATTGACAAATCGCTAATCCACTCTTAACTATTCAGGGTAACAAAAGGTACATTCCACCAAAAAAAAAAAAAAAAATTGCACATTAAGTACAGATTTAGAGGGATGGTTCATTTAATGCGAACTGCTGACAAACTGGAATAAGACTGCACGCATGTCAGTCGTAGTGAAGGCCTGGTCAGCTAAACGACAAAAGCAGCAAGATACTTGCTTTGTGCTAATGTTTACCATTAGCTTCTTATCTGTGATGTATTTAAACGTTTGACTCCCACAAACTGCTGCAGCTTTCCCCATGTGGCTCACGCTGATGTTAAATCAAGAGGTTCATATTCCGTTTTAGCAAATATCCTAGGCTTGTTGCACACAGCACCTGAGGGCACCATCATCACATGTAGCTGATTATTAACACGGTTGTGTTGTTTTCTTGCCAACGCTGCAGTTTTCCAAACCTAAGCCACAGTATATTTTCTTCTTTGTCCCAGAGAAATTCCTGGTCACAGTTTGTGTTTCCCCAACTGTTGGCATTTCTGGCTGACCAACCAACTTTCAAAGTGATGATCTCATCCCCTGGGGGCCCGGAGGTGGAGGGCAGGGGGTGTGTGTGTCAGTGGGGGGGTCAGTGGACTTCCCAAGTGATAAATTCACTGACAAAAAGAGGCAGCCAAATGGGGGAGTGTGGGTCAGGGTGGGGGCTGGATTTGCCCCTGTCGTTGCCTTTAGTGCAGGAACCACGCCATAAAAGCCCAGCATTGATAGCCCCGGTTTATTATCTTTGAACAGGTGGCCCTGGCTACTCGTAATGGTTGCTCCCATTTCTCAAGGCACACACTGTTGGGCTCTACAATATGGAGACCATTTGGGAGTTTGAGGACATCCCGATCTAGCCGCGTTAAAGCCCAGGGAGTAAACTACAGTGCATACTTTTGTGGTGACTTGTTGGCTGGTGAGTGGAGTGGGGGCTTTAGAAGGAGACTTACTTCCTGTGAGCATAACTCATGGAAACGTGGAGGCTCTGTTGATGCTAGCAGCTTTGGGGCTAATCATGTCAATGACCTGTATTGTTTAGCATTCAAGGTTGCCGAGGAGAATCGCAGCAAAGAAGCCTTCCAAGAATGTAAACAGTCACATTTTGAGCTACAAGCTGTTTCTACTCACTGCTGATTTTTTTTTTTTTTTTTACCAGGAATTCCACACCCAGCATGAACACACACACACACACACACACACACATGCATACACACACAGAAAACAGTGATTTGCTGCTCACCAATGAACTCAAACTCATGAAACTGATCCGCATTCTCTTAAAATCAGCCATCAGTCACATCTTTCATTCCTCAAGCTGGCAACTGTTTCTCAACAGCCCAATCAAGACACCAGACAGTGCTATTTTTTCATTAATTAATATATTTTCTGCATTAAAGTTAACATAGTTTTCTTTTGTGCCACCCTTTAATTTTTCAGTAAGTATTTGATATTTTGTTATATTCAGACATGAGTAAATTTAAGACTGTCTCTTGCAATAAATATCATAAAATAATAGAGCTTCACATAATAAATATTTTTTACAACAAAAAAATGTTTTAACAGACATTTTTTCTTTTAAAAAATAGCCAGAATTCCTCTTATGGATTTTGAGCATACAATTTGCACAAAATAAGGAAAAAAACAAAAAAAAAAAAAACATGGGAGAATTCCACAGAATGTGTATGAAGAGTTCAGATGGGTGGAAGGAGAGAAACATATCCAAGTGGAGAAAAAAAAAATACTATGAGATGGATGTGCTTTCGTTAATGCAACATGAGCATAGGAACCACGGTTTTAGTGTGGCAGCAACCGATATATTCAAACATACCTGCTTTGCTATGAATACCAGGTAACAGCTACATAATTGCCCTATAGTAGATCGTCCTTCACAGATTTGGTGAGAGGCAGCTTCCCCGCCGGGCACACAGACCCAGAGGAAACTCTCTACCTAAAACGGAAGAAAAACTTTTTCATATATATTTAAAAAAAATAGTGTTAATGAGGAGCTGAGGATAGACATAGAAACAGTTAAGGCAAACACTGGTCTGTAAAAACATGGTCCTGATCCAGAGAAAATAAAAAATAAAAATAATTGAGTGGTTTTCGTTACTCCTTTGCTTAGCTCCTTAGGGTTCCGCAGCGAGGAGGGGAGGCGGGTGGGAGGTGCTTAGAATGTTTGATAAACATTAATTTGTGACTATCATCATCATTATCATTGTCATCATAAGATCCACATCAAGAGTCTCCCGCACACACGCAATCACAAGCACACAGGGGCGATCAGGAAGGTTTTTCCTGGGTCTGTGGGGCCCAGCTCTCCAGTTTGCAATAGACAGTGTTGGAGTTCTTGCAGCGACAGCCGGGCCTGTTAACCCGGTCGTAGCAGCTCTGGCACGCCTTCAGACACCCCTTGACAGGTGGATAGCATAGCAGACAAGGGAAGAGTACCGACATTAATCCCATGCACAGGAAACGAGAGCAGCAGTGGGAACGTGACAGCGAGCAGGGGTGGTCAGCACATGAGTCCCCCTCATCGTCATTGGAGCAGTGGTAGAAGATGCCTTTAACCAGGCACATGCACGTGCTGTGTTCCAGTGCGCTCTCAGCTGAGCAGAGGCACTGGCCGTTACACGCCAGACATGAAGGCAGGCTCCTGGGAGCTGTGCAGTCACTGCACTTGCACTTCCCACAGCGCTCACAGATAAACTGGTGCCCGGCAGCAGCCACCACCCCGTTGCCAGAGCCAGAAAAGTCTGATTTCCCTTTGCCCTGGGGCTTGAGTGGAGCCTCTTGTGGAGGCTGGTGGAAGTGAGGTCCCTGCTGGGGCTGTAAAAGGGCCTTGGGCTTGGGCTGAGTCCGAACTGGCCGCTCTGCTCTGTGGTGGTGCTGTAAGCTCATGCCAGGCCTGGTGGGGGGCGAGCGTGCCAAGAGTCCCTGCTCAGAGGAGGCACTGCTGTTGCTCCCTGAACTGGCGGCACTTCCTGTGCTAGTAGAGCGGCTGAGTCCAGGCGCCCGGGACCCGCCATACTGCTGTCCCCCAGCCACGACCACCACGCCACCCCCGACGTGATGGTGGTGACCTGAAGGCCGGTGCTCATAATTGTTGTTCACATTGACGAGGATAACCTCATGAGTCCTCTCCTGCTTGTCCTGGGGTCTGGGGGGCATGCGGGGCGCAGGGGGCCTCCGTACCACCGAGGGCCCCTCGGTATACTCGTTGTTGGAGCGGATGGCCTTGATTTGGTCCAGGGAGAGAATGGCAGCATGCTGGAGCTCCCGCTCGTAATCCGACCTCTGCCGGCTCTCTAGGGAAGGCTGCTGGATCACCACTAATGAACCGCCGGGGCCATGTTGACTTTGGAGCTCCATCTGGGGGGATCACCACTTCCGACATTCACCGTGGACTTGGCATGCATCGGAAAACCTAGGGGGGAAGAGAGGCCAGGGAGAGACAAAGGAGAAGCGGGGAGGGAGGGGACATCATCAGACAAGAGCCAAAACACGGCATAACTGGCAAACAGACACTGTTCTGATGGATGATGGGTAAACATGGCTCTCAGATGATCTCAGATTCAAAACTGAGTGAAACCCAATCAGCGTGAAAGAATCAGAAAGAGCTGACTATTAACAAGACTTTTTGTAGCTTCCTCAACCAAAAACGCACACATCTAAACTTCAGTAGGCCCTGCAAATACTTCCCCTGCTCATTTACATTTGTATGACTAGTTAACATTTAAATGCACCGCGGCGACGAAATGAGGACGCGATCCAAGGGAACTAAATGAGCTGCCTCACTTAGTATTCTATTACTACACCAAAAAGGATTTCAGGGAAATGGGGACAAAAGTGGAGCTAAAAAAAAAAAAAAAAAAACTCCTAAAGGTCAGACCAAGTTCCGACTAAATACAGACTTTAGTTGAAAAAAAAAAAGGTGTCGGATTAACGCAAGACGCAATTTTATCACGTTTATTCCAAGCAAATGATTCGCTGAATGTGCGCGTACGTGCCATAAACAAACACCATCAGGACTTTTTTTTTTTTTATTTGAGCCTTCGTGAATGTTATTAAGCAACGCCGACCTACACACGAGGCCAAAAACCTTCTGAGTTTGCAAAAACATAAAGCTTGGCTGCCCCCGTGAAACACACATCATCAGCCTCACAGGGAGAAACACCGCAGCCACAGCCAAACGGATCCATTTTTCCATCCCTTGGTGCGCTTTGCAAACAAACAAACTGTTATTATTTATTTTAATAATCAACGCAACAAAGTGTGCGCTATAAATAGGGCTATCTGCACGGAGCGCGTTCAGGAGGAGAAGACGTCGTGCGCAGTAATAAAAGCAGGATCCTTAAAAAACACGCAGAGCCGGAGATCAGGAGACACAGGAGGACGCATCCAAATAGACGGGGGAAAACTTATGAATGAAAACAACCGCCGTGGGGGGGGTGAGGCGGGGGAGGGTATTTGTTACAGCAGAGCCACGGAAGGACACACAGGCATGGAGATCCATCAACTTCATCAGCTAATCGCGACGAATTTAACCCGCTGCGGGTGTGTATGTGTGAGTGTTTTTTTTCCCCGTGCCAAACGCATGAAAATGACACGGAAAGTTTTGAAGCTTTGTGCACCGGTGTAACAAAACATTTATATCGCTACAACGGCGCGTACTGGGTCTCTACGTGCGCCGCTGTCGGCCAATAAAACACCGTAAAAGCAAAATAATAAAGGAGGATACGCACCTATATGCAACCATCCATAACGTCGAATCCATCGACCAAACAGTCTACCAAAACTCCATCCAACAGGACGGGGGCAATGTCCAAGTGTAGACTGTAAGCTTTAATGCATAACATTCACAGCCTGTTAATCCAAGTGCGAGTGTATCCCTTTGCGTTATTCCAGCTTTTCTTGGTTAGTTTTACAGATGCTTAGCACGGGTTACGCATGCATTCGTCCCAGGATAAAAACAAAGTAAATCCACGGTGGAGTTCTGATGGAGGAGGACAGGCAAGGCACCCGGAGAACTGCTGCGCACTTGGAGGCCGATCTTTAGACAAGACAACCCAGTTGTAGAAGTCCCGCAGGAATTGTTGTAAAATAATAATAATTAAAAAAAAATAATAAGTTCAGGCAAAATAAAAATCAAGCAATAGATAGAGCTTATATCCAAGACTTTTCTCCTCTTCGAGTACCTTCGGAGAGTTGAGCTTTGAGTTCTGGCTGTTACTTATTGTTGCGGGGAATCTGCGCTCGCTACAAAAAAAAAAAAAAAAAAAAAAAAGAAGCGTCGTCGGGTCGCAGACAGCGGTGCGCTCTCTTCCAGCTCTGCGGGCCTGTTCAGCACTGAATGAATGGGAACGCAGGGCTCAGTGTTTGCTCGACAAGCCAACTCCCATTGGCCATTCACTCCACTGAAAAAGGATACATCGCATCCGCTCCTGATTCATTGGGCAGATGTGGAAGGCCGGGCGATAGAGATGTGTGCACTTGTTAAGGTGGAACGGCTTTTTATTTCGCGTTGGCTCGACGAGGGGGTTCAAGGAAGAAAAAAAAAAACAAAACAACAACGACTAATTTCCGTTCTTGCGGGTTATGAATAATGGTGCGAGGGGTGCAGGTTAATGTGACTAATGGTGATGTAATGAACGCGCCATTTATTTATGTTCTTGCTGATTTGTCTTTTTTTTTTTTTTGGTACACGAGCCACGAGACACGTGCAATAAATGTCATGTAAAAGCACATTTTTATTATATTTATCATCATTTGAATGCTTCTTTTTTTAAAGATCACGTAAAATAACTTGTGGGTACTTATAAGATATGAGATATTAGAAGCATTAAAGCAGATACTTCTACTGAAAACACAGAAAAGTAAGTAAAACAAGATTTTGTGTTGGTTTAAAATAAATTGAACACATTTAAACTACATAAAAAGCTAAATATTACTGAAGCTTGTGGCATGTGAAGTGAAGGCTGTTAAACTCGCACGCACCAAATATGTTTAAAAGAAGGTTTTTTAAACATGTTAAGGGATCTGGAATGGCTTAAATGAAACGATAAAACCTGTGATTAATCTAAAATTAATTTTAAAAATGGTTTCCATAGCAGGATAAATCATTGTAACCAAAAGTCCATAACGTCTGTTGCCTGTCTCACTGCGTAACGGAGACCCTCACATGTGATGTTACAGTCTTTAAAGATAACAAAGTTAACCTGGATCATATTAAATGACCTGTGCTGGTGCAGGAGACTCACCTTGGAAACCAACTGAGTGCACACACAAATGTGTGATGTTACAGACAATTCATGGAGAAAACATCAACAGGATGTCTACTCTGCCCTCTGGAATGTTCCCATTGCGCATTTACGCATGTCATGAGAGGAAATGAAATATGTCACGATGAGCCATGCGGCTTGTCTCCCCTCTCTGATATGGACATTTTCCCAGCATTTGAAGTTTCATGGGTCGTTTCTTTTTTTTTTTTTTTTTTGGACAGGGAGGAGGGGTGGTGGTGGTGGTGGTGGTTTAGGGATTTGGTCCAGGTCCACCTTAAGAAAAAAGCAGCCCCGCAGCCAGGGGAAAGACACCCCCCCCCCTACCCCCCCACCCCTCTCTGTTCCTGACTGTCTGGTTTGATTGGTGTCGCGGATGCGCTACATCCGGATCCATGAGAAAAGGAAGTTCAATACAAAGTCAATTTATCCTATTCAAATGGAAAAATCAATAGATGAATGACCTCCAGTGCCATTTCGGGTCAACAAATGCCTAAAAAAAAAAAGACAACGGAAAGAGTTAACGGAGTGTTAACTGTGTGCGCAGTAGAAAGAGAAGTTTTTTTTTTTTTTTTTTTTAAGATGGATGTTAAAATTCAGCTTCTTGGTGATAAAGCAAATCCTGGTAGACCGACAGATGGCCGCTTGGATCCAGGCTCTTAGTGGTCGGAAGTGCGGACGGAAATCTCACGATTACAGCAATTAGCTGATTTTCCATGGATGGATGTGATGAATATACCAGCCGTGGCTGTTTTTCTCCCCGTGGATATAGAGCAGCGGTTCCCCCGAAACTAGAGGTTTAGTAACCATCAGGGGTCCTTGAAGGGGGCCCAGATAAAAGTCTAATTCCACTATCTAATTCCAGAGCTGTTAGTGGAGGGGACATACTGTATGCAGCCTAACGCTCTGATTAAAGGGATCAAACTGTCCACTATCAGTGTAATCAGTTAGAAAAGTAACCCTGTTATTCCACTATGTCAAACACAGGCACATACAAGTCTTCTCTGTCTTTGTGAAAACGTTTGAGAAAACGTGTGATTCAATCATGCAGATATCTCAAATCCCACAGGGAACATGTGTTTCTGAAGAGCCGAAAATATTCATAAAATAAATATGAATAATACAAAGTGGCACTAAAAGACAGATCTGAGGCAAACGCTGAGCTAAAGCAGATCCGATCAGGAGATGTTTTAAAATCAAGTAAAAATGTGCTCCCAGCAAACCAAACTTTTGGTTTTTAAACAGAGAGGGAATAAATCTGACAATAATAATAGAATTTATATGTATTTTAAAGGCATATTATAGCTTTAAATATCATCAGTACATGACTTTTTTCTGTAATGTTCTTTGTGCTGATAAAAAAGACAACCAAAGCAATGAATATATAAATAATGCATTTATTACATTATTAATATTTTATATGTTCAAACATGACACAGACAATATGCTGTCCTGCTGAGGTGTCAACATACATGTGTGTTTAGGCGGTGTTCTTTGAAATGAAAGCATTTCAGGGAAACTGCATTTTCTGTTTGTCATGATGGCTACCAGTAACAAACCAGTCCCACGTTTGTTTTTCGAGGAATCGTAGGACAGAATCTGGAACAACAGCTGCATAACTTGGCGCAGCATCTCCAAAAGAGTAATCAACATTTAAGTTCAGCTGGTGGTTATGTCAGTGTTTCATCATATGTTTGTAACTCGTCCAGCAGACAGATGAAAACCTTTGGTTTTTAAAAATGATGATAGAATCCCAAGCAAAAAAAAAAAAAAAAAAGTTCCTTCAGCGTGGTCAGAAGAAGCACAGGCCGCTGTGCTGCTGCTGATAGCTGATATACGACTGGATGAGAGAGTCCGGGATCCGAGGCTTCACAGTGTTCAAGGCACTTTCAAAGTGTCTGGCCTCGACCTGCTGAGCTTTGATGTCCTCTTGTAGGGCCAGGAGGGCAGCCTCTCTGCATACTGCTGTTATCTGGGACAGGAAACAGACACAGATATTTAGCTGTCATGCAAGAGCCAGTCCATCCACTGAACACCACTGAATCATGTGAGCACAGTCTGATCGACTTCAGCGACAGACTGCTGAGGGTAGATGTGTTATGGTAATGGAAAAGCACTTTATTTATCTCTCTCGGGGAAATGCATTTATCTTGAAAACATCGCAACTATTGCAGTGCAGAGGGACGAACACAAGCAGGACATACACAAATCAAACTGTATATAATCTCAAATCAAAAGATAGAAAGAAACACATCTGAAGCTAAAGTGAGAAGGAGAAGGATTTTGTTGAACGGCGAGGGCAGAGAAATCCAAAATTGGCGAGAGTAAGAGAGGATTAACTTCATGCTCTGGAAAAATACAATCAGCTAAATGACTGAGGCACAGCATGTTCATATTTTCAGGTGCAACAAGAGTTTAGGTGGGTCTTGAAATTGAACATTATCATATAATCCCTTAAATAATCTGTTTACAGATTGGAAGGAGCTGACAGAGTCACAAGAAACTGGAAATTTAGTTTTGGTCTATCTAATGATCTCATTAGATGTCTTATGAAGCCAAGAACCACATGGTGATGGAACATGTTAACTCAAACTAATAAGGAATATAAATAATAATTAAGGACTAAGTACTTCTTTGTTTGCCTCTTTAATCCACAAAACTGGACTTTGTTTTTGGTTCTGCCCTTTATTATTTCTGCATCCAGAACATTTGTGATCTGCCATGTCTAAAGTGTAAATACAGTGCTCCTCCTGCACCTTCTTTACTACAGTACTGACTGAGTTATGTAATGGCTGATGGAGGAGTGCTGTAGTCAGTACGGGTGACCTTTCAGAGAGATTCTGCACACAGCAGTGGAGTGACTCACTTCCTAATTGGTGGCGATGGCTGATGAAGGCCAGGCACCTTTCCTAGCAGTGCCACCCTCCTCCCTTTCTAGAAGCGCAGCTTTGTTCTGAGCCAGGGCAGCTTACACAACTCCCTCCAACAACTGCCGCGCAGGAAACTATTCGCCTGTACAACCACTGATAACGTCTGGTGGGAGGTTACTGGGACAGGCAGACACGTGATCTCACGGAGCTGTGGAATATTGAACAGTGAAAGTTTGCATGTAGAGCAATGTGGGTGTGCTGAAATTGCTCACTGGACCGAAGCACTGCTGGTCACTGCCTTTCCCTCTACAGCTGCACACTGCGTGACATGCAAGATGATCCTGAATATTCAGTCAGCAGAGCAGTTTACAAGTACATCTATATCCCTTTACACTGTGCGTGTATCAATAAATACAGTGAAAGTGAAGCTGGAATTATTTACTCCCTCCAACTTTTTTAGGTCAGCTTTTATTTTGGAAAATCACTTTTGATTGAAAAAATGCTCAAGGTCAAATAAAAATGACAATTTACTGATTAAATAAGCAACATGGTGGTTTCCCAATTAAGGGAAATTATAGATGAGATACAGTCTAAAATTTCCATGAACAAGTTAGGATCTCTTACTTCTCTCCTCTTAAGAACTGGGTCTGCTTGAGGTCTGTGTTGTTTTATTCTTTTAGCATATAGTTATATACATGTTACAGTTGCAGTACTGTTCATCCCGCTTCTACCACAAGTCCACTATTTTATAATATTTACAAGAATACATCTTTAACTAACACTTTGGTGGATTGGGAGAGGTGCAATAGGTTAACAGCAGTTGTTAGCTAATGTAGCTAGCTTGTAAATGTTAGCAAGCAAGCATTCTCTGTTATCTTCATTTGCAGTTTCAGTTGTCTGCTAATTCCACCACAATAAAATATCTTTTATTAGCTGTTTATGGTGGTCTAGTAATGTATAGGGCTATGGTTAATCCCTATGAACAGATATTTGGATATGAATGCAGAATCTGTTAGCAAGGGACTGAAATTTTGGCATAGTTAGAGTTCTGGTTTCCGTTTAGTCCAAGTAGTATTGACAAGTCATGTTTCGTAATGTTTTTTTGGTTGCATGCAGGTAGACAGTCCAAGTGGGGAACGGAAGAGGTAGAATACAGTCTCACCTCCAAGACTGCAGATATCAAGTTTGTTGTTCAATATTTGAAAAAAAAAAAAAATATGGATTTTGTATTGAAAATAGTACAGCAGTGTGTAGGCTTTAGTGGCACCACTGTAGTTACTAACGGACGCCCCTGCGCTTCACCTTCTCCTTCCTGGCATAAAGTAGAAACTATGGTAGCCACCAAACCATACGACCCTATTTACAGCCAGTGTTTAAGTTTGCCAGTTTTGGGCTAAACGTGGTGGTTTGACATGGCGGATCCTGTGGAAGATGACCCATGGCATCTGTAGATGTAAGTTAGGATGTTGAGGTAACAAAAACATAATGATTCAGGTGATTGTACACTTATGAAAACATAGTATCATATGGGCACATTACCCCGTCACAGGGTACTATTTCCAGAATATGCACCTTTAAAGTCCTGATTTTACATCATCATTCACATCTGAATATAAATATCAACAGAACGTGACATCATCTGAAATGCATACAATGCATAGACTTGGTGGAGACAGGAAAAAACACAGCAGAGGTTGTCAACTGATAAAGCATATGGCAGTCATGGTGTTTTTCAAGGCTTGAGAGTAAAATGAGGGGAGATAACTGAATGTGCTCTGGCCCAGCTAGCATGCACGGCTCAGGACAGGTGCTTTGCAGATGTCAGGATGTGAGGCCTATTTTCCCCCTTCTTCTGTTTCAAGCCAATGAGCAACATGATTTAGGCAGGGTAAACACACAGGGCCGGGTTAATTTTGTATGAGGGTTTCCCATCATTCAAGTCATTTAGGCCTGTCAGTAATAATGATGCAAAACAATGAGGCCATGTATCCCGGTTCCCTGTTTACAAACGGAGTGAGGGCGAGTGAGCAAGGAAAGGACTTAGTGAGCGAGAGCGAGAGAGATGCCACATGTTGAACAATGTGATTTAGTGTTGTTTCCAAGCAACATCCATAAACAGGAACAGACAAACTATGCAGCACAATCAAACTGTAATTTCTTATTTACGTTGAAACTTCACTTACAGGACATGTTAGCCCCCTTGTGTCTCAATCTCATGATTCAACAGTTAATAATTATTTGGTTGTTTACTTCCACAACACCCCTTGGGTTTATTAAAAAAAAAAAAAAAAGGAAGGGGGGGGGGCTGCGAATGTCCGGAGCTGCTCTGAAGTACACAAACGACACACACACACAGGCCCCCACATTCATGCTCGCTGGGTTTATGAGCTGGTCTGTGAAGGCGATCAACAAGCCAGTGTTTCCCGCTGTGTGTTTGCCCGTACAGGCCTTGAAAAAAAAATAAAGCCACAAAGGCAAACAGGGCGAGCGAAACAGCCAGTTTGTTTGTAAACGTGAAGGCATTCCTAGAACCGGGCCAAAAGTCCAGCGCCGACCCCCCCAGCACTACCTTGATACCCCTGATCCCCCCCAAAAAAGCAGCCTACCACCCCCTAAAGATGGGCCCCCCTGCTCCTGAGAGGGAAAAAAGGGGAGGAAGGAGAAAAACTGCAAATGCACAGAAATGAGATGTGTGTGTGTGTGTGTGTGTGTGTAGGGGGGGTGGGGGAGTCGGTGGTGAGGAGTGCTGACTTGTGGCAGGCCAAATAAATTATAGATCTCTCTCTCTCTCTTTTTTAATTTTATTGCAATGCAGACTTTATTTTTCATTCCCTTCATAAATTATGTCAGCAATCACTTAAATATATGGAGAGGCCTAAGCTGATGCATTGCAGTGGCTGCTCTCTGGTGATGTGGGCGAGCTTAGAGTTCCCGGAGGTGGCACGAAGCCAGTTGTAAAGGCAAAGCAAATGAAAAAAAAAAAAAAAAGTCATCATCAAGAGCCCCTCAGTTTGGAGTCGGGCTAAAAACTTGCTGACTCAAGATGACCCAAAAGTTGGCCTGATAGTGAGTCAAAAAAAGAGAGGTTTTGATGACGAAGCAAAAATTGTTTGAGCAACAATTTGTACAGTAAGCTCTTCCACTGCAACTGGTTCAGGTTAAACAGTAATGCCTGTGACTAACTTCCAAATATTCACTGACTCATTCTCTTCTATTTATTTGTTCAGCATTCTCTGTGACACCCAGTTCTTCATACAAAGACATCCAAGATACGACCTAAGCCGGCCCAGCACCAGACTATACTAGAAATATTACTTATTTAGTCTTATCAGGTTGGTAAGGGTATTAGGTCTGTGTGTCAGTACGTCAGCCTTGAGTACATTTACGTTTTCAACTCTTTTTAAGGTCTGGTCAGGTCTACTGAACTGTTCTTTGGAGACTCCTCCATAGAAAAATAACAGCATCATTTATCTATCTAAAAGGTCCAGTGTGTAGAAGTGGTAATGTAGCGGCATGTAGCGGTAAAGTTACATAAAGTTGTGGATCCGAACACCGTTGTTCTTTGAAGGAAACTACAGAGGACGTGAAATATCCGAAAATACAAAAGGCCCAGTCTTGAGCCAGTGTTTACTTTGTCTGTTCTGGGCTACTGGAGAAATATGGCAGTTCAACATGGTGGACATCTGTGGCATCTGTTGATATAAATCTTACATTTTGGACCTTTAACTTGCAAGTCCTCTAGTGACAAAGCATCAGACTGTGACATGGCAGACCAATGTTTCCCATTTTATTCCAACAGTCAATGCTGTTTTTTCAACCACGATGAAAAAAGTTCCCTAACCTTAAAAAAAAACAGTTATTAAAAGCCAAAGAACCCTGACCAAACTAACCATAGCAGTGTCAGATCAGACATTTTAAAGAAGTTAAAAAGTTCCTTTTGGATGTATTGATGCATGTCAGGTTTGGGTAGACTTCCCACATGTCCATTTTGGATCTGTGGAAAAGTTTGATCCATGAATCGGTCCTCTACTGGTCGCTGGCAAGAAATTCCACTGGGGGTAGGGCAAGGCTGACGGTACACTAATGATGACTGCTGTGTGGGAAACAGAGGGTAGTACTCATTTAAATGAACCTGCAATCTTCCAGTTATCAGCTCGATGATAATGTCATGGTCATTTATTTATATAGTTCAGAGTTTCCAAAAGTTTCAGAGAGTTTTATAATTTGTACAACATACAGCATGCAAAACTTGAAAAGAGGGTAGACAGAAGTAGCTGTGGTCTAAAAACAATATGGAGAAACTGAATTACACAAAGTAAATAAGAAGTAAATTATAAGTACGTATACACTTATACACTGCCACCACCAGCAGAAATGTCCAGAATCCTTGTGTCAGTCATTCCACCTTAATAAAATGTCAGCACAGCCTCTTAAACCGCAGAGCCTTTAAATGGGTCGCTGGAAAAGTGATAGATACTCAATTGGAGTGCCCACCACATCCTTGTTTCCACATACTCCTCTAATGACAAGTTTCCCTTGGTGGTTCTCAAACCCCTCTGTAAACCAAGCCTTGCATGCATGAACGTACAAACACACATATTTTAACTCAAAAAAGGTACAAACACACATATCTGAAGTCATTTAGAGCTCCTTCTGGTCTTTGAGTGGACTAAAAGGTCATCTCTCCAAAGAATAATAAAGTGATCCCATATAGAGGTCATTAAGAATGTTCAAAATGCTCAAAAATACAATTTTAGATTTAAATTTTCAGGATCACCTTCAGGGGGCAGACGTGCAGGGTGAAACAGTATGAAAAAAAGAAGAAACTGGTCTGAAACATGTTATCTTAACAGTAGAACAGAATAGATCCTGGTTCAGATATGAGTGTTATGACTGATCAAAGTTATGTTCATTTCTATAGCAAGGGCCTTCTGTTTTTTGTCTGGGTTTTTAAGTATTAAATGTTTAGATACATGGGTACCAATTTCTACTAACGTGCTTAAAAGTGTAAGTCATAACTCATAGCTTTACTGATGGTTAATAATTAATCTATTACTGCTTTATGTATTAGTACAAGCCATTAAGATTTTGGGTTGCCAGATTATTAAAAAAAACAACAAAAAACAGCTGCATGATATAAATTAACCTATTAACAACTTACAACATTTACAACTGAAGACTTGATGGGTTACATGAAAATAAACCCACCACCATTTGTGACTCCTCCATCACCCGCTCAAATATGCTGATTAACTATTAGAAAGTAAGTAAACCTGATCCCCTGATTATTAATGGCTTTATAAACACTTGAATCTATGGAATGGATGGCTTATTAGAAAGTTGGATCAGATACCCTGAATTAGTTATATAATATTTTAATAATAATATAGCTTTATGGCTAGAAAGTGAGAAATATGGGTATGTATTAGTGGATTTATGAACAGCAGACTTTGTGGTTTCACTTGATGTTAGTAACGTCACTTACAAAAGTTTCTTATAATAAAGTTGTTATGAATGTGTTAGGATTTTATAAAGCATTAGAAAACGAGTTATTAGCCATCTTCATTTCATAAGTAGGTATCAGAAAGTGTTACCAGGTTTTGTAGTAGTGTCTGATTTAAAGTTTGAGTGTTGTGACAGATGGATATCGGTCAGTGAACTCATTTCAAAGGCTCTGATATTAGGACGGGCATGTGCAGGGCTTACTCTCCTCGGGGCTGCAGGGCCCTCGCTCGCCTCCCATGCTCCCAGCCATTAGGGTGCCACAACATGAAACCCTGGATACAACAGCAGCCTTTATGCTCTACTGGTCACTGCACTTCACTCTCCTCTGTAGCCACAACTACACCCTATATCATGCTGCTTGAATGCACATAAGCGATACCATGCTGGATACTGTATGTAGAGTGATATACTACAGCACGTCCAGCACTGTACGTGAGGTCCTGTTGTCCTTGTAAGATAAGGCAACACGAAACTTTAATGACCCCAGAGAGGAAATTAGGCCGCTGTAGCAGCAAATGGTAACAAGATACAGCAAAGAATAACAAAATATAAATAAGAACATAGCAAAGTGGGGGTTACATAAACACACCCGACACTTTTTAGCACTTGAACATGGCAAGCAAAAATATATGAGTGGAATAAAAAGTTAGGAGTATCAACATTTAGGTGGGAGCACAGAATAGCGACAGTAAAAACCTTAAGCCCTTCTGAGGTCAAGGAAAAATATGAGAATATGCCAGAAGAAAATTTTACACATGCAGCATGAAAAAGGAAAAAAAAAATCTGAAAAAGTACAATATCTAAAAAGAAAAATACACACACAAACAAGGACATAACACACACATGTGAAAAAAGGGCTTGGAGTCACAGTAACGGTAAAGTATAGGTGGATTATGAAGGGAAATAAACAGCTTGTACCATGTCAGAAGTCTTTAGAATAAATAAAAAAACACCTCTAAACTGAAGTCTACATAATATATGCATGCCACAAACATACTGCACATGTACACACAAACCCAGGAAACGCAGTGACAACCTTTACGTGCATCCTACACATTCACAGCAAAGTAACTATGTAAATCTATGTTTCTTTCCTTGTGTATTTCCCCAGAGGAGGTGAGAAGTGGTGCGTGCCATGAGACAACCTGTTCAGTGCGACGAAAATAAACCCTTCTTCAGAGGTGGAGGGGTTGAAAAAAAAAAAAAAAAAGAGCTTGCGACTGCTGGCAGCACATACCAACGTTCTCAGGTCAAATCTGTCTGGTGTACTTTTCGCTTCCTACTTCAACAAAGGCGCTCAGTGAGTGTATCAGACGGCCTTAATGAAGGGCTTGTTAGCCAGGCTACCGGCAGCAGATCCACTAAGCCCAGAGTGTGTGTTTACTATCAATCCGCCCTTGTGTCTACAGCAGGCTACATCCAGCGCTCCCCTCCTCCCTCCCGCCTCACCCCCCCTCCCCTCACACACAAACGGCCACATTTACAGGAGCGACCCAACATCCCCTCCCCGCCTCCCCACAAAACCTCTCCTCCATCACTCCACAAGTCCTGCACACATACGCTTCAGTGCAACACACTGCACTTGCTCACAGTTCGTATTGCACTAAACATGCATCTGCACACGTGTGTGCACCCTCATACATAACACACTGCACTTGCAGGACCACTCAGATCAGTTTTACAGGCTGGTATCTCCCTCAGTCTTTCATTTGGATATGTTGTCCAGCAAACACATGAATATTTGTTTGCTGAATCTCTGTGGCTGTGAAGTGAAGCATGTGCAAAAAAAACTGCAGTTTCTCAAATGGCCACTTGAGGCTGGCTGCAGAACATGTCAATCTCCATAAGCCCCCATATTAAAATGTCCAACTTCACAGCAGCCTGGTACAAAAAACAGTTTTGGTCTCTATAACTAATTTCCCCGTTCATGACACCTGTACCGAGGGTGAATTTTTATAGAACTCACCCAAATTTTTATCATGGCTTAAAGTTATTCAAAATGAACAGAGCTGCCACTTGGACTGGCAGGTGGGTGCCGTTACAGATGCCTTATTAGAACACCCAGGCGTCATTGAGGCCGCCTCAGGTCTGCAGATGATCCACTACACTGAGCTCCAAAACAGCTCTTCAGAAATATATGGGTGATGTCACGTATACATCTATTGTTTTTACTGTCAGTAGTCTTGCCTCCCGTGCAAATTCTAACTCAGTCAAATCAGTGTATTTTACTGTATGGAGGTTACTGAAATTTAAAAAGCAAGCAACTATTATTGCTGAAATGATAAATGAGCGTGGGGAGAGAGAGATGGGGAATGACATGCAGCAAATGGCCACAGGTCGGATTCTGACCCTGGGCCGCTGCAACAAGGACTGAGCCAACTGAACTAAACAACACCCCGATAAATCAGATCTCTGAGCAAACAAATGTCCTTAACTCAAAGATATTCAGGTTATTATTATATAAGACAAGAAAACCAGCAGATCCTCACGTTGGAGAAGTTGGAATTGGCTAATATGTCACAGTTTTGCTTGAAAATCCACTGTTGATGAGAATGAGTGTGAAGGTCAATGAATACTGACATCACACCTAAAGTCAAGCAAAATTACAAAAAACAATACTGTAGACTATAGACAGACAGAGCTTTAACTGGATATAGATATACATAATGCACAATTACACACGCCAGCACTCCAGCACAAATTGTTGGACAGCTGATGTCTAATACCAGAGATGATATTGGCTCTAAGAGGTGCTATTATTACAAAATATTAACTCACACCACTAAAACTGCCCCAGCCACACCACAGCATCACCCCCATTTTTAGAGAGGAAATTCAATAATAATAAATCAAACGATGTCGGGGGTGCAGAGCCAAAACTCTCAACCAGAAATAAAATGTTTCATCCTCCAAAAAGGCAAAGAGGAAGTGTCTGCAGTGACATGCCTCCGCCATGAGAAACAAGACCTGACCACAGCTCCATGTGAAACCTATTTAAGATTACAAGCCGAGAAAGAGAGACAGAGGGGGTTAAAGAGAGGGAGCCGAGGTTAAGCATGGAGGGAGGAGAGTCACGTGGGGGAGAAAGGGAGAGAACGGAAACATGGCACATGATCATAAATAGCAGAGCGGAGTGTATGAGTGTGTGTGTGTGTGTGTGTGTGTGTGTGTGAGCTGTGGATGAACGTGCACATGCTTGTGCTCTCAGCAGAGGAATTTAGATTCCATAGAAAACTCTGATGATGAAAGTGTGCGTTCATGTGGGCTTTTCCTCACCATATGTTCCAGCTGAGACAATAGAGACAAAGGGAAGATATTACACATGAGTATTGCAGCAGACAGAAATATATATAAGCTATATTAGCTCAGATTGTTGTTTACATAATACACTTCTTAGGAGTGTCACATTCATTGTCCCTTAGCAAACATGATTTAGCAACCTAAATTCAAAATTAGCTTAGTGTGAATGTAATGTGGGAGTTCCATTATAATTTATGGAGAGAAGACTTTTTAAATTTAATCTCCCCCAAGCAGGTGTAAGTTATAAAAAAAAAAAAAAATATATATATATATATATATATATGTAATATGTAATATATGTTGCTGAAAGGTTAGAAAGATGGGAGCGATTATAGGTAGAAGTGGGAGCACATCTCCTCTGACCGATCATAAAGCTTTCCCTTTATAATTACACTGACATATACACTGAAAATTGTACTACACTGTTGTTATTTGGAGCAAATGTTAGTGTGAATTTATCCTGCGTTCACCTGAGATGAGATTTGCAGCTGTGCAAATTCCCACAAACCATCTATAACAGTCTCTTTCTGTTATAGCTAATGGTGTCTTTCTCTTCCTTTTTTATGAATCTTACACTAAATGTGTGTCATTTGGTCACAGTCTCAAGCAAGTCCCAAGTCATTTTTTTCTTGCACAAGTCTAGTCATAGTTTATGCTTTTTTGTCAACTCCAACTCCAAGTCACTTCTTCATTATTCAGTATGATCTCCACACTAAAGATATGGAGGAACGGACTGGAAATCTAACCTGCAACCCGTAATGTATGCAGAATCTTATGTGGAGACAGTGACGTCGATGGTTTCGAGCCACGCAGGAAATATGCATCATGAAAGCGGGTGATGCGCCCCATGTCCCATGACTCACTGGTAATGTAAGTAAAGTGTAAGTAAAGTGACTTTCAGTTGGAAACCTCCCACAAAAGTTGCCAAATAACTTCTTCCATGTTTGGCGGTGGCATGTCTTTGTCTGCCCTGTGGTGAACTGGCGACTTGTCCAGGTTGTGCCACGTGCCTTGCCCAGTGTCAGCTGGGATAGGCTCCAGCCCACGTGTGACCCTAGTAAAGATAAGCGATAAGCGGTTACAGATAATGTATGTATGTATGTATGTCTTTGTCTCAGGTATATATGTGTATATATATATATATATATATATATATATATATATATATATATATATATTTGTGTGTGTGTGTGTGTGTGTGTGTGTGTGTGTGTGTGTATTTTTGTCCTTGCCCCTTAATCAGACGAATGAAAGCACCACATTCTTCCTGGTGGGTTTAGCAAACACACCCACACTGAAGTGACCTGGAGACTCAGCTGTGTGTGTGTGTGTATGTGTGTGTGTGTGGTTATGTCAAAATAGGTAAACTCCACCTGTGTGATGTGCTCCACTGAAATTCTCTTTTTCCTGTTTGCTCCATCTTTCATACACACTAAGATATAGAGTACCTGTATATACACAGTGAATGTTGACACATAGCCCTACTCCAGCATTACTTCAGGACACTTAGCACTGGTAGTGCATTCTTCTCCATTGTCAAAATCTAGTGCCTACATTACCCACAATGCAGCTCTACTGTTGCAGTTTGGTTGAGTTGTGCTAGTAGGGGCTAATGCACTAGCCTTGAGGAGAGTCGGGCTACAGAAGTCTGGTGAGCTCACTTTTAAATCTACACCTCCAGAAAAGTTTTATTTTCAAACTTAAGCTTCAACTCCAACCAGTGCAGACATCACTGCATACACACTACACAACCTTCTATTTCTAAAAGAAAAATGGTTAATTCCAAAGTTACATAATCCCACTTTAAATGACAATCATCATTTATTCCATAACCTTTAAAATCAACTTTTGTCAAGTGTAAAAAAAAAAAAAGGTTTTTAACGTTCGAGAGAGTTAAACTGTTTCCATTTTCATTCAGCCTTTCAGACGTAATATATCACAATTTACACAGAACTTCCTTTTTACATAAGTGAAACTGAGTTAATGGTGTGTCCTCTATGCTGTATATTTCACTCTTGGCTGTCCTTTTCTAGTTTTATTAGCTGTTTCCAGGTTGTTCTACTTTCCTTTCCCTCTTCCTTCACATTTTCACGTCCACTTCTCTTTCTCTTCCTACCTTTCCTCACACCTCCTCTCTTTCCCACCTTTCAACTCTTCCTTTCTTGCTCAATTTGTTTCTTTCTTGGCTTTTGCTACCCACATTCTGTCTTCCTGCCTGGCCAAGGGAAACAGTACAGACTAGTACGCTTGAGGGCTCATATTTCCCAGGAAAAATTCAATTTGTGCTCACCATGTACTTGCACATAAACCACAGTGAAGTCTTTATATATAAGATGTAAAATTAGGGAAGATTGGAGCCATTTCCCTCTCAGCGATTGCCGGCCTTTTGTAAGCCACAAGCAGTGTGCTGGCTGAAGTGATGAGGGAAGTGTTTTCTTTTTTAACCTTTATGTAACCTGCAGTGCCGACTAAGAACAACATACTGACAATGACGAGAGGCAAAAGGCTCGCTGGAGAGGAAGTGAGGCGAAGTGTTTCGCAGTCACACAGAGTTACAGAGGTGTGAAAGGCTTTTTCCTCACAGCCTTTGTTGAACTACCGACAGCGCTTTCCATGTTGACTATGTTTTTCATGACCGCGTCTGTGGTCTCACACACACAAGACTAGAGGTTAAGCCATATTTTGGAAAATCACAGCCGGCATCAGACCTCGTCCGACACGCATTCCACCAAAGATGACATGTTTATTTGATGATGATTACAGCTCGTTTTTTGTTTTTTTTTTGTTTTTTGCTTGTTTTGTTTCTTAGAGAGTCCTGGATAGACGGCGTATATCAGCTTCGCGCGTTGTGTAATGTCACTGTTATTCAAACAGCAACATGTTCTGTTGAGGCATTTTTTTTGCGCCTGTGTCCTTGGTGATAAAAATCTTTGCAACAACAAATACCGGGTCATAAATCAGACACACACAGAGCCAACGGAGGAACAGCCACAACCACAACAGGTGTTAAGAGGAAACCATTTGTCTTCCTGCGAGGGTGGTTTGTACTGTGTGTGCGTGTGTGTCATCACACAAAGCCTTATTTGTGATCAAACTCTTTTTATGGCTTTTAATTGTCACAAACAAGCTTCTGCAACTTCAGCACTTCTATCACGCTTCTATTTTTAAAATGTGCGGATCAGCATTGCAAAACTACTCTCATGGCCTTCAACTGATGCAAAAAAAAAAAAAAAAGCACCGCAGCTTCATCAAGTTACGAGTTAACATACTGACTTTGTTGATAGGGAGTTGCAGAGGTGCTCAGCAATCTAGGAAAGGGGAATATTAAGTATCGCAGGCGGCACATTGACGTCAAAGCAGTCTGTTGATCTGCCTGATTTGTACGTCCTGCATTGGAACAGACTTGCTCCTGCCAGTGTGAAGAGAGAGAGAGAAAAAAAAAAGAGTTAAGAAAACAATTGCGCCAGTGAGTTTGAATGGCTGTCAGCCAAGCATCTCAGACACCTGGGCTCGGACCAAACAGCTCTCCCCCTGTTGGAGGGAAAAGACCCACCGCTATGGAGGTCGCGGTCGGTCAAAGGCATCTGTGACTGAACACAAAGATATTCTGATACAGCCGAATGCTGCTGCTTGAGGTTTTATTAAAAAGCCTCAACAACCAGCCCCTCTCTTGAGGGGGAGAGGGATGTTACGACACTGTGAGATCTTGAGGGAGGCCGGGCATGCAGGGTTGGCACAGCCCGTCAGTTGTCGTCACCTCTATGTGTTCTGCATCCAAAGAGCAACTTCCAGTTCTGGTCTTACTGCGTTCATGCAGGGATATCCTGATTTTTCTTTTGTCAACAACTTGTCAACATCTGCTAAGTGCTCATTGCTGTGGTGTTTTTGCACTTCACCTCCTGGAGGTCACCTGCCAATCACACAGCACAGGGAGGTCTGTGACACCCTCTGTTAATGAAGTTAAAGTTTCCCTCCGTTGTGCGCTCCGTGACTGTCATCATTCATTTCCTGTTTATTCCAAACAAGCCGTATTACAGGAAACGCATCAATCCTGTTCATCTGAGGATGTTTTCCGAGAAAAAAGACCGGACATCTTTACATCAGCAAACACAAAAGCTTTTTTTTTTAACTGTATATATTCAGATCACTTCTGAATGAAAAAATATCAGAAGATTATGCTGCATATAGCCATTATTAGTAAGTGATGTATCCTGATAGTCACCAGAGAAGGAAAAAAAAGTCCTCCAGACCAAAAATATGTCCATAGCAACGCTCTATTATTCATAGCAACAGTCTGCTATATGAAAATAACAGACAAATGTCATATTCGACCAATCATAATCGAGTATTAAACAAAGCTATGCAATAAGCTGTTACAGTTGTTGTCGAGTTAGCTCCATGCTACACAAGCAGACAGAAAATGTATACACTTAAATTTAGATTAGAAGAGAATAAACCAATAAAATAGGCAATACAGAAGGAAAACTAAATGTGAAAATGATGTATGATGTGGAAATGATGTGGGAAAAAAAAGAAGACTAGCAGAAGAGAATAGTTCCACACCATTATGACAGTATTTTTCAGTCACTGTTGCTATAGAACTAAAGTCAGCTCCATTCTTGTTCCTACCTACAACTGAGAAATCGGCTTGGCTGTCTCTCTAAATGGAGAGATATCAGAGTAAAACGTCAGATGTATCTGAAAACAATCCTGAGAGGACATGGGGAAGGAAACATTAGATTTTTTTGTCATCTGCGCTTATATTCTTGCTGCATCGATGAACAAATCAATTTGGCATGTTCTGTTTTTAAATTTTGTTTCATAAATTGTACGTTTACATCTTCATTCAATGTCAAGCTTTAATTAACGCTTAATCAACCCCATCCAACCAAATGGACTTGGCGACGTGTTGAAAAGTCTACCAGACGTCCTACTGATTATGGAGCCATAACAATCTTGACCATTAAAAGGAAAGGATTTCATTTTGAAAGGATTTCTGCAGGATCAGTACTTCTAAACAAAATCTTCATCCAGCTACACATGATATAAAGTAGGATTCATAATGAGAGCAGATTAAAAAAAAAAAAAAAAAAGCTACTAATGTGCAAATTGGCCACTTACTTAGTCTAAATGATGTCAAGTGTTTCTGCTCAAATTCATCATAGAAGTTAAAAACACTCTCATGCCTACAGCAAGAATCCTCAGTTCAGAATTAAATCATCTTATACTGATATTTAAAGTGCTCTATTGAAACCTGAGAGGGCTTCAGATTTTCAGCAAGGCTACAAACAAGGCCTGGAACTGATTCAGTGAATGTGACAGGGTGCAATAAATCCTCCAGGCCTTTACCTGTCAGTGCTTGATCATAAATAGAAAAAAAAAAAAGACAGACGTGGAGTAGCATCACACCTTCCTCCAGGACCAAGTTAAGCCCTTCGTCTTCTTCTTCTCTGAGACAACGCTAAGATTACAGTATCAAATGTTGCTTCTGTTAAGGAAAGCGATGGCAAAGGTGAGCCGGCAGCAGTTTTCTGGGTGCAAGTTAAAGGTGTGTGTGTGTGTGTGTGTGTATGCGTTGTCAGTGAAGGGTTTAGTGGGAAGGTGAGGGTTGGGAAACCAGATGTCAGGTAGGATGGGCAGGTAGGAAGACAGGTGATTTTAACAAGCTTCCAGCAATGAGCTGACAACAACCGTGTCCTCCTGCATGACCCTCCCACCTCCTACTCCTCTCGACCCTGCCTCCCCCTCCTCTCAGACAAGTCTGAAATCCCAGGAATGTAATTAAAGTCAAAGCTTCAGGTAGTCCGACTGCCAAGACTGAGGACTGAAATGAGCTCAGTGCACCCATTTGTCACTTCTACAACAACATGAGTTATCCGCAAAAACTCAATTAATCTCCCCCCTCATTGAGTTTTCATTTCCAAACTTTCCAAAGTGGTAAAAAAAAAGTTTTAGGAGCTGTGGTGGTCTAATAGTGTGAGCTTATAAACAGATCACTAGTTAGATTCCTGGACCAACAGGATAAGGTTGAGCTTCAGGCTTAGGCTTTTGCTTCAACTGTTTTCATGTCAGTGAAAAAAAGAAAGGAGTGGTTGTACTGGTCAGTGTCCAGGTGTGAATGTGAGAGTAGTAGCAGGGTTTTTAATCATGTTTATGCTCATCAATACTAACAATTATTGGCTATTAGGAACAGGTCAACACTCTAAAAGCTCACAAAGACCTTTTTTGTTGCTTGGCTGCTATACTAGATTGCATCACATTCTTTAGGTGTTACATATGATGTTATATTGTCTGCACACATTGTATTTACTATGAAATACAGACTTGTTTAACCCTAATCAGATTGATGAGATCATGTACAATTGTTCTTGTTTCTGGCGTTGTTTTATTTGGCTGTTACGTTTTGAAGGATCAACAACACCGTCAACATATTTTAAGAAGCATCTCCAGGCATGCTTCCTCGCACACTGCAGATACATTACTGCAGACCCACGAGCTGTCGTGCATCAACAGTGCCAGAAATGTAGTAGCCTTAAGGCTGGTATTACAGCACACACTTTGCTTATTAACAATGTCATGTGACTGTACACAGGAAACACATGGTAGCAAAAATACTGATAGAATACAGGAAAGAAGGATCTAATGAAAAATATGTTGCTGTGCTGAATCTGAGCTAAGCTAGTAAGCCTGCAACACAGAAGACCCCCGATAGATCTCCGTTAAAGCTCCATGATGATATCAAGTGCAGCTGACAGAAGATTTGTCACACAACTGCAAAGCCTCTATACGACCAGTCGACAGATGGAGAGAGATACAAGTGAGAACACGAGGCTGAGAGGTGGAGCAAGCCAGTGACGGCGTGTATGATATGAAAATTGAAACGGGACTCTGCTGAGTGGCCTCCAGCTTCAATAACCATCTTGCTGTTGATTTACAAGCCCCCCTCTCCTGCCCTTCATCCAGCTCGCTGCCTGGCAGCGCGGGGCTTGACGCACGGCTGACCGATGTTCGTCGGCTGCGGCTCACCCAGCTGCCTACTGCATTACCAGTTAGCATGCCAAGTCAAATATAATGGCTCAGTGCTGTCACACAGAGATGGAGAGGTCCAGCTACTCTCGATGTCCACACCACGGCACTACCACTCATTCCTCCGAGTTATATAAGCTTTTAACTGTGTGTGGTAAGCAGTGTGTCACGATACTGAGAGAAAATGTAAAAACATACAGTATATATCTTTAATATAGGAATATATATTATTATATAATACTGCATATAAACAACACGTTTGCTGCCTTCTGCAGGCTTCAGCTGTGACAGTTTGCGGTCATTGTTTGATGTCATAATTTGCATTAAAAGCAGTTTGATTTGTCAAACATGCACTTAAATCATCAACAAGATGATTAACAATGTTGATTAGGATACTTGAAGTCACAGGTCATTAATGCCATACTGTCTAATTTATCACAATACTGTGGTTTGAGCAAGTCGTATTGAAATAATACAATTATCTGGGTGAAAAGAGGATTTTTTTAAAACAGCATTTGCAGCGCAAACACTCTACGATTATCTTTTATTCAGAGGAACTCATGTAATCAGTGACTGATTTGTCAGATTTCTTTTTTAGTCTCCATAACCAGAAGCATTTTCTGAGTGGTCAACATTGCAAGAGGGTCTCATTTATTCTAAACTGTGGTGATCGGTGTCTTCCTGCAGCAGGAAACACAAACACTTTTGGATTTGTGTTGGGAATAACATTCAGATGAAAAAGCGATGCGCTACTTTTTCAAGAAAAAAATGTTTTTTCAACCTGAAATTTGTTACAGCGCTGAGATGCAAATGCACGTCTTGATGTTAAAACGTCAGACCTCCAGCTTGTAGAGAGATGCTAGTCGAGATGTGACTAATCAACAGTCACAGTCAGTGGGTTCGGACATTTACTTGTTTATTTACTTGTTGATTTGTTGCATTTGTCCCTTGTTGCTCTTTTCTGGTAAACACGGCATTATCTTTAGTACTGCTTCGCTCTGTTATCTGTATCCTGTTTTCTCCCAGACTTCCCCTCAGTGATCACAGGAGTTTAAAGTTTCATCTAATCTAATTTGATCTATAGCGTTGGTATGTAAAATATAATACGTACACAGGTGAGACCCGGCTTTTTTTCCACCTCTGAACTCTTATCAGCTTGACTGTGGCACGTCTTTGAATTTTTGTGGGGTTTCAAGAACTCAGTGGCAAGTGACTGCAAACCTCCATTCCACAGATGAGACAATATACCAGAAACCCCGATGTCAAACACAACACCTGATAGCGGGGGATTGGTTTCTTACTGCATACCTCCACCAGGTGTACGCCTGCTTTAGGCTGCTTTTTGGGTGGGGGCTGCCGAGTCAAGAATCAGGGAAAGAGCATGTACTTTCAGGATATGAGGCGGCCCTATAGATAACCTCAGACTGCCCTCGAGAGGATCAAAACGTCAAAAGGAAAAGACGGAAACACCTCAACACCTCCCTGTCCTGATCAGACTAGATTTTAGAGCAGATACACAGTTTTCTGAACTTGTTGAAAGAAAGGCTGGAGTGTACACATGCATGTGTTCAGAAATGTCAAAGCACTTCTAAGCCTGGTATCAGAGAGTGAGGGATTCTTCATAAGATATATTTGTGACTGAATGTGGAATAAACAATGTCACATTCAGAAAAAAAATTAAATATGAACTTCAAATAGTTTAATAACAAAACAGAATCAACTCATCTGCTTCCAAACTAAGTGCATGTGGTTTGATGATTCCTAACTGACACTATGTTGTCTAGCTGGCAACATAAGCAGACTGAGGCAGCAACAAACTAATCTAGTATTTTCGTCTATATTTAACTGTCTAGTCTACATATGAAACATAACATGTTCCCATATCACAAGGTGATGCTGTATCCAGACAATATTTCATATTTTTGCTTGATAATTAATGAGTTTATCAATAGAGTTGTTTGACTGTGAAAATGTATTTATTGGCCAACTGTTTCAGAACTAAGGCAAAGGAATAGGGAAATACCTGACATCACCTTTTCCACACATTTGAAAGAAGAGGACTTAGGTCTGGTCTGACCAAACCCAAGTCACGCTGGGCCCAAATTATATTTAGTTTAATCAAATTTGGTAGCATCTAATTGCCTCTGTTGCCTCTTGGTGTCAAAAAGTCCAATAGCTAAGCAGACATCAGGTGATGTGGGGTGTCATTATCAATGCAGGAAAAATGGATTTTGGATGAGGTTTGAATATCCTTGGATTGTTTTTGGGTCAGGTCTCTTTTTACGCTAATTAATGTATGCATATTGGGTTCAGACATTAGTTTTAAAACAGCCCCTATGTGTACTCCAAACCAGTAAAAATAGCGCAGACGTGAATGAATATTTTCTACCTGGTTGGCTGGTTAATGTGTTTATGCAGGAGGAACCCATAGATGCTCGGAGAAAATAGTTTCAAGATCAAAACATTCGCCTCCTGCATCATCTCATGCAGTCAAATGAAAGAAAGAACTCACAGATCACAGATTCTTCTGTAAACGGTAGTACTCACAAACATGTTGCGCAGAAAGCACGAGTGGGACAACAATGAAACAAGTGTTTTCACTGCCCGCCAAGGCACGCTAGCGTCTGAATGGCTTCAAAATTGGTTGTTTTCTGAGCCTGTCAGAAGACCAGCATGACAGTTCTATCATGTCTGTGACCCTTAAAGCCTAAATATACAGTGGGGATTTACATTCAGGGGAAAAGATATACTGTACATCGTATGGGAATGTTTTTTTTCTTCTGTCATATGGTATATAAACTACGAGGCATGTTGAAGGTCAACGACAAACATGATTTCTGTGACAAGGAACAAGACAGAGATAGATAGACAGTACGCAATGAGCACAGGCCAAATCCTACCACACTTAAAGTCGGTAAATGAGTTTAATTGGCCTAAAGTTGATGCATTCTTTTTAAAGCTGTACCCATTTTCTTACAGTTTCTTGCTTGTTTTTGTTTTTATTCCTGGAGGATGCTAGCAGTTTCTCTGCTCAGGACAAAGTGTATCACACGGCAGACGAATGCAGAGAGACAAATCTGTCACACAAAGAAGTGTTTGTACGATTACTCCCAGTCTGCTGTGAGATCACGAGGGTGCACACAGTACAGACACGACACAGACATCATGAGATCACGAGGGGTGACACAGTACAGACACGACATGGACATAATGGAAAAGCACAGTAACATCTCACTGCAATGCAGACAACAGTCAAACGGTAAAGATGTAGAATGCTTGGTTGGAAACCTCTGGCCGAGCTTTATTTGCATTGGATCATTAAACTTTTTTAAACTGCAAAACTTTTATTAAACTACAAACTATTCTTCAGAATGAACTGAAAAGTCTGAAAAGTTGCATGGTTGTAAAAATAATATCTCAAAATCTGGTTAAGAGAAAACTAGATGGTTTTCCAAAGCCAAACATTCTTTGCCTTGCATATTTCATACTTCTGTGACAGTCACTACTGGATTCAATGTTATATTGCTTTCCTTTTCCTGTTGAACTCATAAATTAATCAAAGAAAATGTAACGCACCTCTGCTCCAGAATACTTATTGGTTTGAGTCACCAAATCGTCAAGAGACACATTTTGGGCAACAGGCATATTTCGGAACTGAAGAGAAAATATCTCTCGTCGGGTTGGAGGATCTGGAAGAGGCACAAACACGATTCGGTCGAGGCGACCTGGACGCATCAGAGCCTGTGGGATGGAAAGAAGACAGTCAGACCTTCATATTTCAAAGATTGTCACATTAAAATCTATCAAGTTAAGGCTTACACTTCAAGGCAGTGAAATCTTCTGTCTGTACACTGTCACAGCACTATGGCTAATGTTTAATGCTCCTGCATTGACTGGACGCCTCTTTAAACAGAACAAAAAATGCCTAAAATGCAAACTGTGAAATTTAGAGTGGAGACAATGTTGACGTTATCTGATATACCCTCCACTTCCTACAGATCACATCTCCATGACCCCAAAACAATCCTTGAGTACCCAAAGCTGCCGCTGTCTCACTTGTCAGACGTCATTAAGTGGCAGGCGCCTCTCAAACACAGACAGTCAGACGGACAGACAAATACGTCCTGTCTGCATTTGGTCTCCTCAGCCAGGCTGTGACAAGTATGGGATAGGATGGCATTGTTTGGTTTGGGTTGACTATCCATTTGACCAGCCAGCTAGCTGAAGGGCAGCGGGATTTGAAAATAACAAAATGCATTTTATTCGCTGTGAATTAGCATTTAATTCCAGTGCTGGAACGGAGGAATCGACAGAAAAACAAACATCAACTGGAACTGACAGTTTCATTGTTGTTCTCCCAAGACTCAGTGAGGCCTGGTTGTAAAGACAGTGGAGCCTCTGGCTTTGGGCCAGACAGGCCACAGCGGGGCTAAACCCTGGCCAGCGGAGACGAGGCAGGAGACACACACAGACGCAAGCCATGCAGGAGGTCATGTCAGGAGTGATCAGTGAAGGTTGGAAGGACCAGACCAGCAGCCTTTGAACTCTTGTTGACATAGTCATCACACTGCTATTCCAACTTCCATGCATGCACAATGTATCTCCCGAGCCTGACAGCCTCCTTGTTTCTTTTATATAAATAGACTATGAAACAGACATTTATAGACATTTATAGTATGTCAACCTGTTTGCTTGACGGTTGATGCAGTCTGCATAGGTTTTCTGGTTGGTTCCAACAATGTGAAGATTTGCTGCTTTTCTCAATCTTATACCTTTATAACCTGAATGTTTTTGGGTTTGGAACTGTTGATCAGACAAAAAATATCCATTGGTTATTTGATTTTTGATTATTTATCCATGTTAATTTGGGTGCTCGGAAATTGGGTATTCTCAGGAACTCTTGGGACCTTTTATGACTTTTATGATAAGTACAGTTCAAACAATCAGCTGCTGTTTTTAAAAGTCAAGAATGAACTTTGAGCCTCAACTTTTAAGCCACTGTATACAAGAAGTAGAATTTTTTACATCCACAATTCCATAACAACTCAAATACCATGAGATATAATCAAAAGCTAATCTACTAAATGGACCTTGAGGTAAGATTGTTTTGTTACCATTCACTTTGAAACTCAACAGTAATGAAAAACATCGAGTTGCAGTCCTGTACTCAAGGTATTATGACAGAAACCATCTTTGCCATGTTACGTTTTAAGTCCATATGCCTGCAAAGTTCCGGATGCAATTTTAAGGGCTTTGTTTTATGGTTTTCTTTATTTCCCCTCTGGATAACCAATTCCCATTTACTGGGGCGATGGACAGTTTTCCTGCCTTTTATCTGTTGCTTTTTTGTGTTCCTGTGTATGTGTATGGAACATGAGAGGATGGAAACTGGAGACAAACATTAGTAGCTACCCTAAGGTAACCACAACAGAGCCATGGCTGACAAAGGAGCAATGGATCATGAGAGGAAATGTTCTTGTTTTTCAGGTCTGGATTCTTCCACTCGTTTGAGGAGAGGGTCTGGCTGTGGGTGACGAACCATCGACATAAATAGGACTGAGAGGAATAACGTCACTGTCAATCAAGGTGGGGAGAGGGTGGCTGTTAGGGAGACCTGTGGCTGTTAGGGAGACCTGCTGGGAGATAGATAGCGGGTTTAAGGACTTAGGCGTTAAATTAAAGTCATAAGGGCTTGAGACTCAGGGAACTTGATAAGATGTGTCTGGTAAAACAACTATTAAACAACACATGTGAGAGTTAGTTTGATGTCATAGTTCTTCTTACAGGTTACTGGGAATGGGAGGCTTGTGTGTGTGCAGGAGGTGAGATGGGTGCAATGGGGATTGCAGTCTGTGGTTGTTTGTCACAGCAGGTCTAGCCAGTAGTGCGTATTGCACTATGCAGAGGACGTGCCAGGGACACTTCCTGAGTTGCTCTCCCTGGAAGTATCTGGCGGCTGCATGCCAACACAAACCTGTTGACCCCCGGCTAAATAACTCACACAGACACTCCCACGCACACTGAAAAACAAATGCACAAATGGGAGCATGCACATAAAACACACAATGCTCTATGGCCTGAGCTTTTTCATTGCGGATCAATTTTTAGAGCGCAAAGACGCCGCCTGCTACTTTATCAGCCGTTAATTCTCTCTGCACACATAATGGAGAAGTGCCTGTGGCTTCCAGGCGCTCAGGCTCCAAGGGTTCCAAGGCGCTCCCAAGAAGCAGAGCCGACCCTCAGCTTTGAGACTGCTAAACTCATCTGACTGCCCTGGAGGGAAAGAAAGGCTTTTTTTCCCCTTTCCTCTCAGCAAGAGCAGGGGGCCCATCCATCACTTAACAAGATACACTTCCTGTTCTCAAGGATCCGGGGGTGGGGGTGGGAGTAGGAGAGGAGAGGAGGAGGGGGCGGGGGGGTGAAGGAGGAGGAGGTTGGGGACCCCGAGAGACAAATACTTGGCTTGGCATATTGGGCAAGCGTTGACGGGCTCTTTTCGTAACGGCATCATTCCACCTGAAGTCTTGGCTCGACTGGCAGAAGGCAAGAGAAGAAGAAGGGAGGGAAGGAGGAGGAAGAGGACAAAAACAGCCGGACCAAGGGACCCAGACAAGCCACTTGAAAGGACTACAGGACCAAAACCCTACAAACAAACACAGATAAGTGGTCTGGGAGACAGAAAACCACCATTGACAAACACTGTTGTTTAATTCTCTGTTTTTCTAACACGACTCCGCATGACGGATAAGATCCACCTTACTGCACCACTGACATGATAGGCATCATTACACATGAGCCATTAGTAATTAGAAATGCCCCTAGGTAAGAAATACCAACTAGCTAACATTCAAGCTTTTAAACACCACAAAATCTGGGTGATTGTGCACTTCGGACTATCCGGCAGAACCAAATAAAGCACGGTGCGATGGTGAGAAAGTTTTAAAAAACAAGCGAGGCCTACAATGAATCAGTCAAGCTGATCAAAACACAGAGAGAAAGAAAACAGAGAGACAGCAGAGAAAAAAAAAAAAAAAAACCTCATCCGCTCTCTCTGCGCCAAGTTTCACTGCCGATAACAACAGTAATCATTCCAGGCATTGCTATCCTCCTCAAGAAGTGATTACCCCCTAATGACAGACGACTTCCTATCTGTGAAGGCCGGTACCTCTCCCTAACCAGTGGGGAATGCTGGGAATCTTCTCCTTGGAGTGTTGTTGCTGAGAACATTCTTGGCCCGCTTCAATCTGACCTGTTATGAGCTACGTCTACAAACTGTTTACAAATGGACGCCCCCGCAATTCAGGTGTCTTATTCTTAGACGGAAGCTTAGACACGGCGCAGCTAAATCAAGATCAGATCTGCTTTGTTGCTCACAGTCCCTTCAGATCAAATGAAAAATGAGAGGAAACACTGGGCCTGTGATATTGAACATGATGACTAAGTTCTTCCCTGCACATCTGGTGTCTCTTTTCTTAAAAAAAAAAAAACTCTTTTTGTTGGTACTTTTTCCAGCATTCAGGGTGATAGTAGGCTGTCTGGCTGAATAAGTTGCTTGCCTGAGGAGACATCAGTTGACTTTGTTCCCTGCCTGAAGGCATTTGCTGTATGTGGTTTCCTAACCTGTCAGTCCGCAATCCTCAGAGGCCTTGGTGAGTCATACTGACTAGGAGATGGGCCACCCTGGATTTATGCAGAACACACACCAAAGAAAAAAATGCAGAGTGTGCTGGGAACCAAAAGCTGACAGAGAGGTCAGAGAAGTCATCTTCTTCAATTCGGATTTAGGGCATTAATACAGGGTACTGACTAAATGCTGACTAATGTTGCTTATCATCAGGGTATAAACAACTAGGTTATTATAGTTATTCTGCACATTCAACTGCAAAAGCAGTCTATTTTTCTGTTACATCAGTGAAAGTAGCTGCTTAAAGTTGGGATGTGCCAAGGCAAGATTGCGCCTTGATGGATGGACGTTCTCTTTAGGTAGAAACTCAGTTTCAAAGACAAAGGCCTTAAGGTGCTGTCAGACTTGATCCATATACTCAAATCCAAACGCAGGTTTGTTTATTCCATGGTTTAAGAGGAGGTTTGTTTTCATAGATGAGAATCCTTCCAAATCTTACATCGATTATACAACTTCTGTGAAATCAGCTTCTGGTACATGATGCTATTGGCTTTCACATTTAGTGTGAACTCCAGGAGCTTTGTGGAGGCAAACTGTTGGACCACATTTTGAGGCGAACCTGATTTTGAGGTGAAACAGAACAGTAGCTTCTATCCTTTAAACCTACCTCTCTTGGGGACGATGGGCACGGTTGCAGAAAAAGCTCTCAAAGTGTGTAAAAACATCGCTGAACTCTCATCCCTTTCTTGTGTGTCAGAGTACGAAGCTGGCTACCAACCCTGTTCTGTGTTTTAGTTCCTTCGAATCCCACATATATTGACTTGTAACTAAAGCAGATTTATACTATCTACTGAAGAGTTTTGCACACCACATCTTTCTAAAAAAGATGACATAATTTTGGATGAGGCCACACTGTGTTCAGAGGGACACTGAACCTGCTTTATGTCAGTCCTGATTTTGATGTGGAAGAGGATCAGAGGAGGAACAGAGTGAGGAGAAAGAGAGAGTAAATCAGAGAGAGACGGGAGGGGACAGCCGAGTAGAGAGAGGGGGATGAGAATGACGGGGGAGAGCGGGAGAGAGAGAGAGAAGCAGAGTTGGCAACCAGTCAAAAACATGAGAGGCTTTCACTCTGGATTTTGCCCTTGAGTCAAACTTGCATCCGGCAGGCGAGGCCACCGTGTCCAAGAACCAAATAACTCTGGCTCTGTTAACCCCCTACTGTCCCACAGTCTCACAGAGGAAGTCAAGACATATTGTTACAAAATGAGAAAAGGTTGCACATTCATAGTATTTCCCTACAAAACGAGGTGCAAAGAATCGCACAATTCTTCTAACACAAAGGCACACACTTTTAGAGGATCACCTTAAAATGTGCTTCAAGATTTTTTATACTTTACAGCCACATGGAGAGACACACTTTCAACAAATTCTATAGGAATGATTATAGAAGAGGATTTCGGGTTGTTTTTATTTAGGTGATGATTAGATTGTACTGATCAAAATGAATTCCAAGATCAGGAAATGCAGTGATTGCACAAGAACTAAGTCTGACAGGGCGAGAAACACAAATACAGGTTGCAGGTAAAACTGAATGTGAGTGCACCTGAGCTGTCGGCAGTGGTCTAATCATAGCTCGAACAAGTGAGTAAAGTGTCTCTAAACTGTGTTCTGCAAAGAGTTTTATCTCCGAGATTAACTCGCGTTGTTATCAAGACTGATAGGAATGATCACAGAAATAAGATCTTACCGGAACTTTCCTTTAGTGCACGGACAGTTTGGTGTTTGTTTTCGTCCTACATGTACAGTGTCATGAATTTACACATTTGAATTTTTATTATGTGTTGACCCAGCAGGAGTCAGACTCTAATCATGGCAAGACCACTGAGGGCTGTGTGTGTGTGTGTGTGTGTGTGTGTGTGCGTGTCACATGGTGTGTATGCAAAGTGTTGTTGAGCATAGGGTCATTACAGAATTAGATGTCACACCTCTTTTACCTTTTATGGTGTGTGTTGCGTTTGAGGGTCACAAACATATGGAGACCAGGTGAAGAGGCTGAGATGAGGAGAGGGAGGAGGAGAAGTAGCAGCAGCTGTGTTGCTCTCCTTTTGGAGGCTGAGGTGGGGGGCTTACACCCCATACAGTTGCCCCGGGGGCCGCAATAGTCCCTGAATCTGTCAAAACAACCCCGGCTGACTGGCCCTCACACTTCCATAAAAATAAAAATGGCCACTGCCAAAAAAGCAGTCTTATTTTGATAGGAATAGGTGGGCAGAGTATGTGTATGTGTGGGACGGGTTGCCCACCAGAAAAAAAAAAGAAAAGGTGAAGAAAAGCAGAGGAAATTAGACTGAGGCCATGTTGAAATGTCGACTCATTGGAGCCCAAAATAAAAAAGCACTAAAGCGGCTGCCATAAAATACATGTATGTTTGCTTTACAAAGAGGCGTTTCCTGTGAGCTGTCCGCAGTTCGCAGTTTAATTCTACGGGGCCTTGCGTTCGGTGTAAACTCGCCAGGTCTGGTTTCCATAATCTGCCCCAGAGCCTGTGGGCAACCTCCAAACTTCCCGCCCCAGTCCACGCATCAGATAAATCATCAGAATCAACTGGTGTGTGATGTTTTTCCACCAACACTTATTCTGATTCTTTTTTGTTTTGTTTTGTTTGTTTGTTCAGTACTTGTATTCTTCTGGTATGTGTTTGTATATCCAAGTGTGATAATGTAGAAGGGTGGGAGCTGGGGATAAAGGACCTCTGTATTTCATCTAACAGACACAGTCCAATGACAACAAGCAAAGCTAATCGGTGGTGTGTCTGCTGTGTGTATCCGAGGACTTCCCAGGAAAAGAAATATGACTTTGCAGCTGTGTGTGCTTTCAGATAATTGTCTTGGTGATCATCATAGAATCTGACACAGAGCAAATACACACGACTGCATTAACAAATATTACCATTATCGATTAATCTAAAGAATAATTTTCTGACTGATCAATAAATCATTTGGCCTATAGAATGTCAGAAAACTGAACTGAACTGAGTTCACAAGTTCAGTCAAGATCTTGAGGTGGCATCTTCAAATGTATTGTTTTGTCCGACCAACAGTCTAAACTCCAAAGTCATTCAGTTCACAGTAATGGAAGACAAAGAAAAGATGCAAAGATGCATTGAAGAAGCCCAAACTTAACTCCAATTCAAGATTATCAAAACAGTTGCCAGTTCATTTTCTGTCAGCCTACAGAATTATTTGTCATGCAATTGATTACTTGTTGCAGCTCCAGTTAAAACTGCACTTTGGTATGAATTCAGCATCAGCATTAATCAGTCCTGACAGATTATTCCAATAAATTACTCTAGAACCTATATTGGCATTTTCCAAACTACAAGCTACAAACTTGGTTGTTCCGTTGACCTCCAGTAGAGTCTTCTCTATTTTTTTTAGGGCACAACTGCTAAAAAACAACAAATTAATGAATTCAGTGATAGTAATGTTCCCTAGAGTTTCCCCATACATTCTAAATACTGACAACTGAGATTCAGTTCTTGGCCGTGGACAGTGACATCCTAACTACACCCCCCACGCCCCCACCTAGAGACATGCATGTAAAAATTCACACATGCATATGAGCAATCTTTGTTGACAGGACGCAGGAAGAAACACACACTCACAAACCACCCATCCCCTCCCTACACACACCCACCCACCCACACACACAGCCCCCACTTCTCCCCAGAGACAGACTGCAGGTGCCAGGCCCACCTCGGGGTCCCTGCCGGGCTCTCGTTAGGCCTGGTGCCATTCAGGCGGCAGCTAACACGCAATCCTGAGTGCTTTGTGTTTCTCTGACAGCCCTTGTCGTCCTCTTCATGTAGTGGTGGAAAAAAAAGAGAAAGAAAAGAGGAGTACTTCAGGGAATATTGCTTTGAAGAATTTGACAGAGCCACAAGGCTGAGATTCACCTTGGCCTTATGGACATTTTAAAAGGACTATACTGTGTTTTTGCATATTTTTTTCTATCTTCAAGACAACCTTGGGTTTTGAGTCATTTCCATATGGGCTTAAAATCCACTTGCAGAGACTTTAGAACTTGTTTGAGATAAGACAGTCCATCATAGTGACGATCAGATGTTAACTTTTCCAATCAGATAGTGTTTCATTGTGATAAATCACCTCAAGCAGGTCTCTGCAGATTCACTTGTTTACTGCGGTGAAATGAATGGAAACCAACAACTGCCAGGAAAGACATTAAAAAAAAAAACACGCCTTGGAAAATGGTTGGTAGTTAAGATGTGTTATCTGTAATAGATGGGCAAAAACCAAGCGGCAAGCTGCATGTCTGTGAAATGAAGCCAATGCCAAGTGCCAAAAACTGTAGTTCAGGGTCGTACAGGATATTTCAACCTCCATAAGTAAATTCTTCATCCATTCGCATTTTGCATTGAAATGAATATTTTCTTTAGCTGGTTAGGAGATAGGATAAGCTAGCACTAAAGTACAGATACAATTCTTCACCCAACCGATATTTCATTGTATTCACAGGGATTCGTCCTTACCGTGTTGTGACGGTGATAACGGCCGCACATGTTTTGACACACTTCTGTCATTATTGATGTGTTCATGAATTTTCATTCCATTCCATATTTTTCAAAATATGATGAACAATAAAGGAAACATCTAACATTATTTCAAGGCCAAACATTTAAAAATAGACCAAGGCAACACTGTCACAATCTTCATTAATCATATTATCTACCATATTATACAAATGTTGTATAATATAATCTAAATGTTATTGACAACTCTCATGTAAAAATGTTGCATCATGAAATTCTTAAAATTATTTTGCAGGCCTACTTTGTATCACAGATTTACAATTTTATGTGTAGTACAAAGATCACTCCAGGTGCAGGTTTTGGCTCTCTTGATTGCAGCAGGGTACCAGTATGGCACTACAGAATCTTACAACAAAATCAACACCAGGTTCACCATCACAATCATTATGGCCTGTGCACTTATCACCACCACCATCCTTTCTATGGCCACCACCACCATCATCATCATCATCATCATCATCAGCTCAGTATTGGTGGAGGCCACCAACAACCTGCTTGCAAATGCCCCCTGTGCTTGTACACAAAGGCTTCATATTGAGGAATGTGAGTATGTGTGCAACACACACACACACACACACACACACACACACACAGACTTGAATGCTCACATATGCTGCCACTCACAGATACTTACCAAAGAGACAAACATAAACAGGCACGTTGCTGAGTGACAGAGCCGACTCGGCCGGATCAGTTTCCACTTCCGTGAAATCTAAACATTAGCTTGTTTACCTTCATCCTGAACTGAGACCAGGCCGAGCAGAGAGAAGGGAGTGTGTGTCTCTACATGTAGGTGTGTACGTGTGTCCAGAGAGACAGAAAATAGGTGGCATGTTATCAGAGACTCCAAAGCTGGATCAAGGCATAGAAGGAATTAGACAGTACAGATGCCCTCTCACTCTCCCTCTCTCACCTGCTTAATTCTTCCATTATGATGTCAGCCATGACACTTTTTACACAGCTGTCGGCACAGTGCATACTGTATAGTAAATACATCTATCTCCTATGAAGACACAGGCTGGTCTAAAGACATGCCTGTTATCACTTGTTATCTTAATTGAGTGGACAGTGTTGTTTTCATTCCATTTCCTAACCCTAAAACAAATCTAGTTAAATGTTAGGAGTTGATCATTAAGCTGTGCAGAGGACCTCAAAGTCAACATCAGCTCAGCATCAGTCCCTTCACTTAGGACGCTCTCTGTTCAAAGGTAATCCTGAATAGTATTATTATTAGCCTGCTTTAGTATTACAATATGGCTAAATACAGTTAAGTACACTTAAACTACTGGAACTACTGGCAGCTATGGCGTGAGCTACAGCCGTGGTTTAATGCTAGGTGTGTGTGACGATGGCGTAGATGCTACAAGCATTAGTTATATCTGGACTGAAGAATATTTTTTTATTGAAAGAAGAGAAAAATATGGAGTTTTTTTTTTTTTGCTTCAGTAGGGCTTCAGTAGAGTCTGTTATATGATTTGTTGATCTGGCCCATGACAGACAGATGGTGATCCAATCACCTGTCAAGTACTTTTTGGAAGTGTCCGCCCTCCAAACAGTTTCCAACAACAACTTCCCAGATGGTCCTGTGTAACAAACGATCCGGCACAGTCATATCAGTCATATTGGAGAATCTTGATCAGTACTTGGTTCTTCTGCCTTGATAGCATTTGATATACAAGAACATGTCTGCTGATTCTGATAAGGACCTTTTTATTTGACCACTCATCTGATCAATTTTGTTTTTGATAGTATACTTGCGGTCAGAGGAAGAGGCAGATAGCAGCCACAAATGAACATTAATATTAGTTCCTTTGGTGATTGAGCTCATTGGATGTTAAGCCAATACAGACAAAAGACAGTTTGTTTACTGTGAATTAACCATGCTTAACTTTCCCAAGCTGGGCTACAAGCCACAAGAGTCGGATGCAATCACAAAACAACTTGACCATTTCATAAAAATGTAAATTCAGGAGTTCAATGGATTTACTGAAACCATACTACAGTAACCGTGCACTTATATATGTATTTATCAATTATTTGAGGTAATCTTGAATGGACCACCATGAAGGGACTAGATACCGTTGCTAAGAAGCGTATGACACAGCTGCAAAGCCTCGGTATGCATCACTTGATATATACAGTATAAGTTCAATGAGCTACAGTCACTTGCACTGAAATATGTACACAATGTTTACATACATGAAGCCTCACTGTGGCCCTGATACGTGACTACAGACAAGTATGACTTTTTGTGTTCTTTGTCTGTTTAAAGAAAACACTGCGGACAGGAATTCTGGTTGATACCTGTGCAGTGAGACATTTGCAAAAGTGAATTTTTCACTTTTATTTATTCGGGGGAGGGGGTTCAGTGAAAGCAACCATCTCTTTCTCAGGAACACCCTGATTACATTCAACCCTTGAAGCTGCCCAAGTACAGCCACAGTCTGATCTACTGGTGGCTGGTGCAGTTAGGGTTAAGGACCTTGCTCAAGGGCACTTAGTGGCAGTAATGAGGGAGGAGAAGTTCTACCTTTCACTTTCCCCACCTAAATTTATCCGACCAGTCCAGGGAACTGTATAATTCCCAAAACTTTCCTGAAAGAATGACCACACAGTGTCTGTCTCCAGGAACCTTGAATACAGTTCAACCGCATCTGCTTTTGCTTCTTACTGCACTGCACACTAAATGTAATCTACAGCATCAGAGCAATTAGCCACCTACTGCAGGAGATAACAAGATAGAGACAGGGAGGGAGGAAGAGGAAAAAAAAAAATCCCCCACCCAGCATGTGAAAACCTGTGTCAGATTTCGCCACAGACAAGGTCACCCTCTCTTGGTCTCGCCTCAATGCCCTGGCTTGGTAACTGAATCCGTCGCAGGACGGCGACAAACCTGTTTTTGTCACAGCAGAGGTGCCCACTTAATTTACATGCCCATTGTGTTTACAACACCTCTATATTTTTATTTTTTTGAGCCTTTAATTTACCTGTGAGCCTTTAATTTACCTGTGAAGGGATTCAAAGAGTTGTGTGTAACTACGCACAGCTGTGAACACCTCTTCAAACACTCCACACACACACACATGCGTGCGCGCACGGCGCGCAAGCACCTAAAAAATTGTCCCAATTCCAAAACCAAAGCATCATCATCGGTGTTATGCTGCACAGCCAAGTTAACACTTGGTATGTTTGTAATTGTGCTGCCTATGAAACTGCACAGTAATCCCTTCCAGCTGCCTCCCTCACTCACCCATCTACCCTCCTCTTCCTCCTCCTCTCTCCCCTTTCAGAGAAACTGTAGCTGCAGCTACAGAGTATGTTTTCCATGGGCCCTGGTGGATTCATCCTGTTGACAGCGCCAAGCCTTTTATGCATCGAAAACACAGTATTCCCTTTCAGGTGGAGAGACGATGGAAGGGAGAAGGGGAGCTGGGCTGTGGGTGGTTGGTGGTGGTGGTGGTGGTGGTGGGGCAGAGCCAAGGACAGTCCCCGCAACGGACTTCAAACTTCAAAATCTTGGTCTTCATCTCTTCACAAAAAAAGAGAGTGAGAGACAGACAGTGAGAAGGGAGGGGATGAGGGATCAGGAGAAGCAGAAGGGGAGGCAGGGGAGGTGGAGGGAAGGAAGAAAAAAAAAACAACAACGGCACAAAGGAGTGCGTAATTAAGACAGGAAATGGGAGAAGAGAGGAGGGCTCTGGGGGCTTTCAGAAAGAGGCTGGCTGGGGTCGCTTTTCCAGAGAGCAGAGGAGTGGGGCCGATACCCGAGCTGTCTGAATGGAAATCAGATAATCTGTTAACACAAGGCATGGCCCAGATCCTGCCTGCAGACTGACATGGATAGGCCAGTTCCTGTTCCAATCCGCTGCGGAGGCACAAAGTGTTGCCAAGGCAACCAGCTGTTCCAGCCAAACTTTGCCTCCCTCTCCGAGCCGGCGGCAAAAACGACAGGTGGGGCTGCGAGGCGGGTAGAAGCAGCACTGAGGCGCTTGTGAAAACACAAAGCTAGCTCAATGCTGAGACGACACCGGGGTAGGAACTTAACACCAGCCGCCATGCAAACAAAATGCTGCTGAAGTCTGCGAGTAGAGTGACCAATAAGGTGCCCTCGTCCTTCAGCTGGTCCTTCCAGTAAAAGTTAACGGACATGTCTTTCTTGGAAAGGTGAAGCGGGGTGTGATAACGTGATAATTAAGTTCTGATATATTTCTTTATATTCATGCTGTCAGTCCAACACAGCGGAGGGAAAAATTTTCGCTCACAGCACTTAACAAACACCAAATTAATGTAATAAAAATAAAACATGTTCATTATAACTGGATAACAAGGACAGTTTTAGGAAAAATGGGTTGACATTTGATTTTTAAATGTAATTTTCGTTTTGTATTTGTGTTGTATTTATTTTTTCATTAACTTTAATACTATTTGGCTGAACTGAGTCTTTAACTAGCGGTTCGGTTTTTGTGCCAACACTGACTTTATTAAGTGGTTCTGGTATTGGCCATAATGTGACTGCTCCTCATAAATACAGTATGTACATTAGTAAAAATTATTGCTCCTGTCATCAGTTACATTTATTCAGTTACCGCACACTGCCAGCTAACTTTTTTAGTGCCACAGTAGAGCATGGCCTCATGTTACCTGACATAAACGATTTCAATGAAACACACAGTGAATTATACACGTTTTAAATGCGGAAAAGAGGAGAGCACTGGCATCGGATAGGTGCTCCGTATCACTAAGTAACCACAGTTTGGAATCAGTGTCAGTTTGGAATCAAAGTTGGACTGGTGCATTAATATATTTGACTATTCAAACCAATGAAAAACAGGTTGGCTTCCTGTCTCACAATATGATAAACTACTGCTCTGATCAATGCAGGCTGCTACTGCTGCTAACTGGTCACATTATCACATCTGGCTAAGTGATCACATTTTTAGTAGGCCTTCTATGATCTAAGTCAAACACGTTCTACATTTACACCGCCCGAAACACTAAAAACAGCTTCCTCAGCCAAATTCAACAGAGTCCCTTTTCCACACTTCCCCAAATAGTAGATTTTACAACTTTATGCTCATTTACATTTTTGTTTGCTTTGTCACACTATCATTTGTGGCTGTTCTAAAAAAAAAAAAAAAAAAAAAAAAGGGGGCCAAAGCTGACTGATCTACCTGACAGTGGTGTTGGTCCCAATGAGGTGTTAGGATCAAACTCTCCCCACAGTATCATAAAAGTGTTATTTACAATGGCCTGAGCAACTTAATAGATTCCCCTGGAGGTGAATAGGAGGCCAGGGCTCTAAATCAAGGCTGGTTAAAGGTAGATATTTCAACCTTTTTCAATTTAAACTGCATTCATATTTTAAGAGTGCCGACTTAACAACAAGAAGGAGCAAATCTCCGGCAATAAAGCACCACCGCTTGACCCATGTTGTTTCCCAGCCTCCCCTTTGATTATCAAATATCTGAGGAGGAGGGCATGAGGGGAAAAAAAAAAAATACACCTCCTACAGGACCTCCACCTCTGCTCCCACTTCAAGAGCAAGGCGGTGCGACATGCAGCGGCGTACCGCAGCTCAAACTTCCCCTTCCTCTTGAGGGGAAGCCATTTTATTGTGTTCCACTGAGATAATTGCCAATCCTTTAAATGAAAGGGTTTTCTCAGTGCTCTGGTAATTACTAGATACGCAGCAAGGGTCTGGTGAAGGAGGGGGGAGGTAAAGAAAAAAAAAAAAAAAGAGAAGAAAACATGACAGGCAGGTATTAAAATTCAATGGGTGGGGCAGGAAGGAAGTCGAAAGAGGGATGTGTTGAAACAGAGAGAATGAGGGAGGGAGGGAGACACGCTGTGCTGCTGTAGCCTCCGCTTGGGGTTGAGGAAGGACATGTTTATGGTCTGAGGGTTGGGCTTTTTTTTTTTTTTTTTTTTTTTGATCCAGCAGTGCAATCCTATGCCAAGTGCCAAAGACACATCTGCTCCTGGGCAATCCTTTGCAGTGGTAAGGTGATTTATGTGGTGATCACTGACCTCTTTTCCTAAATCACTGGTCTTTTTTTAGGAACTTCCCATCAAATTTGGAGCAGCTGAGCTGAGCTGAATAATTCTTTCAGACAGCGCAAATTACATACTGCGCTTCCTACTCAGTGTGTTGAAGAATGTCTCTCAGTGATGATGGAGAGATTGAAAACCAAAGCAAACTGTAACTGCACATGCAGTTATACACCTAAAAGGTTTCTGGATACACTGGCACATTTTCACAGCACAGCTTTATGAATCACCTGAGGTAAACACACACAGGCCGACGGAATAATTGTGGGGTACAGTTGTTAGGATTACACACTTATTAACTACTGATGTTTCAAGGTTTGCTGAAAATAGATAAAGCAAAGCTTTAGTGTCTAAGTTGGAATGGCAGCACAGATTAACAACAAAAGGAGAATTCAAAAAGTTGGTTGTGCAGCAATCTAAAAAGAAAGAAAGAAAGAAAAAGGAATGAGTATCTTAAAAGGTGTTGATTGAGTGCATCCATGAGCATGCGTTTTCCTGTTAAGGCCTGTTTTCCAATGAAATGTACTTCACGTACTGAATATGTACTATGACAAGTGTCTTTCCATCCAGAACAGACACAAAACTGTGGAGGAAAATGCAACCACATCGCCAGACGATTGGACGAATTCAAAGCCAATGTTTCTTTAACATCTGCACACAGGAAAGACAATATGGTTAAGTTTAGGGCTTGGCTAAACTTGACAACTTTATTTCAAAATGGATTAATTGGACCCTGCCATCCTCTGCCCTCCTTTCTCATTCAGTTTTTAAGGAATTTCTAGTTAATTAAATGCTATGCGAAGTTCTGTATTTGTCATTAGGTACAAGAAGCCCGTTTGTATGTCACTTGCAGTGATTGAAAAAACAAAAACTTGAAAAAAAGATGAGAGACAATATACAATACGAGCTCAACTGAATGACTATTGGCAACATGTGAGTGTACACGCAACAGTTTCACTCCCAATCCTGGATTATCAACTGGGAAAAATTCCCAGCCCACCAGGGATCCCAAAATGTATGGAATCTGTTCCACTAAAGTACAGTATCAACAAAGGCAGGCCCTGAAAGTGTACATCGCTAAAGGTATATCAGCCATTGTGCAGGTCCCACAGTTGTCTAAATTAATTTTGCTCCCACTGTGCAGTGCGGTTGTCCAGCAGTGCTGACAGGTATGTAGACCTATCAAATGATCTTTTTACATGTGATCAGGTATCATTTACACACTTTCTCCTGTGGTCCCTGACCATGGAGAATGGGGCTTGTCAAAGGATTGCCTGTTGAGAGCCTGCTGGTCTGCTGGAAAAAGGTGTTCTCTTGGCTTGTTATGTGACACGGAGGGGAGACAGGCCAGAGGAAGGTGAGGGGAGGAGTGTGGGGTGGAGGGTCAAGGCGCACAACAATGGCCCCTCTCAAGTCGGGAGGGCCCATCAGTTAAGTGTGTTTTCCTGCAATTTGAGAAAGTGGAATCTGGTCAAATTGGTGTCCTCTTGAGTTCTGAATGTGTGAGTCATGTGACTATGGGAGGGGGATGAGGTGAGGTTGGGGGTGTGTATGAGTGGGCTGGTACTGCCTTAATTGATACTTTCAGCTCTTCCGAAAGAGGAGTGAGACCCTCAGTAGTGCTAAACAGTGGCATTCCAGGTCAGACTGGCTGTCTCCATGGCGACGGCCAGGGGGGAGCGCAAGCTCCGTCATTCGTGGACAAGATTGGATGCTGGAAATGGATATGGAGTGACAGGTCAACGCCATGGGCCACATAACACACTGCAGCCACACGGGTTAGGCATCCTTCACTCGGGCAATGAGATTCGATAGGGGGTTTTATCCAGAGGGTCAAGGGGCATTACAGCATCATACTGGACATAATGAAAGCCAACACGGTGGACAGTTATAATTAATCAATGCTGTACGGCTTGCAGTTGACTGAGACAACCGATAGCCAGACTCAATTCTTCATAATTATGTTGGATAAATAGTTTGTACACTTGTTTGAAGATCTTGCATCTCAAAAAAAAAAAAAAAAATGTGTTCCTAGCTTTATGGAGTTATATTTTAGAAAATCCCAGCAAAGAGCACTTGGATATACAGCAATAAAACATGAAAACTGTAAGCGAGAATTGATAAAATTCTATCAAACTCCAACACCTGTCATAATTAACAGAAGTAGTACTGAACCCCTTGGATCCTTCATCTGCAGCAACCATGCTGATGTCCAATATGTCAAATAAAAAACACACAAAATTAGGGTTGCGACTGATGATTACTTTGTGATTATTGATTGATCTGTCAAAATTTTTCTCAATTAATCAAGTTGTGTAGTCCATAAAATGTCAGAAAATGGTGAAAATTTTTGTTCCCTTAAATTTCTTGTTTTGTCCACAACCTAAACATATTCAGTTCACTGTCATAGAGGACTAAAGAAATGAGATTGTTATTATTAAAGACTGTTCAAAAAATAGATATGGATGAATTTAATAGTTGACAGCTAATAAATTAATTGATTAATTGTTGCTGTTCTAGAGAAAACCGATGACTCCCAGGCCCCCAATTCAGTGACATTTAAACGTGACAGATTGAGGAGAAACGTGTTAATATTGTTTTGGTATTGGTACCAAAATCCAGCTACAGTATCACAACTAAAAAAAAAAAAAAAAAAAAAAAATTCTGAACAATACTTGCCTTTGTACTCAGTAATAAGGCTTTAAATGTGAACACAGCCAATGTTTCATGTCCTATAGACTAATGCACTGGAACAAGATAACACTTGTTCTATGTGTGCAGCCTGGGAACTACAACAGTGCACCTTGTGTAGTACCAGAGACAGTTCAGCAGTATTACAACACCATGTATTGTTTTGTAAGCTTATGTGGGCTGGGCACTTTTAGCACATGATGCCGACATAAAATCAATCGATCAAACAGAGCTGACCCATCGACAGGAGGCATGTAGAGATCTCAAAGTAATAATTGCATTATATGCAGTCCTATCTATTCAGTCAACTCAGCAACGCCCTGTTTGCAGAGACATATATCCTTTCTTTTACAAGGGGATATTATTTTACAGTCTCCTGACCTTGGGTACACTGAATGAAACACAACACCGCCCACTAGTCTATTTTTGTATTTGTCTTACAGTAAGCTGCCGGTAATTGAATCGTGCTCTCCAGGACTGCTAGACATGAATGGTGCTGCGGACGTATTCAGACTTAGTCACAGTGGTTAAGAACAAGGCATAATCTTGTGGCTACTATGTTGAGGTCGTGTGACTCCAATTATATTTATTTTTCCCTTACTTTGTTTTTATTACTTGAACTGCGAGGCTTTAAACACCGACTTAAGTTCTTGAACACGAGAAATCAGGTGATCCGTATTAAAACTTTGACTTGAGATATTTGTCCAGCTCATTCATAAATAAGCTCTTTGAATTTGGCTCTTTATACTCATAATCCTAAAAGATGAACTATATATAGAGCTTTAATGGCTACAGAAGTGTATTGCATCTTTAAAAATACCACAGAAATAATACAGAGAAAGTTCATGTTAGCAAGAGTATTTGGCACCAAGGTCAATTTTTTTCATGAGGTAAAGGCACAACCAAAACGTGTCAAATCAAATCTAAAGATGCAGTTTTTCAGTTCATCTGTGCATTAAACTGATGGAAAAGAAGTTGGATAAAGAAAAACTTGTTGACCTCCGTTGTGTGCCCTGTAAGAATTCCACAAAATTAACCGCACCTCTGATTTTGTAACAACTCCAGATCTAGGTGATTCCCTTTGGCAAGAAAACAACAACCCTCAGTTTCTAAAGATAGATAAACTGGTCTATTCGCATGCTGTCAACTGCTTAATCTCAAAACTAACAAACCACAAACTGAAAGTCACGGGCTTTCTGACAACAAGCCTCTGCTCCTCCACTTAAGGTCAGGTTCGGAGCAACCAATTCACCTAATTGAGTATTCAAAATAACTGAATGAACAAACCAACTGAACTGCATGGGCAGGAAAAACGAAAGTGTTCATTCAGTTGGAATGATAATAGGTTCACAAACAAAATTAGACTTTGTTATTACCTGAGGAAGGATGCTATTAGTCTTTGTCTGCTTGCCTGCCACAAGGATTCGTCAAGAATCCATGCACACAACTGGTTCATGTTTTAGCTGTGACAAATCACCTGATTTGTCACAGCTAAAACGTAGAACCAGTCGGGCAAACAAGGTAAATATCAAAATGATGTCAACAAAAGGCAGAATCTTTCTCAGCCAAGTGAGCTTCAGGCGCAATTTTGGAAGCCCATGAGAACCCCCAATTTGGACAATACAGTTCCTCTATTACTGCAACTACCCAACATTACTGCTTCAAGATTGCACAAACAATTCCTCTTAAGGCTGGTGAGAACAGTGCTGCAGCAGTGCATCAATCACAAAAAAAAAGTACTACTTTGCCGGCTGCCATCTGCTTGCAATTTCGTGTAAAATCCAAGAGCAAAGGTCCTCTGAGATAAGCATCTTTTGGGCAAAACTTTCTCAGATGAGGGTCCCTGGTCTAATTTGCTTCCATTATCTATATTTATGTCCTCTGTAGTGCAGTTAAGTAGTTTGTGAAAAGCCTGTTTGGTAATAGCATTTACAGTAATACATAAATTTTGAGCCGACTTGACTTGGGGGGTCCTCAGGATGTGAAGGACTGAAAAGCGGCGCTATCACGTAGTCTTTGTGCGTTCAGGTTTAGCAGGCTGTTGCAGTCTGGGTTGTGATTAGGGCTTTGATAAGGCATTGTTGATGGGCTGTGGAAAAGCGTTTTATCACTGGAGCATAATAGCGTGCATAAAAGCCATGAACCTGCGCTGAATAAATATGAGGCAGCACACACCCACAGAAAGACAAATGCACGCATGCACACGCACGCACATATACAACATGTGTGCGCAGCACCTTTCCTGCAGATTATCTCTGTGAAAGAATGGCGGGATCTAGGGGCTTTTCCCCTCCCTGCCTCTCTTTCTCTGAATGTGTGTGTATGTGTGTGTGTGTGTGTGGTGTATCTCTATGCACTCCCCCTCACACACACACTTTTGCATTCTCTCTCTCTCTCTCTCTCTCTCTCTTCTCCACCCCCCTTCCCTATCTCTTTCCACCTTTCCCTTGGTATATTCCTTCCTCTCTGTTTCGCCCTCCATGCCTGAGTGCAAGGTGAGGATCACAAAAGGAACACCTGGCAAACACGGATGTGGTCCTCCTCTTCTCATTGTCACACCCCACCCCCCTACCTCCCTCCCCACTCCTCCTCCTCCTTCTCCCCCTCTTTCTCCCCCCGTTGACTCCCTTTTCAGAGAGGTGTTTGCAAGAATGGCAAACAGGGCTTTCAGCAGTAGGAGGAAGAGGAGGAGGAGGAGGAGGAGGAGGAGGAGGTGCCCACCACCACCACCGCCACCTCCACCACTCACTCCCTTCATCCCTCCCCTCCCTCCTCAGCTCGTCTTTCACACGCCAGGAAGTGCTATTCAGACCAGGAGCTGCATGTACATGTCCCTCTGAACCAGTAACACCTCACTTCTTTCTCTTTCTCTCTCTAAGCACATATATAGGGGTGTGTGTGTGTGTGTGTGTGTGTGTGTGTGGGTGTGTGTGTGGGTGTGTGAGTGAGAGAATAAGAGAAAGGGAGGAATGAGATAAACACAAGCAAGTTTGTTTTTTTAGTGTTCCAACTGTTCTGATAACACTTAAATAAAACAAACTTCTATGTTCAACTTGAAACTCAGAAATCTAAAATACGTGTCCTGTTCTCTGGGGTCACAAGTTGCTCAACACAAGCAGAGGCAGGAAAACTTCCCACAAAATTTTGAATTATGAGGCTTTCACTTCTATCTGTGCTCGCGCCTGACAGTTTAATGACTTAACAAACAGAGAAACTTTGAATTCATTGTGTACAGTCACCAGCCGGGCTGTGCCTCTATATATCTTATTATGACTGTCATATATCTGATAAAAGACTTGAAAACCCACAGCTCCCAAGAATCAACTTTACACGTTTCAATCTGAAAACTCTGCTTTATGTTTAGGTCAGGTTCCACATAACCTTGGGATTTAACACATACTGTGCAGGGTCATGCAAACTTTGTGTTAAATAAAATGAGGAGACATGGAACATCTTGGTTTTTGGCCTGATATTTGACATGTTTCAAGAGAGGAAAACCTTCTTGGCTGAGGCATCATTTCAGGCCTGGATCTTTTTTTATAGATTTCATTATAGAAATAAAACATGAGCAGCACATTGGCTCGGGGACAAGGTCCTCATTGTTTGATTTTAAAACAAGTCCTAATCAAGCATTCGGGTGCATTCGCATATTTGTGTTTCTGTTCTTTTTTTTTTTTTTTTTTTTAAATGCCAGTGACTTTTTGCAAAATAGATGATGCAATAACTCAACATGACAGATGTTTGGCTGCTGCACAATTTTTTTTTTTTTTCCTTACATCACTTAAACACACAGACATGAATTTTAGCAGGGGCAGAAAGATATTTTAGTTTGTACATCTAAGATATTCCGAGCAGAGCCATCAGCCATTAGAGCGGCTGGATTTGACTTTGATGTGACAGCTACAATCAAGGCTTAGCCAAAGTTGCCATGTAGTAACTGCTCACCCATAATAAACAGGAAATGAAAGTCTGGAATGTAAAGCATGTCTGATTTGTCCTTTTGTCCATCCTCCGTTGTAAACAAAAGGTTTTGATGTTGTGAGACAAAGGTAACGACTGATTTAAATGAACTAGCTCAACCGTTGTCAACTGTGTCTGAAGGTAAAAAGTGTTTATACCTGTTCTGAACAGTCACGCTAAAAGGCTGGGTTAAAAGCCTTTCTTCATAATGATGGTGAGGCACGAACAAATGGGGAATAAAGGCTTGCGCTTTTGGATAGTCTCTATTCAAAGGATGTTGCACTTGTGTGCACTAGTTGTGTAAAAACTGAGAAATGAGAGGTTAAACACGCATCACATCACTTCACATCTAACTCAACAAAATAAGGTTGTGCTTTGACCAAACCAGAGTTGGTAATTGTAACAGTGGCAAGACAAACCAAGGTATTGATGAGTTCTGTTTTGAGTTTGAATGAAGCGGTACAGTGTAACAACTTAAAATGTCTTCGTCAATGATTTCTGGTGGCTTTGAACACAGCGACAGAAAGCTGTTTATTACGCCGCAGCCAGTTTTGGAGCTGCTGAATACCCTTTAAGAGAATATCCTGACACACACACTCAATCACTGTGTGAAGCTGACATCCTTGACAGACTGCCTGTTAGGCAAAGTTGTAAAAATTCTCAGTTCAGATGCCGTTCGCAGATGCCATAATCATACTGACTGACCTTAACGGCGGAAACCCACCGGGCATGTCGCGGTTGTGATGCTATTTTGGTGCTTTTTCTTCTCCACGCGTCTTCAAACTGCACCAGGAACATTTCAGAAGCAAAGCTTTTTTTCCTCACCAGACTTTGCTAACTTGCTTAGATTTAGATTTCGCTTCTGGTGGGGTTACAAACATTGACTAGAGTGATTGTGATTAGCCCTGACGACCAAGGCGCACCCGGAGCATGTCGCATCCGTGGAATTTGAATGTCATTGAGTCTTAAAAAAGAAAGTCTGATGAATCAGTAATGAAAATAATCATTAACTGTAGCCTTTAGGGAGCTGTATATGGCATGTGAAATCTTGCAATCCTTGTACAGTCTATTGCCGTAACCTATGATGTCATAGGCTGATGTTCTCTACATTTACTGTATATGGTCAATTACGAAAAAAAAGAAAGATAAATCCCCCAAAAGGGCGGGCCCTCAATGCACCCTTTCCCATGTCTTACCACTTTTTTCTAAAATCAAAATAATAAAAGAACAGAAGGAGAAAAAAACATGACAAAACACTTGAGAGCAAGGGGCTCTTGTTCCCAAGCATGCAAAGAGAAAGGAATCAGGGCCTGAACATCAGCAGCACAGTGAGCAGCGCTCGATGATTAAGCTCCTTTCACACTTCAATGCAGGTACTGGTATGTTATAGATCTGACAAAAAGGCTTTTCCCTTTCTCTAAGAGTCTTTGTTAGGGTCAGGATGTTGTTGTAAGTCCAGCCCTTCTGTCCAATGACAGATATTAAAGTTATCACTGTGAAGCATCAGCAGCAGCCAACCTGCATGTTCTGGTTACAGTGCCATGCAGGCTAACTGTGTGTGAGTGTGTCAGGTAAGGGGAGTGGTCTGCGTATTATGATGGATTGTGTAGGGGTGTGTGGGTTGCGTATGCCTTCTCATACACAAGAGGCTGATTTTCTGTCTTACTCCAAGATGTGTAGATGTGCAGCAGTGGAGGGACAGAACTACAGCAGGATCAGGTGTACAAGGTGTCACTTAATGATAAGAATGAAACTGATGTGAATGTTAAGGCCTTCAGAGTTATCAGATTTTAATCCAATTGAACACCTTTCCATTTTGAAATTAATCATTCAAGAATACACATAAAAATAACTGTTCTGTGTTCACTCACAAAATATTTGTTCAGATCATTTATCTGTAATTTTCTACCTATACCGTGATTTTGGATTTGGAAAATGTGACTTAAAACAAAATAGATCCGGGAAAGCAGGATTTAAAGCTCAAATTTGATGTAAAATGGACTATCTGGAAAACTTTATGAGAATTGCTTAATAACACCTTGTTTGCTTGTTGTAATCACGTGGCAGCCACTGTGGCTGGGAAATGGTCTAAATGGTGCTAAAAACTGTAACTCCTTGAGCAGCCACTTGAGGCTGGCTCTGACGCCTATATCAAAATGTCCAACTTCATAGTAGAAATAAACAATAAATGTTTACAGCCTGGCTGAGAAAACAGTTTCTACAGCTAACGGTTTCTATAGCTAATTTCCCCGTTCATAAGAATTGTATGGGGAGTGTTTTTTTTTTTTTTCTCACCCATTCAAATAATATTAAGGCTTAAAGATGTGCATAACTAGCAGCAAGGACCCTTTGATTGACAGGTAAGTGCCGTTACAGATGGCTTGTTTGAGAAGCCAGGCGTCATTCAGCGTGCCTTAGGTTTGCCGATGATTAACCATGAGGTGAAAGAAGCAGGATATCGAACATGGCGGCAGCCAGCAGAGCCTATTTTAGACTTTAAAAAGGTGCTTCAGAAACCTGTGGGTGATGTCACACAAGCTCTGTCCATTCTTTATACTGTCATTCGTTCTAATATGCTTTTGGTGACTTTGATCTCTCAAAGATAGATTTGATATGTATATCGTGTGTGTTCATATGTGAGCTGAGCACATGCTTGCTTCAGGAAGACCGTGACAGCTTTACTGCGCTGTCAAGTATTTATAACCTACAACCTTTTTAGAGCCCCTAACCCAGGACCCAGCCTGCCTCTCTCTGTCTGAGGCCTTCACCACAGCGGGCCCCCGCTGTACTGTAACTCCACCAACGCTTGAGGCCCTGTAAATCTCTCAGTGAGGGGACTACAATGTGTGCGTATGTGTGTGCATGAGGTTCCAACTCCTGCTATGACAACAGACGAGCCATCACAGTCTTAAGAGCAGCTATTTGCCTGTCAAACTTAATCTTGGCTCGCAGTTCGACTGGAGGTGGCTTTTACTGTCTGTCAAGAAAGAGCGAAAGAAAAAAAAATAAAAGGAGCGGAGCGGATATTTCAAGGGTGGAAAGTGGTGCATACCATAAATAGCTTGACTTTCACAGCTAGGAATCCCATTTTCAGTGGGAGTCGTGTTTTTTTTCTTTTTTGGTCTATGTGCGGAAACGACTATTTATGTACCAAACACTGTGATGTGTAATTTGGGAGATCTCGTTTCAAGCCTTGCATTCTTGCAATTTAGATAATAAAATACTTACTGTCTTATATCCTGTGGGTTGTTTAGTTTTATCAACACCCTCAAACACACCATGCCCTCTTTTTAAGCCCTCCCTCTTTGCCTCAAACGCCACAAGGTGCCATAAGTGCTTCAGATATCTTCATTTAACAAATCACTAGTGTTCATGAGAGCATTTCTGCTCTGCAGTGCCAGCATAGTGGGCATATTTTATGCAATACTGTCACCTCAAAGTGCCTGTTTGATTTTAATATCTCCATTTACACTGACTGTGCACTTTCAAACCTCCCTGTTCATGAAAGAAACTGTATTTCCTTCAGAATATCCTGACTAAGAATATTTGACTACTATGTCTGTTTAAGACATTTTCTCCTTTATCCATGTAGCAGATTTTAAGTTGACTCTTTTCCCTGTATTGACTCCGTCCACACACAGGTCCCAGAGCAAAATAACTCATTACTTTTTTCTTTTCATTCTAAGTAAAAAAAAAAAAAAAAAGTCAGTCAAAGGTGTGCACTGTGTAAAGAGGAGCATGCAAACTGCTTTTCCAGTTATCTTCTGCATCTCGGTACTTCTCAAAGGGATTGCTCACAATAATTCATCCACGCTGACAGCCATATGGTATACTGCTCTCATCCACAAACACTCTTGAAACGCGGAGCCACCAACCAGGGAGAAAAGGGAAGGAAAAAAGAAAACATATATTCTGACAGGGCCTCTTTCCTGCTATCTCAATAAGAATGCAAACATTTTCAGACATGCTGGCAACGACACATGTCGATATTAAAACCTGATTGAAATACCGCTTCACAAAAATTGAAAGTAGTCCATGCATCTATAATTTGACCATACATCTATAATTTGTATGTATCGGGTAACATTTGTTTATCTAACCATCGGTTCCAACTGTGTTTGGGCATACAGGGACAGTAATTGCACTGTTGGTTAAGTGACTGTTTGAGGGAAACGGAGCGGCATGTGCCGCCACTGACGGAGGTGGAATGCAGAGTACATATTTGCCAGTTGAAATAACTGTAATATGGTAAGGGGGGGGGGGCACAGAGAGAGAGAACAGACAAGAAGTATGGCTTTAATTCAGTTTGCATGGCATGTCGTCTTAGTGGGTTGACAAAAAAAAAAAAGAAAAAAAAAGAAAGGTACTATATGATTTTGGGTGGCTTGTGTAGAGATGACCACATTTCTCGATGGAACTATGAAATGTACAAAGCTTAACTTAAATCTTCTAGAAGAGTGCCCTGCCAAGGCTCTATCCACGCTGAGAGTGATTTTGCTCCCCTGAAAGCCTATTTTCGTTTGACTGTACTACAAAACTCTCCTAATCAATTCATTGTCATTATGTTTACAAAGCTACGGTGTTCGGTTGTATGTTCAGTGATCAAGGGGGTCAAGGAAAATTATACAGCGCTATTAATTTGCATTATTTGTTTTTTTGTTACGCTTGAGTTGTTCTAGAACTAACTAATCAAAATCAATCAGTTATTCTCACAACCCTGTTTCAAGAAATACAGTATGTAAGACCAAATTCAATATATTTGTTGCGTAGCTGCAGTGCACCTGCCCCCATTGATAAAATAAAGTATCTATGATTTAATTATTTGCCAAAATAGATTTTTTTCAGAGCAGAATCTGGAATATATGCTGTGTTTACAGTATGATTTGCAGGTTCAACTGGCTTGTCTGTACTGTTCTGTATGTTAATGTGTGATCCACTGTCCTGTTGCTCCGATGGCACACAGCCATTTACTTTACCTGGCAGTCCAAGTTACTTTGAGACAAAGTCTGCAACTTGTTGTGTTTTCACGTGCTAAGCAGATTCAATGGTTTTTACCTTGGGGGTCATGGGAGTGTCATATGTCAAACTAAGTGCTTCCTGAGGTTGCCCATGTGTGCACACCAAGTCAGTGTCACCTGTAAATCACACTTCACTAAATGCCAAAAAGCATTCCACTGCAGTCTGAGGGGAGGAGGGGCAAATATAACCTGATCACATCATTTTACTGTACGTTTTATTCATTCAGTCTCAACGTGTCCACAATGGAATGTACCCTGAACCCGTGCAATCACAAACATCAGAAACAACCGAGGGATTTTGGGAATCTCTCTCTCGGGAAACTACAACAACAAATCCTGACATTTGTGGTTTAAGTTGATAATTAAGATGGCTAATTAAGACTGCTATTTGCAGATCAACATTTTCTACCCTGAGGCTACAATGTCGCCACATTGAAGTCAATCTGTGAAGGGCTTGAACCACAAATACATGTACCGTGTCACTTGAGGCAAACCCAGCCAAAATGAAAAGGCAAATTCCGCCATGGAAATCCACTTTGGTAAAAACGGGTGTGTCATTTTGATTTTTCAAGTCACTTTTCAAGGATGTTATTTTGGCGGTAACATGTAGTGACACAATACAATACATAAAGTATCAGGCATGTGTTAAAGTGGTTAAAAAAATCTAAAGATATTTCTTTTAACTTGTTACATTTACTCTTTGAAGTACCGGAGGGTCTAAATCTTGTTTATCATAAATGTTCTTCTCTGTAGAAACATGGTCTGGCAGTGTCATTTTTGAGTAAGTATAAAAGTTTCAACAAATGCCTTGAGCTTCTCAATCCGTACATAGAAATCCAATAGAATACCTTGGCCATACAAAAACACAAATCCTCGCTCATTTTCTTGGAAGTATGAAACTGAGCATACAGTTCTTAATTAGTCCTGACCAATTTGTTTGTAGATACAAAATTAGTGTGACTTCCACAAAGCCAAGCGTGGTGTGCATCATCATTTTCTTTGTGCCTGGGAATTTGAATTATTCATTTATTTGTTGGTCTTCCGCTTGCAACCCCCACCTCTAACCTCATCTCACGGCTCCCCAACTAGCTCCTCTCCATCTTTTTGCCGGCAGAGTACTGGCATGAACGCAGGGGGTGGGAGTTGCCCAACCCCTCCTCCCCTCCCCATCTCCTCCATGGTGTTTATCCACTAATTGGGCCACTTCCTGAGACAGAGGCCAAACAGGGAAGAGAGGAATGCATGGCAAAAGGCCACTCAGACAAGCTAGCGTCAGGTTTAGAGGGGGGGTGATGGGAAAGGGGAGGGGTATACAGAGATAGAAATGGGCAAAAGATAGAGAATTAAACAGACAGATGTTTGCTTATGTCTTCCTTTTTGGGGTAGGGGGCAAGGACCTGTTCATGACATAACATTACATATTCTACACGAGCATCTCATGGCACAGCAGATCAGCAGCTCGTGCAGCCTGCGGCGTGTGCCGGCGGCGATCACTGTTAAGCGTAATGAACGAAAGCCTTCACATTTTGACCGCCACCCGTGCGCTCCCTTGACAACATGGCAGTTTTAATGTGGAGAAAACACATTCAAGCCATTGGACTGACAAATGGGAAGGTTTGTGTTCGTTTTTATCCCGGGTGACCATCTATGCACTCGGTTTTGTTTGATGTGCTGGTCCTTTGAAGTTGGCCTACAGGGTCTATTGGTGTTTTCCTGGGGTTAGAAGCTGAGCCCCCACAGCATTTAGGACTCTTCAGGCCAGTTAAGGGATGCCAGATGAGTATCCCACAGTCCCATGACACCACTGCATTTGTTTGCATACTATATAATACCATGTGTCTGCCCCAGCCACGAGAGTGTACTCCCTTTGCCATAAAAAGAAAAAAAAAACAAACATGAAAATATAACCTGGGAAAACAAAAACATAAAACATTATATGATTTCTCATGTTTCATGTTAGAATATGATATATTCCATGTATTGTCCACATCAGAAATGCATTGCTATCTAGTTGTGGATGACTGTGATCACACATTTCTGAAAACTCTAGACTAGAGTTGAGAAAAAGCCCTGCTGCGAGTGTGTAGGCTGGATAAAAAGGTCACATGGTGGCCATTTAGACAGGGAAGACTAAAATGCAGCTGGACTGGTGAGAATGGCTCTGAATAAACAGACCAGGCCAATCAAGGAAGGAGGAGGGGGGGCTGGTCGAGACAGACACAAACCCTTTCCTGTTGTCCTAAATAGCAACAACCAAGGAAGCGCTATCTCCAGCAAACTTCCTGCCCTATCAGCTCCTGGGGACTCTGAGAACCGGGCTGGTCAGTGAGAGCAAACACTGTGTTACGACATTGGAGGTCGCTGACAAGATTCTGAATAGTGATGGAATGATACACATTTAGGGTATTTAATTATGAGACATTTTCTCTGGGGCATAATACCGATAAATTCCAAGTAAAATTCCAACAACTTGTGAATGATAGAGGGGAGGGAAAAGTGGCTTATGAAGGAAAGTGGTGGTAATAATAATTTTAGGCGGTTTTCAAGTTTACTCTAGTTTACTTTATTGAAAAAAAGGGGGGTTGTATGTTTGGGAAACAACATTTGGATGTGGCAATATCAAAAAAAAAAAAAAAAAATCGGAGTGAGAGGTCGATAGTCAGACAAAGAGAAGCCATTGAGAGCCAAACTGCAGGAGATGTGTGACGTTCGGCTGCTGTCCCTGGTCTATTGGCAGATGTGATCCTACAGTCTGCAGGTGGCGTGCAACAGCCCCGGTCCTGGCCAATGGCACTCCAAAACAGGATGTCTGAAACTCCCCAGGCTTGGGACTTCCTCTCCCGTAGCGCCACTGCCCAGAGTTCAGCCAGCTCCCAGCCCGGAGGAACGCATTACAGATCTGGCACGTGAAACAGTCTGCTGCTCACAACTGAACACCAGCCCCCCTCCCTTTCTTTGGCCCAATCCACTCTTTAACAATTTAAAACTACAGAAATAGCCCCCCTGGTGCTTTTCCAGAGGAAAGAGCTCTTTTTCTACTTGCTTGGTTTTGCGTCAGCGAGGGCATTGAGAGTGCACCCTCCGCACTGTTAATGAAACTGGGCCTCGGCAGCCAAACATGCCAAATTAAATCCAATGTGCCTTTCCAAAATAGCAAAAGCAAAGAGAGATGCAACCTTGACATGAACTGCAAATGACCGTAAAGTTCACGAAGAGGATGTGCGTATCTTCATGACAGAACAGAACAGACAGAGCTCCCCAAAGACAAAGCCACCGATGATTCACATTTATCCGCATCATAAAATGTTCTAGGTCAAAAAGAGATATCTGAAGCATAGACTTTTACAATCTTACCATACGGTCAAAACTTCCTGTTTGTTAAAAGATAACCCGTACTTTGCAATATTGCTGAGCTTGTAAACTGCAAATATTTGGCATAGGTTTGAAAGACATAAATACCCCTCCCGGTTCCAACACACAAAAAAAGTTCTCCTCGCACTTCTTCTCTGAAGCTGTTTAAGGCTTTGCAGCTGTGGAGGCTGTGTTCACAAACATGAGCTGTGTTAATACCATTAGCAAAGATAGATGAAAGATAAATTTGTCTTTGAAGGAGTGGATGAAGCGTGGAGGAGGGGATTCAAGAATAAAAGTGACCACATTAGAGAGATGCAGCAGTCTGCTGGGGGCTAAAGGGCAGGCTGGGAGGGTTAGCTGTATGTTCTGGCCGTTTACAGACAGCACAGCTTCTCCACTTATCCCCCTTCGTACCACCCACCCACCCATTTGGATCACAGTGACTTCATTAAGATGGCACGCTGTTTTGCCAATGTGTTTCCAATCGGGCCCAAACTGTACATAAACCCCGCAGGAAATGCAGCTGGGTGACAGACTGTCCAAAAATAAAGAAAGAGGCAGGGGAACAAGGAGTAAGGGTGTGTATGTGGGGTGAGGGCTGAGGAAAATAAAACACATGTGAAGCGACGCAGAAGGGGTGGGGGCATGATTAACGATGCCGACACTTTGAAGACAGGAAGACACCTGGCGACCATCTTGTCTCCGTGGGCCATGGACAGACGGTAATACTTTAGTGTGTAGGAATTAGGCCCTACGCATCTCCCAGCTTTAGCACGGAACCGCTGGCCAGATGGGGATTAAGCCGGGGGGTTTGCAGAGGACTCACCGAATGAGACATGACTGCCGGCTCGCATCAGAGTCTACGGTGACTTGGCAGCATGCTTAGAGAATGATGGATAGTACGTCTAGTCCGTGAGCTAGTTCACTTCCCTTATTGACTATGATTGTGTTAAATCCCTCCCATACGGTCATGCTTGGGAAGACTAATGAAGTGACTGTGCTATGTGTATTTTCCAGAAAGGATACTGTACACTTCCTGTCTTTGCCAATCCACAAACATCCATTGTTTTAAAGTGCCTTGCAAACAAACATCAGGCGCCTAAAAAGTCTCCCGTCTGCATGAACTTAAATATACAAGTGTAAAGCCCAGACTGGTGCATGACATACTGACAGCTAATATGATTTTTGTGGTAAACATCCTTGTTTAACAACCCAATCATTTCAAGAAAGCAGAAATAGGATGTTTAAGTATCATTAACGGAACAATTTTGCATCTGTGAACTACTGCCTTCCCTTGAGCTTGAGTTCAAACTTTACAGGATACATACAATGATTTCCTCCCATTTTTTCCCATGAAACAGAAAGACCCTGAAAACTACATTTGTCAGGCCCCCCTCCATTGCCACCAATAAACACATTGTAAAATGTCAGCTTCCCAAGCCAAAGATGGCAATAACAAAGTCTTGACAGGAAAAGTGGCGACACAAAGCTAGATTTGGAGCTAAGAATGGCCTGAGGGCTTCAGCCAACAGTGGATCAGGGTTTAGGTTATAGCTATTAGACCAAATGGGCGGGTGGACATGGGGGAGCTGGGATTGTTCCTGTGGCAGCAGCATCAAGTATCTCTTCCTAAGGTCGTCTTTGTAAGTAATTGGTCTGGTAGTTAGCCACAGTTAAGCATCTCCACAGCAGACCCTGAGGGCTTACCCGCCAGCAACGTTGTCATTACCAGGCTCCTTTTGAAGACGCCAAAGATTGAGTCTGACCATTTGTTACGGTCTTTATACTCTTTCTAGAGAAGCCCAGTATTGCTGTTAGTGACAAACATCTAATAATGACCTGATTGAAACACAGTGATCTTACTTCACCTGGAACACATCCCGTATATAAAGTACCAAAACTATGAAACAATGATTAGATAACAGATATTATCTAATCAGTAAGCATTCAGAGAATCCCTAACAAACAGACAGAAGCATAGACGTATGAGAAACAAAGTATAACTTAGGAAGGCTAAAGCAAATTTTCTTCTTGAACAGACCACAGGAAATGTGAATAGATTTCAGAGGAACATTGATAAATCAAGTTTTTAATGATTGTCAGTGAGTCTATTCTGGAATTGAGTAGCATTTGTACAGTTTTCCAGTTGCTCTTGGCCCAAATAATTATACACATATCAAGCATTTAAAGTTATATAGTATATAATTGTAATGAAATACATTGCTTTTAGTGTCTACTGTACCACATGGAGTTTGTGTCCACCTGCCTGGGGTAGCTAGTAGCCAAATCTGTGACAAAGAACCTCTTCTCATTGGTCCTGGACAAACAGGATTTTTGTTCAGCGGTTCCTGACAAATTTTGTTTAAACAAACGAAGGCTCAACACTCTGAAAATTAATTATGCTTCAAGGAAATGTCTACACTCACACTTACAAAAACAGTAAGGATTGGAAAGTGACTGCCCCATGTCCTTAAGAAAGAACAAGTAGTCCATGTACATGTGTCATGACCCGGTCTCTATAAATATACACATGGTGGGCCAATACCCACAAAACATGCCACAAGAAAGAATGGTCCTTTGCAGCGGGTGCAGTGGAGAAGGCAGCAGCCTCGGAGCGCCGCTTCGAGCAGGTCTCAAATCAGCGCTTGGGGAGAGCAAAACATATGTTAGCTATGTTATGGTTAGAATTAGCATCCCTGGTTTTCAACGGATGTGGATTTGATCCCTTTGGCCTCCAGGCTCAATCAAGTCAATCTAAAATTAGTGGGCTGCCCCTTTTTTTCCGGAAGACAGATAATTCCCTCTTGATTGTGGAGAAGGAAAAATACTAGGAAAAGAAAACATGGTAAGGTACGTGGAGAGTGGGCGAGTTCAGAGTGTGGACAAAACACAGTTATGGTGACGCCAGAAATAGTGACAGGTGCAGAGTCCAGCAGTTGCCAATAAACACATTCATACTAAAAATACACTGAGGACAGGAACGGGAAAGCTTTGTGTCAGCTTTTAAAGCCATAAGTGTTTATCACTGTAGGCATGCAGTTAGTAATGCCAGTGCAATTAATGCTAACACTAGATTATTTTACTAAGTTTTACTAAGTCTTTGTCCTTTGTTAGACAAAGTCAAACTAATACAAAATGGGGAAGGAATTTGTTGTATACCAACAAATTTATGTTTAAAAGCTTTTAAAAGTTTTCAATTAGGATTCAAGAATTCAAGAATATGGTGCGAATGGAGCGGTGCTTTTCCAAAGACATACAAGAGAACATACTAGCAGACATGTTGGCGCAATTACTGGGTGGGTGCTACAGGGTAGAAACTGTGAGAAATTAATCTTGAACTGGACAACTTGTCAATGGGCTACTGTGACTGTGAAGGGAAAAAGACACAGTCACCTCAATAGCTTTCAGAAGCGGTCCGACCATGAATAATGTGGCAAAGCCCATACTGGCCTGAAATGCAAATAAGGTCTTCTGCCTTCTAATTACAGAGGGGCTCAGGAACCGTTAGCCCTGACTGTTTGAACATGTAAATCGGATTCGACTTAGGGACAGTTGGCTCCTTAGGAAACACAGCCATATGAGGCCTATTTGCTTGCTTTGGATATATTTGTGTCCAGGCTTTTCTTAAAACTGGAGAAGGGTCGGCAGTCAACAATCCCCATGAGCAAATTAATAAAAGAAATGGAAATGATAAACTCACCGGTAAGCACTGATTTTGTGAATTGTGACTCGTTTTAAATGACTAGATTTTGATACGCATTTGGGTTTTCTTCAAACTGAAATACAGTAATTGAGTAAGGGCTGGTTATTGCTGAACAATCACATTATGAAGAGCTACTGTAGATCTGAATACCGGGCGTCAGGCGAAAACAAAAAAAGGAAAAACATTGCAGCCTTGGCTGCTGATGTCACTGGATTCTCAAGTGTTTTTTGCCCCCCCCCCCCCCCAAAGAAAAAAAAGGAAAACTAACACAAGAAATATGTTGTGCTGTGCTATCCTGTTTTGTACATTTCCTGAAATCCAAGGTGTAGGGTACAGGAAAAATCCAGTTTGAGAGGGAAGGTCAGCCTTCAGCGCTCGAGGTCTGGAAAAACCATTAAGTGGAATAGAAGGGAAGAGACAAGGTCTAAGTTATTTCCTCTCTTTTTTTCTTTTCTCTCCATCATCTGAGAAAAGGGTTGGGGCGGGGAGTGTTATCCTCCTTGGAGTGTCCCAGCTGTCATTGCTGGGAAGGAAGCAATGACAAGAGGAGTCAGGACGCACTTGTGTATTGCGACAGAAAGGGGCAACTGCTCATGCAACTGGTGCCACTGGGTCACAGGGTCATGCAAAAAGTCTCAGTATGTTATCGATCTGTCTGTCTGCGTGTGCATATTCATGCTTTGACTTCATGTGCATCGCAAAAATGACATATTTCAGACACAAAACAAGGCAGTAAATCCCCAACAGCTAACAAAATCAATACAAGTAGAGGAAATTAAATTAATTCCCCCAACAGATCTTATCAAATGTGTGTGTGGCTATAATAAGAGTTCATGTACACTGGTTACACAACAACTTGAGGTTAAAAAAACTTGCCAAGAGGTGTTAGGTAATCACCTGTAAAACAATGAGCGAAAAATAGAACCAGGAAGTTGAGCTTTTTATAAAACAAGCAAGGCCCATTCTTTTTTCTCAAAGGCTATCCTGATAATATTTTATGTCACACTGACTTGATTTTTTTTACTCAGATATAAATAATGAAACCTTTCAGGTTTTTCATGTGGGAAACAATGTCCACACACTTGCTTTAATCACACAGCATCATTGCCAGGGAAATATTTGGATAGTTTTGTGATACTTTGGCTCACTTTGTTGCCTATTTCTGGGAGTGCTGCCCGTCCAGTTTGACCACAAAAAAAACAAAAAAAAAAACAGAAAACGTCTTGTGTATCCTCATTTTACAATAAGAGCACAAAGACAAGTGCTCTGGGTCCCTCTGCCAAATGAACACCATTACTCTGGAAGTGTTTTGCGAATACAGGGCCCCGTCTTTTGTGAGCCACTGTTCAGAGCAACCCTGTGGCTTTCCTCAGGTGCTCAACGTTTCCCTGCAGCCTTCCAAAGCAAGCGTATTGGTTAACCACCCAAACCACTCGAGCATAATGCAATCTCCGATTCACAACACACAAAATGTATTGGCAGCAATCCACGGAACCTAATCCAGGAAGAGGAAACATTTCTGCAAACAGACTCTTGTTGAAAACGTTTAATGAATGGTTTCTCGTCTATTCTGAATTATGTGGAGTCTCCAGGATTTTTCCAAAGTTTGTGCTTTTTTGTTTTCCTCATTCCAAACTACCAACAAGGGAGAGGGGTAGAAAGACAGTGCTGCCTCTGTGCACAAGGACTTTCCAAACACAGAAGGCAGCTGTCCTGGAATGTGCATTGGCGTACAAGCAAGCTCTGAAATTATGGCCCTGGCCATTGCTAAAGAAAATAAAATTGATGCAATCTGTAGAGCATGCAGCTTTTAATTAGTGGCTTCCGTCTCCTAATTGGTTTCTCTCTGCTTCCCTCCGCCTTAATTCAGGATTGGACCAATTGGCCGTGCTGCATTTAGTATGCTTTGTTTGTCTTGAGAGAAACCATACACCGTAATCAAGGCACAAAATGAACGTTTTCAAGGGCAGCACAGGCGGTTTAGAGAACAGCCTCATTCTTTTTTTAGTTTTTCCCATTTTTTTTTTTTTTAAGAAATAAATCTGAACAGATTATGGGACCAAACAACCTTGTGTTGTGTTGTAAACATTAGTTGTTCTGAGAATGTGGAAGAATGAGGAAATAATATGTGTTCACGCCAGACACACTGTACTTTCTAGGCATTCTTGGCATGGGCAAGCTAAAATTCCTTGATTACCGATACTACTAGCAACCAGCAACGTGAGGTCAAAGGTCAGGCCAAGAGACATAAACAAATATGAGATTATTTAGAGAGAAATTACAAGGAATACTGCTTCTTCTTCATGATTAATAAGTTATTATTTTAGTCCCTTCCAGTTTTAACTTTTATTGTGTCAGTTGACAACTGTGTGCATACGCAGACACATTTATTTAACACCACTGGGAGGATATGTAATGTCCCATTCATGCAGAAGCTGTGTTTTTGCCTATGCAATAAGTTCTTCATAATGGCTCGTGGAAAGTGCATTATCTTAACGCAAATGTTTACCCATGACCTAACATCTGAGTCATGTTTATTGCACGCAACAAAAGCTAACTGTGAGTGAAAACACACAGGAGATCACAAAGCTAAAGCTTACTGTGGTATGTTTATTGCCGGGTATGTGGTCTTTTAGTGGTTTTGTGTCAGAGCGCAGATGAGTAAACACTCCCATGTAGCTTTCCATTCAAGGTGTGTGAGCACGATATGAGACGGAGGTAAGTCATGATGGACATCTCTCAGCCGTTACATGTGTTGACTTGGCTTTGCATTAAGAAAAAGTAGAAACTAAACAGCTGGAGAAATTGTCGAAGCAGTCAAGGGGGGATGCACTCCTGGTTGCAAAACATGCTTGGTTTGATAACGCCAATGAAATATTTTCCCAAACAGCTACTGCTGGAGTATGCTGGGGAGATAAGTGTGGGAAAGGAAAAGGAAAAAAAAAAATACAGAATCAGAAAACGAGGGCAGAGGAAAAGGAGATAAAAGCAGGGAAAAGAGCGCAACAAGTAACTGGACGGCTGCTGACAGCTTACAGCACAGGCATTAAGGAGCAATCATTTGAGGTCAGGGACAGGTCTGGTTGCCCGGCACTACTGGATTCTCACTCACCCGCATTCCCTGTGTCATCCTCTCTCATGTTTACTGTTTCCACCAGCCAACAAACGCATTTCCTTGTAACTGGGGCAACTTGAAGAATTTACTCCTGCATAGAAATCAGATTCACCACACAGCAGTGAAGATGCTAGGCCTGCACTGCAAGCAGCAGTAAAACTTAGACTGACGCATTACATCAAATGACTAAAATCACTGTAATGGACTTTTTATTACTCAAAGTGGAACACTGCAGAACTACTTAATGCATATGGGAATATATATTTTATTCTGTACCCTTTATTCCAGCTGATTACTGACTTCCAGGTTGCTGGAAATTAGGACTGGGACTTGTGTTGATTAATCTATCAATTGTTTTCTTCAGTAACTGATCAGCTGTTTGGCAATGATTACTTGAAGGTGACAAATACCTTGTTTTGTCCATAACCCTAAAAATATTCAGTTTACTGTCAGATTTGAGAAGCTAGAATCAGAGAAAATGGATTATTAGGACTATTGTGCTGATGCAGTTGTACTACACAGTTGCAGTACACAGTTGTCTAGAGAGACTGAAATACTAGCTGATTGCATAAAATGCAATTTGTGTAAATACCCTGAAAGGGAACATTGCTTAACATTCCCACATGCAGAGGCTAGCTTATGTTTACATGCATTATTTCACCTCCTGACTTAATACTCAGCGAGGGTTTTTTGGAAAGCTCAACTGCTGGGTGTCTATAACCTGCTAAGATCACTGTTCTGACCACATTTCAGGGCCCCGTTTATTCATTTGTCCATCAACTCAGTGTCAGTGGGTCTGTTAGTTCCAGTGGTGGCTTACACAATCTGTATTAGTTTCATTGTGCGGTTGTGTGCATGCATCTCCCCGGAGCAGGGATAGATGCAAAAGGCAACAGACATGTGACTCCATTTCAGGAAAGCAAAACAACATTGTAAGTGGGTAGCTGGGCTCTATTAAGCATTTGAGGATGTAACATAATTCCATGTAACATTTAGCGGTGAAATAAGACACAGATCGCCCATGGATGTTTAGTAGTGCCTGAATTATGAGGGGCAGAAAATAAGGGAGGCGGGGGAGGAAGAAAGATTGGGAAGAGAGAGAGGGGGGGGTGGAGGTAATAAAGATGATGGAGATACAAGAGAGAGAGGAAAAAAAGAGGAGGGAGGCGGTAAAGAAGGAAAGAAAGAAACCTCAGTTGAAAGTTCCTCCATTCTGCTTTCTGTCTGTGACCAGTAGGTTTAATGCTCAAACGTCCCTCTCTCACTCTCTCTGTCTGTTTACAATTACCGTGCCGCGAATGAATCTTCCACGAATGACCGCTCAACTGGCAGCCCTGACTAGTCAGGAACAAGGGAGCTATTAGTGGAGGAACTGAGGAAGGAAGGAAGAGGGGAAAGCCAAAGGGAAGGCAGTCCAGCTCAGAGGCCCAGGAAGGGAGAGGAGGGGAAGGGAAGGAGGGAGGGAGCAAGGGGGGAAGGCTTAGTGGAGGGAGCGAGGGAAAGAGGTGGGGAGGCAGTGCGGAGGGATCAGTGGTTATACAGCAAAGAGAGAAGGGCGATAAAGAAGGAGGGCACGGTCACATCTCCCTGAGGCGATCTGCTTGACAGAAGCAAAGATCCCAGAGAAGGAGGAGGAGGAAGAGGCTGTAGCATCCCCTCATCCCAACCCGCCCATCTCCCCCTCGCCAGCAAGAAGAGGAGATGAAAGAGATTAGTTCTGGGGTCTGGCCCGGAGGACAGTGGACCAGGCAACCTCTGAAATTCTTTCATTTCTCAGGCAACAGGATTTAGGATGGGACCTCCCCGTGGCCCTTTGACACAACTAATACAGGAGAGCATTTCGTGGGTGTGACTCCCCCTCCATCCCCCATTCCACCCATGTCGAGGTTTTTTTGGGCATGAGAGTGCTTCTGGGGACTTCCTGACAGGCATAAATTACTTTGACTTCAGAGATGACATGCGAGAAAGAAAAAAAAGAAGCGCTGGTTACCCTTTTCTGCAACACCAACACACACACACACACATACGCAAAGAGGTGCAATCCCAGACCTATGAAACAGCCACGTTTCACACGGTCATTCATCAAGCAAAGCCTGTGAAAGAGGAAACAAAGTGACACTGCGCCGTCATCCTCTTTCCGATGCATCTGCCAAGTCCATGCAGCAGGGCCGCAGGGCCTCAAAGACCTCAGACATGCTTCTGTCTCACTTTATTGTTGTACCTCTACCTGACCTGACCCCTGAGGTCCTGTAACTATTATAAAAGGTCCTCCTTAAATTGATCAACTTTTAAGTTTTTGAAGAAGGGCAGGCCATTCCACTCAGCTTTAAATGCTGCATTTAGGAAGGCCAGAAGCAAAGACGAAAGGATAGTAGAGACACGAGCCAGAAGAGTTTAGCAGGACTGAATCATGTGCCAATAAGTGCTGGCATTCATTTCCAAGTTCCAATTTATCAGCCTAAATCAAAATAAAGATGCACTGAAGTCAAAGATTCTCTCTATTACCCCAAATGACATTATGATGTTGGCTATGATCACTGATGATGACCTCATATCGCTAAGTGGTCCCAATTTCCCAAATTAACAATGACTAAACATCTTTACAACCAATGTGCAAAGTTGCCAGCTGAAGCTTAACCAGCACATAAGGGGTGGCTAATCATTTTTTTAATCTCCTTGCATTCAGATCATCAGTTTAGGGCACAGCGACAACAGTTAATTATTCCCTTTAAACACACAAAAAAGGAGCTGAAGGCCTCATATATCCAAAGGGATCTACTTAACCACATGCATAACCAGCACTGATATATACATACAGCTCCGGTACATGGAAACACAACTCCAACTCTGACAGCCAAATGGTCCCCCTCACAGAAGGGCCTGGTGGGATTGATTTCATTTCAGCTACAATGGGTAACTTAAATCTTGATGAAGATGACTAAAGCCGGCAGAGGATATACATTGGGATACCGTTACTCCCCCAGCCTGTCCGTGAGCCTCTGAAATGACTGCAGCAAATAATAGCCCATTTGTTTAGCCATTCTCCGAACACGGCATGGACCTTGTCGAAGTGAACAAAAAAAAAAGGAAAAAAAAGAAAAAGGACCACAAACCTGCTTTTTATCACAGGAAAAAAAGGAGACACACTGTAACTCCCTTTGCAACATTACCGTACCCCCTCCTCCACCTCCTCTCATTTCAAATCCCCCCAAAACTTACACCTTATCCACTTGTAAGCAGCTCTTAATGTGGTGTTGGGATCCCCAGAGCAGAGAGCCGGGCTCAGGGAGCTTCAGCAGGGGATATTTGGAACATACAAAGGGGGTATTATTTGTTGCACCCCCTCCAGTTGGCCCCCTACCAGTTTCTATTCTGTATGTGGGTCTGACTGTATCCTGATGGTGGCGAATGATGACTCCTTGCTATTTTCTGAGGTTTTTACAGAGACTAGAGAAAGACCAAGCAGGCTATCTAATGTCCCTTCAGGTGGCACATAGATGTTCCTATTAATTACTCTGTTAAACTAATGTTGAAATTTAGGATGTGTTGAAAAGAAAGATTAAATCATATTGATACACATGTACAATGTTACACTACAACAACATGTAGGCAATTGAGTTACTGAAGACTTTAGTGTTGCTCAGAATCTGGACACCATTCCCATAAACCTCATTTTCATCTGTATTTTGCCTGTTTAGGTGGAGGCATGTTGTTTCAGCTACCCGTGAGACATGAAATACAATCCAGGAAGGCCAGTTTGAGTAATAGATCCATGAGTGTGACGGCTTATCAGATGCCAAACACTGCACAGTGGTTTAAAAGACTTAGACACAGGATTTAACAACTCTGGACAGTTATTACAGCAACATTTTTTTTTTCATTTTTCATCATGAGGCAAATGGTAGAAATACCGCATTTTTGTTACAGTTATGTAATCCACTAAGAACAAACTAGTTTGCATGTAATTCATTGGCCATTGCAGCAGCCTGACCGGATGACCGGTTTGGTAAAAATAGATAGGTTGCTGACCTCAAATTTTTTTGTCATAGCACTCTGTGCTGACATCCCAGCTGCATCAACAGACGAATCCCATTCAAATCAACGGGTCTTTTTTTTTTGCTTTCACAGAGGGTTTAAGTCAGATAACACTTTGGTGAACAATTAAACCACATTTTGAGCTTAGCTAAAGCTAAACTTAAACAAAGCTTTTGTTTAAACATATCTGCTATCTCAATAGAAGACAGACTGATCATTTTGTCTAAATCATGCAGATCAGTGCTTCTTAGGGTCAGGACCCAAAATGATGAGTGCATTATGAGTTTATAAATGTTGGCTTCACCAAAGTTATTCAATGCAAAATGCTTATATGAGTGTTAAATTAACAAATTGGATAGGCATCTCCAGATGAAACTTCTCAGTATCGGGGCAAGACAAACTTTACTTTCAAAAACAAAAAAAAGTAAGTAAGTATCTGTCATGTGTTTGCTTGTGTAGCTTTTGAATTATTTGTTTCGTGCGTCATGTAGATGTTATGGCCATTGATCATGTGGTTTAGTGAGTTTGGGTCAGAAGGAGATACCCAATTTCTCTTTTGCGTCTGGAACTGAAAAAGTTAGATGAGAAGAAAAAGATAAAACAGACTTTAATGATCCATCACTGGGGAAAATCACTTGATGAATTAGATAAAGGCAGTTTGTTAGTTAACCATGCAACTAGATAGTCTACATATCCAAATAATAAGCTGCAAGTTAATGTCTCGTCTAATGTGTCAAATCTGTAAAATATTGTATTCCTATTTGAAATAAAACAGTAGGTTGGCATTCCGTAACATCCGATCTTTTTCAGGTATCATATCAGATTTTTTACTGTATTACTATGTATATGCCAAACGCTGTTGCTGCATGTGCACTGAAACTGAAAAAACCTGATTTATGTGTAAACAACAGGGCTAAAAATCTTCCATCATGGTAAATATAATTATATGTTGCAATATTTATGCCTAAAATCATTTAAAATAACCACTCCACCATGTTAAATGTAGCCACCTCGCTACAGAGACCAAAGGATCTTTTCATTTCTTTGCCATTTGACAAAGATTAAAAAAAAAAAAAAAAAAAAAAATAGAAAGAGGACAAAAGAAATACAAGGAAAGACAGACACACTGAGACGTAAAAAAAAGAGGAAAATATACTAGCTCTCCAGCAGTATTGCAGGAGGGGGGTTAGGAGCAGCATTTATGAGAATAAACGAGATTTCCTGAACTGAGAGCATTCCAAGGGCGCCGGTGGTCTCGGCTTGCCAAGAGGCAAGACGACACATGCTGGAGATGTCTGCCAGGTAGCAGAGCACAAAGAGCCCTCATTTCCTCCCTATCCCTCCCTCCTCCCCACCACCCTCACCGCCCCTAACACACACACACACACACACACACACACACACACACACACACACACACATCTCTCTTCACCATCCTCATGTCTTTCTCTCTCGCTCACCAAAACAGAGGAGTAGCTGGCGGAAATGCAGCAGTGTCTTTTGATTTATAAATGGCAAGTCTTGTACTTCTTCTGGTCATCCCAGCACAGAGAGCACTTTGTCAAGACATGGGGGAAAAAAAGACTGAAAGAAGAACACACATGTGCCTTGACCACCGGATACAGTAACACAAAAAAAAATACACGGGGTTTATTCTGTGCCTTAAAAAAGTTGTTTTACCTCCATTTTCTGAAAGTGTCTGCCACTTTTAAGCATGTGTGCTTACTGTGTTTAATGTGCATCAGAATAAGATTCACTACAATATTGTAGAAAACTCTTCTTTAACTTGCCGTTTCTTCCACTGAGGCAGATCTCTTTGTGGCTAGATAAGCAGAGTTAGTCTGGTCTTGCAGGTTCTTTTCTGTGTTTGGTCGGATTGGAGGCTTTTTGTGGTGGTATTCTTGGATGCACACATGTGTAAGCTGATACTAATACAGCCCTTGAAGTTTGATACTTGCCTGGGGATCCTGCTCCCCCCAATGCTCACAAACACACGCACACACACGGACACACACACACACACACACACACACACACACACACACACACAGCTTCCCAGAGCTCATCCATCCCTTGGTGGTATCCCATTACTTGCTTGCAAAGGCACACAGACAGACACACACACACACACTTTTTGTTTTCTTTTGCCACTGTAGCTTCACTAAGCCACAAGCCAAAACTCTCACTCTGCCTTCTCATTACTGCATCTTAGAAACACAACCAGGGCAGGAAATACTTTGAATACTCTCAAAACAGGATGGTGTTTAAGCAAAAAGAATAATACCAAAACTGCAGCTTGTGGTTAATAGTGAGCACTGTGGATGAAAACGGTTAAAAAGAGCACAGCATTTAAGCAGAGAGACAATAATAGCTACAGTGTGGATAATATCAACAGCTCAGCTCAGCTCAGCTTCAGCAGGACACCCTGTATTGTGGCAGCGGGGCCCTATTCAGAACTGTGCAGTCAGGAAAAAACAGTGAATAAGCTCTAATCCTTTAAGACAGCACCAATAGAGATTCCATCATGCTTGGCTTGGGAGATGATAACGTCAGTCCAACACAGAATAAAATATGGCCTGTTTTGACTGGCTGGCTTATAGCCACTCTTTTAGCTAAGGGTTGTTTCCTGTTGAGTGGAGGCATAGCTCAGGTGGAGGTTTCTGCCAAAGAAAAGGCAAAACAAAAAGGTATTCACAGAGCGAAACTCCGAGGATCCTCCGATGCCCTCTTGTGAGGCCGAACAACAAAGAGCGAAATGTTTTGAGTGTTCATGGGAGGCTTTCTTCACTTAAGTCATAATGTACAGTCTTTATAGAGGAAGGGATTAAGAGGTATTCATATGAGCCAACACACACAAACAAAAGCACAGCATACATTAGACACATGGGTTGCTTTAGGTTATATCTGTTTACCACAAGGGCGAACATGATCCGTCAAAAAATCAAGTAGTCAAACAGAAAGTGTATTAATAATTGGGATGTTTGCTGTTTTTTTAAGAATGCACACAAATGAATGCTTTTTAAATGTGAGGATTTGCTGGATTTCTCCATCTCTGTCAACTGAAAATCCGCAGGCACCCACTCTTTGACATTTAAAAAAATGGAATGATTCGATAAGAACAATCAATTTGTAAATGTGTCATTTGCAGCCGTAGTTAACACATTAGAGAGTCAAGATCGTTTTCTTTCGTATGATTTAGAACTTTGTATTCTCAACAGTCGTGAGGTGGGAAACCCCACCATTCTGGTTCACCAGGCAGGTGATAACAAACAAGCATAAATCATTTGCAAAACACGACTGATTAAGATCTGGGACACCAGCATGCGAGCATACATGAAATGAATGCCACAAACAAATGCACACACACACACACTGAATGCATGAGAGAGAGAGAGAGAGGAGGAAAAAAAATCAAAAATCAAAGCTACGCTTAGCTAATGCCTGAATATTTATAAAGTGGGCCACTAATTACAGTCTGGTGGAATTCGCCTGTGATTACAATTAGCAATGTCCAGACCAGCTCGGAAAACACTGGCAGATGTTCAAGCTGCTCAAACTGGCCTGGTGTTGGGTATTTACTTTGTAAGACTCCTGCTAAAGCCCAGTAGGCCACAGAGGGACTTTATGAATTAATACACCTTCATCAACATAGACCTGCTTGTTAGGAAGAAGAGAGAGCCAGATGTTACACAGTCATGTCCGTGAAATTACAAAATACAGTAGGAGAGGTCCTGTTATTAGATATAAATGGTGAATTCTGTGGGTCTTAGACTCACTGTGAAAACAAGCTTAAGATTATAAATAGTGGCCATGAAATAGTCACATGTTGCACAATTACAACGCTAGCTTGTGTTACTGGAAGTATGTGTCAGGACACAACACCACAAGACCATGAAGGCTCATAAAATATCTCACAAGGCCTCGTGTTTCAGTGCCATACATCACGCTGCAGAGCTACATTTCAGTGAATGACAAAAAGAACGGATAGAACAACCAAATTACAGCTAAATTTAGAGAGACGACATAAAAACCTGGAGCTGCTATTGAGTGCAAGCTGCACAAAGTATCATAATCCAATACTACAGGATATTAAATAATACGACACAGTTACCTGAGACATAAATCAGCCTGTTTTTATGTAGTACAGATTTGTAAGTTGACCTTATATCAGTTTGTCCGCAGTGGGAATTGAACCCCTACCTGCAGAGGTTTCTTACTTTATCCACAAGCAACACATGGGCATGTTTGAACCATTTGTTTTCTAAGCTTTTCTACATATCCTGGCAAGTTGGAATTGTCAGTATTGAACATGAATGTCAGCAGAACTGACCCATGTCAAGTTTGGCACCATCTCCTGTTCAGAAGCCACACTACAATACAGGGGGTTGATTTTCAGAGGGAGGAGTCTTGAACATGAAGAGGGGAAAAAACCTAATACAGACTATGAGACATTCTGAACTGATGGTTAGCAAAGCTCCACTGTTGAAGAATAAGACAACGAAACAAAAAAACATCAAGACATAAGAGCAAAAAAACAAACAAACAAAAAAAAAAACGGCTTGAGTTTTGTGTCTATCATCACTTACAGTAAAAACTGTTCATTCAAACTACTTGTGTAGCAAAGTTCACCTGACACTTCTTCATATTCACTTTTATACCCAGGTTTGCAATTTGAACGTATAATTAGAGTAAATAACTTTCTTAAACAGGAAAGTATTACAACCATTTATGTTTTTGTCATTATTCCAGCATAGTAACACGCCTGAGGAGCTGTTAGGTGACTCAAACAGTATTATGGCACAATTTCAACCACAACACAGCAAGTGAAACTGTAAATGGTCGTGCCACCGTGCATGTTGCGATTTGTCAGTGCAATTATAGATTTATGGCTTTTATATTTAGAAAACAGAAATATTGAAAGTACTTCATCAGTAGCTGTGAAGGATGCAATCTCCTGTCATCAAGAAGATATCCGTGCATCCTTAGAGAGTGAATCTGTTTAACTGATCAGACAGCCCGATGGATGAGAAAGAGTTTGCTAAACCTAACTAACAAACATGGTGGTTGAAAAGCCTAACACGCTTTTTAAGAAAAGAAATGATGAAAGAAATGATGAGTAGATTTATCCGTAAAGTCACCAGCAGCAATTTTGCGACTTTGAGGTTGAAAGTTTCTTCCTAAAACACATCTTAGGATCTTTCAAATCCTGATGCGTGCACGGTTATCTTGACAATGCTATCACCAGTGAGGAAGACACAAAGTGCAGTTGAAAGATCCAGAAAGTGGAGCTAATAATTGGACTTTAGTTCAAAATTTGCTAAAAAAAAAAAAAAATTAACAACTGTTTTAGGCTTTTATTCAACAACATGATTACAGTCAGGCTAGCAGGTCTGATAGGCTGTACTTAGGCACAGCAGTGCTTTGCGTTAAATGCAGCAGCAAGTGACAAGTAGCAACAAGTGGGTATAACGTTAACCATGTCCACCATTTTAGTTCAGCGTGTTAGCATGCTAACATTTGCCGATTAGTTGAAGCTATTACATCCCTAGAGCCATGCCGTTAGCATGGCTGAAAATGCGTTCTCCGGTTGAATTGAATTTTCAAATGCGTACATTTTATATCATTGTAAGCTGAATACATTTAGACTGGCTGTCAAACAAAACAAGTAATGTGAAAGTGTCACCACGCTGCTTATGTTCTTTCTTGGCTGGAAATGTATATTTACTGTTATTTAAGATATCGCAATTGTCAAGAGAAAGCCCTGGAGTCTTTCCCATTGACAGCTGTGAAATGCAGCCACGTTAATTGTTCGTATAGAGTATCAGGGTAGACGTACTGTCCTTTCAACTCTAATTCTATTCCCTCTGTTTTGTTTTCACCCCTTGATCTGATAAGAGCCCAGTTGGGAACTTCTGGTCCCAAACAAAGACCCATCTGCTAGTAATCTTCTCCACTGTAAGCACTCCTGCCTCCTGATAGCATGGAAGCCCGGCGGACATCAGGGTAAACAAATAGGCTATTCAGTGGAACAACAAACCAACACTATCTTTCCTGAGGATTAAGCCACCGATGGATTTACAACAATACCAATATAAAGATATAAAAAAAAAAAATATAGGGTACATCTTGTTTGAGTGTGTTTGTGTGTACAATCAACTACATGTGCAGCTGCTTGGCAAACACAGTGACAGGAGGTTCTTCCTACTGAACAGGCTGGATAAATATTCCTGGTGGCGCTAATCAATCACTGCAGCCTGTTGTCGGCGGGTCAGAGGTGTGTTTGGGTGATTGGCGCAATACAAAGCAAGGAGGAAGTGTAAGACGTTTTTTTTAAGATGGAGGGGAGGCAGCAGGAGGTGTGATGGGGGTTGTCTGGGGACATGAAGAATGGCCTAACCTACTTACATAGGCCGCTGCACCTTCTGCACTTGTTAGTACTTTCTGAGATTGGATATCCAATAGCAGAAGATGCTGTAGAAGTTAAATGGGGCAATATGTGTTTACGTGCTTGGCACAGGGACAGATTATTCTGGTTAGTCTGCAGCCGTGAATGGTGTGCATTACGTTTATCGCCGTTGTGATATAAAGGCGAGAGGAAGCAATGGGACTTTGTGTGCTTGTGTGAAAACTGTCTTTTTGTTATCCATTTGTTAGGATGTGATTCAGCTGAATTAGTCACATTATATCCGTATGTTGTTATGCATACCTGGTCCTGTTTGTGTCACTGATGTGATTACAAAGGTCAGAGGAAGTGGGAGGACATTGTGCATGTGCAAAAGGACAGGATGTCACAGTTATAAAACTTAAGCTTCAGTATTGTGGGCATCTTTAGTTTGTATTTAAAAGTACTGCAGAGTCTAAAGTGAGAAAGTATTTTAAATATATAATAAATACAAATGAAACAAGCAGCTTTGTCATTGAAATAAAACAATAAGAAGTCCTTAAAGGGCTGAGAAAAACAGAAAATTGGAATATGAACATCTGAAACTGAGGACAAGGAATCACTGTGTGATCACAAGTTTCCAAAAGACATGGACCTGGTGGGATATGCTAAATTTAATAAATAAAAAATAAATTAATAAATAAATTAATGAAATTTTATCCACTGGGGTCTGAGTGATAAATCAGCCGAGCTGATATATTGGTATCAAGTATGTACATATTATACAGTATTTACAGACACATAACCCAAAGATGTTTTAGTTTAGAAATAGTGACACCTTTACATGCTTTTGAACCAATGACAAGTGTATAGTTTACAACAATGTGATAATATTTTTGTTAAAGGGGGAAAAGTACCATCTCTTAGTTAGAAGCTTGATATACTTTTGAACATCCATGTTGTCAAAAGTATTGGTCATCCTAGATTATTCTTCACATCAGTAGGAATTCATCATATGTGTAAAACAAACACTTCACCAACATGTTGGTTTAACAGAAGAATTCTAACGGAAAGGACCATGACGTATGATGTACATCATATCAGTTTATTGATACATAGTTTAAGTTTATTTAGTATATCAAATAAAAATCATTGTGACTTAGGAGCCACATGGAAAAAGTCAAACAAGTTGTTTAAACTTGATAAGAAGTGGAAGTCTACACTGTCTTGGGGCATTGGTTGAAAGATGGACACTAGGCCTGCTCCTTTCAAACCAAAGTAAACGCCACTTTCTCCCCTCTCTTCCTCTCTCCATCCCTCCCACTCTGTCCATCAAACAGCTGAGGCCCCCAGGAGCCTCCTCTGCTACACCAAGAGTCGACAATGACTTCATTGACACCCGAGCATCCCATTAATCTTCATTTGTCCCATCATATCCTGCTATTGGTATGGAAATGCACGCCCATCTCCGGTGTGAACTGACAGCGTTGGTTATGGCAAAGGGGCGCTAAAGGTGGGAAAACCGTTGGGGGTGGGGGGGGGGTGAAGATGAGGGAAAGGCCTATCTGTCCGTTTGGCAGCTTCCTTTCCCAATGTATGTCACAGGTTCCTCATTCAAATGACTTGAACCTTAAACCCAGTCACTCACACACACACACACACACACACACACACTCGGTAGGGGGTGTGGGAAGGAGGAGGTAATCTGATTTCTCAGCTGCCTGGGAGACCACTTCCTGAGAGGGAGGCCAGCTTGTGGAAGGACGCCTGGGGTTTCCCATCTGTCCACCCAGGGGCTTGACCCCCTACCTACTGTTAATCTCTCTCTCTCTCCCTCTCTCTCTCTCTTTCTCTTTCTCTCTCTCTTTCAGCCTTTTTCCTAGCTGCGACACCGCTAATGGAGTTTGAAATGAGATGGCAACCAGTTGCAGAGGTGGAGGAAGTTGCTGTCATTCCTCCACCACAGTGATGGATCAATTCTCCACAAGTGGGCTAGAAATGGGGTGGGCGTGCTCGGGGAGGGAAGTTTGTGTGTGGAGGATTTCTCTCAGGAGTATCTCCAAGTGCTGATGGATTTGCAGTGAGCAGTTACCAGTTTACATAAAACAACTGCAGATGTGCTGATGCTTGACTCTCTTTTCTTAGTTGAGTTTGTTATTATTATGTATAAAAATATAGGGGGAAAAATGGTTGTGGGTGAATGGGAGGGGCAAATGTATGGAGATGAATCGATGATGTGCATGGTGTGCATTGATTTGCATACGTACAGTGATTGTGTTTACATGGCTTTAAAGCAACATTGTGTAACTACCATACAATAACAGTTTAAGTTCAGTTTCTTAGCCGGACTGTGTGCCCAGAACACTGGGGATGTGTTGGTGGCGTGGTGTCGTGCTAGAACCGGAGCTGGGCAAGCGGGCATTGTATCTGGGCTTAGCAGCTTCTATGGACATAATGACAGAGGCGAAGAGACCAAAGGGGTTATTGATGTTGAAGAAACTAAGAAGAGAAAATGACAGAGTGACCAAGCAAGAAGCTGCCAGACAAGAGTTTAGTTTTTGGTGAGAACTTTGCAAAATAAAAGGCTAAAAGACGATTTCTACATAATTTCAATTAACTTTCTGCAGAAATGCGATGTCTCAATCATATAAACAAGAAATGCAGTTTCTCTAAACTACTATGAAATCATTCACTTTTAGTCCTACTATCAATCCTATGTAAATGTTCCAAATAAATGTCATATCATTGTGACTTGAAGTAAGTAAGTAAATATTATTATCTTTTAATTATATAGTTTATAATCAACACTTCCTGACAGAATCAGTGATATTAAAGCATCCTTAAAGTGAGTTAAGGAAGGCCCAAAGACAGAAAAAGAAAGAAGGAAGAAAGACAGAGACAGACGGCAGCTTGAGCAGGAGGTTAACAAGTGCACCGACATTCTCCTTTCCTGTGTCCTTTCTGACAAGGCACAGACTCCGTCTTTGATCAGCACTCAGGAAATTTCATTAGAACGGAGATGGGTGGATAAGAGACCAAAGAAAGCTTTTGTAGATGGGAAGAGGAAGAGAAGGAGATAAAAGGGTAGAAAAAAGAAAATGGACGGGGAGTAGAGAAATAAAAAGACAGATAGTAGAATCTTCATTTTCTCAAATTGTCATGGAGAAGAAGAAAGAAAGGAGAGATAAACATTGTAGTCCTACCTGTAGTTTTAGGGTGACTTGAATGTCTGTACCAAGTTTCATAGCAATCCACTGAATAGTTGTAGAGACACTCAAAACCATAAATGTCAACCTCATGAAAAGTCAGGGGGATCACCGAAGACATATTCATTGACTGGGGACCATGAATGTCTCTACAAAATTTCATAGCAATTCATCTCATAGCCGTCATGATATTTCAGTCTGGATTAAAGTGGTGGAACAGCTGACATTGCCATCCTTAAAGCCACTCAAATGGCTGAAAACAATGGAGATAAAATGACTTGTTGTAATCTGGGTAGTCTGGAAACAAGATCCAAGATCAGAATCCAAGCCTAGTTTAGAGGTTGTGAAGCAGCAGACAAACTTCCAGTGAATCATGATGGACTGATGTGCACACTAGCATATTTTGGCTTTACTGGTGTTCTGGACAAAAACACAACTACTTCATGTTTAGTCAGGTTACTTGGTGCCATTAAGCCAAACAGAGAAAACCACATAAACAAAAGCTTAAGGTAGACTAAACCGCATCCAAGCATGTTTAAAACAAGTGCACCTAAAACCAAACAATGTGGAAAAGTTCTCTAGCATCTAATTGAACTGCACCAAATCAACACAGTGACAGCATCTGAAGAGAGAGTCAAGGAAGACAGACCGGAGCGAGCAACCTTTAACCTTATCTATCATGTACAACAGATGAAGGGAGGGAAAGGAGGAGACATGAGAAACAAACACACAACATCCCCTCAACCTTATCAATCATGGACCAAAGAGGAGGAAGGAGAGATAAAGACAGACAGCCGGCGTCTGTTTACCTTATCGATCATGTCGGGCCGGTTGGTGGCGGCCAGCACAGTGACGTCTCGGAGCTGCTCGATGCCGTCCATCTCTGTCAGGAGTTGAGCCAGGACGCGGTCGCCTACACCGCTGGAGCCCGAGGAGCTGAAGGGGTGGATGAGAATATAAGATAGATGAGTGGATGGGACTGAAAGAGAGGGAAACAGATGAGATTGATGTGTGGATGGAGGATGGAGAGGGAATAGGACGTATGTAAATTAGACAAAAACTGGGGAAAAAAAGGAAATTATTGATGGTGTAAAGTGATGAATTACAGATAAATGATGGATGGCTCGGTGGGAGGACAGACAGCAAGCACTGTAAAGAAATAAAGGGAATAAGGGTGGAAAAAAGAAATATGTACAAAAAAGAGACAAATGGAATAATAGAGGGAACGAAAGATGGAAATTAATGTGTGATGAATGATACAACTATCTAGCAGTGTTCAACTTCCTGCTCTCAAGAGTGCAATACAACATTCAAACTTTTCTCATTCATCACTAATATTTGCTCTATTACGTGATGGGGAAAATCATCCAGTTTTTGAATACTTGTAGGGAACCTTTGAATAGTTTCACTGACAATCTGAGAGCAGGTTCTTTCATTAACGCAATTCTTCTTAATAAAAAAAAAAAAAAGAGAGAGAGAGAAAGAAAAGGCTTTGGCAGCAAAAATAAGCTTTCTTGCCAATGACGTTCTACTGAACTGCAACTCAAAACAAGGTACCAGAAAACACGTCATCCCTCTCAAATAAAGCAGCCTTCCTTTAGACAAAGTTAACAAATATGTCACCTTGTTTGGACTTGTAAATACACTGCTGAGTTTATCCCACCCATTTTTCCATACTCCAAGAGATACTGACCCTCATGCAGGAAACAGTACACCAACAAATGTCTTAGAATTTTTCTTTTCATTGATTTCTTGGATTCATGACTGTTTTCTTATTTTTGCTCTACTCTTGAGATGAGAGGTTGAGAGCACTCAAACAATAATGAGTGAAAAAAAAAAAAAAATCTTAGTTTTACAGACCACAAATTGTCCAATGCAAGGAAAGTCAAGTAATTATAATTATAATGATTGTATTATTAAATTCCCGGGCTGAAGAAATACTATCGCTCCATTGATCCCATTTAAGACTCTAAATATCCTTGGATAATACTGCACGGCTTGAATGGCTTACATGCTGCTCTTAGATTTGGCCATCCAGTTCTTTCACAGATCTATTTGATCAGACTTAAGAATCGCTGCTTTTAGATCTCTGCAATAGTTTTCTTCTTACAGCCTTCTTTTTTATTGCATTTCTCCCACTTTTGGGCATGTGCCAGCCCAGAATATTTACACAAGGCAAAATATCTACCCTTAACTACGCTAATAATAAACAATCGGCCACACAACTCCAATTTATGATTGTATTTTCATTCTGATGTCTCTCCTTGTTACAACTGTTATTTCTTATTCATGGGATTCAAACTGTGTCCCCATCAACACAGCTATTTTATGTACTGCAGAGGACAGCTAGTATTATTGAGATGCCTCAGTGCGGCAGTGATTAGTAAATAAAATATGGAATGCTCCCTTTGGGCTAAATGTTCTGTTTTTGAATTTTTGAAATGAAAAGAAATGTGGAGATTTTTAGTGTTACTCAAATAAGGGGAAATTTAATGAGGACTATCATCCAGCCACGGACTCATAATATTTGTGATGCACTACTGAGCATTTGGGGCAGTGGGACAGTGCATGGGGGATCGACTCAACATAAGTTACTATGTGTGTGTTCATGGTAATGAAGGCACATGTCCGCCAGTGCAACAGTGTGGCTCGTGTGTTTTTAATAGTTCTTTGTGCAATAATGGAGCTCTATGACACAGAGTAACGAGATATATCAGACCTCATTGCTACTTTAAGTAGGATTTGTTGACAGTAAGACAAATATAATATAGAATATCACCGCTTTACCCTTTAAGAAACTCATCAGTATGTTAGTCACTGCATTTCAAGGTGGTTATTTTCCATAATGCAGTGCAGACAGCCGCCCTCCTCAGCTCAAACACACACACAGACACACACACACACACACACACACACACACACACACAGTCTCTGTTGACAGGGCCAGCGGAAGTGCCAGACGTCATTAGCAGAGACAAGGCTGCAGGAACACAAAGGAGCTCTGTCACTGAGATATGAAGGGGGAGAGAGAGAGAGAGAGAGAGAGAGAGAGAGTTGAAGTTTGGTTGAGGGGAGATAGTGGGGAGGAAAGAAAGAGGGAAGAGGATTAGGGAAATGAGGACAGAATGGTGAATTGAGAGAAAAGGGGAATGAGAGAGTGAAAAAAATATGGGAGGTAGGAAGAAAAAAGGGGTTGAGAGAAAGTGGGGATAGAGAGACAAAAAGAGAGAGGATGTCAGAGAAAGAGGCTCTACATAGAAAAAAAGGGCATGAAAATGAAATGAAAGAAGAGAAGAGGAAGACAATGATGGAAATAACTAGAGAAATGTAGAGAGAGAAAGCTCTTCAGCCTTTTATCCATTGTTATTTTCAAATTCAACAATCCGTCTTTCATTTCTCATAATTGTCCCCCATTTTCCTCTGAAGGTCCTCTGACAGGAATGGAGTCATGTTATCTTTATTGCTTTCAATCTTTTTATTTTTGTCTTTTCTCATCTGTCGATTTCCGCTTCTATCTAACATTCATTGTCTGTTTTTGTCTCCCCTAGTTTGCGTCTTTTCCTGTCTTCTTTCTGTCTTCTTCATTTCATTCCACCAGTTTGGACTCGTGGCAGGTAGGCTGACAGATTTACAGGTGCTTCTCATCTCCTGCCTCGAGAGGGGAAAAACACACACACACACACACACACACACACACACATTACACAGCAGAGGCTGTCTGGTTGTGTCAACAGTTTTGAATTCTTGCCGGTGTGCGTGAGCCACTTCATTGATTAAACATGGCAGGAAGTGAAGACCAATAAATAACCTTTATAGATCAGCACTAAGTGCATTTTTTAAATGGCCAGTGGCCTCGACGCGTAGGTCCAGCCCCACGACCATCGCAGCCAGCTGACAAACTCTTGCTGTACTGTATTATCGGCCGTCCACAGCTGGATGGATAATCAGAGTGCATTCGGAAAATTGAACATCAAGATAAGGAGGGGAAGATTCATTCATACAGAAAAAAGCATATAACATGTCAGTGGCAAAAAAAATGGATTGATGAAGACAAGTTGCAATAGAATGTATCCTGTACACTGGAAATGAGTCAAGACTGCATTAAACTAAAGTGAAAGTACAAAGAGTTCCAGAAACACTGGCCTGCTTTGAAGGAAGATTTAAAGATCAAAGCTAATAAAATTGATATTTTTTAGCATGTCAACCAAGCATCAACCTCAACATGGCTGTGAAGTGAAGCCTATGTGGAAGTGCCAAAAATTGCAGTTCCTCAAACAGCCACTTGAGGCAGGCTCCATAAACTCAAAATGAGTCAGTCTTGATAAGCCCCCATGTTAAAATATCAATCTACACAGCACAAATTAACGGTTTTAGTCCCTATAACTAATTTCCCCGTTCATGGTAGTATGGATTTTTGTAACTCATCTGCTGTTTGAGCACCCAGGCGTCATTCACCCTGCCTCAGGTCCAGAAGAGACCGCACTGCCAACATGGCGGTGGCCAGCGCAGCATTATTTTGAGCTTAAAAAGATCTCTTCAGAAACCAGAAACCGTCATGCACATGCCGTCCATTCTTTGTACTATCAGTGATGTCAGTGTATAAAATCAGCATGAATTGTGATCGAATGAAAAGTAAAAGTAACAAATAAATAATTTCACTGTCAGTTCTTTGGACTGAGAAAATACTTTTTAGAAGAGAAGAGATTTTTCTGTTCTCTGAAAATGTTATGAATGACATACATCTAATAAAGGTGCCATCATAAAGAAGTTAGTCTGAATATGATTTATTAAGAATTTTCTGTATATCATGTTGTGTATGTCACATCTTAAGATGCTGGGATTTTGTACATCTGCTACCTTTGTTAGGTTTCGCTTGAGATTTCTAATCTCAATGGGACTTCCAGGTAAAATAAAGTAATACAAAACAAATAGTTTTGAATTTGGTAAATGAAGAAGTCTTAGACGCTGTGTAGCATCTGAGCGAGGGCCCACGTGGAAAAGTTATAGGGACGGCCTGTTGGCCTTTCTGTGCTCCTTCCTACAACATTTAGTTTCATAGACTGGTTTACCAGGAAGCATGCTGCATATTTGGCCTTCCCCATCTGCTGTGGACGGGCACAATGAAGTGTTTGTGCGCCTCCGGTCTGTGTCCTCTGTCCGCCCCCCGTCCTCTTTCCTTTAAGCCACAGATGTTCCCAGTGCCATCCCACTAAAGCGCCTCCGGACAAGACTGTGTTCTGTGTTCGCCGGTAGCGAAAAGCCGCAAAAGTCTAAGAGGACACCATGGGAACCCGAGTGGCTGGCTTTGAAAGAGCAATCATGCAGACTTTTTGGGATGTTTGCTCCATCCATTCATAAGTGAATCTTTGTGAGACAAGCTGGGACACAGGCGAGGGATGGTAAATTAAAGCAGACCGCAGTGATGACTGTGCATTTGTCATCGCCGGACAATGAGTGACCACAGTGCTGAAAATAGTAAACAGTGGACAGTAGCAGTGGTCAACAGTGAACAATTACCCGAGGAACATTGAGACAGGAAGCGAAAATGTATCACGTGGGCAGGAACTATGTTTATCGCATTAATTTCACAGTCACTTTTGCATCTTTTGTTCTAATTCTAGGCCTCTTACTAAAGAAAAGTAAAGTGCTCTACCTTCCTCTTTCACTGGCAAGAGCGTCAATCTCATCAAAGAAGACGATTGAGGGAGCGACGGCCCTTGCCTTCCGAAACACCTGCAAGTGTTAGCAACAATAGAAGAGAGGAAAACAGGACAAATCTTTAACGGGACCAATGAATCACTTCCAGCACAAACATACACAGGAAATACAGCACTTATTAATGCCAGAAATTACAGCACATGTCATCTGTTCATTACATCAACAGATATAAATAACACAACACTTTGGCGTGGAAGGTTAAATTAGTCCACACAAGAATGTCAGCTTGCATAACTTTCCGTCAACCTAACAGCAGTATGGACCTAGTTAAGGAGTTAAGATTACGTACCTCTCTGACGGCTCTTTCGGACTCTCCAACATACTTGCTCAGTAATTCAGGACCCTAAAAAAAGTTTAAACAGTAAGTTTAAGTGGAAAGATTTGGTCTTCGATTTGACATGCTGACAACTAGAAATCTTTTGGTGTTGAATCACAACTCCTGATATGAAGACAAAAACATACACCAGGCTAACAATGCCTGATTTCGAGCAGCTGTAAATGATTACCATTATATTTAGGACACTCATGACTAATCTTGGTTATATTTTTCAACACGGACGGTTAAAACTCAGAGCTGAACTGAGAAAAAAAACAAAAACACCTGAAAAACCAGAGAAGCAGCCGCTGTTCTCTGGCATTTTTTGGAGATTAAAAAGAGGAACACAGTGAAACAGTGATAACACAGTGTGAGAATATTATGAAGGACAGCAGGGTGTGTGTGCTGTAATTGCACCGTGTTGTTTCAATACTCACTGTACGGTGTGTACTGGTTTATGTTTGTGTGCAATATCTGTGGAAATTCCCCGCCAGTGTGAACACAACAGTGCTGTGGGTGCTACCACTGTCTTCCTTCCCCCCAGCATTGCTAGTGTCATCGCTGTTAGTGTTATTACACTGCTGCTATTTCTTTGGCATATTCTCACAGGTGAAATGTCAACACATTGGATCAACAATTTGTGCAATGGACAGGTGAATTAGTCAAAAACACACTGCCCCATGCAAATGATGGCGACAGCAGCTCTTCACAAACCTATTGGTGACGTCAGAAGGCTACATCCAAGTTTTATACGGTCTATGGTCCACAATGAGCTCGACAAATATGAAAAAATAAATTAATAAAAACAGGGACTGAATTTGCTCAATTTGGATGTCAGTATTTGTTCAATGTTAGTGTATTTACGTTTTTCTATTACTAGATTATCGTTATGTAAAAATAATATAAAAAATATAGATCTGTGCAGCCTCTACATTTAAAACAAAACATCTTTGCACTACTGAAAATATTGCAATGTGTTAATATTTTGGCTATAAGTGATGAAGGATCACTGGACAAAGAGCCTTAACCAACCAAGACTCACAAGCAAAATAACCAGTTCGTCTGTCTGTCCTAGCAGATGACTGCTGTAAAGACAAAGAGGAGGAAGAAGAGAGTAAGTCATTCTTCAATTGCTCAAAGGTGTCATGAAGCCACCTATGATGCATGTTGTTTTCATGCGGCAACTGCATTTTTCAGATTTAGCCAACCTAGTGTGGATACTGCCACAAATACCTAACACTACTATCACCACTAATTCTACTAACCCGTCCCCCTCTTGCTCTCCTCTCCCTCTCCCTCACTCATTTTCTCCCTCGCTCACAAGCAGATAAACATCCACTCAGCTCTCACAAGAACTTCCTCCCATGCAATCCACCCTTTCAACACCTCTAGGCTGATGGAGGAGACGACACTTAACTCCCAGCCCTTTTGTCTCCTGCAGTAAGTGTGGAGGTTGACTCATTAATCCCAGGTTCCTCTCTCTGTGGCAGTGCCAAGGGTTGGACATGGTGAGTTTAAAACCATTGACACTGCAGAGATACGAGCAATGTGTGTGTGTGTGTGTGCACGTGTGTGCGTGTGTGTGTGTGTGTGTGTGTGTGTGTGTGTTTGTGTGCACGTACGCATCTGCGGATGTGAGTGTGTTTGAGTGGCTGCAGTGAGAGGAAACTGAAATTGACAAGATGATAATAGGGCTTTTTCACACAGAGGAAACAGGCAGAGCCTTAAAGTATCCACATTTAAATCTGGATAACGTATCTATGTCAAAGCAACCGCTGCATTGGAAAAACCTGATACTGTTATTGCAGATGCTGGAGAGCGGCTTTCAGCAGGAGGGACAGGATGTTTTTTACCCTTTTCATGAAGCAGATACTCTTCCTGGAGACTTGAGAAGTGCGGCGCAAGATTATAGTACACTCTTTTTAAAAAAAAAAAAAAAAAAATCGCCTTTGTATCATTCAGCGAATGATCTCTAACAAGAGAGTGAAGTAAAAACATTTTCAATTTGTGAAAATGTGAAATGTAATGTTTTATCAGGGCATATTTGGAAACAGGATGATGCTTCTAGTAAAAAATGTGTTCATCAGTTGACCTCTGAGTCACCTTTGTGATCAAAAAGCACGCAAGCATGCAAATGTTAAAGCATTTACCTAAAAATACATCAACTTTCCATGATGTGATGTGGCTTTTCCCCTGAATTGCACACTATGAAGGATGTAGGATTAATACAACAGTAAATAAAGTGAAGTTACAATTACAAAGCTTTTCTACGTTTTGAGACTTTGTGCCTGAGCAATGTTACATTGTGAAATAAAACAAAACACGCTTGCAAATCACACCTGCGTTTGCTGACGACTTAATGACCCCGGTTGACAGATTCTGTCGAAGTTTTGTCTCTCGCATGGCAACAGCTTTGCAAATATTCACTGATCAAAAATTCAACACGCTGATCAATCAATCTCTGTCAACCGAGCCTGGACGGGGCTGAGGTGAGGGCGACAGAGCGAGTGGCAGAGAGAATGGGGTGATGAATGAGAGGGGACAAACACAGGGTCAGAGGTCAGACAGGGAAGCTTTCTGCAGAGGAAGTAGGGCCTCCACGTCATCAGGGAAACATCTCCACTACGACTTTGACACCCATAGAAATGATTTTAAATTGGAAATCTCAAATGACTAACTTTGACAGGCTGACTTTTGGGGAAAGCAGCTCTAAGAAGATGGAGTCTTGGGTTTGAACACTTTCTATGATATGTTGCTATAACAAATCACTTTCATTTCAGCAGCTTCCCTTTGCTTATATGGTTGTTAGTAAAGTCTGGAGGAAATGGCAATGCAATATGCACAGACTACGTGAAGTTATTTACAAAGGCTGAGCTGAAAAGGCCTCGACTGTGAGATTAGATTGAATCAACAAATCATCAATCATCAAGCTAAGGCTTCACCTCTGAAAACTTGCTCACAACACGTCGGCTAACTGAAACCTGCATCATAACTGAGATGAAGCTTTGTCATTTTCTTTGAGTGAGTTTTTGGATTAACTCCATTCCCGTATTTTCTTTTCCACTGAATCATGTGCAGTGTTTTGGCAGATCACTCAACCCAAACGTGTTATGAAAATGCACACCTTTTATATATCATTTTCTTCAGATTTGTGAACAACAATTCAACAACCTTTAGGCCAGCACCTCTTTCAGTTTAAACCCATCATGCACCGCACATCAGAAAACCTTTAGACAAATAAAATAAAAGATAACAAAAATAGAATTATAACTAATTGATGAAAACTCACTTTAATAGCCAGGAAGTTCAGTCCACTTTCATTAGCCAGTGCCTTGGCTATCATGGTCTTGGAGCAGCCTGGGGGCCCATAAAGTAGGACTCCTTTAGGTGGCTGGATCCCCATGCGGGTGAAGGCCTCAGGGTGCCTCAGAGGCCACTCCACAGCCTGCTTCAGCTTCAGCTTCACCTCCTCCATCCCGCCGATGTCTGACCAGCGCACCTGAAAGGAGGAGGCAAGATAAAATCAGAAAACTTAGAATTTATTTTTTAGTTGAAGGGACAGAAATGTTTACTTAGATTTACATGACAAGCTACATGATATGATGATTGATCAATACAGATCCTTTGATGTTGATTTTTTGCATTAGCCCAATATATTCAGTCATTGACTCAAGTCTTTTAACAATGACAGAAATATCTGAAGACCGTTGTGGTCGAAAAAGAACAAGAAGACGACGAAGAAGGAGAAAGCAACCCTGTCTGGAATCTAATCAAAGATGAATTGCTGAATTAAACTGTGTCAGGTTCAATTACAACAAAATGTATCATATGTTTCAGAAAGGACAACAGTAAGCGGCCAAATACTAATAACTGATCAGCTGTGGTCTAATATACTTCTCTAATTCACTCTGGTTCTTCTCAACTATGATTCAGTTCTAATCTGTGACAGCTCAAACACAAACACATCGCCAACAATAAAGGCAACAGACCAAACAAACTCTGATTGCACGCTGATGTCACTGACGTTCTCATGTAACGGAGGACCTTTTTAACTTTCTGACCGCTCGAGTAAATTGCAGAGAACTCCGAGCTCTCCAGGCTGATGACGGGGTCGGGGGCAGAGAGAAGGGAAGTAAAATGTAAAAGCATATTTGGAAGGAGATGGAGGAACGGAGGGCTCGGGTTGAATCAGGGAGACTCTGGATGGAGTGAACAACAACAGAGAGAGTCAGCCAACAGCTGTCTGTCTGACAGATTGAAGGAGGGAGGAAGGGAGGGAGAGAGTCCGGCAGTGAACAACCGGAGGAGATAAAGTAGATAAGAAGAGAAGCCCTCATCCAAAACCCTCTTAGACCTCTCTCCCATGCTTCCTGTCTCTTTCTTCATTAACCATCCATTATTCCTTCCCCTTCTATATCTCCCTGGTGCATTTTTCCCGACCTCCTTCTCTCTGCTCTATCTCTTTTTTTGATCTACCTTCATACCATCTCTTTCTCCCTATCTTTCGGTGTCTTATCTGTCTTAACTCCTGCACTCCTTTTCTTTCTCCCCACATGTGGCTCTCTCTCTGAGTACATCTGCATGCAGAGAAGGAGCCAGGTTACTAAAAGAAATCCAGCTATGCAGGAAGTCATACAATGACTTTGCAAATACAGTACATGCAGTACATCAGTAATCAGATTTCTCCCCTATCCCTGACCTTATTTTGAACAATGACTTATTCTAAATGGGCACATTACACATTAAAATATATTTCTACATGTTTATGTGCTGAACACAACCTCTGAAACCATCAGCCAGCCGGCATTACAGTAGTCTACACAGGTGATTTTATTGTCAGGTTTGAGTCAGTAAGGCTAACTGCAAGGCTGAGCAAGTAATGACGGTTAGCATTTTGCTACTGAACAAGCTTGCTATCAGGGAAGTCCGTAAATCGCCACAGTACTGTAACATTATTCGGTGGTCTAGTTCTGTTGCCTCCTGACAGCAGACTCAGTTAGCAGCAGTTAATAAGTGGTAGTGATAAGTGGTAATAAGTGGTACTATAAGCTACTTTAGCAGGTTGTTAGGCTAAAGCTATCTGTCTCTCAAGAAACTCAGATTTGAAGCTGAGCAACCAAAGAACATCAGAGGCAAAACCAGCAAATATATTTTCTAGATTTTTGGTTTCTTCAAAACCAGTGAATTAAGTTATGTTTTTTGTGAGGCCTCGCCGTAGATGCATATAGCAACCCTCAGAAATGCTTCATTCTGGTGGCGTCATAGGAAAGAAAGCGATTCATTGGGCTTTTCAACATTTGCCAGGAAATATAATTAAAAACACAAATTTAAGACTTTAAGCACTAAAGAACATAAATTTTGACATCATGGGGAATTTAAGGTCAGTTTACTGGTCATACAGAGTACGACTAAAAACAGCTGCATAATCTCTATCTTTGATGGTCCTGGAGGGAGCTTTCTGAGAAAGTCTGAGAAAATAACTCTGATGATGTCATTATGGTTATCACAGTTTGGGCTTGAGAAAACCTGGCAGTGTGGAGTTTGAAAGATGAGGGCATTTAACGGGCAGAAAAGTTTAAGAGAGGATGCTTATGTTGCATTATGGGAAGTGTAGGATGTAGTGTTTTTTTTTTTGTTGTTGTTGTTGTTTTTTTAAAGCTTGACTCAGGAGGCTAATAGCATACTATTGGAAATGCTGCAATCACTGGAGCACTCCTGCACAGCGAGGACAGTTCAGTGGTGGAAACCAACTTATTTAGATTTACAGATGCTTTTGTTAGCTGGACTTTGGATGGAATCATTTTGAATACAAGGATGCACCGCTACGTGTAATGATCTTTGCTTTCATCCTACCTCTAGGTCGTCACAGTGGTACACTAACTGTGTGAAGTTTTTGTCAATGTACAAAACCCATTAGAAACTGGATGATGTGTACAGATGGCCAAGAAATCTATCTAAGGGAATCAGGTTCCTTTCAAACCAGGTGTCTTGTATAAATGACAGAAAATTTGCTTTTACTGCTGAAATTATTCGGTCATTAATCAATTAACAGAAAAATAATTCCAAATAATTTTGAACATGCTTTTCAAATATGAATATTTACTACTTCTCTCTATGTTTTATGATTGTAAATTGGGCTGGAAAAAGTACTATTTGATGTTGCCATCTTGGGCTCAGGCCACATTAACAAGCAGTGGGTTCATCATTTTCTGATATTTTGTAGTGAGAAAAATGCTCAAAAGATCAGTAATCAAAATAATCTTTAGCTGCAGACATAATCAGGCAACTGTCACCCGGCTTACTTACAGTAAGCACGCATGAATGCAGTGTTCATCTACCTTCCTCTCCTTTCCTTCCCCCATCTTTCTGTTTCTTATCTGTCTTATCTCAACAGCACTCTTTCTTTCTTCTCTCACTTGACCCTCACTATCACACCATCTCTCGTTCTCTCCCTTAAATACTGCAGCCTACCAATCTCCTTTTCACTTCTTCCTCTCTCTCTCTCTCTCTCTCTCTCTCTCTCTCTCGCTCTCTCTGCCTCTCATGCTCATTCCCCCTCCTTGCCCTCCTTCTCTCCATCCA